>CM053654.1:17437506-18637506 GCA_028654395.1 Scutellaria barbata | reverse complement strand
AAAGAAAAAAAATAATAATAACACATGTGTTTCCTAATTCATCAAGTGGATGTATATCATACTAATACACATATACTGTATATTGATTTTATTTTATAGGGCGCCTTGGTAAATATTAATCCTGAATTGTAACTGAAGTTTATAATAATTTAAAGAAATATTTAACTTTTTAATAGAAATATTAGCTACACATTAGTAGAATTCCATGTTATAATTACACACACACACACATAATTGAACATATGGTGAATGTGATCGATTCTTGAGTAAATTCCTTCAAATGTAAGTGCACAAAATAAAATTGAAATGATTCTCTAAATTTCCACTTAAATGAAACAAATATCAATCATCCATATATTCCAATTTCAGAACAACCTATTGAAATATCAATAAACCTCTTGATTTTCCTACTAATCACTCCCTCTTGTAATAAAAAAATTAAAGAAAAACAAAAGATTTATTTTGATAGTCACAGCACCAAACTGATCTCAAATGTGCTTAAAAAGCTCATGGTTGGGGAAACAAAGGTGGGAGTGGTGGGAAATATCCAAACTTGGGGTGGTTGAAGTATTTTGGAGGAATCTTGGAAAAGGGAGGGCAAGGTTTCTTGTAGAATGGTGGGATTGGATATAGTGGAAATGGAGGTGGTAATGGCTTAGTCACAACCGGCGCCGGCTTGTAGATTGGTGCTGGTGGTGGAAGCGGCTTCTTTGGCGGCTCATAGACCGGTGGCTTCGGCTTGTAGATTGGAGCCGGTGGAGGGAATGGCTTGACTACTGGTGGCTTCGGCTTATAGATTGGAGTTGGTGGACTCGGCTTCGGCTTGTAGATTGGCGCCGGTGGAGGATGTGTCTTGACAGTTGGTAGATTCGGAGTCGGCTTCGGCTTGTAGACTGGAGCCGGTGGTGGGCATGGCCATTTTTTGGGCCAATTTTTTTTCCAATTATGGGTTTTTGAAAATGGTGGGTATTTGAAATAAGGCAAAAAGAATTTGGAAGTGCATACTGCACTTGAGAAACCAACGGTCTTGATTGGGCCAAATGTGCTTTTATCATTGGTTTGAGATTTGAACACGATTTTAGTGGCATCGAGGCCGTTATGGGCGGGGCAGGGGGCAGCGGCGGCGCTATGGAGCTGCGCATAGCACTCTTCTTTAAGGTTTTTCTCATTTTGTACGATTTCTTGTGGGAGTGAAATTTTAAATTTGCCGTCTTCGTCTAGCTCACCGGCTCCAACTCTTTTGATCTCTCCGGTTTTGAGCTTGCAGTCAATGGTTACATGAAGACCTATATAGATGATTCGACATAAAGATCAAAATTAAAATATGTATGTTTAAGTAAATATTTGTATACTTAATTTTAATTAATGCACGATGGTATTCTATTATTGTTTTCATATATTTGAAAAGAAATTGATAAATATGACATTTTTTTGGGCAAACCCTTGTCGCCAAACATGATTTAGAGAGGTGTATATTACAATATGGAAATATTTTTGTCAAATTCATAGATCCAAGTTAGAATGCATAATTAACTAACACATGATGACCCCAAGGTTCAAGAATCTAATTTCTTTTATAATAGATAATTGATTTAATATTGCATGGTTCTTAGAGTAAAAAGCACCAAGTCTTTTAAAAAATAATCTAAATCAATATTTCTGCATGTATAGTGACTAACATTATGATATTAGCGTATACACAACATTACAAAAATTTCAAATACCAACGGAAAATAAAATCCATCAACAATTTACTAATGAATAAGTCGTCAACATTGTTGACTTCTCATTGGTAATGGTCAACCAATATAAACATTTTTTATGAAATAATACCAACGAATATGTAACAGAAGATTCAAACTACTCAATATAGGTTATATGAATCTTGAAAATGCATGTGTGTATATTAATATATGTGAAATACCTGAAAAGGCCTCACTAGTCTTGAGGTTATTCTCATTGCAATCAGAACATTCTCCAATTCCAACAACCTCAAATGTCTTCTCATCTGCATTGCAGAAACTCAACACAAAAAGTGAGTAAAGAACCAAGAAAATTAGACCAAGTGAATGAACCCTCATTGAAAATGAAGAAAACAATCTAAAGGGCAAAAGGGTCAACACAAATATTCTCAGAAATGCTTGTGATTGTCTTGAATGGTTGGCTATATATATAGTGATTTTGGAAAGTAGTTTTGTGAGGTTTAATCACACACCGGCATAAACTTAAATGATATCACATGAGGTTAGGTTTCTTCAAAATAAATAAATACAAAAAAAAAAAAAAACAAGTTTTAGTTTTTGGTGGGATTACTTCAATATTGCATTTTCTATTGTGTTTCACATTTTATTTAGTCGATATATATAACCTACACATTGTTTATATATACAGTGATGATTACTCAAATTCCGTAGTATTCATTATATTTCGATCTCATGTTCCTTTCATCAAATACATGTTGAAGTAATAATATATATGTGTGTACAAATAAATTGTATACATAGATAAATAAAGTACAAGATTGTAATATAGTAAAAAAAATTAAATTGTATTAGGGTTATCTATCTATGTACATATACATGACATTTTCGGAAATAAAATATAAATCTGTGATACTAAATAAATACGGGCATAATGTGTTATCTTCAATTCTCAAACAACTACTATAAATTAGCTACATATATTAAATAACATCATCCATGTATAAAGTTACATGATTTAAAAAAAAAAAATTGTGATCACATGTACAACCAACTCATGACACTTTCAAATATCTCTTCTGAAAAATATTATGGAAATCTCATGCATTCTACCTTTCTTTTTTCTTTTTTTTAATTATTTATTTTCTTTGAGTGCTTTGGGCCAAAAAAAAAAAAAAATGTTACTTATTAGATAAAATGTTGACTTTTCGCGACACAATATATATATATATATATATATATATATATATATATGATATATAGTTTGTTGATAAATAATTTGCATGTACAATCAGGGTGGATACTCAGAGTTAAAATTAAATTTAGATATTATTTGAGAATTGAATTTGATAGAATATGATAAACAATTAAGCTTATACACATTTTTATTTGATAACATACTTATTAATCCGAGTATGAAGTGATAAGTTTATACATCATTACTCTATCTCTATTTCGTTATTATTTATATTACTAAGTTTCATCTCTATTTGCAATCAGTAATTAATATTTAAAATATCAAGGAAAAAAAAAACTTACACTTGACAGCTAAAACTTGTCACTAAAAATTGAATATCAATTAGAGTTCTTCAATAATTGTACCATTATATGTATGTAGTGTAATAGGGTTGAGAGTCATAACTCATTACAAATGTAGGCTACTTAATTGATTGTGTTCACATTTACGAGGTTGGTAAGACATTCAACTTTATTCTTTATATTTCTCTGTTTTAAAATCTCTATAATTTTAAAAAATAGAATTTATTTTTATTTAACTCTCTTTTTTATTATTATTATTGCAAAGAAGAGTTGATGAATTTTCTTCCAAATTTTCTCCTTTTTTTTAATTAGAATAATAAATAGTGTGAATTATTATGTTTATAAAATGGTTGGTCCGTAATATAATCATTTCTTACATCTAATCATACCTATTAAATGATTAATTTCTTCATATTTGTGAATCAACTTTAAACATAGTTATTCTACACTGGGGAATAGTAAATTATACTTCACTATTATATTATGGATGTTTTACAAAATATAAAATTTAGATTGATGTACTGTATATACAAAGTGATGAAGAAGTATTAAATTTGTGATTAATATTTCTTTTTAAGATTCAATATAATATGATTCTTTCGTTAGTGAATCAACGTGATCATGATTAATGATATTGCAATTCATTTTTCAAAATAAAAAAATATAAATAATAACTATAGTATGTAATATACTAACGATTATTGTCTTGGGCATGTTTGCTTCAAAAGTTTGAGATGGTTAAAGGATTTAATCCCAATTAAACTTATGTTTACTTTATACATAGGTTGAAAAATTTGGGTTTAAATTGAGCTCGAGTTAGAAATGCAATTTTTGGGGTTATGGGAGATTTAATAAACCCACTAAAAATGGTGGGTTTATTAAACCCACCATAAGTGTTCTTTTTGTGTTTTTACTACTCTATCATTTTTATTCTACGTAATTACAAAATACCCTCATATAAATTGAAGTTTCTTAAAGGCATTTTGGTCTTTTTTTTTTAAACCCACAACTGAACCAAACAAAATTTTAATACATAAACTTAACTCAAAAAATATCACAACATTCAAACTAAACACAAAATTAAGTCAAATTTGTCATTAAACATTCAAACCAAACATATCAAAAAATTAACCCAATTTAACTCAAATAGTGCAAACTCACCACAACCCAACACACGAACCAAACGAGGTCTTCTAGGTTAGTTAATGTGATAAAGTTATCAATAAAGTTATTTTTTATTAAAATTAGTTAGGAAAATGCATTTCTGTGGATCGAATTTTTTCGCAGATTAAATTTATAAAATGTCCAATAATAATTTTAATAATGTTGAGTATATTAATTCATTTTGGAATGGAAATTTAAAAATTTGCCAGCTGAAAAGAGAAGTTCCAACTAATCATGTCTGCTCTAATTAAATGCTACTATAAATCGCACATGTAGTAGAAGCAACTCTAAAGTCTCAACTTCCAGAATATTTAAAATAAATAAAATTATGGGATGTTATTTAGGACTATTAATTTATTATCCCTACAGTTCAGTATATGTTTCATTCAAAATCATTTACATAGATTAAAGAAATATCTAATAACTATGAATCTATGAGACTATGATTATATGTATAAAATGATAACAATTAACAATGTCCCTTTCGTAATACTAAAAGATGAGATTTTCAACAATAATTACTACTGTAATATTTATACTAAATGATAGATTTTGTTTTAAAAAACTAGATAAGCTAAAAATTGGAATAGAAGAATTAATTCTTATTTAAAAAAAAAAAACGACATGCACATATAAATAAAAAAACGAAAAAAAACACAAACTAGTAGTATTTTAATAGAATATTATCATGTAAATTGGTTTCCAACATGAGATGGAGAGTTCACATCCACATACAAAATTAATGTTTATTTGTTTTTGTTTTTTTTTTGAGTTGTCAATTTCATAATGAGCAACCCTCTTTGGAGGATGGTTTTGATGAGGTAGTTGAATATAATTAAATATTTTTTTACAAATAATTATTAAATAATATAATATTTTATACAACATATGCAGTCATTAATTATGTCACATGTCTTCCCTCAGACTTATACGATGTTAATGAATGAATATAACAAAGGAATAATTAATTTTGTGACAAATATATTACAATAATAAAAATAATTTATCGTCGGCCCATTAATTTCATAGATAATGCTAGCTTTACAAGAATCATGTGGGAATATTTAAATTTTTTTTTTTGTTATGTCAGTCTTTTTAGATAAAGTATTTTAAAAGGAAAATAAAAATTACATATTATACAATATTTTAATTTTATGGTATTTTCTTGAGATTGTCTCAAAAATCTCAATCATTGAGATCGATTTTTGTGAGTAATTTATTTTAACATCACAATGATAAGGTGAAATGGATTAAACGAGGCTCGATCTAACACAATGTAATTCGTGAAATAATTTTTATTAAAAAATATATCTTGATTTTTAGGATTAAGGTAGAAATAATATAAATGTCTAGAGTAATACAAAACGTTTTAAGTCACTAAAAATGCAGCACAATAAACAATGATAATGTACGAATTTATTAACACGTGTATAGAACACAAAATCTAGTGGAGGTTTGGTTTTGTTTCAGTTTCCAGTTTCCAGTTTTTAATATCTCCAGGTATTTCTAACATCATATACAAGGTTGTACTGACTTTTTTTTTTAATGAAAAGATAGATATAAGAATCATAGTTTGCATTTCGATTAAACATAAAAAAATTTATTTGAATAGTATATAGATGGTAAATCTATTAAATGTTATTTCAAATTTATTATGTTATATTTATTATTAACAATGGTGCATCCTATTGAATAATTTGTTTGAAATTTATGGTATTATATAATGGATGAATTTGGTAATTTTTAAATTTAATCTTTTATTTATCTTCTATTTATTTCAGTCATGTGATTTTAAGAACTTTTAATTTTTAATTAGACTACCTGTTATAACAGATTAATGAGACTCAATGTCACTTACTTGAAATCTGAATACATATTATGAATGAATGAATCTGAAATAATTACAGAAAATTACTGATAAATAAAAATATAATTCAGCAGCAGGGTGTAAAAAAAAAAAAAAAGGAAGAATTCTAGATATTATCAATTTCCATTTTAAAAAAGGAAATAAAAATAGAATAATATTTTCCTTCTAAAATTATTCAAAATATCAAATGCATACCATTTAGATAAAGATAAATATGTGACTACATAAGTGTTATGTAACTAATCTAAAGACTTATTCTCAAATTTATTTGCATTCACACGTTATAATCGAATTTTAAATTCAAAAATATTCTGGAATTTCGGGACAAAAATCAGATAACTGGTAACGTCCCTTTTGATTTTTGCCTTGGAACACAATTTTCCTGCATAATAAATCATTGTAATAACTGTATACCAAACTCGTTAGTTCACTAACAAAAACACGTTGTTAACCAAGCTGAGAGTTGTCATAACTCATAACTAACAACATGATAAATATTCTAACATAATCTGATGTAAGAAAACGATCGCCTTTTGGAAGTTTACTCTTGCAATAAAACACTAAACTCTTTGGAATTGTCACTAAGCAAAAAAAAGAGAATGTAGAAGTTACTTCCTCATGCTACAACAGCGAGGAAGATCATTACTGTAAATTTCTTCCGAAAACCCGAATAGACCTCCTTTTGATCTTCCTCGTATATTTGAATCCCTTATTTCTTACAAGAACCATAGCCTCCTCAAAGGATTGTTTCAGCATGCTTGTTCACTTCTTCTTCTTCGATTTGCTGGCCTGAGATTGAGTATACGCAGTACCCTGAACATATACATGGATACGGTTTTGTAATCGCGTTTCATGTCAAGAGAGAGTCGAGAACTTAAAGCTTGTAAGAAATACAAACCTGAAGCCACTCATCCATAGAAGCATCAGTTGTGGCAGTCCCAACTTCCACCTTCGTGACCCTCTTCGTTTTCTGATCATAGATCGAATGTATGAATTGTAAAGGACAAAAAATCATAATACACTGAATAAACAAAATAAGCGTAAAAGATTAATCACCTTGGAGAAATTTTGAATTTGGCTGCGAATCCAGAACCCAAGAAGGCCAAGAAGGGCTACGCCAAGGCAGAACAAGAAAACCGACTCGACACTAAGCATGCCACCTACTTCAGTAACTTCAATTGTTCCATTGTAGAAGGTACTCTGGTAAGTGTTTTTATCCATCTCATAGATAATAGTCCCAACAAGATCATATGCACCAGTCTATAAGATGAAGAGATGGGTACCAAGTCATGAAATGCATTCAGACACTCAGATGAACATTGTACGGTTTTATAGGCTTACCTGTAAGAACTTGCTTACGCCAAATATATAAGGGAAAGTTGCTTGAGCTGATGGAGGAACGGATGCATTGTTGAAAGCCTATTACATCAAAATGTATGCATTGATATCAGAAATCTCCAGGAGTCGCATTGGAAAGTACAAGCTTAAATACACAATGTACTTCCTGATCCAGAATTTCAGTATAAATGGAATATATGGTAAAAAACCAGAACTTGCTAATAACATTGTCAATTGGAATATTATATATACAGCGAGGGAGCTTTCCAATCCCTACCTAATTTGAAAAGTTCCTAATTTTCAATGCAGTCAACAAACCAAAGCACCTATGAATTACTTTTAGCTAAAACTGTTCAGTCTTGAAGTCAACATTCTAGACCGTATGGATTAAATAACACACCAAAAACAAAAGGTTTCATTTTGATAATTGTAAAAATATGCTAAGAGGGTTCTCATAGATATAAAAAAAAAAATCAGATGAATTCATTTACATTTCCAACTGCTGGTTGGCATGCATGCTAAAGACTGAGAATTAACCTTTTTCATGTAATGAAACGTATGCAAAAAATACCTGTGAGGAAAGGTTTTGAATCAAGTAGCGCTGATCAAAAGGAAGATGTACACTGGCCTCGATTGCAATTACAGTTATAACTGATTCCCCTGAAAGTATCATCCAAAACACAAAATCAGCTTTCCACATACCCCATTCATATCAGAACAGCCCATATGGACCTACGAATGAAATCACAGCAGAAGGGCATATAGCTAAAGCCTTGACCAATAAAAACATAACACTTGGCATAGCCGTTTAACAAGCTTACCCTCATTTTTCATTCCAACTAGAAGTTCACTTTCTTCTCCAGCAGCGACCACTAAAAAAGGAAAAGTGGCTTATCTGAGACATAATTCAAAGGGCAATAGAGAGCCAACAATAGGATAATGAGAGAGAGAGAGAGAGCATTCAAACAACAAAACTAACATTTGGAGGGGTTTTTGGGGAAAACACAAATGGTTTCGACGCCAGGAGCTGGACTATAGCTCCCTCCACCAAAATCTTGAACATCCTCACCAACAATCCCAAGATCTCCTTCCTCAGATGGATCAGCGTCCGCATCAGGATCCGGTTCACATCTTGCAACTAACAAGCAAAAGGCAATATTTATGAGCATTAGATATTGAGTTCCAAAATTATGTGCTGGATAAAGTTCATAGCTCAGAGACATTACAGTAATTTCAAATCTAGTATTCAGAAATGAGTAATGTAGTTGATTAAAGAACCCTGTATTAGAATAGGCCAGAACAGGTCAATCATACGGATCCAAGAACGAGAACAAAATCAACAACGAATATCCTGAATAAATGCAAAGAATTCTTGAAAGCTTCAATAAACTACTTGCTATAGTATTACTCAAACCACTTCAGAATGCAAAAAAACTCTAGTTATATCCTTATTTTCTGAAACAAATCCTTTAAAAATTTCTCCCAGAAAATAATCAATTGAAGAAAGCTGAAGAATCATCAACATGCATTAAAATAAAATTCTATATTACATAAATAAAATCGATTCCAAATCTGGCATAAAATCGCAAACTGAAAAAAAAAAAAAAAAAAAAAAACTCGATCCGATCTAATCCCTCATCGGGTAAATCGAAATAAACTGAAACCCTAGCCCATCAAAATTGAAGCAGCAAATCCAACACTTTCGAGGATTTGCATGAATAGAGATACACAAATGTACATATAACAAATCGAAAAATTGGCCCACAAATGTAAGCAAACGAATCTGGATCTGAGGCGCTTACCTTGCAGAAAGGATGAGGAGAAAAGGAGCAGAGTGAGGATCAAAAAAGCCCTAATTGACATTTTCGTCTCCTTATTATTGCTTGTACGCACAGAGAAGAAAAGAAGGAAACTATTATGGTTTTTGAGTAAACGCTAATTGGGAAGGTCAAAATGGGGAGATTATTTCAGTGGTAAGAAATGTAAATTCTTATTACAAGAGTTAAATGTGAATTATATATATATATATATATATATATTTTTTTTTTTTTTTTTTTTTTTTTTTACCCTGAAGGAAGTAGGAATTAGGATGCATATAATTTTCTGTCTCTCTGTTTTTTTATGTTTTTTAAGTAAATACAGTCATTGTGTCATTGTGGACACAGTACATTGTGTGCTACTATTCATTCTCATAGTTAAACTACAATTTAAATTAAAAATTTTTTATATATATATATATATATATACGTCCAAAATTGAGGATACACTAGTCACCTACCACATAAATTGATAATAATAATAATTAATTATTAAAACAAATCAATTCGTTCGAAAATGATTGCATCTTCACTTTGAAAAAACTTTCCCATAATTCTTTTATTTTGAAATCGTTTAAAAAATATATAGAGAAGAGGAAGAGAAAAATCAATGGAAACTAGCATCCAAAACCAGTAAAATTTTAATTATATTGAGAATAAAAAAAACAAAATTATATCTATCACAAAAAAGTATATTAATAGTTTAATTTGAAATTAAAATCTTTTTGGGCTTCTTTTTCCAACAAATCTTTCAACCCATTTTTTTCCCCGTCAAGTCTTATTGAGTCTTATTTTTAACAATGTAACTCCAAAAATTCAATTTTAAATTCAGTGTTGTTTCAAGTTCACAAAAGTCAATTCATTTAATTAAAAGTCATTAAATTTATCAGTTAAGCTCGAAACATATTACTCTTTTAAAAAAAATTCATTTTTGGCTATGAAGTTGATATAATGGTTTATTGACTTGTGATCTTTACTTAGGACATTTAATTTTTCAAAACATTTATTGTTATTTTATTAAGTGAAAACCGTCAAACATGTCTCCATTAAAACTGAACCAAAATCATCATGTTCAGTTTTTAGTGAAACTTTTTTATTATTCAAAATTTCAATTTAGCTCGATCAGTTTTAATAAATGAACATTTTAACTTGACATTATATTATGTTTTTTTTAATGTAAAAAGAGTTCAATAAAAATAAATTGCCGCACTGGTTCATTAGACCCAACCGAATCGAGTCGAACATCAACCAACAAATTCGGTCTACATTCAAATTTAGGATCTTGAGCTCTGTTGATGAGTTAAACGAGCTTAGCTTGAGCTGAACTCAAAAAAAATTCGTTAAAATTTTGTGTTTAACTCGACAAACATGTAATCAATATTAAGTTCGATAACAATATCATAACTCAAACAGCTAACTTGCGAACCTGGTTCATGAAATGAGCTAGCAAACCAAACTAGCAAACTAGTTCGAACATACTAAACGAACATTTCACGAGTTTTTGAGCCAAATATCACTAAACTTGAGTTCGGCTAAAAAATTTATCAACCTCAAGACTGTGGCTCGTGAAAGTTAATAAATGATCTCAAATGAATATTCTACCGAAGTGAGACCCGAATAGTTCATGAATGACTTAACTCATTTACATCTCTAATTTAGATCACACGAAGCCAAATAATTTTAAATCCAGTCAATTATTACTCTCACACATCAAAAAATAAATTAAATATACATTAACATGACTAAATCACTTTTTCTAGCATTATTTTCCTTTTAGACTAATATAGATCGAACAAATGTGATCATTATTTTGAAAATTTGATCAAAATAGTTGGCTTGATCATTTCAACTATCAACCAATCGTTGTTAAGTTTCGTTTAGACTAATCAAAAGATGATCGAATCATTGAATAAAAATTAAACTTATTCAACCGATAAATCCCAACTTAACCGTTAATTTCAATATATATTTTTATACTTGTAGCCCACATATTTTAATTTATTGTTTTCGTATCATACACTTCCATATTTGTTAACTTTTACCTATTCATTAATAAAGCAAAATGAACAAATTATAGAGTGAAACCAAAAAATATATATAAAGAAGCAAAAAAAATGCGGAGCGCAAAAAAGTTGATATAAATACATGTGAAAGAAAAAGATAATGTAAAATTAAAGTACAGAGGGTAAACATAATTAATGAGTAGGGTAGGGGGTGCATTTGTTGTTGAACCCTACGAGTCTAGATCGGTCAGGACAAAGATCTGGCCGGTCAAAAAAGAATACTAGTCAGAATCAGTTTCATATTATTAAGTCTCGATTCGATCATTGATTGGATATGATATCAACTCGACCATCTGAATAATCGATCTGGATCAAATTACGTGGAACTAAGTTCAGTCCCAGCCTTAACTCGAGATAATATATGCTCGGTCATACTAAAGAGCTGACCAGAATCGATCTTGTAGCAATCCGAAAATGACTGTCTACCAAGCAGGCCAATAATATGACGAACAAGACAAGAGACAGGGCTGACTAGGTTCAGATTAAACACTAATAATTGTCCTACAAAACAGGAAGTGATGGGGAGTTAAATTGTTCGTCATGTTAATGTATATTTATTTTTTGAAGATAGGAGACAGTTGAAGATTAATTTCCCACTTCCTCGAGGTGTTAGAGTAATCGTGGGGTCATCCTCCACTACTTGTATTTTTTAGTCTATAAATAGTAGAAAATCAGATGTAAAAAAAGGTTAAAAAATCATTGTATTCAAATACAACAAAGCTCATTTCTCCTGCATATATAAAATACGTTTTGGCCGACCATATTTAATCGACCAAATTTGTCCAAGTAGACTTCGGGCACAGTCTTTTCTATTCATTTTATTCGATTTCTTTACTCAATTCGGTTCATTTTAACCGGATTAATTTAATTTAGGTGTTTGACTAGGAATTTACATTCAAACAAATTCCGACGTCAACATTTGCAAAATATTATAAGTAGAAAAATAGTTTTTGGGGCACAAACATATTAAGCTAAAGTTGAGGGGCTACGATATAAATCGACAACTATCGTATGAAAATGGGATAACGCCAGAATCCCACTCTTCACCCACCCAGTGCAATGCGATGTCGTATCGGCAGAGCACTGGCCTCAGATATTGCTAAACTCCTCAATCCTCATCCTCTTCAATTCCCCAATCTATTATTTCAACGAACAATTGAAACTCTGATTTTTTTCTCAGAAATTCTTAATGGATCAACTGAATCCCGATTCGCTCTTTCAATCCATGCAGAACTCGAGCAGTTTCCAGCCTGCGCCTGATGTGCGTGTGCCGCCCACACCCTCTAATCCTGATTGTCGGTTAGAACCCTTCGATTGTGCATTTTTCTAAGTATATATGTATATATGTTTTTTTTAAAATTTCGATAGTTGCGTATTTTGCATATTTGAAATTGGTGGATTGTGTGCGTAATCGTGCTTTTATCTTCATGTTGAAGATGTAGCTGATTGTAGTATTTTTGGGGATTTTGGTGGGCGGATTACTGGTTCTTATTAGCGCTGTCTATGATTGGGAAATAGTTTGTTTGGTGTCTGGTATCGAGAATTTGAAGCTGTAGATTTGGAATTCGAGCTACATCCGTTGAAATTCTGGAAGATTATTCATCGAATCCGGTTTAATGAGTTTAAATTCTGTATCTACAACACAATGATTTTTGTGGAGTTGAAATTTGAATCTCAAACTTTATTGATGGGTGATTTATGACTTAGCGAAATAGATTTCTTTAGTATTTGTTATAATGGCTATGCATTGGCACAAGTGGAAAAGTTCTCATTCAGTTGTGCTTAGCATGCTATAAAGATGTTTCTTTCAGTCGATAAAATGGTTTTCATACACAGTTGCGGGGGTGCTTGGTTGGGGGTAGTTGAAAAGATGTTAATAATAAATGTAAACACAACCACCTCAGCTTATAAAGATGTGGAATTTGAATAACGGGTTTTGATTGAAGAATTTGCAACCAAGCACCCCTGTAGCATGAGAAGTTATGGAGTTTCATTACGCTGCTTTTAATTATCAATGTCAATTGTATGCTTTTTATATTTATCATGAAGCAGAAATTGATATTTTTTCACCGTTCCCATTCTCAGAATGTTTTTTCCTCTGTCCCTGCTTCAGTGGTTTACTTCTTCGTTAACGTCTCGTGTAATTTTTATTCATTGAAGAGTGGAAGCAGAAACAAAGGACACTGTAACTGCAAGGAAAGTGCAAAAAGCTGATCGTGAGAAGTTGAGAAGGGATCGTCTGAATGAGCAATTCACGGAGTTGGGGAATGCCCTTGGTAAGCCCTCCTTTGATTTATACACCTATATGGCAATGGAGTCCTAATTGTCTGTGAAAATGTTATGCTAATTGCGGACAGCTTTTAAAAGAGTTAATTATTTAGAAACTATTTGCTGTCAGTGTTTTGTCTAGCGAAGGTTAAAAGTACAGTTGGAAGAACTTTCAATGTCACCTCACCTTAAAGCATGATTGTTCTTTTTTTACATGCAAAATCTTGAGTAGCTAATCCTTTTAGCAGCCAAAAAGATGAAAAAAAAGGTAGATGGAAATGAATTGGTAACAACCTAGACAAGTAAGATTATCTTAGTTTTAGTGCTATAACATGCAGCTGTTCCCCTTTAGGTGCAATAAAGTTGGATATTTAAATTCTTGAGAAATAATTAGTTGACAAATCACTTCTCACGAAAGTTCAATTCAGTTTTGATTATTCACATCATAAGTTCTAAGAGGTTACACTGTTCACTCCAATTATCAATGTGTGCCTTCTAATGCCAGGTCTTTGGTTGGGTTTTCAAACTTTTGAGCCTTAGCGGTGGGAAATTTAGAAACTTCTGTTAATGTGTCACCATTCTTTGCAGATCCAGATAGGCCTAAAAATGACAAAGCTTCTATTCTTGGTGATACAATTCAAATGCTAAAGGATTTGACTGCTCAAGTTGAGAGATTAAAATCCGAGTATGCAGTGCTCACTGAGGAATCTCGTGAGGTGATTATTATTATTATTTCTTTTTCCATAGAGACCATTTAAAACAAGTTTTAACTGCTTTCTATTTCCAAGCAGTTGACTCAGGAAAAGAATGATCTCAGAGAAGAAAAGGCATCTATTAAATCTGATATCGAGAACCTTAATTCCCAGTATCAACAGAGATTGAGGGCCATGTATCCATGGGGCGGAATGGATCACTCCGTGGTCATGCATCCATCTTCTTATCCCTTTCCAATGCCAGTCCCTGTCCCGACTGGACCAATCCCCATGCATCCATCCATGCAGCCATACCCGTTTTATGGGAACCAAAACCCTGCAGTTGTTCCTAACCCTTGTTCTACTTATGTTCCTTACATGACCCATAATGCCATGATTGACCAACAATCTACACAACATGTCTCTCAAGTCATGCAGCAAGGTCCGAGGTCACATGCTTCAAGCAAGCAAGACCATAGACATAAAACATCAGATGTGGAGAGTAGAATAGAGAAAAGTGATTATTCAAATGACATTACAACAGATCTAGAGCTTAAAACACCAGGATCTACATCGGAACAGGTAATACAATACAAGCTATTTATGGTTGTATATATTGGCGGTCGAGTGGTCGGTTGTGCTTAACATTTCTTGACTAATTATTTGATAATGGGCTATGCAGGATTCCTCGGTGAAACAAAGAAAAACGAAAAAAGTTGTTAGGAAGGAAACCAGTGGAAGTTCTTCCAGTGGATGTTCCTCGTCTCACAGCGTGCAAGCTATCTCGTCTAACAGCATCATTGGCGGCAAAAAAGTAAATGACTGACAAAAGGAATGGGAAGTATTCTACTATATCATTACTATATTTTGTATCTATACTAATTCTCATTTCTTGCTTTGATCTTCATTCTATCATATTCATCATGGTTGGTGCTGATTTCATCACGGTAATCGTCTATCAGCACATTGTTGTACTCAGAATTAACCTCTTCTTACACATTACCAAACCTTTGCTGGTTATTTCCATTAGTTGAGTCTGGTTTAGGCAGAAATTGTCACAGTTCTTGGTATGTTTCAGTGAATGTATTTTATAATTTTAACCTATGGTGGTGTAGTGATGAATTTACAGTTTTTGACTAATTGAAATTTCCTCTCGGCCCTTTTAACCTCTTTCATCTTCTTATTGGGACATTACTGGAAATCTTTGTAAAGAATGAATTGAAATTACAAACAATTTGGACTATCTTTATTTAATTGTTTTCATTATTCTTGTATGTTATATGTATTATTGTGGTATTATTTCTCACGTATGTAGCTACGATATAGAATACGAGAGAAAACACAGTTTGATTTATTTCAGAACTTTCAGCTGCAGAAACATGGCTACCTCTTCTTCTATATCCACCCAACTAATTATATTTGGCAACACGTGGCAGGTCACTAGTGGTCTCCCCATAGTATCTTCCTTTTTTCTTATTGTTTGTATTGCACGACGACGTCGTTTGCGCATATTCTTCAGTTGAAGTAGACAGACTTATGGCTAACGAACTTTTGTTCTTCAGATAAAGTACAATGAATTAATGATTGCAGCTAACCATACATAAACAACAATTGTGACTGCATTGGCTGTACTTTGAGACTATTAAGAATATAAAAACATATATGTTTTATTTATTAGGTCAATTGAATAATTGAAGTCAATACCTAAAGTATAATTTTAAAAATATATTATCCAAACATACTAAAAATTCTATCGTAGCTTTTAAAATCATGATGGTTCATGAATTCACCCATAATATAAGCTGCTCAAGATTAGGGCATAATCTGGATTAGAAATGAATGTTATCTCCAATTAATTTATAAAATAACCACTCTCAACCATTTATATATTTATCTTAACTGAAAGCATAAAAAATATCAAACTGTCAAACATTAGTATTATATTTTACGTGTTATCCCACAAGCAAATATCGTCAAGCTTTAGTTTTTTCTTTTCTTTTTTCGTTTCAAACACACACTATTTCTCTCCATATTATATATTAATATGTGTATATTTACTGTGTAGTGTGTGCTTGAATTTTCCCTCTTTTTCCCAGTGCGTGGGTCACTCATTAGAATATATACTTGGAAGAATTCACAGTTGAGTAGACTATAATTCAACAACGGTAAAGCAGATAATTGAGAAGAATCCACACTCAAAGCATCTATGCTAAAGCCATGTTCCAGTAAAGCAACACTCCTATATGTTGTTTTTCCATTCACAACTTGAAGCATCAAAATGGATTGGATTGATCATACAAAGAAACAAGGTCCAAAATGCATGTCTGCACCTCCTCTTCCTCTACTCGCCGTTTTCGCCATCGTCGTCTTCTTGCTATCTCTCTCTCACTACTCTGCCTATAAGGAGCAAATGCACTACACCATGATCAATCTCAAGCTTTTGCTTCTCTTGGTGCCTGTTTTGCTCGTCTTCTTCTTGCGTTCGAGCTTGGTGGTCTCCGGTGGGAGGTGGCTAGATTTTTCGCAGAAGGGGCGGCGGCAGCTGGCGGCGTTCCCGTGGGGCGCGGCGGTTCTGGTGGTGGCGCTGCTTGTGCTCGTCTCTTACCATTCTTCTTTTCAGTCTATGTGGTTTCCTTTTGGCACTTCTAATTAATTAGCTCTTTAATATTTCACTTGTCTTTTTTTTTATCAACTTGGTAAATGTTGGTTTGTAATTCAGCTTCTAAAAAAAATATTTTTTCTGGCTGAGTTATATATGGATATGGTATATAAGTATGATTGTGAGGAATATGTACTACAACTATAAAATGATTTCTTAAAATTATTTTTACATATTTTAAATATATTTTCATTTTATAAATTGAGAATTAAGAAAACCTAGAAAAGGAAAAATTTAAATAAATGTGAACCGATGGAAACATATTAGTCAAACTTTCAAAAACTATACACTATGAGATTTATTACAGAAATTTTGACGTCCACTTGTTAATTTATAAATGAAAATTATATATTAAGTTATCAACCAACACATGAAAATTATACCATATAAGACTATGTTACTTATTTGAACTCATATATTACGTGGATTTTATACTACTTATTTATATTAAAGATTACATTTACCTATTTAATTATTAAAATACAAGCACGAAAATACATAGATTTATTACTCCAAACTTTCTGATATACATGCAAAGAAGTTCCAATTAAGAGGTGATCTCGTAATTTTAATCCGTAAAACTACATATGAAATTTCTATTTTTTTTAATTTTTATATAAAAAATTTCAGATAAATTTTTTATTTACAAATCCCTCTATTCATACACAAATTTATATTTACAAATGTTAATTTATATTATAAATCAAAGATTGAACTATCTTTAATCATTTTTTTTTTTTTATGGGGCACCTACTTTCATGTTTTCCAAAGGTCAATGGGCCCATCATTTTATTGGGATTAATTATTAACAAGATCACCAATTTCCCTATCATGAGTCCATTCTCATCATTGGGTACGAACCCACCAGAATAAATATTAAATTAATGATATGGAACTTGAAGGCTGATTATAGGTATTTTCATAATTAATGAACAAAAGAAATTAAATACATACTATTCAGAAAGAAAAAGTAATTATTTATTAGAGCTTGCCCAAAAAAGTAAGGTATTTTCGCTAGCAAATACCCAATATATCAAGACTCACGACAGAAGAATTCCAAATATATAAATAATTCTGAGCAATAATTCAAACACAATCTTTAAATTCAATAAAAAATAACATAAATATAAAATAATTATATACCAGCTCGACTCCTCTACATTCATTTTATTATATTATAATTATAACATATTTCCTTCATTTCAATATATCTGCCGTTGAAATAATATTAAACAATATATTTAACAACTTTTTGTATTCCTCTTCAAAATACTAAAAAATGCAGTTTCAACATTAACCTTGAATTTGTGCAATAAATTAAAGATATTATAAGAAAAGATAAATACAGGAAAATAAAAAAAATTATAATAAGAAAAGGGCAAATAAATTGAATTAAAAGTTTAGGATTATATTTTTAAACTTGGGGAGTATACACCTAGCCGCCACGCTAAAGCTTCTCTCTCTCTCTCTCTCTCTCTATATATATATATATATATATACATATAAATGTAGCTTTCAGCAGATACAATTGATGCTCTATCCTTCGTTGAATCAAAGAACCCCCTTTCTCCCCAGTCACCATCAGAGTCTCTGTTGCGGCAAACACGTGTGCAATCCGACACCGTTTCACCCTGCATTATTGCTGGCAAAGCCGAGTCTCTCTGCAATTTCCCACCCTCTCCAAACTCCAAGTACAAAATCGTCTTTTTCTTTACCTCTTCACGTTCTCTCTGTGACTCTGAGCTGTGTTCTCTCTCTCTCTACACACACACACACATTTTGTACACTTATTATGTGTTTGTTGTTTCTTGATGCATGTTGAATAGTGATTTACATTTTCTGGACCCTTTTCGAAAGTATCATCAGGGTCTTCCTCTTTTACCAGAGGGAGTTCATGTAAGTGAAAAAAGAAATGTGCTGTTCGATTTCTTGATTCTGAACTCTGCATGTTTTGATCTTGATTTGTTCAAGTTTGTTTGGGTTTTCAGATTGTAGATCTTTTCTTGTTATTGATTTCATTAAAATTTTACTTTTATTTGTAGAGGCGGCGAACATTTGAATTTATAGGAATTATAAGGGTTTATCATGATTTAGGTTTTCAATTCTTGTTCAATACTCTGTGATTTTGTACACACAGTGAGTGTGTGGATGAACAAGTCTTTACTTAAATTGCTGAATTTTGATATATGCAGATTATTGAGAAACATCAATAGTATTGAGGGGATTCACAAGAATGTCAGCATTAACAGTAGATATTCCTGATAATGGTTCTGTTAAGAATGTAGATTCATCAAGCACATCCAATGAATTGGAAGAATATGATTTTTCGAGGTTACCTCATCGGCCAAGGAACTTGAATCTTGAAAGGCAGAGATCATGTGATGAAAGGTCGTTTAGTGATTTGTCAGTGGGGTTATCTCCTCATCCGCCTTCTAGAGCGGATAATTTTCATCGAGCTTTTGACCATTTCGATAGTGCATTTTCTCCTACTAAAAGGTCCGGCCTTAATACTCCCATGTCGCAATTTGGCTCTGTGATGAACTATGATCCTCACCCCATGTTAGCAGAGGCTTGGGATAATGTGAGGCGGTCACTTGTTTACTTTCGTGGTCAACCTGTGGGGACAATCGCTGCATTGGATAACTCTGATGAGAAACTCAACTATGATCAGGTGATGGGCCGAAACTAATTTACCATCTATTGAATATATTGTTTTATCTATATGCTTTCTAGAATATATTTCTGGTTTTATGAAAATAGAGAATTGCTTAAGCTATCAGAATCTGAGTTTTAATACATATATATGTGGATGTTGTAGGGTTCAAGAATTCATGACAAATAGCCTGGAGCTTAATGATAAAATAATTAAAATGATAGTTTAATAATATTTTTGTAATACAGGGGAGCTCAAGTTTTACATGGTTTTGGAATTAATTTCCTTTGCACTTGTTGTTCATTTCTTGTTTGTATATTTTAGTTATTGTTGCTATTTTCAGTTGGTTCTGTGGGGTTTTTAAAGCAGAGATAATGAAACGAGAGGGAAGAATGGTGGAGATGTAAATGATAAAATATGGTCTTGATCTTATTTTAGTCCCGGATTTCTGTACGTATTTTATTCTTGATTGCGAAACATGATCTTGTTCCTTTGTCCACTCGTCTTGTCAAAGATTCTTCGATATCATATGGTCAGTAAAGATACATATAATGTTGGAAATGACATGTTTTAGTAGTTACGGTTTGGCACTCAAAAGGGTTTTGAAGCAGTAGGACTTGGACATATAGACATCTGAAATGACTTTAACATTTATATATTTGCAGGTTTTTGTTAGGGATTTTGTTCCAAGTGCACTGGCTTTTCTAATGAATGGGGAGCCTGAAGTTGTGAAGAACTTTCTCCTCAAGACCCTTCGCCTTCAATCGTGGGAGAAAAAGATCGATCGGTTCCAACTGGGCGAAGGTGTTATGCCCGCCAGTTTCAAAGTATTGCATGATCCAGTCAGAAATACCGAGACCTTGATTGCAGATTTTGGTGAGAGCGCAATTGGAAGAGTAGCACCGGTAGATTCCGGCTTTTGGTGGATCATACTTTTACGAGCATACACAAAATCCACCGGAGACACGTCATTGGCCGAGAGGCCGGAATGCCAAAAGGGCATTCATTTGATACTCAGTTTGTGCCTCTCAGAAGGGTTTGACACCTTCCCTACTCTTCTCTGTGCTGATGGTTGCTCGATGATTGATCGTAGAATGGTGAGTCTTTCGTCTTTCTAATCTTTTATAAGATGTTATTCTCACTTGCTCTATGATTGATCATAGAACGTTGCATTATAGGGTGTTTATGGATACCCGATTGAGATACAAGCTCTATTTTTCATGTCCTTGAGATGTGCAATGCTTCTATTGAAGCACGATGTTCCGGGTAAAGAGCTTATTGAGAGAATCGTGAAGCGTTTGCATGCTTTGAGCTATCACATGAGGAGTTACTTTTGGCTTGATTTGAAGCAGCTTAACGACATATATCGATACAAAACGGAGGAGTATTCCCACACATCGGTCAACAAGTTCAATGTCATGCCCGACTCTCTGCCTGAATGGGTGTTCGATTTCATGCCGCTTCACGGAGGCTATTTCATTGGCAACATCGGCCCTTCGCATATGGATTTCCGTTGGTTCTGCTTAGGCAATTGCATCGCCATCCTCTCATCCCTAGCAACGCACGAGCAATCGACCGCTATCATGGACCTCATTGAATCTCGATGGGAGGAGCTGGTGGGTGACATGCCGCTCAAAGTTTGTTACCCCGCGATCGAGAATCATGAGTGGCGTGTCGTGACCGGATGTGATCCCAAGAACACGAGATGGAGTTACCACAATGGCGGATCATGGCCAGGTACTATAAATCACAAAAATTTAAATGAGATCATCCAATGGATATAATTTAGTACTATGACCTAAACCCATTTTTACCAGTCAAATTATATTATGTGGGTCCCGAATAGTGGATTGACCTGTCTCACGGATCATACTGCAAGAACCCTAACGTTTAGTGACTATTGTTGCAAGCAGTGCTGCTATGGCTGCTCACAGCAGCGTGCATAAAGACGGGACGACCACAGATTGCTAGACGAGCGATTGAGCTAGCTGAGTCGAGGCTATCGAAGGATGGTTGGCCGGAATACTACGATGGGAAGCTCGGACGGTACATTGGGAAGCAGGCTCGGAAATACCAAACGTGGTCGGTGGCAGGCTATTTGGTTGCGAAAATGTTGCTTGAAGATCCTTCTCATCTGGGAATGATTGCAATTGAGGAAGATAAGCAAATGAAACCTGTGTTGAAAAGATCTGCTTCATGGACCATTTGATATCAATTTTCATTTTTCTGTCTTTGCAGATTTAGTTTTAGAATCAGATACTTTTGTTGTTTGTAACTCAGTTTAGTTGCAACAATTTCATTCTTGCATTCTTGAAACTCTGCGTTCTTGCTTTTATAGCTGTCTTTAATGATGAAAATCCCCACTTTTAGCAATGATATATATATTGGAATAACAGTTGGATATTAAAATATATCTTGTTTCTGTTTTAAGTTTAGTTGGATCATGCACATTCTCAAGCGTTTGCAGAGTTATAATATGAATAATAATACATTACTTTACGTATATATAATTATAAATGCAGGACGTGGTGCATCGTGCTTCAATGGTGCATGAAATATTTTATTTTATTTATTAATGAAATGTAATACTTACATAAAATATATATTTAAAAGCCACTTACAATGAACTATCATAAGTGAGATGGAATTTATAGATCTGAAGCTTAATGCCAATTCCACCCATATACATTATTTTAAGTGATGTTGTTTTGGATCTTTTTTATTCTAATTTATTTATTTTTATATTAACTAAGATTTTTCAGTCATTTATAATTTAAATTTTAAGATTTCGTCAACTCGCTCTTTACTTTTTTGTGTTTAAAAATCGGATTTTTATGAGTTTTTTGTCTTATGTATTAACTGTATTTATAATTTTTTCTACATTTATTTAATGGGTCATTTCTTCTAAGTTTTTAGTCAAAAAATATTCCAAATAAAGAAAACTATTTTGTAAAATAAAATAGAGAAATTAAGAGTAGCGAATAGCCATAGAGTTCGTGTGAAAAAGGACTCATATGACTATGTTGACATATTTAAGACCTATATAATCTTTCTACCTTTCTCTTTCTCTCATAAATTTCCATCCTTTTCTGCCGGGAAATCCAGGGAAATCCCTAAGAAATCCGCAAGAAAACTATTTATATACATATATTTATATAAATAACTTGCCGTTGAGTGGAAAAATGAAGGCTCCGAGGAGGCCGATCCAAGCGGTGGCTTCATGGGTGCGGCGGCAGCCGCCGAAGGTGAAGGCATTTCTGGCCGTGATTAGTGGGATGGCGGCGCTTGTTCTACTTCGCATAATTGTCCACGATCATGATAATCTGTTTGTGGCTGCTGAGGCTGTTCATTCGATCGGGATTGCTGTTCTGATTTACAAGCTGATGAAGGAGAAGACCTGTACTGGTACGGCGTCGTTTGTTTCCGGCTCGATGTTTTTATCTTCTGTATTGTGTGTTTAATTGGCTGTTAGCGAAGGATGATGAGAAAATTTTGGTGTTTGCGAATTCTGAATTTGGGGATGAGCAAGTTTGAGCTTAGAGAGAGAGAAAGCAGATTCAGTTTTTTTAGACGATTTTAGGTTTTTCTGCTACTAAAAATCTCTGAGTGTGTCTGTGGGTGTGTGTGTGTTTTTGGGGGTTTACCTTTGAAAGAATTTATCTTGGAGGCTAATTGCCGATCAATTTGAGCCGTTGACTTTATTCCTTTATTGGGGATTATTGAGAATTCGAGGGTTTATGTGAAGATCTTGTTATCATTGTTTGGGAGCAGAATGTAGGGTTAATCGACTATTTTATTTATTTATTTATTTCCTTTTATTTTGATTTATGATGTATCTTTGATGTAGTTATGTTGTTTTTGATTCAATATTGTCTCACATTTATATTGCCTTTTGGAGTTGAAAGATGCAATTTTTATGTGACTTTTGTGATCCTTTGGGAAAATTGGTGTGTACAGGTGTAAACTTGCTTGTTAAACAAAAGGAACTAATTGTTCCTCAAAATTTGTCGTTTCCTTTCTTCGATACAATTGTTTTTCTTGATGTTACATAGATGATTGTGAATGTTCACCCATTATTTTTACTTTCACCTAATGATTTAAGTAATACTCTTTGGAATTTAAAATGTAGTCTAATATTTTGAGCGCCTGTTTTAGTCACATCGATTTTGTAATTGTGTGAATACTTTATGTGCCTGAAAATGCTGTTGGAGCAAGTTTGCTTTGATGAGTTATGCTGCATTTGTTAGTTGCTTAAATGAGAATTTCACAGCTGGTATGGTGGGCTGAAGAAATAGTGAGGATTCAGTGGGTGGTTTTTTTTGTCGAAAAGGTAATATTTTGAACAGGTGGGTTGTTTTCTCATGCGAATTGCTTCCTGGCTATAACTGATTTAATCATTTTCTCATCATTGTAGATGAGGTCTAGTTTTATGTGAAACTGAATATGATCATTTCATTATTGAATTTTTGGTGTTGTGTTTGGAACTTATCTTGTCATAGAATCCTAATCTGCCACAATAATTTGGATGCATAAACTGGACTCTTAGATGTCTAGTGATACAAGCAATGCCCTGATTTTTCTACTATATCTGACTGTCTTTTATTATTTATCTGTTGCAGGGCTTTCACTCAAATCTCAGGAACTAACGGCTATATTTCTGGCTGTTAGATTGTATTGCAGTTTTGTCATGGAATATGACATACACACTTTGCTTGACTTGTGTACACTGGCTACAACATTGTGGGTTATTTATATGATTCGCTTTAATTTGAAATCCAGTTACATGGAGGATAAAGACAACATTCCATTGTATTATGTGGTGAGTCTTCGATAAAAAATGGTAGTTTTGTTCTTTGGGACCTTTGTTTTGATCTTATGATAAGAGTCGGTTTAAAATGCTACAGAATCCAGAACATCTGATGCCTGTACTGCCTGTTTCACCAATCCAAATATGAAAAAACTAAATAAACTTCAAAAGAATAGGAATCTTTGTTTGAAAGTGCCTTTCATATTTATTAAACATAACCGAATGCATACCTTTTTTTTGGGGACAATGCAAGTTTTTGTCTGTAAAATTAGGCTTGTCTTATAATATTAATTTGGAAATATGTATCTGATAGCCATTAGGCATTGTGATAGAGTTCAGCTCCCAATCCCTCTATGGTTAGAAGCATTATCTTTGTTGAATCTTTGTTAACCTGTAAAAAGTTTAGCAACTCAGGGTTTATTACTGATATTTCGGATTATGAGACGAGTAGGATTTTCAAGTATATACTGTACTTGATTCCATAACAGTATTGCTTATGCTTTGGGACTAGTTTTTACCTTCAAATTTAAGAACAAAGCGGTTTTGCAGGTGGCCCCGTGTGCTGTTTTAGCTGTGTTAATTCACCCATCTACATCACATCAAATCATCAACAGGATTGCATGGGCGTTCTGTGTATACCTTGAAGCTATTTCCGTGCTCCCTCAACTCCGTGTCATGCAAAACACAAAGGTAGAATCTAAGCAACGTTGATGATTATCCAGTGCCGTACTAATTCCAAGTTTGGACAATTATATTGCATGTTACAATGACATATTCAATCTTCTTTGTGACAGATCGTCGAGCCATTCACAGCTCATTATGTATTTGCATTGGGCGTCGCCAGATTCTTAAGCTGCGCTCATTGGGTCCTCCAGGTTTTGGACACTAGAGGTCATCTCCTTGTGGCATTGGGATACGGTCTATGGCCTTCAATGGTTCTTATATCAGAAATCGTTCAGACCTTCATCCTAGCCGACTTTTGCTATTACTATGTTAGAAGGTGCAAAAAAGTTCTCATATAATTTGCTCGTTTCTTTGAATTCATGGCTCGTTTCACTAACATTGGCTTTTTTCTGCAGTGTTTTCGGGGGTCAGCTCGTTTTGCGCCTTCCTTCTGGAGTGGTGTAATTGAAGGTTGTATAAGTTTATTTTCATTGTTTTTTGGTGCATACGTGGTTCCGTCCTTGTCAGCGTTCTTGCAGCCTACGAATATGGTTGGTTTCGAACTTGGCAATTCTTGAAAACTTGATTTTAAATCAATCAGAAATCATGTTTGGTATTTACTGTAACTCTGCTGTAATTTGATTCTGGATATGATATGATGGATTCCACTGCATGCATTTCCACAGAGTTAAATGCTTTACTTATTACATCATTTTTTTTTATCTTGTTTTATTTTCAGCTGAGAGATTGTTACTAGGGTCAATGATCTTGAATTGTTGGATTTTCATTGTTAGCAAATGAAAAAAAAAAAATATCCATATTTAATTTTTTTAGTGAAAAAACTATATATTTGTACATAATTTTGACTCCTTATTTGGATAAAGGAATGGAAATAAATTGGGTAAAATGCCAAAAAAAAAAAAATCTTAACTATTGATTTTTATTTTTCAACTTTTTTTTTTATTAGATTGCAATATGAACTATTATATATCAAATTGTAAATTTTGAACTATTTTCCAGCAAAAACATGAATCATGACAAGCACGTTGATTTTAGATAAGGGTTATCTTAAATTACAGAAGTATGAGAATATTCTTACATTCAGTATGCGAGTACGTGATGTTTTTACTGGAAAATGGGTCGTGAGTTGCAATTTTAAAAAATTTAATAGTTAAGATTGTAATATGATAAATTTCGAAATATAATGGATTGGTTTTTGTAGTGATGGGAGTTGCAGCACAACTATCAATCGAGACGCGTCGTTTTGTACGTATTGAGGAAGCCATTGAATAAGCATTCAATGATTCTTCAACAATTTCTAGTTGGGGAATTACTGAATTATACATGGAACACCTAGAAATAATTCACTTGAAACAATGTGATTTTGGGTTGAACAAATGTTTCTGCAAACTGATTAGTGTGTACAAGAAAGTATTGTGTATAGCATAAAATATACTCCCTCCATCCCACAACACTTTGCACACCTATTACACTAAAGGTGTGCAAAGTGTTGTGGGACGAAGGGAGTATTTATTTTTCAAACACAAAATATAAGAAATTTACTCTTCTGGCACACTTCAAAAAATTTGATAAATCTGCATTTTAAGTATAATTTTAATAACATATAAAAAGAAAAAAACATTGGATCAACTAATATAAAATGAAAAAAAAAGCATGAATACATAAATGAAAAAGAAAATGTAAAATAGATAATTAAACCAACTTAACATTGAATCTCAAGCTATTTAGAATTAATAATTATTGAACCATTTAAATAAAATGCATTCATTAGAAATCATTGTCCACCAAAAAATTTATATATATACTTTTGAAAGAAAGAATTTTATAATATATTATAAACATATCTACATTTTTTTAAAATTACAATTCTTCCTAAATTAATTACAACTACTTATATGAAACAAAATTAGAAAACATAAGATAAAAAGAAACATACGGCTAAATAATGTTGACCGTTAAAAAAATCCATTCCATAAATGTAATTACAAAAAATCTTGATTGCAAAATCCATTCCATAATAAAATTACAGCGTCTTTCAGTTACCGTTGCACAAAATCCACAACGTGGGTTAAAAGAAAAAACATGGGCTAAATTTATTTTTTTACCGTTGCTTAAATCTTACCATATATCCATGAATATGCAAATGGATACTCCATCTTTATAAATACACGCTCGCCACCTTTATTTTCTTTTCTCTGTTATTTGAAATTTCAATTCTCTGGGTGAATTCTATGTCTGCAGTGGCGACAAGTGCGAAGTGAAATCAGTCGGCGCTCCTATCTGGTAATTCTCCAACTTGAGATTTAGTAATGTTGTGTGATTTCGGGAATTCAATTCAAGAAATAAGAAACCTAATCTGTAGTATGGGTGAGTTTTCTTTATGGTGAAAATACTCATGAGTTGTGTGTTTGAATCTCAGGAGAAGACAATTCAGAACGCAGGGAAGCATTGGATTCTTCACCTAGTGTCTCAAGACTGCAATCAAGATAAGTTCTATCTTAGTAAAACTTATCAACTTGAATAGTTACTTATTGATATATTAAAAATTTCTGGCTCTGATTGCAGTATTGATGCAGTTGAGACTGTTTGTGAATGGTGCAGTAATGATGAATTGGGCATTATCTTTTTATTTCCTGGATTATTGTGTTGCTAGGTTGACTTGAGACTCTTAATGGTGGATTTCTTGATATATGCTTTCTTGATAGTGAATTTGGATTATGTTTTAAGTACATGCATTACAATCTCCAGTTTTCTATGAGTTCTTCGAAGAAAGGTAATAGTGTGTTTTCTTGGATTTCTTGTACAATCTCAATGATGTTTGTGTTGTGAATGAATTGTTTTCACTTGTTGATTTTGATTTTTCTGAATATGGTTTCAGGGTTCTTAATCTGCTTGAATTCTTTAAGCCACGATGCACTGTTTCCATCATATATGAGGTAAATTTTAATTTCTTGATTTTACTTGCAATTATTGTTTCTGAAATTATCTTTACAGAAAGTTATGTCATTTTATCATGATGCTGAAAAACTTTGCAACATCTTTGAATTTATTCTTAATGATCATGTACCTCTTTGTTCTTGATTTGATCTTCTCTCTCTCTCTCATGTATCAGGGATCTCTCTGAGATGAAGTATTCTTGTTAATTGCTAACTATGATCAAGTTGTGAGGAAAGGTATCACTTACAATTGTTGTTTGTGATTATAATAATATCTTAGCCTTTAATGCTTTCAGTTTATTTGTAGTTTATACAACTCTTTTATACATGAATTACTCGACTAGTATATAAAGAAAATCTGCCTCGAACAATCTGTTTTAGTGATCAGAGTTGTATGATCTCTACACCCCCAAATCTCAACTACAAGGTAAAAAGATGAACATTTGTATGAATTTATCACAAGGTGATGATAAATAGTCTTACGTTGGTTTCTTGATATTGTTTCACAATTGAGAATGCCGAATTCGGGCAAAGCATTGGATTCTTCACCTAGTGTCATGATGCTGCTATCAAGATTAGTTCTATCTTAGTACAACCTATCAACTTGAATAGTGGAACATGCATCTGTATTGTGGGAGTGTGTCATTTGTTGTTTACAAACTCGATGGATGATTGCTCTTTATATTTTATGCATAATGAATCAATGTAGGTACGCTGTTTCTGCTAGGTTTGTAATTAGGTACTTTCAATAAGGATGCTGCTTTGTTTGACTTTCCTATTGAGAGTAATATTGTAGAGCTTATAGAATTCAAAGAAAATTGTATTAAATGTATTAAGTATAATTCTGATAATTTTTTTCCCCAGTAATTATGCATGTCTGCATGTCTTCGTGAAAGAAATCATTGAGCTGTGCAATGCAGTTCTCATGTTTAATCCAGTCTTGATCAATCAAAATCTGGGGAAAGTCGTTTTTGATGTTATATGTTGTGTGACTGTGTTCTATACACTGCAGGTTTTTGAATTGTTTGTACAACTACTCCGAGCATAGAGGTTGACCATGCTTTATTTATTCTTTGTATATTATAGATGTTTTTATCTGTATTTAATTCTTTATTTTCACATTGCTTTATTTATTCTTTGTATATTATAGATGTTTTTATCTGTATTTAATTCTTTATTTTCACATTTTAACTTGTGCTCTTCCTTCTATCCCCTCATCCGTTTGTAACTTATCCAACAACAGAGTCTTTATATTTCCCGTCTCTTTGTCATATTGAGTATTGAGGTGCTGCAACTTGTAATATCATCTGGATTGGTGGATGTCCTAGTCAGTGTGATGCTTTGTTGATGTGCGTCTCTCTCCAAATTTATTTATCACCGTAAAATCATGTTCTTCGTTTCCTTTGTTTTATTTTTCTTTCCTGTAAAAGAATGAAACTTATTATTCTTTGATGGTGACATGTTCTTGTTATCTATTTAAGAAAACGAGGATTCACTTTTAAACTGAATCATAATTTTAATTCAAGATGCAGTTGATGTTTAACAAATTTCTGGAGGTTTTGAGCTGAAACTGAGAATAGTGAATGATTTTCACAATGCTTTTCTCTTTATTACCAAAAAATGTTGTCGGATTTGTGCTTATCCTTTTTATAGTTTTTCTTGAAGGTTTATGTATAAAATAATCAGCCTCCTATGCTAAAACAATGTTTTGTTAATATGCATAATTTCTAAGTGTCACACACATACTCTGTCAAATACAATGGATGTGTGCTTTTCTGATTTACCTTTATTTTTTCTTTTCCATTTTTGTATTTGTTTACTAATGTAGTACTTTCTGCATAATTATGTTTACTAAGTGGAGTGAATTTACATATTGGTGATTATTGGTTTTGATATTTTAGAGTTTGACTCAAGAAATGACAAACTTAATGAGTGACGATGTTCTAGGTTTTTTTGACATTATTCATAGAACACCACTTATTTCGAGGTAATATTGCTCCACTCATTGTGTTGCAGACTTACTGCAATTTTTATTAGATAAAATTCAATTGTTTTTTTTTCTTTTGTCAGGAATCGTCAAGCCTTTCTGCCATGCTATCACCAATGACAAAGCCAATTCCTTCCATCACTGCAGTCATTTCCACCACTTATTTTGGATTGTTGCTTGAGTTTAACGTTACATTTTTCTGTATCCAGCCTTTTCATATTTAATATGGCATTTTGACAATTTTTTACTTGTTATATAGTTAGCATTCCACTCTTTGGAATAATTGCGAGCATATGAAAAATTACTCCTGATGATGCACTATGTAGGTAACACTGTATTTGGTTTTGTTTGCTTTATTGGAGTTCATGGCTTTAAATAATCTCGCAGTAGCTCGTCTTTGCCTATTTTGCACTTCTCTTCTGCATACGACTTTCCACTAGTTCTATTACTGACGACTTCTCCGAATGAAGGAAAAAGCTCAGTGAGAAAGGGCTTGAGTCAATCAGTGTAGGTCAATCCATCCAGGAAAACCTCAGGTATAGATAGAGACAAATGGGAATAACTGAACCACTGACAAATGGGAATAACTGAACCACGTCTACAAAATGCCAGTACCATGTTTCTGCTTCAAAGCCAACGTGATGCTCCTTGGTCAGATGACCAAGATATTGACAAATACCACATATGATCAAGAAAAGAGTACCTATAATCACACGAAATCCATGAAAGCTAGTTGCTAAGTAAAAGGTAGCTTTCTTGTTCACAATGTCTGATTATTCGTGCTTTCTTGATTTCTTACATTTGGTCTTATGTTGTTTCTTTCAGAAGATACAAATAGGTGATGCAAGATTGTCATCTGTGTTGTTTATTTCAGATAATTCACAATCCTATACTTACAGCAATGCAAGTCCTGGGTTGGATGATGAGCATGTTGGCAGCAGCTTTCAGAATTATGTAACAAACTTATAGCTGCACTATTACTCAGTTTGGCCTCTATTGTGGGTATGTCCATCCTTTTTGTAGGTTGCTAGTTTGAGATAACCTATTTCCTGCATTCTTCTAGTCATGTTTAATAACTCGTAATTGCTGTTTTGAAGCTCCTAACGAAGAGCTGTGCAAAATTAGGTTAGTCATGTTTAATTTGGCCATTTGCAAAGTTGAAGATTGCTCGTCTTAGAAAAAAATTACTTTATAAAAGAACTACGACAACGGATTTTTCATTGGTGTTTTTACGTATTTTCCGGACCAAAGGATTTTGAGTTTTTCTTTATTTCCAAGGTGTTTATTGGATGTTCTTGTTGATTATTAACCAGAAAAACCAGGGATTGACTTAAAACTTGGCTAATAAAGAAGTGCAGAGTAACTACTAATCAGTCATTGACTATCATAACCTATGTTCTTTTAACAGATATTCATGTCCCTTGATATTGTGTGTGCATTAAAAGCTCTTGTTTCTTATCTCTTGAACAGTATCTTGCCTCTCTTAATGCTATAGTTAAGTCTTAAGGCTTAATACGTAGGTATGCTTCTTTTTGGATAAATGATTTTGTTGTTGTGCTTATTGAACTCTCTAAGGGCAATTTGCAGGGTGCACCTACACCGCACCTTAGTTCTCAAAGACCTTTGAGCAGTTAAAATTTCCGACAAGTTTTGGAGCCTATTGACCTATATCCTCTTGTGCGCATTACCAGTAATGAAATGGAGCTTGAAAACACAGCTTACAGATATCAGTTTCTATCAATGGTATTGGATATACTTGGTTATGAGATTTTCTTGCAGATGTCCATGATAATCCATCTTTATTAAATACTATCTTTTTTTCTTTCTTCAATTATTGAAACTTCAATTCCTCTCTCTTGGTGAACTCTAGGTCTGCAATGGCGACAAGTGCGAAGTCAAAACAGTCGGCGCTCCTATCTGGTAATTCCCCAACTTGAAATTTGGTAATGTTGTGTGATTTGGGGAATTTAATTCAAGAAATAAGAAACCTAATCTGTAGTGTGGGTGAGTTTTCTTTATGGTGAAAATGCTCATGAGTTGTGTGTTTGAATTTCAGGAGATGATAATTAAGAACTCAGGGAAGCATTGGATTCTTCACCTAGTGTGAGGACACTGCAATGAAGATAAATTCTATCTTAGTAAAACTTATCAACTTGAGTAGTTACATATTGATATATTAAAAGTTTCTGACTCTATTTACAGAATTGATGTTGTTGAGAGACTGTTTGAATGGTGCAGTAATGATGAATTTGGCTTTATCTTTTTATTTCCTGGATTATTGTGTTTGCTAGGTTGACTTGAGACTCTTAATGGTGGATTTCTTGATGTATGGTGAATTTGGATTATGTTTTACGTACATGCATTACAATCTTTAGTTTTCTATGAGTTCTTTCGAAGAAAGTTAATAGTGTGTTTTTTTTGATTTCTTGTGCAATCTCAATGATGTTTGTGTTGTGAATGAATTGTTTTCATTTGTTGATTTTGATTTTTCTGAATATGGTTTAAGGGTTCTTAATCTGCTTGAATTATTTAAGCCATGGTGCACAGTTTCCATCATATATGAGGTAAATTTTAATTTCTTGATTTTACTTGCAATTATTGTTTCTGAAATTATCTTTACAGAAAGTTATGTCATTTTATCATGATTTTAATAAACTTTGCAATAACTATGAATTTATTCATAATGATCGTGTACCTCTTTGTTCTTGATTTGATCTTCTCTCTCTCTCTCTCTCTCTCTCTCTCTCATGTATCAGGGATGTCTCTGAGATGAAGTGTTCTTGTTAATTGCTCACTATGATCAAGTTGTGAGGAAGGTATCATTTACAATTGTTGTTTGTGATTATAATAATATCTTAACCTTTATTGCTTTCAGTTTATTTATAGTTTATACAACTCTTTTATACATGAATTACTCCACTAGTTTATAAAAAAAATCTGCCTTGAACAATATGTTTTAGTGATCAGAGTTGTACGATCTCTACACCCCCAAATCTGAACTATAAGGTAAAAAAATGAACATTTGTATGAATTTATCACAAGGTGATGATGAATAGTCTTATGTTGGTTTTTTGATATTGCTTCACAATTCAGAATGCTGAATTCGAGCGAAGCATTGGATTCTTCCCCTAGTGTCATGACGCCGCTATAAAGATTAGTTCTATCTTAGTAAAACCTATCAACTTGAATAGTTGCTTATTGATTTATATTTTCTCCTTCTATCCCATTGATTTGATTTAAAAGTCGTTGGCTCTATTTACAGTATTGATGTTGTTGAGATTGTATGTGTATGGTGCAGTAATGATGAATTGAGCTTTTATCTTTTTATTTCCTGGATTATTGTGTTGCTGCAAGTGCCGCCTGTGGGATACGTATCCAACTGTTGTGTCCTTTGGGCTATGATTTACGGGCCCAAAATGTATGAATAATGAATGTGTGTGTGTAAAGTGTAACTTGCACATGTTTTATGGTGTGTTTGTGTGTGTCATTAGTTGTTTACAACATACCAGAGGTTTCTTTCAGTGAATTAATTTTGTTGCTTTGTTTCTAGGCTAATAATTAGGCTATTCTAATAAGGATGTTTCTCAGTTTATTTATAAGTATATGCTTAGGTTCATCATTGCTAGTATATCAGTAGGTATATCTTGGCAATTCGTTTTTGATTACTTTATGTATTATATCTTTATTTAATATGATTTTTTGTATAAATATTCTTTCTTATTTTTATATTCTAAATTTTATGTTTTTTTCAAACTTCTTTCCAGGGACCCCTAGTTGGTTATCAAAGTGTTTTAGGAACCTTTATACCGGCATTTATTGCATCTTATAAGATTAGTCTTCAGGTATCTCACAAACAATTAAGCATATATATAATCAGTATGTTTTATTTTGGCTTGAATATTCTTATCACTTCTACATTCTGCTGTTTGAAGATGGATAACTTGAAGTTAATATTGGGCATACCATGCAAGATATACCAAGGTCTCTTCAATGATAATTTCTTTTTTAGATAATTTCGTCCATAATAAGTTATCTTAAGATAACAAAAATTCCCTTAGGAAATGTGCGTTTTATCTGTCAGGTGTCTTTTTTTGTAACCTAGAGGGTGAATTTCCGTTCAGGACTTTTGACCTTCTCCGCTTGTTATCGGCCCTCAGTAAAGGTGTGTGACCATTGGAATGTATAAGTGGAGCTTGCATTTGTATTGTGGGTGTGTGTCATTTGTTGTTTACAAACTCTATGGATAATTGCTCTTTATATTTTATGCATAGTGAATTATTATAGGTACGTTGTTTCTGCTAGGTTTATAATTAGGTTCTTTCAATAAGGATGCTGCTTTGTTTGATTTTCCTATTGCGAGTAATATTGTAGAGATTACAGAATTCAAAGAAAATTGTATTAAATGTATTAAGTATAAATCTGATAATTTTTTTCCCCAGTAATTATGCATGTCTGCATGTCTTCGTGAAAGAAATCATTGAGCTGTGCAGTGCACTTTTCAAGTTTAATCCATTCTTGATCTCCAACGCGACTCCGGTCGGTGAAAGGAAATGTTTGACTCTGACCTTCTTTTTCTTCCCCGGGATCAAAATCTGGGGAAAGTTGTTTTGATGTTATATGTTGTGTGACTGTTCTATACACTGCAGGTTTTCGAATTGTTTGTACAACTACTCCGAGCTTAGAGGTTGTCCATGCTTTATTTATTATTTGTATATTATAGATGTGTTTATCTGTGTTTAATTCTTTATTTTCACATTTTAACTTGTGGTCTTCCTTCTATCCTCTCATCCGTTTGTTAAGACTCATACTTTCACATAATATCCTCTATAAAGTTTCGGATTGTTGCTTGAGTTTAATGTTACATTTTGCTGTATCCAGCTTTTTCATATTTAATATGGCATTTTGACAATTTTTTACTTGTTATATAGTTAGCATTCCACTCTTTGGAATAAATGCGAGCATATGAAAAATTACTCCTGATGATGCACTATGTAGGTAACACTGTATTTGCTTTTATTTGCTTTATTGGAGTTCGTGGCTTTAAATAATCTCACAGTAGCTCGTCTTTGCCTATTTTGCACTTCTCTTCTGCATACGACTTTCCACTGGTTCTATTCTTGATGACTTCTCCAAATGAAGGAAAAATTCAGTGAGAAAGGGCCTGAGTCAATCAGTGTAGATCAATCCATCCAGGAAAACCTCAGGTATAGATAGAGACAAATGGGAATAACTGAACCACGTCTACAAAATGCCAGTACCATGCTGTTGCTTCGAAGCCAATGTGATGCTCCTTGGTCAGATGACCAAGATATTGGCGAATACCACACGAAAAGAGTACCTATAATCACACGAAATCCATGAAAGCCAGTTGCTAAGAAAAAGGTAGTTTTCTTGTTCACAATGTCTGATTATTCGTGAGATAGCTTTGCTTTCTTGATTTCTTACATCTGGTCTTTTGTTGTTTCTTTCAGAAGATACAAATAGGTGATGCAAGGTTGTCATCTGTGTTGTTTATTTCAGATATTTCACAATCCTATACTTACGGCAATGCAAGTCCTGGGTTGGATGATGAGCATGTTGGCAGCGGCTTGCAGAATTTTGTAAGAAACTTATAGCTGCACTATTACTCAGTTTGGCCTCTATTATGGGTATGCCCATCCTCTTTGTAGGTTGCTAGTTTGAGAAAACCTATTTCCTGCATTCTTCTTTCCCATCTGCCTTCATAAAGTGAATATCTCTTTATTGCTGTTTTGAAGCTCCTAACGAAGAGCTGCGCAAAATTAGGTTAGTCATGCTTAATTTGGCCATTTGAAAAGTTGAATCGTCTTAGAAAAAATTACTTTATAAAAGAACTACGACAACGGATTTTTCATTGGTGTTTTACGTATTTTCCGGACCAAAGGATTTTGAGTTTTTCTTTATTTCCAAGGTGTTTATTGGATGTTCTTGTTGATTATTAACCAGAAAAACCAGGGATTGCCTTATAACTTGGCTCAGAAAGAAGTTCAGAGTAACTACTAATCAGTCATTGACTATCACAACCTATGTTCTTCTAACAGATATGCATGTCCCTTGATTTTTCGGAGAAGTCCAAATATAGAAAGTTAAATTACTATATTGTGTGTGCATTAAAAGCTCTTGTTTCTTATCTCTTGAACAGTATCTTGCCTCTCTTAATGCTATAGTTAAGTCTTAAGGCTTAATACGTAGGTATGTTTCTTTTTGGATAAATGATTTTATTGTTGTTCTTGTTGAACCTCTCTAAGGGCAATTTGCAGGGTGCACCTGCACCGCACCTCAGTCCTGAAAGACCTTGGAGCAGTTAAAATTTCCGACAAGTTTTGGAGCCTATTGACCTATCCTCTTGTGCGCATTAGCAGTAATGAACACAACTTGTATGAGAAGTTGACTGAAATGGAGCCTATTGACCTATCCTCTTATGCGCATTAGCAGTAATGAACACAACTTGTATGAGAAGTTGACTGAAATGGAGCTTCAAAACACAGCTTACAGATATCAGTTTCTAGCAATGGTATTGGATATACTTGGGTTATGAGATTTTCCTGCAGATATCCATGATAATCCATCTTTATTAAATACTACCTTTTTTTCATTTTTCTATTATTGAAACTTTGGTGAATTCTAGGTCTGCAATGGTGACAAGTGCGAAGCGAAAACAATCGGCATTCCTATCTGATAATTCCCCAACTTGAAATTTAGTAATGTTGTGTGATTTGGGGAATTCAATTCAAGAAATAAGAAACCTAATCTGTAGTGTGGGCGAGTTTTCTTTATGGTGAAAATAATCATGAGTTGTGTGTTTGAATCTCAGGAGAAGACAATTCAGAACGCAGGGAAGCATTGGATTCTTCACCTAGTGTCTCAAGACACTGCAATCAAGATAAGTTCTATCTTTGTAAAACTTATCAACATGAATAGTTACTTATTGATATATTAAAAATTTCTGGCTCTGATTGCAGTATTGATGCAGTTGAGACTGTTTGTGAATGGTGCAGTAATGATGAATTGGGCATTATCTTTTTATTTCCTGGATTATTGTGTTTGCTAGGTTGACTTGAGACTCTTAATGGTGGATTTCTTGATATATGCTTTCTTGATAGTGAATTTGGATTATGTTTTAAGTACATGCATTACAATCTCCAGTTTTCTATGAGTTCTTCGAAGAAAGGTAATAGTGTGTTTTCTTGGATTTCTTGTACAATCTCAATGATGTTTGTGTTGTGAATGAATTGTTTTCATTTGTTGATTTTGATTTTTCTGAATATGGTTTCAGTGTTTTTAATCTGCTTGAATTCTTTAAGCCATGGTGCACTGTTTCCATCATATATGAGGTAAATTTTAATTTCTTGATTTTACTTTTAATTATTGTTTCTGAAATTATCTTTACAGAAAGTTATGTCATTTTATCATGATTCTGGAAAACTTTGCAATAACTTTGAATTTATTCTTAATGGTCGTGTACCTCTTTGTTCTTGATTTAATCTTCTCTCTCTCTCTCTCTCTCTCTCTCTCTCTCATGTATCAGGGATGTCTCTGAGATGAAGTGTTCTTGTTAATTTGCTCACTATGATCAAGTTGTAAGGATGGTATCACTTACAATTGTTGTTTGTGATTATAATAATACCTTAACCTTTAATGCTGTCAGTTTATTTGTAGTTTATACAACTCTTTTATACATGAATTACTCGACTAGTATGTAAAGAAAATCTGCCTCAAAAATATGTTTTAGTGATCAGAGTTGTATGATCTCTACACCCCCAAATCTGAACTATAAGGTAAAAAGATGAACATTTGTATGAATTTATCACAAGGTGATGATGAATAGTCTTATGTTGGTTTCTTGATATTGCTTCACAATTGAGAATGCTGAATTCGAGCGAAGCATTGGATTCTTCCCCTAGTGTCATGACGCTGCTCTCAAGATAAGTTCTATCTTAGTAAAACCTATCAACTTGAATAGTTGCCAATTGATATATATTTTTCCCTTCTATCTCATTGATTTGATTTAAAAGTCTTTGGCTCTATTTACAGTATTGATGTTGTTGAGACTGTATGTGAATGGGTGCGGTAATGATGAACTGAGCTGTATCTTTTCATTTCCTAGATTATTGTGTTGCTGCAAGTGCCGCCTGTGGGTAATCTAAATGAGCCGGGTTAGGTTGAGTTGAGGCTATTAATGGTGGGTACTCTTGTGTTAGTCACCTTTTTAATCCTACTCTGTGGGCTAATTTAATTACCCATTGTGGCTCTGTGGTGGCCATATCTGTTGGACCTCATGCCCAAATCTGATAATGGGATCCCAACTTTTCTGGTTTAATGATGCAACTAGAAGATTGGGCCGATTTTAATGGGCCCAATTAGTTGGCTTGGAGTTTAATAAGTGTTGTGCTAATACCTTAATCCTATTTTGAATTTTGTTGTGCTAATTTTAATCGCCCAGATGATATTGTTACCTTTTGGTTGGGATATGTATCCAACTGTTGTGTCCTTTGGGCTATGATTTACGGGCCCAAAATGTATGAATAATGAATGTGTGTGTGTAAAGTGTAACTTGCACATGTTTTATGGAGTGTGTGTGTGTCATTAGTTGTTTACAACATACCAGAGTTTTCTTTTAGTGAATTAATTTAGTTGCTTCGTTTCTAGGCTAATAATTAGGCTCTTCTAATAAGGATGTTGCTCAGTTTGTTTATAAGTATATGCTTAGGTTCATCATTGCTAGTTTATCAGTAGGTATATCTTGGCAATTCGTTTTTGATTACTTTATGTATTATATCTTTATTTAATATGATTTTTTGTATAAATATTCGTTCTTATTTTTATATTTTAAATTTTATGTTTTTTTCAAACTTCTTTCCAGGGACCCCTAGTTGGGGTTATCAAAGTTTTTTAGGAACCTTTATATCGGCATTTATTGCATCTTATAAGATCAGTCTTCAGGTATCTCATAAACAATTAAGCATATATATAATCAGTACATTTTATTTTGACTTGAATATTCTTATCACTTCTACATTCTACTATTTGAAGATGGATAACTTGAAGTTAATATTGGGCATACTATGCAAGATATACCAAGGTGTCTCTTCAATGATAATTTCTTTTCAGATAATTTCGTCGTCCATAATAAGTTATCTTAAGATAATATTTTTTCCATTAGGAAATGTGCGTTTGTCAGGTGTCTTTTTTTTGTAACCTAGAGGGTGAATTTCCGTTCAGGACTTTTGAACTTCTCCGCTAGTTATCGTCCCTCAGTGCAGGTGCATGACCATCGGAATGTGTAAGTGGAACTTGCATCTGTATTGTGGGTGTGTGTCATTTGTTGTTCACAAACTCGATGGATGATTGCTCTTTAATTTAGGTACGTTGTTTCTGTTAGGTTTATAATTAGGTTCTTTCAATAAGGATGCTGCTTTGTTTGACTTTCCTATTGAGAGTAATATTGTAGAGATTATAGAATTCAAAGAAAATTGTATTGAATGTATTAAGTATAATTCTGATAATTTTTTTCCCCAGTAATTATGCATGTCTGCATGTCTTCGTGAAAGAAATCATTGAGCTGTGCAATGCACTTTTCAAGGTTATAATCCATTCTTGATCAATCAAAATCTGGGGAAAGTTGTTTTTGATGTTACATGTTGTGTGACTCTTCTATACAATGCAGGTTTTCGAATTGTTTGTACAACTACTCCGAGCTTTAGAGGTTGACCATGCTTTATTTATTCTTTGTATGTTGTAGATGTTTTTATCTGTATCTAATTCTTTATTTTCACATTTTAACTTGTGGTCTTCCTTCTATCCCCTCATCGTTTGTTCCTTATCCAACAACAGAGTCTTTATATCTCCCATCTCTTTGACATATTGAATATTGAGTATATCATCTGGGTTGGTGGATGTCCTAGTCAGTATGATGCTTTCTTGATGTGCGTCTCTCTCCAAGTTTATTTATCACCGTTAAATCATGTTCTTCGTTTCCTTTATTTTATTTTTCTTTCTTGGAAAAGAATGAAACTTATTATTCTTTGATGGTGACATGTTCTTGTTATCTATTTAAGAAAATGAGGATTCACTTTTAAACTGAACCATAATTTTAATTCAAGATGCAGTAGATGTTTTAACAAATTTTTGGAGGTTTTGAGCCCAAAATAGTGAATGACTTTCACAATGCTTTTCTCTTTAATACCAAAAAATATTTCGGATTTGTGCTTATCCTTTTCATAGTTTTACCTGAAAGGTTTATGTGTAAAATAATCAGTCTCCTATGCTAAAACAAAGTTTTTTAATATGCATAATTTCTAAGTGTCACACACATACTCTGTCAAATACAATGAATGCGTGCTTTTCTGATTTACCTTTTTTTTTTCTTTTTCATTTTTGTATTTGTTTACTAATGTATTACTTTCTGCATAATTATGTTTACTGAGTGGAGTGAATTTTTACATATTGGTGATTTTGGTTTTGATATTTTAGAGTTTGACTCAAGAAATGACAAATTTAATGAGTGACGATGTTCTAGTTTTTTTTGACATTATTCGTAGAACACCACTTATTTCGAGGTAATAATATTGCTCCACTCATTGTGTTGCAAACTTATTGCAATTTTTATTTCATAAAATTCAATTGTTCTTTTTTTCTTTTGTCAGGAATCGTCAAGCCTTTCTGTCATGCTATCACCAATGTCAAAGCCAATTCCTTCCATCACTGCAGTCATTTCATTGATATCATACTCCGTGGACATTGTATGCTCTGTTTTCCTCCTCAATCATGCTCTTGATTAGTATTTTTTCCTTTGGGTTCTAATAGTTTTTAGTTTTTATATGGATGAAGTAAGACTCATACTTTCCCATAATATCCTCTATAAAGTTTCGGATTGTTTAAGACTCATACTTTCCCATAATATCCTCTATAAAGTTTCGGATTGTTGCTTTGAGTTGAACATTACATTTTGCTGTATCCAACCTTTTCATATTTAATATGGCATTTTGACCATTTTTTACTTGTGATGTAGTTAGCATTCCACTCTTTGGAATAAATGAGAGCATATGAAAAATTACTCCCGATGATGCACTATGTAGGTAACACTGTATTTGCTTTTGTTTGCTTTATTGGAGTTCATGGGTTGAAATAATCTCGCAGTAGCTCATCTTTGCCTATTTTGCACTTCTCTTCTGCATACGACTTTCCACTGGTTCTATTCCTGATGACTTCTCCGAATGAAGGAAAATGTCTGTGAGAAAGGGCTTGAGTCAATCAGTGTAGGTCAATCCATCCAAGAAAACCTCAGGTATAGATAGAGACAAATGGGAATAACTGAACCACGTCTACAAAATGCCAGTACCATGTTGCTGCTTCAAAGCCAACGTGATGCTCCTTGGTCAGATGACCAAGATATTGGTGAATACCACATATGATCAAGAAAAGAGTACCTATAATCACACTAAATCCATGAAAGCCAGTTGCTAAGAAAAAGGTAGCTTTCTTGTTCACAATTTCTGATTATTCGTGAGATAGCTTTGCTTTCTTGATTTCTTACATCTGGTCTTTTGTTGTTTCTTTCAGAAGATACAAATAGGTGATGTAAGGTTATTATCTGTGTTGTTTATTTCAGATATTTCACAATCCTATACTTACAGCAATGCAAGTCCTGAGTTGGATGATGAGCATGTTGGCAGCTTTCAGAATTTTATAACTTATAGCTGCACTATTACTCAGTTTGGCCTTTATTATGGGTATGTGTCCATCCTTTTTGTAGGTTGCTAGTTTGAGAAAACCTATTTCCTGCATTCTTCTTTCCCATCTGCCTTCATAAAGTGAATATCTCTTTATTGCTGTTTTGAAGCTCCTAACGAAGAGCTGCGCAAAATTAGGTTAGTCATGCTTAATTTGGCCATTTGAAAAGTTGAATCGTCTTAGAAAAAATTACTTTATAAAAGAACTACGATAACGGATTTTTCATTGGTGTTTTACGTATTTTCCGGACCAAAGGATTTTGAGTTTTTCTTTATTTCCAAGGTGTTTATTGGATGTTCTTGTTGATTATTAACCAGAAAAACCAGGGATTGGCTTAAACTTGGCTCATAAAGAAATTCAGAGTAACTACTGAGATCAGTCATTGACTGTCATAACCTATGTTCTTCTAACAGACATACATATCCCTTGATTTTTTGGAGAAGTCCAAATATAGAAAGTTAAATTACTATATCATGTGTGCATTAAAAGCTCTTGTTTCTTGTCTCTTGAACAGTATCTTCCCTCTCTTGATGCTGTAGTTAAGTCTTAAGGCTTAATATGTAGGTATGCTTCTTTTTGGATAAATGATTTTGTTGTTGTGCTTATTGAACTTTCTTAAGGGCAATTTGCAGGGTGCACCTGCACTGCACCTCAGTTCTCAAAGAGCTTGGAGTGGTTAAAATTTCCGACAAGTTTTGGAGCCTATTGACCTATCCTCTTGTGCGCATTACCAGTAATGAACACAACTTGTATGAGAAGTTGATTGAAATGGAGCTTCAAAACATAGCTTACAGATATCAGTTTCTATCAATGATATTGGATATACTTGGTTATGAGATTTTCCTGCAGATATCCATGATAAAATCCATCTTTATTAAATACTACCATTTTCTCTTTTTTTCTATCATTGAAACTTCAATTCCTCTCTCTTGGTGAATTCTAGGTTTGCAATGGCGACAAGTGGAAGCGAAAACAGTCGGCCATGAGTGGAACCTTTCGATGCATCTCTTGAAATTTCACCTCGTTCCAAGTTTATTTATCACCGTAAAATCATGTTCTTCGTTTCTTTGTTTTATTTTTCTTTCCTTGGAAAAGAATGAAACTAATTATTCTTTGATGGTGACATGTTCTTGTTATCTATTTAAGAAAATGAGGATTCACTTTTAAATTGAAACATAATTTTAATTCAAGATGCAGGTGATGTTTAACAAATTTCTGGAGGTTTTGAGCCCAGAATAGTGAATGACTTTCACAATGCATTTCTCTTTATAACCAAAAAATGTTGTCGGATTTGTGCTTATTCTTTTCATAGTTTTACCTGAAGGTTTATGTGTAAAATAATCAAACTCCTATGCTAAAACAATGTTTTGTTAATATGCATAATTTCTAACTGTCACACACATACTCTGTCAAATACAATGGATGTGTACTTTTCTAATTTACCCTTTTTTTTCTTTTTCTTTTTTGTATTTGTTTACATTGTATTACTTTCTGCATAATTATGTTCGAATAAATGAGAGCATATGAAAAATTACTTCCGATGATGCACTATGTAGGTAACACTATATTTGCTTTTGTTTGCTTTACTGGAGTTCGTGGCTTTAAATAATCTTGCAGTAGGTCATCTTTGCCTATTTTGCACTTCTCTTCTGCATACGACTTTCCACTGGTTCTATTGATGACTTCTCCGAATGAAGGAAAAAGTCAGTGAGAAATGGCCTGAGTCAATTGTGTTGGTCAATCCATCCAGGAAACCTCAGGTAATAGATTAGAGACAAATGGGAATAACTGAACCATGTCTACAAAATGCCAGTACCATGCTGCTGCTTCAAAGTCAAAGTGATGCTCCTTGGTCAGATGACCAAGATATTGGTGAATACCACATATGATCAAGAAAAGAGTACCTATAATCACACGAAATCCATGAAAGCCAGTTGCTAAGAAAAAGGTAGCTTTCTTGTTCACAATGTCTGATTATTCGTGAGATAGCTTTGCTTTCTTGATTTCTCACATCTGGTCTTTTGTTGTTTCTTTCAGAAGATACAAATAGGTGATGCAAGGTTGTTATTTGTGTTGCTTATTTCAGATATTTCACAATCCTATACTTACAGCAATGCAAGTCCTGGGTTGGATGATGAGCATGTTGGCAGCTTGCAGAATTTTATAACAAACTTATAGCTGCACTATTACCTCAGTTTGGCCATTATGGGTATGTGTCCATCCTTTTTGTAGGTTGCTAGTTTGAGAAAATGATAGAGTGAAGACAATGATCTAAGGTTAACAACACAAATGTGATACACAAATCCTCAAAAGAGGCCCCAGAGAAAGTATCTCTGCACAACAAGGTTGAATAATCTTACCAATCTTTGCATAACTGACTCCGATACCCCCCCCCCCCCACTAATTTAAATACCCAAACCACACATATACTAACTGCTAAAAAACCAACACATATACTAACTGCTACTAATAAAATAAATATAGAAACTAATCTAATTCTCCTGTGCCTTGGCCCGACGCTTGTAAACGTTCACTATCTTTGGTGGCGTTCTAACAGAAAACCTATTTCCTGCAATTTTCTTTCCCTTCAGCCTCCATAAAATGAATATCTCGTTATTGCTGTTTTGAAGCTCCTAACAAAGAGCTGCGCAAAATTAGGTTAGTCATGCTTAATTTGGCCATTTGCAAAGTTGAAGATTGCTGATCTTAGAAAAAATTACTTAATAAAAAACTATGATAACGGATTTTTCATTGGTGTTTTACGTATTTTCCGGACCAAAGGATTTTGAGTTTTTCTTTATTTCCAAGGTGTTTATTGGATATTCTTGTTGATTATGAACCAGAAAAACCAGGGATTGGCTTAAACTTGGCTTATAAAGAAGATAAGAGTAACTACTGATCAGTCATTGACTATCATAACCTATGTTCTTCTAACAGAATGCACGTCCCTTGATTTTTTGGAGAAGTCCAAATATAGAAAGTTAAATTACTATATCGTGTGTGCATTAAAATCTCTTGTTTCTTGTCTCTTGAACAGAATCTTGCCTCTCTTGATGCTATAGTTAAGTCTTAAGGCTTAATACGTAGGTATGCTTCTTTTTGGATAAATGATTTTGTTGTTGTGCTTATTGAACTCTCTTAAGGGCAATTTGCAGGGTGCACCTGCACCGCACCTCAGTTCTCAAAGAGCTTGGAGCAGTTAAAATTTCCGACAAGTTTTTGGAGCCTATTGACCTATCCTCTTGTGCGCATTACCAGTAATGAACACAACTTGTATGAGAAGTTAACTGAAATGGAGCTTCAAAACATAGCTTACTGATATCAGTTTCTATCCATGATAATCCATCTTTATTAAATACTACTTTTTTTCTATTATTGAAACTTCAATTCCTCTCTCTTGGTGAATTCTAGGTCTGCAATGGCGACAAGTGGAAGCGAAAACAGTCGGCCATGAGTGGAACCTTTCGATGCATCTCTTGAAATTTCACCTTGTTCCTCCGAACTTTCCCAGTCTCTCTGGTAACAACTCTTGTAATTTCCCTACTTGAAACTTAGTAATGTTGCGTGATGGGGGGAATTAAATTCAAGAAATAAGAAACCTAATCTGTAGTGTGGGTGGGTTTTCTTTATGGTGAAAATATTCATGAGTTGTGTGATTGAACTTCAGAATAATCGTGTGCTTGGTTTCTTGATATTGTTTCACAATTCGGAATCAGAAATTGAGATGAAGCATTGGATTCTTCACTTAATGTCAAGATTGGTCTGTACAAGTTTAATTGAAGACACTGCAATTAAGATAAGTTGACACTGCAATTAAGATAAGTTCTATCTATTAAAAGTTATTTATATATATTTTCATACCAGCAATTATTTATATATAATCAGTACATTTTATTTTGGGTTGAATATTCTTATCACTTTGCAGTTTGAAGATGGATAAGTTGAATTTAATATTGGACATACTATACTATGCAAGATATACCAAGGTCTGTTCAATGATAAATGATAATTTATTTTCAGATAATAAGTTCTCTTTAGATCATTTCTTTCCTTTAGGAAATGTGCGTGTTAGGGCACTTACAATGGTTAAAAAAAATTCCAGTTATAGTTAACTCTCTCTCCTCCACCTACCCATTCACATCATCATTCATTTAACTATAACTCACCTTTTATAACTCCTCCAACCATATCATTGATTAAACACTATTTGGATATCAACAATCAAATCACATTTTTTATCCAAATAAACTTATATTTAATTTGAGAATTTTTATCTAAAATAATTTTTTATTTACGAAATTGTGAATAAAATAAATATCAATTTTTTTAAATTTATATTTTTTCATTATATTGTTAATGAAATATTATTAATTTTTTTGTTAATATTTGGAAGAACTATTAAAAAAACAATTTATTTTACCTCTCGAAAAATATATAGTTGTAAACAATTATTATAAATTTAATCAAATAGTACATCAAATTAAACAAAAACTTAATGAAGTAGTACATTAGACTGAACAAGAATTTAAAGATAATTGATTGAAAATACCGACTAACACAAATTTCTCTCATAAAATAGATAACAAATTAATGCATATCTTCATTGCTACGTGCCCAAATATGCTCAACTAAATCCGCACGGAGTTGGTGATGAACCGTGTTGGAACGTAGTTGTGAATTAATTTGTAGATAATTTGCAAAATCTTGTGTACCTCCTGGTGTTGGTTGTGCGGGCTCATCAACTTCATCGGCATTCCAATGAGAAATCATTTCTCCCTCATCTTCAATTTTTTCCTATAGAAAAAACGAGCAGGTCCCCTGACAATAGCCCAAATGCTCGTTCGACGTCCTTTCTTGCAGCTTCTTGTCTTTCCTTAAATAATCGTCTTTTTGGATCATGTGGACATGGAAAAGCCTTGACGAAAGTTGACCATTCCGGATAGATTCCATCTGTAAGATAGTATCCATGATTATAGTGCGTGCCGTTCACACTATAATTCACTGTTGGTCTTTTCCCCTGTAAAACATGGTTGAACAAATTTGATTCATACAAGACGTTGATGTCGTTGCGAGAACCTGCGACCCCAAAAAAGGCATGCCATATCCATAAGTCCTGCGATGCGACCGCTTCAAGCACAATTGTTGGAGCTCCATAGCCTCTACAAAATTGACCTTTCCAAGCAACTGGACAATTCTTCCACTCCCAATGCATGCAATCAATACTACCCAACATGCCCGGAAATCCATGTCTTGACTCGTGAAGATGTAGAAGACGTTGAACGTCATTGTTATTTGGCCTTCTCAAATATCTATCACCAAATAATGAATAAATACATTCACAGAATTTGAATAGACACCTTACAGCGGTAGAATTTCCCATACGTAAGTACTCGTCAAGACTATCGGTAGGGACTCCATAAGCTAACTGACGAATAGCGGCAGTGCATTTTTGTAATGGTGAGAGGCCTTGTCTACTTGTAGCGTCGGATCTTTGTTGAAATTCCGTTGAATGATTCTCTAATGTGTTAACTATGCGCATGAATAAATCTCTTGCCTGTAATGGTGAGAATATTTTGTTCTTTTACTCGCATGTTTTGTTCTCTTATTGCATCGACCATATGTTGCTTGTGAACCGAATACTCCTTGAATTGCTCGATAACTTTATCAACACGGTCTGGGTCAGCATTTTGAGTTGATGTTTTACCCTTGCCTCTAGCTTTTCTCTTAGCAGCCTTCTGTCCGATTGGACGCGTTTCTTCAAAGTTTAGATCAAATTCTAAACATTTACCTCGTGGAGTTGACGTGTTGCTCGTATCTGAATTCGATGTCCTTGCCTTTTTTGCGGAATCTTGATAAACACCAAATTGTGGAGCACAAAGTGCTCGATCCTTTGTAATTCTCCATACGTGCTCAAAATTGAAAGCAACATTTTTGTTATCAGAACGATATTTGGCATAGGCCATTCTCAGTAAATCTTCATCGCTATGTCCGCTTTACAAGACTTGAAATACTGTTATAGCAAGAATTGAAAAGGTTTACCTTCTTCTGAATAGTGTTATACCAGTGTGATTTCATCGCATTACAAATTCTTTCTGACATACCAGCCTTGCGATTACCATTGTAGTATGCCGCAATTCTTCTCCAAAAGGCATCACCTTTTTGATCATTGCCGATGATAGGATCTTCACTTACCATGACGAATGAGTATGCTAGCAGTTCGTCTTCCTGAACACTCCATTTGACCGGGCGTCTTCCTTCAGTGGCGACAATTTCTTGTTCAGAACTATCCAAATCAATTGGAATTGAATATTGTGATGGTTGTGTTTCCGGCACAGAAGATAGATTTTGTGTAGGTGAAGAAAATTGCGAATAATCAAAGTGTGGAAATGAGGATCCATCAAAATTTTCGAAGAAATCTTGATTGTTTTCGGCCATTTGGAGAAGTGGATTGAAAAAGATAAATCAAAATATGAAACCAACAAACTTGGAAAATGATTTTGTAGGTGGAATAAATGCCTCATGACTTGGTGTATTTAAAGAAAAAAATAGAGCCGTTTATTAACAGCCATAAACGGCTCTATTTTGACAACGGTCATAAACGGCTCTATTTTGAAAACGGTCATAAACGGCTCTATTTTGACAACGGTCATAAACGGCTCTATTTTAATTTGATATACTTTTATATATTTTTCTTGAATTTAATTAAATATATATTTAAAATTGAACTAATATGAAAATTGAAAAAAAAATAAAATGATTTTTCTTACAAATTGGGAAAAAAAAAAAACAGACGCAATATGCAAATTCCAAATTAGGAAAAGTAAAATTTAATTAAAAAAAAATACGTGAACAGTAACATAAACAGTAACGTGAACAGTAAAAAAAGCAGCCGTGAACAGTAAAAAGCGCCGTTTTTTTTTCTTTTGGTTCACACATATGAACTGAATAGTATCTTAGTTAGTGAACTATAACTATAATAAATGTTACAATGGGATATAGTTATAGTTAATTAACTATAACTCTTTTTTTTTTGTGCATTGTAAGTGCTCTTAGGAAGGGATATTTTGGGAAGCGTCTTTTCGCAGCTTTTGGAGTTGGGCATTGGGTATGAAGTTTGCTTTTAAACAAATCAATGAGATAAAAAATGTGTTTTAAGTTAAAATTAATATACTATAATAAAATTCAGAATTAGAATATTAGTAAAACAATTAAATTAAAATAAAAAGGTTATTTTAGAAAAAAACTACAAGCAAATTTTGATATAATGATTTGGTCTAATCTCCTTTACTTGAAGTGGATAGAAAAGTATGATAGGTTCAATTTTCAATAATTTTATTTAAATAGATAGTAATTTTTTTATAATTATGATAATATGTAATATTTATGATCAATAGTTTTTTTTATTAAATTTAATTTATTGTGATTTTTATGTAATTAATGGATGTAAAAAAAATGGTTCAATTTGTCACTTTAACCATCTCATAATTTGAATATAAACTTTTCAATTCGATATGCTACTTATCTATCAATTTATATATTTTTGTTGAGTTTGTTTCTCATGCATCAAATGCATGGATTTTGACTTGACTCGGATCCATACGTTTTTTGACTTTTTTTTTTACTTAAGGTGTTGATTTTTATGTTGTATTAATGTGATATTTATGTTATTTAGTATGACTTTTATGTACAAGTATACCGACCTTTCATTTATTGTAACTTAGAAAAGAAAAAAAAATTCAGCACAATTTGTATATATATTCATACCTTTATGTGATATAATTTACATGTTTATATTATTATAGTCATACTATATAAAAGGTATATTGATCCAAAAAAACACTGAAATTCTTGTTTTTTTTTCTAAATTACAGTATATAAATGTTATGATATTTGTACATAAAAGTCATACTAAAATAACATAAATATCACATATTTATAACATAAAGTGAATACAAAATCCTAAAAAAAAAATTAAAAAAAAAATCAAAACTTGCGAACCTGGGTACCCAGGTGTATGACCTTTATGTTATAAGAGTTTTTGTCGTTATTGTTTATATTCTCAAATACAGTTATTTCAAAGAATTAAATTTATATATTAGGTCTTTATCAATTCAAATAAGTCAACTATTAATGTAGTGTTAAAATTAGAGTGTGAAACTGTAAATTGATATTTTAGCTGATATGTCAATTGAAAAATTAAACCTAAAATTTGAGTGTAAACTTTAAATTATTATATTAGTTGTCCATCGCATGTTCATTAACTGTGATATTTCATAAAATATCTATCCATTTTAATTACAATTAAATACATTTAAACAATACTTATTAAACAAAAGAAATGTTAAATTGTTAGTTGAGAAACGTTAAAGATGATAGATTTTAAAGTTTTAATATCATAATCTACAATCTTTCAAGTTTTTTTTTATAAGATTTATTTTTCATATCTCACATTAATAGATAAACTATATTTCGAGATCTTGATCGATAAACATATATTATAATATTATATTATTTGAATCATTAAAATTTATGACACACCGTCCAAGGATACCCGATACACTACTAGTGTTCATAATAATGAATTCATAGTTCACTTGAAATCATTAGAAATTACTTTTAAAAATAAAAGTTTGCAATCTTAACAGAAACATGACATCCTTTGACAATGGAAAGCAATAAGAATTTGGACATATATTTATCTAAATTTAATATTAATATCTTCGCTTAAAAATATTTTATACTACTTTCAAATATATAATCTCTTAGGTGGTATTTGGATATAATGATTTAAAATTTAAAATTGATTGATTTTAAATTTATCAAAATGACACAAAAATTAGTTTAAAATGAAAGATTTCTAATTCACATCTATTCAAACATCATTGATAAATTTACTCATATACAACTATTCAAATGGACCCTTAACTATATTTTTTTATTTATATTGATAATTTATAAGAGTCTATTCCTTTACATTGTAAAAAAAGGGTTTATTACTTCACAAAAATTGTTTTATGATGTTATAACATAAAAAAAAAATTATTTGTGGCACCCCAACCCAACTTAGGAGGATTGAAACACCACCTTAACATTATATGCTCATCATATTAGTAAAAATATATAATAAAAATTTAAAATCATTTTCGTAGAGAAACTCAACGGAAGACTTTACTGAAAACATGAGTATTTTTTTTTAAATCGAAAAGCGTAGAATGCAAGTAACTAACTCGTATATTACCCACATTTATAAATCAAAATCTTAACATATATATGACACATGAAAATTTTACTTGAATAGTTTGATGTTGCTCCGGTTTAACGTACGTCTTCTCGGAACCAAAAACTCGAAATCTTGAACGGTCGGATCCAACGAACCTGCAAAACAGACACCGGGAGAGGTTCCCGACGAAGGGACTCCGACGCTCAAGTCAGTCGAAAGGCTCTGAAATCTCTCAAGTAATATGATATGTGTAATTTCGTGTAGTGTGTGTGTAAAGTGAAAGGAACAAGGATATAAATACTCTCTAATACTTGTTGTAGTAGGAATAGGAGTCCTAATTGTGGTTGGCGTGAGAATCCTCCGGAAATCAAGGTTTAGCTCGATATCAGCCTAAAACTCAGGGATATGGATAACCAACCCGTGAAAATAGCGGGCAGTTAGGATTAATTCATTCTTATCCGATCGGTCAGTTCGTCGATACCTCCGAGCTAATGTAGTTCGCCGGGATAAGCATAGTTCGTCTATCAGGGTGAGTAGTTCGATCATGATGGCCAAAGCTAGGTAAGAAATCCGGTTTGACTCAGTTCGGTCGAGGCGATCAGTTCGATCACAACATAGTTAATCCAACATAGAAATTTTCAAAGACTTTATGTAATATCAAAATTCATACAAATTAAAATAAATTAAAACATATGCTTCTAGGAAGAAGTCCGTACAGCCGGCTACACATCCGCTTCGTCATAAGCTGGACCTGAAAATATTTTAGATAACATCATGAAACTCCTCCGAAGAGGAAGCCCAGTGGGATAAGCGTAGTTCTCTAATATATTGAAGCAATTAAACTATTAAGCATATACTACAACATTATCTTTGGGTACGCTCACCCTTGGACTATAACATAACATCGAGAAAAGTGAGATTGCTCACTCACTAAACCTTGCTTCGTAGACCGGACACTTTCGTCCTTAAGATTGACGCCGGATAGGGAAGCTGCATACTGGTTATAGCTGCGGTGCTTCTATCCATAGATTTTCATACATAACTTACTAATTCAATTAACAACATGTGGCTAAAGAGTAAAAGTTACCCACTTTTGAGGTTTGACTTGAAGTGGGGATAGTTACTGAAATATCTGATCGTCTCATCCTGCACTCGGCACATTCATTAACTTTTAGTCTTCAAATCACATCTCATTTATTTCATAAACATACATACATATTCATCTTCACTGTTTACTTATTTAACATATTATTCGGTGTTTGTTGATGTGCTTCAATTAATTAGAATATCACTAAATCATATCACCTAACATGCTTATCATACATGCCACACATTGTATATCATAAGCGCATAACTATAAATTTAGGAGAATTTTAAAGCATACTCTAAAACAAGCATCAGTTGTACCTTAAAGGGAATAAAAACCGTATTTTACATCTTAACTTATAAAACTCTAATTCATATGCTAAAGACTTAAATTATTTAACACTTCATGCATAAACACGCATTTAAATATAATATCAGTTTCAAAATATGATCAAATTGCATTCTTAAATCATAGATAAATTTTTGATCTTGAAATTAGTAGTATGTAGGAAGAAAAGACACTATTTACCACAATAATTTCCATAATTTATATGATCATCCAAATTTCATGAAATTAAGTATACATTTATTTAACAACCCTTAGTCATACATGCTAAAATATTAGGGATAAATTCAAATCATAAAAGTTTTAATAAATCATTTACTATAATCAAAAATTGTTCGAAGTTGCTCTAAAATCAGTTTGTGTTATAAATTCACTATAAATTGTATATTTACTGAAACCTTCTGAAATTAATAATTTAGACTCGTAACATCATTTACTCAAACATAGTAAAACAGTTTTGAAAACGTATAATGGATCGATTTTATATAATTAATTTTCTATAGTCCAAAACTGCAAAATCTTAAATTCGAAACTGGACTTATTTTGAAAAATCATTATAATTCGTACATTACTTCAAAAATTACCATATGTCAACCATAAACCCAAAATTTCATGTAGTATAACATATCGAAACAATTTTTAAAAAAATTTCAATTGACTGAATTTATAAAATTATTTTTCTAAGGTCTGAAACTGCATAATTCCAACTCGTACTGGACTATCTTTGAAAAATCATCATAATTCATAAACTACTTCAAATATTACCAAATTTTAACCATAAACTCAAAATTTCATGTATTATAACATACTAAAACAGTTTTGAAAAAATCCAAATATATATTTTTATAAAAATCGACAAAGTAGACCACCATTTTCTAAAAAATCTCAAAACTTGACTAAACTCATCCACTTTCTTAATTAAAATGTAAATTCGACGTTAATAACTCTACTAACCTCAAATAAACCATCTTAACTCAATTTATCACACATGCAATGAGCTTAGACAAGATAATTAAACATGCAAAGACTAAATCAACATGCAATTGCACAATCAACTCCCAAAAGAGACACATTTTAAAGATCAACCACATAAAACAAGACTTTAAACATTTTCTTCACATTAGTAGAAAATCACCCTTGGATCATACATGCAATGAGTTTAGGTAGAGAAATCAAACATGCAAAGTTTAATTCAACATGTATTTGCTCAATCAATACTCAAAATAACATACTTTTGAAGATCAATGACTTAGAATAAGATATTCAACAAATTTATCTCATTTGTATGAAATCTTGCTTAGATCTTACATGCAACTCAAAATTAGAACTTAATCATGTTCTTAAGGAAGAAGAATGATGAGGATTTGTAAAGATTACATCTTGAATGCACAAACTAAGTGTTCTTAAAACTTGTTTGGAAGAAACTTTTAATTTGAGCTTGATTTCCTATCTTGTCTTGAAAGGATCTTGATTTTCACTTAAATCTTGAAAATGGTAGCTTGATAGAAGATGTGGATGAAGGTTTTTTAGAAGAACAAAAGTGTAGAGAGAATGAGGAGCAAAATTAGCTAGAGAGAGAAAGAGAGCATCTTACCAAATAGAAATGAAAGGCTTAAGAGTGGGGTCTCTTTCTTTTATATATAGTAATTTATGGTGTCATACATATAGAATACATGTATATCTCTTGTAGGATGATTAATTTAAGGTGTAATATCATGTAGTGACATTGATATGTGTAGCTTAGTTTGTCTAATGTGACATTAAAGAATTCATGATTATGATAATTGATTTATTGCACATAATGTTAAATTCATATAAATTTAATCAAATTTGTGTCACATATAAATAAGATGACATGATTTGAAATTAATTTGCACACCAATATAAAATTAGAGTCTTGATAATATTGTGATCACCTAATTCTGTATGTATGTATGTTCAACTTAATATTAACTTAAGTATGTTTGAAAATATATTTAATTTAACACATCATAATAGTCACATTCTTTATTGCACATAAACTATATAACAAAAATCTACCTAACCATAATTAAACACATAAGTCACATTTTTTCAATATTAATTATTAAAATTATTTTATGTGTAACTTATCTTCCTTTTTTTTTCGTTTCATTGCTCATGCATTACGATCGAACTCGATCCCCTCGAATAGCTATCCTGTAAGATCTTTAAACTTAAAGAAACATTAGCTCATTTCTTCTTGATAAATTGTAAAGTATGTCGTAAATGTCATTAACAACAAATTATTTAAAAATAAAATTTGAATTTAATTATAAAAATATAGAATACACATTTTTTTCAAAAACGGGATGTTACATTATCTAACCTTGGAACAAAATTATTTTAGTTTCAAAATAAAGAATTTTTGCTAACCATAATGAGAGCCTTGATGTTTGTCTAGTATGTCATTTTCTGAGTAAAATTTCATCAACTCATATCCTATCATCTTCACCACCCTCTAAATTATCATCATCATTTAAATTCTTTTCATTTTTTTTCTTTAAATGATCGTAGATGATCTTATCAATGAATTCATCGAGCGATCACGAGCTCATACGAGCCTTCTACGGAAATTTTGGCCGTTGATCCATCCCATCCACATGATAAAATAGTAACATTAAAAGCTCCAAAAAGTTAGAAAAATTCCTACATGATCTTCACAAACTCCTCTTAACTACGTGATATATTTAGTCAATCCGAACACCATTAAACAAGTTTGCTATCGAGGACCTTTACGAAGGAATCACTGAGGCCCATGATTCGGCCCGTTTCCAGGATGAGCTTCTTATATTCGGATAATTTTATTTAAGAAACTGATATTTACAAAATTTCAGAAATAAAATTTAGGTGATATAGGAAATTGGATCCGAATATATTTTTCTCAATTGGCAAACCTAATAATTCGAAATTTACTTACTTTGTTTTAATTTATTTTTTGTTTAAAAATTTTTAGACAAAAAAAAAAAAAACAAGGGTAAAATTGAAGGGAAAAATTACTTTTATTAGTAATAATAACTCATAAAAATGAAATAAATTTTATTATTTTATAAAGTGACAATTACAGGCCTTGGAAAGAATGGAACAAAGAGAAGCAGGCCTGTACTGTTTCCTTTGGTAGCCCAACAAGACTAAAGAATTTAAAATGGGCCTACTACGAAGCCCATTATTACCACATTTAGCTTTTACTTCTTCTTGCCCAATACCATCACAGAGATTTCCAAGGGTTTTCTCTGTTTCTGCTTCACTCTCTCTCTCACACACAGAGAAATGACGAAATTCCGGAAGCTTAATCGGCCGACGGGGCACCGGATGGCCATGCTCAGGTAATTACACATTCATTTAATTTCTAAATTTTCAATTCGCATCAGTTTTTTTTTTTTTTTTTTTGGATATTTTCACAGAATTTATGCAATTTTCAGCTCATGATTTGATTATAAACGTGTAGGACGATGGTGTCTCAGTTAGTGAAGCACGAGCGGATCGAGACCACGATTGCCAAGGTTGGCTTTTTGTTTTTTTTTTTTTAGATTACAAGGGCTTAGGGTTTTACAAGGGTTTTATGCTTCATCTGTTTTGTTGAAGTTTGTATTGAGACACATTTGATGTAACCGAATTGATTAGCTTTTCGTCATGATGAGGAAAACATGGATTATGGATTTTAATGATTAATGGCCTGCATCTTTGTCTCATTTCTCTGTTATGCTAATTTTTGCAGGCCAAGGAAGTTCGTAGGCTTGCTGATAACATGGTACAGCTTGGAAAAGAGGTGTGTATTTGATTTTCTCTGAACTAAGTTCTAGTTGGAATTTAATTTATTTATGATTACATGGTTTAAACTTCAGAGCTTTAAGATGTGTTCCACGATTTATTCAATGGTCTATTAATATCTGATAACAAGAATGCGCTGGATCAATACAAGATGTTTCAACCACGCTATAGTAGTGTCTCTATTTCATGCTTGTCTAGTCCTCAGACACATATTTCAGCAAAATGGTTACATAAAAAGTCTCGCCGCTGAAAATATTTTCCAATTCTCTTCCAAAAAGATTTAACTGGTGTAGCAAACTGCTGTTGTGCACATTATCTGAACTAATCCAGCGTCATTTTTAGTGTCTTATGTTTAAGAAGTAAGGTTAGCAATATACAAGTGGACTTATGATACCTTGATGTCAAAAAAATGCACATGAAGGGCAGTGGAGTCAAAATATTAGCATGGTGTTTTTAATTCAGTTGCCTCTAATGGCGTTATCATAATCGGGGCATTGCACTTCAACTCTTTTGCTTGTATGACTCAAACATATCTATCCCCACTAAGTAATAAAGATCAAATCTGATTATGTGCCAAAAGATTTATGAAAGTACGAGGGGGACGAAGCAGTATTTTCTTCCTTGTTCTGTGTTTATATTTAAAGAAATTACTCTTAAGTAATCTAGTTGTTAGAATTTGGAAATTAATTTGGTTATACTATTTCATTGTAAATATGCTTAGTTTACAATTTGTGTTCATTCTAATTACTACAGGGTACATTGTGTGCTGCACGGCGTGCTGCTGCCTTCGTCCGTGGGGATGAAGTCCTTCACAAGTTATTCACCGAATTGGCCTATCGATACAAGTGAATCTCAATCCTGTTATCTTTTTCCCCTGTTGGTTGGAAATGATTGTGATAATATGCTGCATGTTTATTCATTTATTTCAGAGACAGGGCTGGTGGATACACGAGATTGCTTAGAACTCGAATCCGAGTTGGTGATGCTGCGCCGATGGCTTACATTGAGTAAGTCCCTTTTTCTCTTTTCTCAAATCATAATCTTGTGCATGTATCCATAGTTCATTACTAACTTTCTAATATATTTCTTCTATTTGTACACATAAGGTTTATAGATAGGGAAAATGAACTGAGGCAATCGAAGCCACCCACCCCTCCTCCACCACAGAGGCCGGCCATGGATCCATGGACAAGATCTCGACTCACCAGACAATTTGCACCTCCCAAAGAGGAGAAGAGCTCCGAGTCAGATAATTGAGTTATGTTTTTTCTCACAATTTGCTATTGTTGTGTAAAATTTTGTAATTTTTCATCAACTCCATACATTTCCAGTTTATATATGATGCCAGTGGCAAAGTTTTAGGTCAAATCCTATGAAGAATAAAAACAAATGATGAGCTGGGATTATGCATACCGGTTCGTTCATTCAAGTTTATAGATTGAAAGAAATGAAGATGGGTGGTGAAAACATCATGTCTTTTCATATAAATGTTACCTTTTCTGAAAATTTATGTATTTTGGAAACTATTCCAGCTTTTGCAGGTTATTTTTGTGCTAGTAATTATTTAGGCAGACCCAATCCTATACCAAAAATTATAAAGTAAAAACTTTATAAGATTTCATAAGATGGAGTTTTATATAGTTTTATGTAAGATCGATAAGATGGAGTTTTATATAATTTTATGCAAGATTGATATGATCATGTTGAATGAGCTGATTCATTTTTATTGATTAATATAAACTCTTTTTTATATAACTGTGATACTGTCTCACTACCTACTCAAATTAAATCATTGATTAATTTGCTATATTGAGTCGTCACAAAAACTATATTAAGTCGTCACCAAAAAAATTGGGTTGATTTGGCAACCCTAATTTAAATATCTGTAGAAATAACAAAGTTGTTTTTTAGACATTAAATTGAACTCTCTGTGAAATGATTATACATAACTAATGTATTTAAATGAGGAAAAAAGTTGGGAAATTTTTTTTTTTTCTTTTGATAATAAAAAGCTATAGGTAAATTTTTTGCAACAAATTCTATTTCTCAACGTGATAATTATTTTTGTAACATGGATTAATATATCAAATTTTTACGATATGAATCACTTTAAAACTAGCTTCACTGGTTTAAACCCAATTAAAGCAGACACTAGACAAGTTTCTTGTATATAATTGATATGCAATTTTACTCTTAATATATTTAGTTATTCATACGTAGTCATGTCTGTTGTATATATACATAACACGCAACTAGTCGAGCTATTTTCAATTGAATTATATACAGTCTTATACTATCAGTATAATAAACTCTAAATTTCTTAATCGAATCGAGTGTAAGGAAACATAGAAAGATCATTAGAAAGCTCAAAAATAGCAAAACAACAATAGATGTGCAATCGCCATGAATGACAATGCATCCCCCCTGCAACTAAATTATGCTCTTCTTAAGGGGAAAAAAGATATTGCATGTAAGACATGCTCGAAGCCAAGAAGGATCAGTCACAGTTCTGCGAAACTCCTTTCGTTGATAAAATCGACAACTCTGGTAACTGCTAGTTCCAGTGCAATGGTTACTGCTGTCAAGTTCTGCAGAAACTCCTCAGCTGTTGGCTTGTCACCATCAACAATGTCCGTCACAGCTTTTAGAAATATGGTGGGCACTTTCAAAAGATCGGCCACATAGGCGATGGCAGCTCCCTGATACGTGGGAGTGGGATGAGAAATGAGGCTAAACACAAAATACTTCGAGACACTTGCTTGGAACAATAAAATGGCTAAGTTTGTCCAACATTTGATGTTTACACTTATTAATCTTACTACAGAATGCAAGATTTGAAAGTTACCTCCATGTCTTTAACAGTTGCATCATTTGCAACAATTGCTGCTTCATCTTGGGGGCTCATATCTAAAGAATCTCCAGTAGACAGTTTTCCGATCTGAATCATTCATAAAAAGTAACGAATTTCATTTTAGTCATGTATAAAGGTATTCTGAATGAACTATAATACATCCATGCTGGATAGAGGGGTAACATGGTCTTGTAATATATTATAAGTAAATACTTCATACAGATCATGTCCTAAACATAATTGTATGTAGCTGAGAAATAAAATACTCGAGAAGATTAAGCAAAGTAGATCTCCAAGCATTTACTACTGGATATGGTATTGGAATACTGATGGTGCAATGAATATGATGAAAACAAAAGGAAAATCCACTTAAAGCTGGGTCTAGGAAGTTTATTTACCTTTAAGTTCAGCTCCTTTGCAAGATTTGGCGTGGGGAATGCTTGACGTGTGCCAACACCATACAGGTCAAATACCTGTAGAAAGGAAAAGAAAAAAGGGAAAACGCACATAAAGATATGATGCAACAATAAGTAAATCAATAGTCTTACAAGGATAACAAATCTACGGGTTGACAAACTATAGAGCATTTCTCAACTGGATTGCATCCTTGCAAATCAAGAATATGGGACGTATAATTATGTAGTCAAGCTAGCCATAGTTTGAATTAATAATTTGCATAATGTAAAAGGCAGGAATATAAATTTCCGATAGCTGATTAATTCTTAGTGTGGTTCAGGACCCAAAAAAGCAATTTATAGGAGTGTAATCCAAATTACTAGGTAGGATGTTCCATCCGATTAGAGGATGGATGTGTCCATATGCAGTAGAACTGTATCGTAAATGTCAAAATCCGCGACAATTAACCCTGGGAAACTCACTGAAAGCAATTCAACCATCAAACACGAGGCTCAAAGCATACGTAAATGTTTCCAAAGCGTATGTATTTTCATGAAATCTCCAAGGATTAATGCTTTTATACCATTCTACAGAGCAATCAACATGATGCGATTAGTAAAAAGATATATGATAAGTAGTGTGGCTAGCACAGGAAACTTTATGAAAGCAGTCTGGTATATTAGCATCATACCCCAACCGTGTAGAGAGATCAAAAGAATTTTTACACATGCATATCAGTGATCCAGTTTTATACTTTAGTTTACCAAGCACTAAACATTATATTTTCATTTTCGCTGCATAGCAGTATCTATATTGTCCAAATAAACAACTTCGAAATTGGAGCTAAGTTAAAGCAGAGAAGGACTTACAGGGATGGGAATTCTTCTGTCATGGAAAGCAACATGTGATGCAAGGAATACATCACCTATTGAAGCACCTTTTGCCTGGAAATTTAAAGATATTAATACAATAGTATATAAACGAAGTCCTTGCATGCTATAAGCTGCGGAGTCTACGAGACCTACGGATCAATTGCATTGAAAAACATACAAGACCTCAAATACCTGGGTAAAGTTTCATCCAAGTATCAAAAATATAATTTACGAGGCAGAGAAAAATGAAAAAACTACATAAAAATGCAAAAGAAGGAAAAGAAGAAAAATAGAGAAGAAAAACCACTCACACACATAAACAAGCACAAATCCACATGTTTGCTGGAACATCAAATTTTGCAGCAATCAACTAAACATGGATTAGGCCAAAACAAGATTTTGGAAAACTAAATAAGAAGAAACCATCATATTGCAATTGCAATACCTTGAATCCTCCTGCAGTTCCTGCATTTATGATAAGGTCTGGCTGTAATGCTTGAATAGAAGCATAAGTCAGAAGAGATGCAGAAACCGTCCCAACAGAGTCAACCCCTGATAAGGAAATAACTCACTGAATCAGCAGCTGAAATTCACTACTGGGAAATTAGATAAGGTTTTTTGCTAAAAACCCCCATGAAAATGACAAGTGCACATACATATCACTTTCATCCATCATATCGCGTTTGTTACAGGATATATTCATGTCAATAAATCATAAAACCAGAAGGAAATTGCACACTGAAAACAATTACAAAGCCACTTCCTAATACACAGTAAAGCAGAGGCCAACCTAAATATCAAAAATTACCATACTTAGACCAAGCAATCCTTACAAGTACTACAAGAAAGAAAATTCGTATACATAGTGATGAACATAGTCCTATACATCGAATCAAAAGTCAATCAATGCACAATTGAGCTGTGGAGTAACCAGAAAAACAAACCTAATGTTGCATCTTTTCCGGGACAAACAATATTGATGTTCAAATCTCCATATTTACCAAAGTACCTCACCCATGGAACCCCCTTCGGAAACCTGCATCATAAACTCATAATGTCAAACGCACAACTCTACACAGAATTAAAAGGTGAAGTATTAATTTATACCAGCATAAAAACCGACTTTACCTCCATCAACCATTTAGTATTAAAAGACACCGTCTGATATACCAATTCAAATAAATTAGACCATTTAACTTGCAGTTGAAAACCACTTATGGATTGATTACAGTACTACAGAGATATATTGCATTATTTCTGGACAAAAGGATATAAGAAAACTAGATAGCAAAGCAGCCACTATAAATTAATTGAAAAATAATCTACACCAAAAAAAAAAAAAAACTATAAGAAGACTCAATATACTGATTTAGCATTTCATCAACTAAAAATCAGCAGCTTAATTTATAACAGAGCGCTAAATCTGTCGTTTCCAGCAATCATAACTCATGATATAATATATTAAACAAGTTGATGTTCATCTTCATAAAACGTGGGAGCTAATTCTGCAGGCCTAAACAGCCAAGACATAGAAACAATAAACATAAATACAAATGATAACAGAAAAAAGAAAAATGCATACACAGATGATTCAGGTTCCTCGTTGAGCTGAAACTTATTCACTAGCGGCAACGCCTCCGTTTGCATAGCTTTTCAAAACACACATCGAGATCAGAGTAAATTCGTTAAAAATGATTGCGTACAAAGGAAAACAAAAAATGAATACCGATTATGAAGAGAATATTGGAGATGGGACGCTTCTGAGTTGACTCGCGGCTGACTTCCACCGCCGCTTTGTCGCCGTGAGGTGGCGCCATTGATCGGAATATTCGCTGACGTCACTACGAATTGGAATTGGAGCTCTTTTGTTGTTTTCCGGTGAAATATCTATGAAGATATGAGAAAGCGCCGCCGCGTCCGAGAACGTGGCTTATGGATACTTGGTTGTGCGAGTCTAGGTCAAAACGGGACAAATTGGAGGATTTCACACCGTAGAAAATTGAGTTGGTGGGCCATGTCTTTTCTCGTGCTGAATCATGCCGTGCCACGTTACTCGTTGCTGTTTGGACCGTGTGGGGCCCAATGTGACCTATAAACTTCATACAAATGCAAATGTAACTTAAGTTTATTATGTGGCCAATTTCAGTATTTTCGACAAAGTCACCGACTTTTTGTAAAAAGAGATTATATAAGCTTCACACTTTGAATATTTTCGTTATAAATTATATTTTTATTTGAATGGTAAACGGTGTCACAAATGGGACGTGTTGATGTCAATTAATGCCTAATCAAGTGCAAAAAATGGAGGTAAAATAACATTTTTATATCAATTTGTGTAGTGTGGTTAGAGCATCTGCATTGATTAATTATAGAGCATTTTTAATTAAAATAAAAGAAGTGTTAATTAATATAGGTGTATTATAAAGCGTATTTTTGTGTAATTATTATGGATGTATTAAATTGTAAAAATGACATTCTTGTCCCCTTTTTAATTATTAACTAATAATTGGTATTCTCTCTCCTCTTCAATTAATTAATTTACTTTTTTCCCTCATCTCAATTATTTATTTTCTTTTCTTTTTCTATACAAAAAAATTATTTTATTTTCTTTCCTATACAAATAATTTATCATTTTTGTATTATTTATACATTTTAATGTGAGCTGAATTTTTTAATGTAATAATTAATAAATTTTCTATACAATTTGCACTAAAAATTAATACAATAAATAATTAATTAATTTGAATTGATATAAATAATAGAATAAGAACACATTTGGACACGATTTAGGAACTTGTAAAAATTAATTGCTCATTTATATTAATTGTATGTAAAATCTATTTTAATGTCAATTGTTTATTTTCAATTAATTGCTAGCTATATATATGTCATTTTTTATATAATTAATCCAAATAAATACAAAGATTTGGAGTAAATATTAATTTATTATTAATAATATTTTAATGTGAATTGAAAATTATTAATGTCGTAATTAATTAATCCAATATACAATTTTGACATGATTAAAAAAATACAAGTAATAAATAATTAATTTAAATTGATATAAATAAAAATAATATAATAAAATTAGTGGATAATGAGACCCACATATAATAATTGTATTTGTGTTGAATTGATGTACATGTGTAGTTTACAAAGTAAATATTTTTAATTAATATGGTGATATTAAAATGGTGTGCTAATAATTGATTAAGATGGAGGGTCTTAGGGAGTCTTTGAAATCTATTATATTATAATAGTTTGATTTGATATTGGTGGGTTCAATAAAATTGTGATTTTCGAAATTAATTATATTGTATTACAATAATTTGATATATTAGATGATTTGATAGTGATTAAACTCATTTTAAATTTAAAAGTAATGATGAACTGGAAATAAATGTAAGAGATGATTTGATAGTCATTCAACTCATTCTAAATATTTTAAAAGTAATGATGAACTTGGAAATAAATGTAAGTGAAATATGTTAACAAACATGATTATAGTGTTTCATATAGTAAAATATTGGGAATATGCTTTTCAAATGAAAAACAAACATATGTTTTATTGTTTTTTCCTCCATTAATAAATTTTACAAATTTATTTGAGTGACATATATATCATTTCACATGCAACAAAATTATAATATTTTGTAATTTGAGTTGTGATATTTTGTCATATGCATGTTGTGTTTGCTATAAAAGAAAATACAATATTGTCACGATGTGGATAATGGTATTGTATTAAGAGTACTTGTCAATGTTATATTTGGGAACTAAATCTGATATATCATATACTATGTATTATAAAATTGCACATATACATGCAAGTATATATATATATATATATATATATATATATTATTCATGTATATTCATATTAGACTATCGAAAATGTGTATTAATATATATTTCATGTCTTTTATTTAATCTTCAAGCTCAAGTCATGATTAAATCTTAGTACATGGGAAAATATATTCAAATTTATTTGTTAAGCTTATGAAATTGGACTCGATGATCGATCTTACCTCAAATATCAAGTACTTTGATTTGATTTTAAGTTATGATTTTTTTCTTTTCTTTTTTTCTTTTTGGGCTTTCGATTAGCATAGAACTAGTCTTCTTTTGTGGGCTCTAAATTGGGCTTAACCGAACCTGGCCCAAGATACTCCAATCTCCCTTCATTCAATTCAATATACTGTGTACGTATATGTAAGCCCGTACATAAAGGCCCAATATATGGCCCAGTTCTGTTAAGACTATTGAGTTCATATTCAAATTTGGGTATCCTTTAAAAAAAAAAAAAATCAAAAATTAAATTTCACTATCTTATGTACCTGCATAAAAAAAAAATCATAATTATATCTAAATTTATGACACGCTCTCATGATTCAAGTGTTTCGTCATGAGTCCGTGAATTTTTAAAAAAAGAATAAATATAATATTAAAATAATGAATTGTTTGTTTGTTTATTTATTTATTTATTAATTGTTTGGTGTAGAAACGACGAGGGGGGTTGTAAAAGTCATCTCATTTATTATATTCAATGCATAACATGTTGACGTGAGAGACTATGAAATTGATTACATTCACACACAAAAATTTATATTGATCAATTTGCTAGAATAAGTGAGATAACAAAATAAAATAAAGTTGAGTAAAACTAACTATTTTAATTTATTTAGCAAGACAATCATACCCATTAATAAAATATTCAATAGACATGATTATCTAGGCATCTCTAAGCAATAAAGACATACTTCAAAATAAAAAATAAGAGAAATTCGGAAAAAAATACTTGAATTTTTCTTCAATAATTAAAAAACGACAAATAATATGAAGGGTCTCTTTATTAAATTAAATGCCCCAAAAGTTGTTGCCTTGAATTGGAGGGTATATGAGTATGGAATCAAACAAGTTGCATTGCGATTAGATATTTATTATAAACTACCCCATTAATTCGCCCATTATCACATGGAGTTGACTTTAATGTTATAATTGTCGTGCAAATAAATGATCATACTGTAGTTATAAAATTGCATTTTGGTCCCCAAGATTTTAGTTATTTGATTTTTAGCCTTGATACTATTTAGTAGCTACGTTGCACCCCGGATAATGGAAATAATGGCGTGTTTTAGTCCCAATTGAGTTTTATTTATTTGTCGAAAAGTTTTCTTCAAAATTCACGACAAATTCTGAAATATATATCGATATAAAGAATCATTAGTTTTCGGGTTAATAAAGTATATATTTTCATTAAGATAACAGAGAAATAAATTAACTAGTACACTTAATATATAATTAAAAGTATGAATGAGATTCTAGAAAAATTAATGACCAAAGAATAAGATAATTTTGTTATATTTACATAATATATAGACAAGATTCTAAATTTTATTATAAAATCACGTTTTATTTGAGTTATTTCAGAAAACCAGTTACAATTATGGAAATTTGATAATTTCTTTAATTGTAAATAAGATCGATTATTAGGGTAGCCAATTATGGGTGATTCTAGTCCACATTTATGTAGATAAAAAATAGACATATAGCCACATAAATGTATAATAGTATAATGTTTGGACCTAAAATTTTAGGTGAAAAGATTCAAACAATTCATTATGTCTTACTATTAAGCCAAACTAAATGACTTTTTAAGTAATATTTTTAATGAGACCTGTCTCACAAATTAAGATACGTTAAATGATCTCATGATAAAATACCAATTGTTATTTTCGTTTATTTCATTAACTTTGGTTGTATTTTATATTTTAGTTAGTACAATCAAAATTCATTTATGAAACCTCTAATATAATTTTATAGATTTGAGGATGGTCCTTTTATTAATAAGCTTGAGAATGTAGTTGATATGAGTACATTATTTATTGACTCAACCAATTTATTATTTAACTGGAAAAAGAAATGCCAACCATCCTAATAGGTTTTGGGCCCTTTTAAGTCCATACATAATTTCCTTGTATTAATTATTGATGTAACCTCATTAATTCTACAATATATTTATCAATAAAAACACAAAAATTTATATTAAACGATTTAAAAATATAATTTTATTAAACAGGATCCTAATATGTATGTGTATTTACAATTAGAATTTATTTTTTTAATTAAATTTTTATATTGTACATTATGAATTGTGGGTTGATCTGTTTTACAGAATTAGATTCGTGCATGAGATTAATAAAAAAGTTTCAATTCTATGATTAATTTTGAATATTTTATATTTTTTCTTTTGTTTTTAAATTCTCATGGAATAGTCCTAATGTTTGAATCATTGATTAATGCCACAAGACACTAAATTATTTATTAACCAGCCCAATTATGGAGGAGGCAATCAATATCAACAATTAAAGATAAAAAAAAAAACATTATTTTAAGTGATCCCAAAATATCTGCAGAATTAAAATATATATCTGGCAGCTGATTTTATTTGATTTTGTTAACATTATATATATATATATATAGATTGTGACTGCTGTACACCTGGTGTACATACAATCCGAGTCGACCCGAATCCGCACACTTTTGCTTTTTTTTTTTTTTGATTTTTTTATTTCAGGGCAAAACCTTTATGTACAAAGTTGGTGACCTTTATATACAAATTGTGTGACCTTTATGTATAAATTCTGTGACATTTATGTTAAATAACTTAGAAAAAAATGAAGAATTTCAACAAAATTTGTACATAAATACATTTATTTTATATTCATATGACCTTTATATATATTTATGTGACATTTATGTATAAATATTCACACCTTTATATACCTTTTATATATTACATAAAAGTATGAATATTTGTACATAAAGGTCATATAAAATATATATAAAGGTCACATGAATATTACATAAAGGTATCTATGTACAAATTTGGCTGAAATTCTTCCTTTTTTTTCTGAAATTCTTCCTTTTTTTTCTAAGTTACAATGCATAAAGGTCACAACATTTATACATAAAGGTCACAATATTTGTACATAAAGGTCACCAAATTTGTACATAAAGGTCAAGGCATAAAATTTAAAAAAGAAAAAAAAAATCCTTAGATCCGTGCACCAGGTGCATAGGAGAATTTGTGATATATATATATGCACGTCAATTATGCATTAATGCATCATAAGTTTATAACCATAAATTAATGATCCAAAATCTAATTCTTTAAGCATGTGTAATCTTTTATGTTTCTCAACAAGGAATTCTACAGTTGGACTGTGATATCGTAGAAAATATTTAAAAACAAATTTTCGTCAATTTCTTTGCAAGCTGTCAATCTTTGAGTAATTTTATAGAGTGACTTACAAATATAATTTTATGGGACGAATCTATTTACAATTAATAACTTATAAAATAGAGAATGAAAATAAAAATTTTGTTAAATTATAATATTACAAATCTAATTTTATAAGATGAAGACTTGTCAAGTAAAATCATATTTTTGAGACAGCCTAATTTTATGGATATAATTCTGTTAACCTACCCACAAATGTGTATGCATTAAGATGTATTAGATATGATAATTTTGCATTTTATAATTTTAAAGAGTGTCATCATTACATATGAACATTATATTAAGAGTTATCACGATGCTACTTTTTAACATTTTAATTCAATGAGTTTAATATTAGTTTTTTGCAAACTTGTTTATAGCCGGGTTTTATATAGATGTTATATATTTATATATCTAAAGTATATTATCATTAAAGCAAATTATAGAATCTGAGTAGAATATATATAAAAAAAAAAAAAATATATATATATATATATATATATATATGGTAGTTGAAAATTAAGTTTTTTTTTTTTTTTTGGATTGGGGCAGACATATATATGGAAGAAAATTAAGTTTTTAACCAAAAAAAAAAAGACAAATAAATGTAAATTAAACTGACACTTTAAAGCAACATTTAAAGAATGTGTCTGATGTCCACCTATTGCATATGTAATTCGAATCGATTTGAATCTCTGTGTGTGTGTTTTTTTTTTTTTTACTTCAGGTCAAAACCTTTATTTATAAATTCGGTGACCTTTTATATACAAATTCTGTAATATTTTTATTCAATAACTTAGAAAAAAATAAAAAATTTCAACAAAATTTTTACATAAATACTTTTATGTTACATACATATGACTCTTATGTATATTCTTATGTATATTCATGTAACCTTGTACAAATATTCATTTATATATTACATAAAGTTATGAATATTTGTACATAGCAGTCACATGAATATACATTAGAGTTACATAAACATCATATAAAGGTATCTTGTGCAAATTTTATTGAAATTCTTCATTTTTTTTTCTAAGTTACAATGCATAAAGGCCACAACATTTATACATAAAAGTTATAATATTTGGGCATAAACGTTAAAATATAATATATTTTTTTAAAAGATAAATTCATGGATTTAAATCTGATCATTCGGATAACACAGATTTTTTAAATTCATGCACCAGTTGCACATGTGAATTTGTCACATTTAAATGAGATTTGAGGAATTATTAATGGAAATTATATACACAAACATAATTGAATTCTAGAAACTCGATATCAAACGTACCTGATCTATAATGTCAAAAAAGAAAAGTATATAATCCACTAAGACGGCTTTTAATATATATATATATATATATATATATATATATATATATATATATATATATATATATATATAATATCTATTAAATGTTATTCTTGTCTTGTATGTATACTTTTCAATTCAATCCGATTGCATTAATAACGTCCGAAATTTAATATAAACCAACTGTTTTTATGTTGACAAATTGTTTGTTAATTTCAATGTGCATAATTTATTGTCAAAATCGTCACAACGATAAGCAAAGTCTTAGTGGTGACATTTGAAATATTAAAAATAGAAAATTTATGTGTAGTTTTGAACCCTTTGAATCAGAAAATTGTCGTCCTGCAATTAATCATAACCTAAAAATAGACATTTTAACAAAGGCAGTATTTTTTTTTTTTTAAATTTGTTTGATTGGAAATAATTGAAACCACGATTTTCTCATAACACATAGAAAACATGTTACCATTTATAAACAGTAGATATGGATGAATTGAACACACTATCCTTAAATGATCCAACTCACAATTAATTGTCTTCACCAGAGTTAGACAATTTTTGACAAATTTGATCCGTAAATTAATATAGCTCGAGATATAGTATGAATTGATTGTCAATATTTTGAACTAAAAAATGTTGTTGAACTCATTAGGACCAATTCGATGATCCATACTAAAAATAACTAAAGTTTTATTATGGATTGAATTGTGAAATTATATTGATCTGGAATTAAGGTTTTGGTTGAGTTAGTTTGGGGCTAACAACTTAAATTGCAAACTCTACTTCACGATAAAATTTATTGTTTTGATTAGTAAGATTTTTCTTGAAGCCCATGAATAGTGTCACTAGTCTCGAAGCCTAAGGACATCGAGATTAATCTATTTTAATTCAAAATACTCATTCTAAAATTTGTAAAAACAATAAATTTTGTTTACAAAACAAAACTATGCCATGATATATATCTCATCCAGTCCAAAACGAGTCTTATATATTTTATTATATTTGATATTACATCATATATTTTATAATATATAATACACATTATGTATTAATTAGTGATGTTATTGAATACACATATAATATGTATATAATGATTGATTTAAAATAAAAGATATAATATCAAATGTAATTGAAGATCTCATTCCGTGAAAAATCTATTCGAAGTCCTCCATTAAATTTGTCTAGCTTCCCATCTATATCATGACTCATTAGATCAGTCCTACACAAATATTTAAATTGTTTTTGTAATTAACATATATATATATATATATATATATATCTGCATGCATGACAAGTGTGCATTGAACTTTATGAATGTTCATAATTAATTAAAATGTAATCAAGTGCAAGTTGTAGCGAATAATTCTCTATGAGGCATCAAATTCTCCACAATTTCCAAGATTTATCATCAAAGATAAATATTTTTACAAACTAATATATATATATATTAGTTTGAAAACAGGATAAGAAGTATATAATATAATAGTATGCAATAAGTGCGTGCGAAGTGGGACAGCCATTAATATCCAACTGAATCTCCACTCTTCTTGGTGACTTGTATTTAATTAACGTAGTTAATTACTTAAATATAATTTCAACTCTCTATAAAAAGTACAATATTAGGTTACATTATATTTTAATTTTGTGTTTATTTAATTAAGCATGCACATCTCATCTCATCTCAATTATGATGATAATAACTTATCGTAGAACAACATACAAATAAAGAAATAACATATATAAATAGGGGCACCATAGCAGGGCCAGAACCAGCTTCAAGAACTAAGAGAGAAAGAGAGAGAGAGACAAAAACTAGCTTTAGAGAGAGAAAGAGATGGCTAGCAATGGGGTGCATTTCCATGGTGGTGCAGATGATGAAGAATGCCAAAACAGTGCAAGCAAAATCCAGCCTGTTTACTCCACTCCAGGGTAATTATTATACATTTATTTCTAATAATAATAATAATAATAATAATAATAATAATAGTTATTATTTCTTGTTTCTTTCATTGGCTAATTTTTGTTGAAAATATTTTTCCAGGCCACAAAATTGGAAAGATGATTCTGAGAAGAAAAATCAAGTTTCTCTCACTTTGAGTGAGATACTAGGCATAAACGAGCTGTTTTCTTTAGATGTAAGTATATATTTTTCATCATGCATAATTCCATTTTATTAATATAAATATAAATATAAAAAATTTGAATTAAAAAGGTATGGCGAGCATCGGTGGGAGAAGTACTAGGAACAGCAATCCTAGTATTCATGCTGGACACGATTGTAATCTCGACACTGGAATCCAACATCAAGATGCCAAACCTCGTACTATCAATCCTCGCCGCCATCATCATCACTATCCTCCTCCTCGCCGTGCACCCCATTTCCGGTGGCCACATCAACCCGATAATCTCCTTCTCCGCCGCCTTGGTCGGCCTCATTTCCATGTCTCGTGCCATCATTTACATCCTCGCGCAATGCCTCGGGGCCGTGCTAGGTGCACTTGCACTTAAAGCAGTGGTCAGTAGTACCATAGAGAATACTTTCTCACTTGGTGGTTGTACTCTGACAGTCGTGGCACCCGGCCCCAACGGGCCGATCACGACTGGGCTCGAGACGGGCCAGGCCTTCTGGCTTGAAATCTTTTGTAGTTTTATTTTTCTATTTGCCTCCATTTGGATGGCGTATGACCACAGACAGGCCCAGCAATTGGGCACTGTCCTGGTTTTTTCTATCGTTGGGGTGGTATTGGGCCTCCTCGTTTTCATCTCCACCACCGTCACGGCCAAAAAGGGTTATGCTGGAGCGGGAATCAACCCGGCCCGGTGCTTCGGGGCGGCGGTGGTGAGAGGGGGCCATCTTTGGGATGGGCATTGGGTGTTTTGGGCCGGGCCTGCCATTGCTTGTATTGCTTTCTATTTGTATACAAAGATTATCCCTAGACAACATCATAGGTCCAAAGCTTATGACCATGATATCTACAACGTTGTTAGGGTCATGGTTGGGGCCCGTGGGCTTTGAGATAGGAGAATAGTATAACTTTTCGAATAATTTCGAATAGTTCTTTTATATTTCTCTTTGCTTCTTTTTAATCAATGTAATAATTTTTATTGTAATGCAAAATGACCAAATTGATATGTGTTGGTGATAATTTTCAACTCAATGAAATCACAAAAAGAAAAAGAAAAAAAGTTGTCATCAACATATATAGAAAATCATTAATTGATACACACTTACCATCTAATTTTGACATTATTTTCCTATTTTGGATGCCTCAAATGTTAACTTAGTAGAAGAAGCATATTCCAAAATCTCAAAAAATCTATATTGACCATAATATAGAGCTTTTTGCCATAGCAAAATTGTGATAGTTGTTATCTTCTTCCTCAAATTCACCAAATATATGTCGATTTCCTTCTCGTGCTTCGACAAATATGGCCTTAGGAAGGTGTTGTAAATATGGATAGTCCCCTGAAAACAACAAAAAATATATGAAACACCAAATATAACATAAATTAACAGAAAAGATTCAACTTCGACTCATGTATAATGTAAAATATTACAACACAATTAAGGAAATTACCCTTGTTTTGGAATGCCAAAGGTATAAGATTAATGCCACCTTGACTTCATTGTATAATGGCAACCTAGATATACAAGCAATGAAATCATGATTAGTTAAGTACACTATCAAACAACCACTTAAACTATTGGTTCACCAGTTTGATCGGTTCAATCGGAAATGGTCAGTGGTTCGATGTCGTTTTTATATAACGAAACGAACCACTAATTCAATTCCTGAAACACTGAAAAAATTTCATATAGAAAATTTAGCCAAAAATTCTTACCATGACATGATGTTATCCCCAACTCTCTCACACGTTGTAAACACTGCAACTAAAATCCTAAGACAATCATAGTAAATGCCAATTAACATTCAATGAGATGGTGAATATGTTTCCTATTCTAACATAAAATTGGATTTATTATGTAAAGAAATAAAAATAAAAACTTATTAAATAATGTGGCATTTTACTTACCAATACTGGCACAAAAATTTGAGTTCATCCAACTGTAGATCACGTTTCTCTATTAACTTAAAGCATTCGAATGCTGGATGAAGATATCCAAACACCATCCTGTTAGAACCCAAAACAAAATTTCACAAATTCAGTATGAGTTTTGGGTAGACTCGTCTCACGAAATCAAATTTGTAAGACGGGTTTACAAGAATTCTATTCCATTAAATATAAAATCGAAATACTACCAGGAATGTAAGATTTGTAAAAAAAAAAAATACGTACAATAATAGTCTTGCTGGAAAAGATCCTATCATTTTGATCTTTAGAACACTAAGCAGCCTGGAAAAAGAAAAAATAGAGAAATTGCAAAGGGATGATCAAATCATTCAATTAATTGCACAAATCATGAATTAATCAACTTCTTTGTTGTTAGAAAATTTTCTGTTGTTCAAAGTGGAATATTTTCTGTTGTCAATATATTTGAATTTTTGCAGATGAAAAGACACAATTTTTTGGAAGTGGTTTAACAAAACGGTTATCTGCATTTTAAAATACAAAATTACAGTTTAAAAAAAAAAAGAAAGAAAACTGCCTTCTTACTTATGAAGTTCAAACGGGATGATTGGGGGACTGAATTAAAATAATAATAATAATAATAATAATAATAATAATAATAATAATAATAATTTATACTATATTAATAAAATGACAGTTGTAAATATTATCATTTTTCCACCAAAAAATGTCATGTTAATAAAAATATTAAAAAAATAGAATCTTTCTTGAGAAACTATTTATGTGTAGTTCAACATTTTAAATCTTGTAGAGTAAGCTACATTATAAATCTTCCTGAGTAATCTATGTGTACATTATATAAGATTGGCAGAGAAAAACAAAAAATCAGAAGAAAAAAGTTTAGAGAACAAAGTTCTTGGTATAGACTATCATATCCATCATAGTCAATCTAGGCCACTATCGATGGAATTCGGTCGACCCCGATGTTCACACTGGAGAGCTCTCCATCTCCATCATTTTCGATGCCGACACCGAACTTAATTAGTATGAATACATCTCGAATATATGTATTTCGAGGGAGATGATGAAGATAGAAGCATGCGGCCTATACGAGAATGATTAGAGATGATGACGGATGATATGTTATTTATAATACTATTATAAATGTTGTTTATAAGGAAGTTTAATAATTTGTAGTATGTTGTGAAATTTATTATGTTACATCTTTTGATGGATCTGATGTATGATTTGAAAATAATGATTTAATTTAGTTGTTTATGTTGTTATTTAATAGTGTATATATATTAATATTTAATAATTGTATTCAATATTGATGTGTTGTGTATTTATAAATTTAATTTAATTATATTAAAATTATTTCGTTATATAATAATATGCGCAACGCGCGGGTACACTGCTAGTAATAATAATAATAATAATAATAAACAACGATTGTTATGGAACTAATTTTGTTAACATATATTTGGATCCCGGGTCGGGTTAATAAAACACGGATCTTCAAAAAAACTGATCGTAAATGTACATAAAATACACTTTCGTATGCAAACGGAGGTAGATACTAAATACTTTTCAAATAAACTTAAACACGAGAAATCTCAATCTTTTCAAATAAATATGTTGGCATTTTCATTTAAAAAAATATTTCTAAATGATTAGGATTGCAAGATGCTGAACAAATACTTTTTTTTTTGGTCATATCATGCAATGTAGAATTATGAAGAGAGAATGTAGATTTTTTTTGAGGTGTTTGGTGAATTATGAACGAGATTAACTCAAATTATCGTAGATTTTAAAAGGAAAAATCAATTTGGGGATTTTGGAGAGAGGCGTCAATTTTCCCTCCAAAAATTTATGGTTCAGTACTTTCCTTCAATTATGAATGGAAAGTTAACGTAAGATATCAAATATGCTTTTTTTTTAAGCATTGAGTATCGATATTGTGAGTCGTGGAAACAAGGATATCAAAGTTGAAAAATGACATTAGTTTGGATACCAAAACTATAATTATCCACAAAAAAGAATGGAGAAATTGCATAGGTATAACCATCATTCAAAAGAGAAGAAAATATTTAAAAAAGTAGCTTAAATCAAGTTTTATTAATTGCAGAAATAAAAAATTTATCAAGTTTTTTGTTGTTTTAGAGAATTTTATTGTTAATGTAAATGGAAAGATTTATGTTGTAATAAATTTGGGTTTTCACAGACGAAAAGACACAATTCATAGGAAGTGGTTTAACAAACGGTTATCTGCATTTTAGCAAATGATGCATTTTAAATTAAAGTTTAATTTCAATGGTTAATTTTAACAAGCAGTAGCAAATGAAATCAAGTGGTTCGAGACTAAATTCACAAAAAATTATACGAGGGACAGGACCAATTTAGAGCTGCAAGACTAAATTTGTCACTACATATTTAAATCTCGGGTCGGGTTAAAGAAAGAAACGGGTTGTTAATGTTCATGTGATTGTGATTGTGTGCAAATTGATGGTGGATACTAATAATACTTTGTCATCTCAATATCGTTTCTTTTCAAGAATCATAAAACACATGTCATTAAATCTTCCATTGGCTTTCATGTGTTTGGTCAGTATACTTTGCACTTTGCAGTAGTCATTTCTGGGCAAAGTTGTTGATTTTCATTTCATTTCATGAGATTAAACTTGAATCTGGGATCAATTAGAAGGTGAAGAAGAAAAGAATACCTGTTGAATGGAATTCCAATCTTGGAAGAGGCAACACAATAAATGGAATATGATGATGGATATGCCAATTCAGACACCATCTTTTCAACAGAATCTTCTTTCTTTTCTACTGCTTTTCAGACGGATAATATGCATGTTATGACCAAGAAAAAGAAGCCTCTGAGAGGATATCTAGAGCATAGTACAAGCCTCGAAGCATATGCTATATCTTTGTTGGTTTATTCCATCTATACAGGCATACCTAAAGCTTATATAATCACCAATAAAGATGAGCAGACAGAGTGTGGAAGAGACAATGGTTGATTAAGCGAAGCACTTGTAGGGCTACTCTTACTTGGCATGCATTGCAATGTTGGTTCAAAAAATGCAGATACTGAATAACATGCCAAAGGAGAGTTGCCCTGTAAGTGATTCAGCTTAACGTAAAGCAACTCAAGAAACGACGTTTCTTTTATCAAGTGAAGAAAGATAAGGTGACAGTCCAAAGGGCCATTTTGCTGATTTGAATTATTAACTGAAATCGCGCCAACACTCAAATCAGCTTTCGCATTGGAAAATAATTAAGGCTGCAAGCAAAATTTATCACCAAACCAGTCTGATGGAATCACATGTATTTTCAGCATTATTTGACGTTCTGCAAAGTGTATTACAGAATGTTTCTGGACAAGAACTGCTTGCTACTGAAACAAGTTTATCTTACATGATCAGCTTTAATTGCTTAAGTAGACAAACATTGGTTAACAAGTTAAGAATGCATCATGAAACAGGAATTAAGCTTTAAACAAGAGAGTATCTGTACTAGATGCAATTCATTCAGATGACACGATGGATAAAAACAGAGAAAACGAGTAATTCAGTGAGCTGACAAATATAGGCACATCAATTGAATGCAAATCCACTTGAGAGTATATTTCTAGGTGAACATAAGGAAATTTTAAACAATCGGATCACACAAACAACTAAATCACGCTATTAATATTTTGGGATGAGCTTCTTAACCTTATTAAAAAGAAGACTGCCTTGACCTTCTGTATGCAGCTGATCGAGCAAGAGCGTAAAAGTAGTTGCATGCAGTGTGAAGTCCTGTCTCTCCATTTCCTCCAAGACTGGAATTACATCATGAGACGCATTTCTTCTCAATAACCCCTGGATGAATACATTGTACGTTCCACTATTAGGTAAGCAGCCACTTGTTTCCATTTTCATCAGCAATTCATCTACCTCCTGTGCTTGACCTTCTTTACAAAGTGCACCAATAAGGATGTTAAAGGTAATAACATTAGGCTGCAAACCTTTGGATGGTAGTTCATTGAACAGATTCTTGGCTCTGTCTAACTTTTTATCCTTGCACAATCCCTCAATGAGGATATTGTATGCTACTATATTAGGATTAACACCTTGATCTTCCATCACACGTAGAAATGAAAATGCTTCGGAGGTATTTTGAACTCTGCACAAGCCTTCCAACACAATGCTATAGGTTATTATATTAGGAGATAATTGTCGACCTTGCATTTCTTTGAAAAGTTTCAGGCCGTCAGCACATCTGCCTACACGAAACAATCCATGTAGCATGGTGCTGTAAGTAACCACCGTATGTTTTAATCCTTTGCGAGGAATTTCAAGAAACAGACTCCAGGCTTCATTCAAATGTCCCTTTGTGCAATACCCGTTCATTAAACTACCGTAGGTCACAATATTAGGCTTGAGCCCCGAATGAACTGCAGAATCGAGAACTTTTTTTGCTTCCTTCATTTTTCCCAATAAACAGTACCCATCAATCAAAGCATTGTAAGTGATGATATTTGGTTGAAAACCTATTTGCATCATGATTTTCAAGACATCATTAGCCTCTTCCACCCTTCCTTCCTTACAATAAGCATCCACTAGAATATTACAAGTGATCACATTAGGAGAGATCTTGCGAGCCTGCATCTCAAAAAACAAGTCCTTTGCCTCTTTCCATCTACCGAAACAACACAAGCCATGAACCATTGAGTTATACGTCACAATAGTGGGCCAAATGCCCTTCTCACTCAATGTTGAGAAGAGTTGGATAGCTTCATCAACCATATGACTCTTGAAAAGACTATCAATTACTGCATTATAAGAAGTGACAGCAAGTTTGCACTTTTGTTTGTCAAACATTTTGAGCAAATGACAGGCGGCGAGGGTATGACCAGCTTTGCACAACCCATTTATCACAATAAGATAGGTAATTTCATCAAATTCACAAATATTTTCTCTCAACAACTTCTTGAACAGTTTCTCGGCCTCAGCGACCTTTCCTTCCAAGAAAAGCCCTTTTAGCAGATTGGTAAATGTAAATACATTAGGTTCATGACCACGTTTGAAAAAGCTACCTAAGATTGCAAACCCATAATCAACTCGATTCCGACTGCAAAAGCAATCAATTGCAATATTCAGGGTGACGTGATCTAAAGGAGCATACTTTACAAGCATTTTATCGAACAGATAGAGGGCAACACTGTATTGCTTCATCTTGACAACAGCAGTTAATAATTTATTGAAATCAATAACAGATGGGCTGGGTTTGGTTCTCACCATTTCATGAAACAAAGAGACAGCATCATCCGGCTCACAAACACCGCCGAAATCAAACTTGGGTTTGTCGTGATAATTTAGAGAAGCAATTGTAAAAGTGTGTTTTTTGCAATTAGAAAGAATTGCTCCACAAAGTGTTGCAACGTGGTTCAACCTCATCTTCTTCGATAATCGGCTTCACTTTTTTTTGGAGAAGAGTGGAAAGACAGTGAAAGAGGGACTCGGATTTTGATTTGGAGACAAAAAAATGTAAATGGATTTAGCTTCTTTTTCTCTCTCTTTATTTTTCTTATGTTTTTTTTTCATGTGAGATCAAATATGATAATTATATATCGAGTTCGACTATTCATACTCCACCATTTTCTAAACATATCTTATAAAATTAAATAAAAATAAAATATAATGTACAAAAACAATTATACCTTTACTTTAAAATATAAAAAATCTAAATTGTTCGACCACTGGTTGTACACATAACAAACTGTTCATTCAGTGATCGAACACAATACAAAGTGTTCGGCTAGTGGTCGAACACATCATATTATGTTCGACTATTGGTGGTCGAACACACTACACTATGTTCAACCAATCAGGACCGAACGAGACTTTTCAGAAAAGAAAATTACAAACACTAATTGATCGAAAAAAATCGATTTCTTATCAAACTAAACATTGTTGTTCATAAAAAAACATTCCAAACATGAATTCTAAATACTTACATTATATTTCAAATAATATTAAACAAATTTAACACATTAAATTCATAATTTCATCTTCAAAATCTTTTTTTGGGACTGATTTTAGAGTCATCATCAAATTTTACTTTTCTAGTAACAATTTTTATTGTCTATCATCCAAGTTTAAATTCGATAAGTTAATAATTAGGAGTATGAACATATTGAAAAAATATTAATAAGATTAATTTTATTACTTGGAGCTCATTTCGAGTTATGCTAATTTATTTTAGTACCAGTTCCTTCTCAAAAGAAAAAAGAATTATTCCCTCCATTCTGAAGATTCCTTAAACTTTTATTAATAATTTAGAAAATTATTGGAAAAACCAAATAATACTAAAATAAATAACAAAAGTCCTAATGTTTGTGAAAATTAAAGTGAACTCGATTTCTATAAATAATTAAAAAAAACTAAAGCAATGTCATGATCAATGTTGTCAATCATATTTTATTATCATATTTTTGGTTTCAAGAGATCATATGATGAGAAATTAATTATAATTTTCATAAAATTCCTAGGGTTGATTTAGTAATTTGACTAAATTTCGAGAATACTAAATATCATTTATTTTTCTTATCAAGTTCAACACAACCTTGAATTTTTGCATGAACTTCAAAACAATTTTAAATTTTTAAAAATAGGTGCAAAATTGTTTACCAAATAAGCAAATATCATATAAACAATACAAATCTCTTTGAAGCTCCAAAATCTGCCATAAACAAACATATGTTTAGCCAAATCAAGATTCATGATGCTCTAAATTTTCACACAATTTCTCAATTCTTGCATCATTGTTCTGAAACAAAGAATCTCAGATCAGTTCGAGAATTCTATGCCCATGTTCTTAGAGCAGGCTTGTTTTTCGTTTCCCCCAACCTTCAAACCAACCTCATATTAACATACACATCATGTAATAACAAGAACAGCTTGAAAACGCTGACCCATTTTTTCAAATGCCTCAGCCTCAAAAACCCATTACCCTTTAATTCAATTATGTCTCATTTTTCTCAACATGGGTCTGATTGTTATGCTCTGCACACATTTTCTTTTATGCATGGCAATGGTGTCTACGTTGATTCTTACGCTTTATGCAGCTCTTTAAAGTCAGCATCTTGTTTGAAAAACGTTTGCTTTGGTCAAATGATGCATGCTTATGTGGAGAAATCAGGATGGCTGTGTAGCGTGTTTGTGGGTAGTGCTTTGGTGGATTTTCACGCAAAACTGTTGTGTATGAATGATGCAGCAAAGGTGTTCGACGAAATTCCTCTGAAGAACACTGTTTGTGTGAATGCCCTTATCTCAGGCTATGCTGAAGCTAAAATGTGGGGTCACGGAATTGAACTGGTTAGAAGGATGCCATTGCTGGGTTTCGAAGCAGACAGTTTTACGTTATCGGCTGCTCTTCGTGCGTGTAGTGGGCTGTGTGCGCTCGAATTGGGCAGGCAGGTTCATGCGAAAGTTATACGTGAAATTGTAAATGTGGGAGCTGATGTGTTTCTACAGAGTTTGTTGATTGAAATGTATGGAAAGTGTGGGCTAGTGGATGGTGCAAAGAAGGCTTTCGACATGGTGGGATATGGCTCAGTCGAAAGAAAACGAGATGTAGTTTTGTGGACTTCAATGTTAGGAGTCTTTGCAAGAACAGGAAACTACACTCAAGTGATTAGTTTGTTCAAAGATATGCTAATGGAAGGTTTAAGCCCTGATGGAATTGCATTCTTGACAGTCATCTCAGCTTGTGCTCACACAGGCCAAGTAAATCTCGGAATAAACTACTTTGATTCCATGACTCGCGATTATGGATTGCCTGCAAGCCAAGAGCATTATAGTTGCCTTATTGACCTGTTTTGCCGGGCTGGAGAGTTAGAACGGGCTTGCAAATTCATCAACGAGTTGCCAAAGGGTGCAGACGAGGGGTACAGCGTGTCCATGTGGGGCTCATTGCTTAGTGCCTGCAACGAGTGTGGAAATGTCGGTTTGGGAAAAATGGCTGCTCAACGAGCTCTTCAAATCGAGCCTAATAATGTTGGAGTTTACGTTCTTCTATCCAATATGTATGCAAGAAATGGTATGTGGGATGAGATTGAGCAATTGAGGGAGTTAATGAAAACAAGAGGTTTGAAGAAGGAAATCGGATGGAGCTCGATTTCTTCACTCGAGGAATAATTATCCGCGCTTTCATGTTCAAATACGACTCTATTTATCAAGAATCCGACCTTAATTCTTGCTAAGCAACAATGTCAAAGAATGTGCTTTTATTTGCTTCAATTGTTTGGTCTAATTAAATGAACTTTAAAGCTATATAGCATTGTGAAGATGTTCATTGATGCCTACACAAAAGAGTAGTAATATGAACTAAGGCCCAAAGAGCCTCTGAATTTATATGGCCTAAAGATCATCAGTCTATTGAGTTGAGCCCGAGTTTTTCTGAGTCGATCCTGAATAGCTCGATTCTTGTGATGTTTGAATTCCTTATCTTTGATCTTGACAAATTCTTTTAATATTATTTTTCGGGGTCCTATAATATAACTAATCCTTGCACATTCCTCTGTTTCTAAGAAGTTGCAACAAATATACTTCTCTATTTATTGTTCTGAAAATTATAGGATAGTTAGATCCAGGCTTTATGTGCCCCAGATTTCATTACTTCAAATTTGTTAAGCTGTTTTTTGGACCCCAACTATCTTCAACTGTCACTACTTCAATTTAGCTCAATTTCCCATTTTTCACGTGTATTTTACTAAAATACCCTAACAGAACAAGGATTTTCGTTTTCACGGTTGTTTTGATTCGGACTTGGTCGAACTTTACCTAAAAAAGACATGGCACGATGAAAGGTCACATACATGTACAATATGCTATAAATAGGGTCTCAAAATTGTATTTGTGAAAAGGGGTCATTGTCGCAAAAATCATGAACTTTTCTGAAATTGCATTTTAACATGACTTTTGGCTATTTGCAAATTTAATATGATTTCAATGTCTCGTGCGTTCATAACCAACTAACAGATTTCAAATATTTTTAACTTTATAAATTTGTATTTCTAGGTCGATTAATATATGTTCATTATATGTAGTAGCATCAATAGGGCGATTTCTTTACAATTTCTAAAAATTGTGGAATCTTTTAAATGTTCAAAATTAGCCCGTTAATTACGAATGCACGAGACCTTGAAAACTATTTTTAACTTACTAATAACCAAAAGTCGCTTTAAAATTACAATTTTGGGAAAGTTTGTGATTTTTGCGGTCCTGTAAAATTTGAGGAAATCACGTGATACTTTTAACTTGCAAGGTGATGGCAAGTACTATTTATTTTCATTGATGTATAGTACATTTGAAACGTCAAATATTGCAAGGTACAACTTGTTTGCTATCTTGTATTTTACAACAATAATTGTAGGATTTTTTTTCATGTTCCTAAGTCACGTTTTGCAGTTATATAGGAAGTTAAAGGTGACTATTTTAAGTAGTTGGGAGTGATTTGAGATGGACTAGAGTAACATGGGCTTCATGTGCTATAGGGAATGCTATGTCACCATCGATTTGACAAAAATAAATTCATTTGATGCAATAGCTTCTTTAATAGAACATAATAATTTTTGTGGGACTATCTTACGAATTTAATTCAGTGAAACAGGTTGACCATAAGTAAGTTTAACTTATAAAATTGAACTACGGTTATATACAGTGAGATTTCATCTTATAAAATTATATTTGTAAGACGATCTTATATAAATATTTAAGTCTTGTTAAAATCATTTTACCCTTTAAAAATTGTAAAACGATCAACAATACGCATCATTTTTGCAGCATCCAGAAAGCTCTATTTCATTTAAATATATCTATCGTTTAAAATCATATCGTAGAGATTAAGAAAGCATTTAATAGATATAATTATGCATATAAAATGACTATATTGCCCAACATTTTCGGTACAAAAACTAGAGAGTGGCAAAATGAAAAAAAAAAATTTATATATATATATATATATATATATATATATATATATATATATATACCATTAACTCTTCTTGATAATAAGTAATAACAAATCCACATATAGATCGAAACAAACAACTTGAATATCATACTTCTTTCTCGTACTTAATTTCACCTATACATATAACTTATATACACTACAACACCATCATCACATAAAATATCATTCAAACAAAACACACACGATATAAAATAGAGGATCTCGTTGGAGAAAACATCGCTATTCTACGTACAATGGAGGAGTGTACAAAGAGAGTAAAAACAAGAGGTGAAGACAGAAATGAGATGAGAGGATATAGCAACAGAGAAAAGAGATCATTAAATCTTTGTAGCTAACTTTTGAGGATCTTTTTCTCAGCCTTAGAACATGCACGCAACAGATCATAATATAAATATATATAACAATTTTCCTTTTAATTTCTTCTTCTTTTATTTTCTAGTGGTGCTCATTTGAAGTGGCCTTTTTCTTCGATTATTACTATTCATTATGGTGTTAGATGCCACATAATTCTTCTCTCTTGTTGGTTTCAGATTTCCAATCTTAAGGACCACTTTCTTTATCATCAACTTGTATTTTATTTATCCTCCATAGTTACATTGGGAGCCTCTTTTTCTTGATTTGTGTTCATTTTTAGCCATTTCGGTCTGTTGTATACATAAATGCTCAAATGCCCACTATGGTCAACTTTTAATATGTCTACCGATAATGTGTAATGATCTCATTCTCTTGTTATAAATTAATAGATATTCTGAATTTTTGACACATTATTGGTTATGCCACATTGGATAGATGAGTAAGGTTGCTATTATATATACATACATTTTTATTTTTATGGTACGATCTTATTCTTATTCTCACTTGGCAGTATGATATATATATATATATATATATATAAATGGGACAAGATTAATAGTAAAAATTTGCAAATTTGACTAAAAATAAATAGTGACTACATTTTGAATTATTGTGGTCAAGAGTGAATTAAAAAAATGCATGACTTTTTACTGTTTTGCAGTTTGAAAATCGTACTCTATATATTTGTGTGTGTATATATATATATACTAAAAATGTCACATGTTTTCTGTTAAAAGACTTATTACTGACGATTTTTTTCTGTTTATCCTGACAAATTATTTTATAGAATCACAAGCACAACAAACAGAAAAGACCAAATTCTTCCAAATACTAAATAAATATATAAATATAATAAAGGTCCCTTGTACTCTTTAGTACAATTAGTTTAATGATAAAGCTACCTGAAATCTTATGTTATCTTTTATATATATATATATATATAGTACTGTATTGTCGTAATGTACTAACATATATTATAAAATAAAACATGATCAAAAAAAAAAATTAAATGTGCAGGAGTATAACTACTTTAGTAAGTATCAATATTTAATTTGTTGGGTGCAAGACTATATATCTTTGAATTTTTATGTGGAACCTAAGATGAACTCGAAATATATATAATTCGTCGATTTTCTCTCCTCATGATCATAGATTGTTGGGATGATGACAAGAATTGGCATTTTAATTTCTTCTTAGCAACTACTTAAACTAACGTGATTTCCTCAAAATTGATATTTTAACATCATTTTTTATTATTAGCAAATTTGACATGATTTTCAATATCTCGTGCATTTGTAATTAATGGGCAGATTTTAGACATTTCAGAAATCTCCAAATTTTCAAAAATTATAAAGAAAATCCTCAAATTATACTACTACATGTAATAAACAAATATTAATTGACCTGAAAACATGAATTATTTATAGAGTTAAAAGATGCCGAAATTTGCTCATTCAAATTTGCTAATAGCCAAAAATCATGTCAAAATTGTAATTTTGGAAAAGCGTGATTTTTTACGATAATTATCCCTAATATAAAAATTGAAAAAATAAAATAGTAGACAAATAATTGAAATCTTGAAAAATTGGCAAACCCCATCTGAAAACTACAAAGGCTTAGCAATGAGAGACAGAATGTTGGAAATAGTAATAAATATGTGATGTTGAAACCTGAAACCGACTAGAAACAGGGAAAGCTATGCTTGAAGCTACCATCCATGATTCTTTAATGTTCATGCTTTTTATGTCCAAACATAGGGTTTCATATGTTGTTGATCAAACCAATTTTACTTAGACACAATTTTTCAACTTTTTTGTCTATGTTCCATATCCTGCAATTATGGATTCTCCTTTGTAATAGTTGAGTAAAAGATTCAAATTTGCTCGCATTGTCCTCAAATCATCAACAACAAGAAAAGTGTCATAGTGTTTGATCTAATTTTATGTCAATTTATAACCTAACTTGGAATTCTGGTTGGTTTGATTCAGATATAAATATCTTTGACCCCATTTCAAAAAAATTGGTACATGTCATTTGGATTTAGGTACGGTGAATCAAACCAGAAAGAAAAGGTAAAATTATGTACCAACTAACATATAGAATGTGTTTGTTCTTTCGTGATGTTTAATGTCAGATATATTAGATAAATGGTCGGACGTACTGTAAATGAAGAATGGAATATCAATAATTCAGAATCTAAATTTAATTTAATTCGAGACCCGACAAAACAAGCAAAAGTTAGGTAAGGGAATCAAAATGAATAAATGTTTGGAATGAAAAAATATCTTGCATCCAAATAAAGAAAATGCAATCAGCATTGCCCTAAAGAAATAGATAAGTTGGTTATTTGCTGATGTGGCATGAAGTTTGTTATCCTTGTTTAATTGAGAAATATTGTATCACCCAAAATAAAGTATAAATAGCCACAACCTATTTTTGCCTTATAACATTTTAATTTTCTCCGCCATCTTCACAAATGTTTTATGAATATAATTCTGTAAAATGAAATTTTATTATTCACAAATCAATCTCTATTTTATAAATAAGGAATTGAGAACTGATCCGATTTAATCTTAAAAAGTCCTATTTTTCAATTCTTTTACATAATAAATCTGTCACAGTTACTAAATTTGGTTTCAAAACGTGATCCAATTAAAAAAAAAAAAAAAAGCATTTATCTACACTAGTAAATGATTCATTCCTGTCATATTGAAATCCTCTTTTTTTTTTTTAAGCAAGTTAAATTTAAATAGATGTAGATTTTAGATAGGGGTCCATATAGCCATTAAGGATACTTCACCAAATGGGCCTGGGCCCCACATTGTCCTTTCATACTAACACAGCCCAAAAACCCGTGGTCTGTCCCACCTTCCACACCCCACATGTATTTCCAATTTGAGAATCGGATCTTCTATTTCATTTTTTCGTGTTTGATTGTATCTTGTATCGTATATTTCGTATTTTATAAGTATAGTATTATCAAAATTACGTCATTTTATTAGTAGTTTAAATAAATAATTTCAATAAACCATCAAAACGACGCAATTTCAACGGAGAGATAGAATATAAAGGTCATATGAAACTTCCTTAAACAAAATGATCTGTCCCACAATCTCACACCATACCCCGCTAAAACCAATGTCATTTCAACAACAATTTCAATTACTAATTTAAATCACCCATTAAAATTTTATCGTTTTGACAGTGATACAAAAATAAGAAACGGAATTTTGGGATGTAGAATCTCGGCTCGACCCCTATAAATAAACACCTCCTCACCCTTTTCCATTCTCACCACCATTTTCACTCTTCCAAACCCACATCTCATTTTCTCCCCACAATCTCTTCGAAACCAAGAACTCAAAACCTCATTAACTAATTTCTCCAAAAAATGGCTTTCAAGAAATCCAACAAACTATCCCAAGCAGCAGCCTTGAAGCAAATCTTGAAAAGATGTTCGAGTTTGGGCAAGAAACATGGGTACGACGAAGATGGTCTTCCCGTCGACGTTCCAAAGGGCCATTTTGCAGTGTACGTGGGTGAAAACAGAAGCAGATACATCGTCCCAATTTCCTTCTTATCTCACCCGGAATTTCAATGCCTACTAAGAAGAGCTGAAGAAGAATTTGGATTTGATCATGAAATGGGATTGACTATTCCATGTGAAGAAGTCGTTTTCCGATCACTAACTTCCATGCTGAGATGAAGAAACCAGGGGTAAAATCGTCCTCTTTTTTAAGACATGGTTTGACTGTCTGAAAGAATGATTTTTGGAGGGAGATGGTCAAGATGGAAAGCAATGCTTTTTAATCTTTTTTTAACATCTTTCTTCAATTTTTATTACCGTTTTACGTGGGATCGACGATCTATGTTTTTCAACCCGGTTTTTTGGGTGTTAAGTGTTCGGATCTAACCTCGACCCATGAATTAATTTTTTTTTGGTCGAAATTTGTAAAAAAAGTAGTAGTCTTTGTAATTTTCCTCCTTGAGGTGTTTTGTTTACACCCTGAGAGAGAATTTAATTAACGTTAATTCGATAATTTTTGTCTCGTATTTTCATCTATTTGTGTGTTTTATTTAAATCGTGATGGTATACAATATGTGGTCATAGCAGTAATTAATTTTTTTTTCTTTTTTTGTTGGGAAAGTTATAATACAGATCAAGCTCTCTATATTTTATCATATATCTTATATCAAAAATTTACATTATATTTGAATCAAAGATTATAAATGTTTCAATTACATGACCTATGCTAGGCTACAGATTGTATTTTGATGTTAAGTTCATGTATAGATACCGAATATATTAAATTTAATGTAGCATTTATAAAATCGAATTTTGTACTGTGTGTGCAAGCATACGGTAAGAAATAGACCACCAACAATTGTAGTAGGTTGATAGTACAGAACAGACTATTTTTCGTTAATGTCGTTACTTGGAAAGTATGTACGAAAAGTCGTGCTTGTCTTATTTAGGATGTGTTAAAGAAAACAATTTTTTTGGTATCTATTTTATGTCCAAACCCTCCAAAAACATTTACCCAAAAATGAGGAAATAAATGACAAATATTTAATTTGTTGGGTCAAATGAAAAAATCAACCTAAAGTATAATTATTTTTCAATTTGAAATGTAAATTATTATTATTATATTGCAATCCGATCCAAAATTTTAAGGGTATGTTTGTTTAAGGCTTATGTAGGATGGGGGAAATCCGGATTTTGAAATCTTGGGATTTGGTAATAAAGGTGAATAGTTAAAATTTGTGTTTGTTTTGAGATTTTATATGTAGGATTATTACTGTAAATGTCAAATCAATGCTGGAAAAAGTATGTATGTGTAATATTATATTATTAGTTGATGTGTAATAGGTTTTAGGTATAGGGTTAATTATAGTGTTTTTTTAGGTAGAATAGGTTTTTGATAAATTTGATAATTCTTGACAAAATCCTCTAAACAAACACGGATTTGAGATTTTAAAATTCCAAATCCGGTGGGGGTAAGCCTAAAACAAACATACCCTAAGAGTCTTTTAAAATACAATTTTAATGTTTTTTTTCACAATTTTTTTCAGCGAAATGCATAATACGTAATTTTCATAAGATAAAATCATCTTGAAGTATGATATTTTTTCAATTGCAACCTAAACTTATTTACCTTTACAAAAGTCATGTGCATATTATGTGTTGTGTATTTCGTTAGAAAAGTTGTAGAAAAAACAGTTTAGGTTACACTTTGAAAAACTCATGAACTTCAGGTTGCAGTCGGATAAAAAAAATTAGATTGTAAATTGAAAATTAATCATTGATCATAATACTTCTGATTAGTTTTTTCATTTAACCCTTATTTTTCATGTAAAATAATTTTATATTATCATTCTCTTTTATGTATTAGACATAGATTGGTTTTTACATCCTTAATCACTACTAGAAAACATGTATTTTTCCATAGAAAATTCAAACAGAATAAAAATTTGTTGGAATTTCTCGAAATTCAATCGTATATTCCAAAGGTATTGAAAAAATCCCAACAAAAATTCCAACACAACACAATAATGTTTGAGGAATCGTTGGAATGTTTGGAAATAGACTTGGAGTTTTTCCACACACTAGTCATTCCAGCACAAAAAATAAGTTGGAATTTTCATTGATTTTTTTTTTCGGTTGGAATTTTCAATTTCAACGACCATTTTTTCAACACTTCATTTTCCGATGGAATCAACTAATTTCTAGAAGTGAATTTTTTCGTTTTTAACAATTTGTGTAATTCGTGATTTTTAATGTTTCTTAACAATTTATGACATGAACTAACTTTAAGTATTTGAGGTAATCTCAATTAGGCTCACCTAATTTAAGTGCTACTTCTCACTTCGATCTAAATGCTAGAGTAATTGAGCTCTCGATCTTTGGCAATATTTAGGTTTATATTAAAGTGTGATTAATTAATTCAAATCACTGTTTTTAATTATCTGGGCAATAATATATTCATTTTTCAATTTTAGTATTCCATCTAAATATTCTACATTAAAATGCATTTTAAGTATTTCTATATATATATATATATATATAAATGTGCGCGCGCGAATTAATGGATTTTTACATATATAAATCGAAAATGAGATTCAGTATCACAAATTAAAACTTTGAAAGAACTATATGATACTTCTTTTAGAGATAAAATACTTGCATAAGGAATAATTAATCTCAATTTTTTGAACTAATTAACTCAGATTAATTATAGCTACTATTGTTTATACAAAATTGGAGTAATTATTTTCTATAAGAGTATATAATTAAAATTTTGTTTATTTACATAATTAATAATTTAACATACTATAAAATCGGAAATTACTCGTATGGGACGTCTTAACTGTTGTTGGTGATTACACTATATCAAAAATTTAAGAAAATTTATTAATGAAAAATAAAAAATCCAGATTAAAAAAGTGTGGAAAATAGAATATGGTTCACAAAATCGAGGACCCAAATTAATTGGCACTGTTGGGCAGTTCGCTTTATTACGTTAGATATTTATCGTAAAATAATATTTTATTCCATTATTTATTTTATATTATATTAAATATGAACCTAAAGCATGTATTGTATCACTATATATACATCGATTCAATTTATATAAAATTAAATCTATTTCTATTTAAACATATTTAATATAGCACAGTTGCAACTGGCACCAATAAAATAAGTATTTTATAGATAAAAGGGGTGGTTGGGTATAGTCTATCAATTTATATATATATATATATATATATATATATATATATATATATTTATTTATTTATTTATTTATTTATGTATTTATTTATTTATTTATTTATTTATGTTATCAATAAGCTCTGGGTTGGACCAGTTCGATAGATAGTGAAAATGATAAGTCAGTGTACATTCTTGTCACACACTAATTTATTTATTTTTATTCCTTACAACGAATCATAAAAAAAGAACAAATAATATTGTATCCACAATAACTATATTTTAATCATTTACTTTTATATCTTATTCAGTCAATGCAAGTTATATATACACACAGTATAATATGGCGTGTGCTAACGAAATATAATAAAGTAAAATATGATATTAAATTACATTAAAAAAATATTTAAAATCTCTTTACCATTGTTCATATCCTCTTACAAAAGAATCTTAAATACTATGTGTTGTATTTATGAGAATATTTAAGTTGATATACCAACTTTATTAAACTGGGACCATAGCAATGAACGTAGTTCTGAGCTGGTCCTTCTCTTTTATAAGCTAATTATAAAATCATAATATTTAATTTTAATGTGTGTATATATATATATATATTTATTTATTTATATTTATGAGGATTTTTTTGCTTCTTTTTTTTTCAGCCACAAGGGTTTTTCTGACACACACAACTCTTTGTTGCATGGATATTGCTCCCTCGACTCATCCATTTTAGCCCACAATATTAATGTATTTAATTATTTCACCTTTTATCCCAATTTTTTGGATATATATTGGTGATATTTTTGGATATATATTGGTGATATTTACATATAGTACTTTTTTATGGTTATACTAGTTTAAAAAATGAACAATATTTGATGTCATTAAATTATATACGATAAATGAAATATAAATTTAAAATAAAGGAGACATTTAATATTATTGGCTTTCGACCCGACTCGATTTAATCCGTATTTTTTATAATTGATATGAAAATAAAAATAAAAGTTAAATATTTTTAAAATGGACATATCATTTGCTCGAGGGTCGTATGAAATGATCTAGAACCAAAAAAGTAAAGTATATATAACAAAGTATTTCATAGAAATTGAATATTAAGCAAACTTTTCATATGAAAAGAGAGGAATATTATTTATGATTAATATTGTTGAGTGTATATGGAATTAATGAAAAGGGAGTTTATTTGAGTACGTAATGAAAGTACAGAAAATATATAGGGGACCAATCATTTATAGAAATTGATTTTTAACCTTACGATTATTCAGTTTGCATGTTACTTCTGCGTTTTGTCACAGTCTTCTATCAACACTTTATCCTTTTTCATCATTATTAATTATTATTATTATTATTGCGACCACATGATATGAAACTTTAGTCGAGACATTTTTTAATATATAATTTTGTAAAATGAAATTCTATTATTTAAAACTCTGACTTATTTCATTAAGTCAGTCTTTTTCTTTATAGAAACTCAAATATAAATTATTTTTCTTCATTAATTGTACCATACATATTACGTGCATAATAATAACATCATGTTTTTAAAGAATATTGTAACATCATTAATCTGCACACTGTGTACTTTATTATTCAGATGAAATTTTCCAAGTTAAGCCTAAAAGAAAAATGTATCGACATACAATTAATAGATAATACTTATTTTTAAAATATAAAAAATTCCAGTTGTTTTAACTAAAGTTCGTAACTTAAAGAATAAAGAATAGTCTCTCAAGAAAAAAAATCCAAAGTCCAAACACCACTTTGAATATATTTGAATAACGAGCAAAAATTATTTTCAAGATAATATGGTGATCAAATTGGGATATTTCAACTTTAAAAAATATTTAAATTAAAAAAATAGTAAATGATGGGTGGGGCAGGAGGATCCGAAATCCTAAACGGGTCCACAAGTGGTACAAAAACCCGGGTGGGGCGGAGTCACGTGAGAGATGGCCCACCATTGTCCAAATTCCGTGCAATTTACAGGACATGTGAGGTGACTTGTCATTCTAACCTCCACCACATACTATATTATATCAAACTTTGTCTCTTCAACATAGAGTATGTTTTTCAATACTGGTCGGATTAGTGATCGAATCGATTTGATTTATAATTCATATTTTATTTGATCGAGTCGGATTGAATGTTTAGTAGCAACACAAACTCATATAAGATAGTTTTATAAGTAGTTATTATAAAATGATTGTGAATAATCAAAACTCATTTTTTATAAATTTATATATGAATTGTGAAATATGAGTTAACTCGTCTTATATAACTGAATTTGTAAGACGTTCAGACTCACTCTGTTAATAATAGGAAGGTGAAATTTATTAAGAAAATTTAAGAACATGTTTTAAAAACTATTTCAATTTCTTTTCAAAGGATAGGGTTTTCGGTTTGCTAAATTTTTCGATTTTCTCGATTTAACTCAATTGATTTTTGTTTTCCTTTGTTGAATCGGACTAATGATCGATTTTTGTTTGGGCAAATTGAGTTGATCAGTCTAGTTCCATATACGTTGTTATTATGTACTAGCCTTCAATTTTAGTATGGAATTGATTATATTTGGTGAAGAAACAATTTCAAAGTTTTTTGAAAATAAAAGAAAGGAGAGTATATGTATGCGGAAGATTTGAGTTAATTTGTGGAATTTATCTCATTTAAAAAACTCACTCTATTCACTTGGAAATATAAAAGGCATATTCAAAATATTTTACTTTTTTGAATTAAATTAATTGTTTTTATTTGTAAATATTGAGTTTTTTGCATATCTATTTATATTGAGATTGTGTTGATTTTTTATACCTTTTTTTTAGGTTCTTCGATAGATTTTATACTAAAGTTCAATATTACATTTCATTTTATATTTTATTTTTGTGTTAATATAATGTTGATTATCTTGTTTGATTGAAGAATGGGGTGTTTCTCAATTAGGTTTTATTTTATTTGATCAACTTATAATTTGTCCTGAACATGACATTATCTGTTTTGTGGACTCTCTTTATTATTATATTTTCCTGAATAATACCACTCTTTCAATGAAAACAATCTAGCTAAACCTAAGAAGAATAAATTTTCTTGATGATAATCATAACATTATTTAAATTTATTCAAACCCAAACAAACTATTCAATTAATTAATTGGTGGATGTTCAAGTTAAGTGGGCCAGGTTTGACCCAATATTTGATCTAACACAATAGGATAATTTATTGGAGCAGCTGGCTAGGTCAAATCACTTGCCCCAAAACCATGTGAACTATCTTATCAATAGTTTATTGATAATTTATTGGATATATTTGGATAATTTGTTGTTTAATTAAAAATAACTTATGTCTGGATATAATTCAAACTTTTTTTTTTATATAATTCAAAACTTTTCTTTATATTTTTAATAAAAATTGATTAATTTAATTTGAAATTCCTATCCTTTTGAGGATTGACTATCTGTCATTTGATGGTCTATTAGAGCAAATTATAGAAAATGATGATGTTATCCACTCTAAAGCCCTCTATGAATCACTATCCAGATATTTTGTTTTATTTGCTTTATTTTAACATGCATATTTTGTTTTGATTTAATATTTTGTTTATTAGTGTGATTTATTTTAATTAGCATCCTCAATACGTTAATAAAATGTATGATCACGCGTGATTCTAGTACGATTATATGAAATCATACGCGCTATTAAATGTGATAATATTAAATAAAAATAATGGTTATGTGATTTTTTTGCACAAATGATATGTTAATGTGCGAACAAGATCTTTTATTTTATATTGGTATTTCGTTTGATATTTTAAAATAACAATCATATATCAAGTGTAAAAGATGATATAACCAATTTACATGGGTAATGATTTTAAAATAATTATATAGAACGTGTGTGAATACCAACATGAAATATAGGACCTAGGTTTTGATGTGAGATTTTGTGCAATTTTTCCTAAAATGTATGTGAATTTCCTAAATAAACAAATTAAACTAGAATATATTTTACTAAAATATAACTTGCATTACAATTAAAAAAATGGTTATTGTCTATTTTTTTGAGTTAAAATTTTTTTTGAATGGAAAAAAATATAATATATACTTTTTTTAAAGATAAATTTCATAACAAGACTCAATTTATAAATTAATTCTCAATTCTGAATTCAAATTTTAAAGTTTCTCAATAAAATGATTCAATTTAACATTTTTTCTCAATTTAAGGCTTGCAATTTAGATTGAATTCTCAATTCAAAAAAAAAAATTTCATATTCTTTTTCTTTATTATTTATATTTTAATACGTATTCGTATTTTGGATAAATTAAGATAAGTTAGTGCGCTTTAAGAATAATTTTCATCTGAATTATCTTAATTTATATGAAAAAAAGAAAGAAAAAAAATATAATTAATTTAATTTATAAAATATAAATTATATTAAACTAATTAATATTAAATTCAATTTTATATACTTTTATTCAAAAAATTAAAAAAATAAAGAAATCTTAATTTTTTGAATTGCATTTATTATATATATATATATATATATATATATATAAATACAAGTCAAATGAAGATTGCACAAACTTATCTTAAGTTATCTAAACTATAAATACATATTCAAATATAAATAGATTTATAAATACAAAGAAAAATAAAATAAAATTTTGTTTTAAATTCAAAACTCAATCCAAATTTTAAGCCTTAAATTGAAAAAAAAAATTGAACTCCTTATTAAAAAATAATAAAATTTAAATTTAGAATCGAACTAATTTATAAATTGAGTCTTGTTATGAAATTGATCCTTTTTTAAAAATATATATTTACTTAATGTATTTATACATAATAAACCTTGAAATTAAACCTAATGGGATTGGCATCCAAGAAAAATTTCAGCAGCCTAAGTTATCTATATTTCAAAATATAGAAAAATAAAACTTAATAAGATTACAATAAAAAAAGTTGGAACTTAACTTATATTCCTTTTTAAGATAGTCCCGATTTTCAATTTAGCTAAATTGGTCTCAAACCTGATTAATATTAATATATTATATTATCCTCGTATATTTGTAATAAATGGGTTGGCACATGCATGAATAACTGAAATTATTAATTAAATAATTATTTCACCTGAAAACTGGCAGCATTTCAAATCAAATTAATTGAACAACTAATTATCAGTCACATCTGAACTGCTATAACTTTTTTGAAACGGGCACTAAGGCCCACTATAAGTGGGCTCAGATTGTATGATAAATGGACCTAATAGCCAGATATGAAGCTCTAATGAGTTGGGGCCCGATCCAGATCATAAAGGTTTCTCTTTTTTTTTTTTTTTTTTTTTTTTTTTTCATTTAAGGCTTTATTTTACAAGAAAACACCAACTTTTTTTATGGAATTGTAATTAGAATTCGAATTTTGTAATTTAGCATGAAAAAAATATTTTTAACATAACATTATTTTTCAAAGCGAATCACTAATAATTTTTCAGTTAAAACTTTTTCTTATTCAATTTCTTCATATTGTCAGTCACCATGTTGATCGAGGCTTTTTTTTTTTAAATAAAATAAAAAACTAATAGATGAAACAACGTCATTTAGCAAAAATGACTTTTTTTTCACTTTAATTTAGTTAAAAATTGCACATATTAGAACGATGTTGTTTTATTTACATTTGATTTATTTATTTTTCCTTTTATTTTGTTTGACTGAGAGCATGGCAACCAATAGGAATCAATTGAATTAATTATAATTATAATTTGTATAAGATAGAGATATTTGTGTTGGGCCTTCTAGAAATAAAAGTAATAATCCCCATTGAAACAACTTTGATACATTTGGGCTAATGCCCATCGACCCAAAATCTTTTAAAATTATTTTGATTTTTGATTTTTTAGATTTTTAAATATTTATCTCCTCGTGTTGTTGACAGAATTTGCAGCATACACATTTCATGAGATTTTTTTTTTTAAATCAATTCATGCGAAAATATAGTGAAGATGTTTTTTTTTTTTTGGCAATATAATAAGGATATTTTGACATTGGAATTATTGTCCTTATGTCATGCAAATAACTTATTATTGTTTTCATCAATATTTTCAAGCTAAAAATCTCGTAAAACTGATTTATAGTCGCAACACAAAAAAGATTATGGAGTCATACAATAAAGATTGAAAAATTAAGATAATTGAGATTAGTTGCTGATTCTCCATTTGAACTAGATTCAATACATATATCTACTAAATTTCAACATATCAAATAATGCCATCGACAAGATATATCAAATATTATGACTGACATTTTTTTTTCTCGTGTTTAGATAAATGAAGATTTTGTATTGCATATTTTGTAAGTAACTTTAATTGACTCATTAATAAAATAAAATTATATTAAATTAAAAAATAAAACTAAAAAACGAAACATCCTGCTATTCCAAATGATCGCGAATATCATTTATGTACAATTACGCACAAAATTAGCGTCCCAAAAAACGCTTTACACAAACGCGCTTTTGGCATTTACATCAACGCCTGGCTAATACGGCGGTGCCGCCGCCGCCCTCCGCCGCCATCTTGCCACCAACGGAGAAGAAGAAGAAGAAGGAAAATAAAATAAAAATCTGTATTGAAAAAAAAAACAAAAAACTAACCCAAAATAACAACAAACAGTTAATCAGCTGTAGTCGTCAAAAACAGATGCTAGCCGATTGAAACTTATCGCGCAATGTACCCGTAGAACAACGGCCGAGATTCTCCGAACGAATCCATGCTTTCAATCCTGCTGCATCTTTGACAATCCGAGTTAGTCGACTCGCCATCGGAAACGAGTCGGAGAATTTCCTCGAACTGCGACTCGTCGCACGGAATCACCAGCGGTCCGGGATTGTTGGAGAATCCGTACTCCTCCTCGACTTGGTTCAGTAGTCGCCGGAATATTGGGTGGTTCAGGTGCGTCGCGCGCACGATGAATCTGCGGGAGTTGCTCCCCACGCAGATCGCCACGTGTCCCGGAGGCACGTCCGGGGGCGAACTGTGGGATGACGCAGCCGCCTTTCGCCATGCTCGGAGCATTTGCCGGATTCGCACAATGCGGTGGATTTTATTTGGCTTTTTCATCATTGTGTTTCTGTGTGAGAGAAGGTGGTGAAGGTTAGAGAAAAAGATGAGGAGCGTTCCAGTGTGGAAAGGCAATAAAGCATATTTTGTAGTCTTTTGTGAATTTTGCAATTCTTTATATGAAGTTTTCATAAAGTTCTTTATGACGAAATCGACCCTGTGGTTCAAGTAATTTACGAAATTGCTTTTTATGGAGTTTTGAATTTAGGGTGTATTATTTTAAAATCTTGAAACAAATTCAGAACCCTAAACCTTAAACCCAAGTTCTGAATTCTCTGTATCAAAATTTTTCTTTCAATTATACGTTATATCAAAACTACGTAGTAGATAAAAAAAAAATTAATTTCAATTACCTGATTTGTGATGCACACGAGTGTAATGAGTAGTTTTGGGGTATAGAGGATCTAAATTGCTATTTGCACCCCTAGAACTTCTTAATACACCAAAATGACCTCAACTCTAATATCAAAAATATTTTATATTAACACATTAAAAAAAACAAAAACACCTCCACCATTTTAGTTTCTTCCTTGTTGCTTTTAAACTAATTTTGAAATTTGAAATCAATTAAATCCTATAATCTCACACAACCCACAAGATGGTATTGGGAGAGTGGAAGGCTCGAACTTCTTTTGCACCGTCCATCTCACAAAATCTAATTTATGAGACAATTTTCTCCAAATTTTTAATACAAAGATATCCCATAAACTTTTTCTTTTAAAAATTGTTTATGTTGAAGTCAAATTTAAGTTTGTAGTAATCAATCATTAACCAATAGTAGGAGGAGCCACTTCAAGTGAGGTGGCACAATGATAAAATGTATGAAACAATTAATAAAGGTATCATAAATTTCAATGCCCCAAATCTTAATGGTCCTATGAGTGTTACTATTTGGCCCAAAATTGTTCCTCTTCGAGTGTTACTACTAATTTCAACAAAGTCATCGAATAACTATTCACTTTACTACAAAATCAAGTCTTACATGTACCTAAAGAACAACACCAGAATAACGTTGTTCAATCCCAAATGATTATCCAACGTAGAAAACGTGTTTCTCTCTTGTAACCAAAATATTTGAATTCATTAAAAAAAAATTTCAAGAAAGAAAAGGTAGTGGGAGTGTGGGAGCCAAGGACAGTGCATTACATATAACACAATTTAGGTGTCATGATAAATTGGTCACCCAATAATCTTACTATTAAACTTAGTGCATTACAGATAATACAAATTAGCTGTTATGATATCTTGGTCTCCGAATAACCTTTATTGTTAAACTATGTGAATTTGTCAAGAGTTGGGAATATATGATGGGACCTAGTTTTTTGTTTTGCACTAAGTTTGGATCTATGAATCTAGATTAAATTCTTCTTTTAATTTTAGTGAAACATGCATCAATACTTAATTGAGTTTGAGTATGAATAAATTAGATATTAGAGGACAGAAGTTAATGGGTATTTCAAGAAGAAAAAGTAACAATTTGAGCACTAAAACTTATATGAAAATACCCATACCCAATTTTACTTGTAAGTTTCTATACTTTGTAGGTTATGGATGGACCAGTTTCATAGAATTAGATTTGTGAGATTATCTCACAAGAGTCCTCGGATAGTTGCAAGGATTGTACAAACTCTACAATAAGAATAAAAAACTGTAATTCGGTCTCGTATTATGAATGTATATATAATGTAGATGATGATAAAATAACTTAGGAACAAGTCAAATAAGTATGTATGCAGCAACAAGAACCTAACCTGGCATGAGTATTGAAACACTTAATTTAGATGTTGATTACAATGATATCTGTCAGGATATGAATCTAACATCCATCCATGGAAGATCATTCAAGATCAACAACAATCTTGCATTAATTATATACTATGTTGACAATGACATGACACCAAATAGCAATTATTGAGAGAATGAAGAGAGCATGCATAAGAACATGAGATAAAACAAATTTCTTTAAAAGCCAAATCGTAGAAATCATATGCCCCGACATTTCTAAGTACTGGTAATGAGGGATAGAGATTGCGTACCTTGAATCGCAACTATTGGGACGAGATCTGGAATGTCTTTTCGGGTTGACCTGGGACCCAACCTCCGTCATAATAAGCCCTATTTGAACAGCTGCGGAAGGGACATCTTCAAGTTGGAGACAACCTGAACTGTCTAATTAATTACAAGGAATTGCCCAATGTTCAATTGTAGCATCATGGCAGATATGAATTATAAGCAATAGAGTAATTTGAAACTTAGAAGATGGAAACAGATCACTGATGGACTACTGTGAACATCAACATATTTGTTTAGGTCAAAATGCACTAAACGCGGAATACTACAGCATTCCAAAGAGAACGAGACACAAACATACGCAAGGGATTTCATGTTAAAGTCAATCAATATGTAAACTGTAGATGCAAGACATGAATACTTGGTGAGGTCACAGTGCAAGAAACAGGGAATACTGGTGACATTTCAAAGAAAACCAAACACGTATGTATACAGGGAATTCACGTCAAAATAATCAATAACCAAAACATGGATAACCATTAAGAAGCATAATCATCATCAAGACTACTTCTATTGCAATGTAGCGTCACAGCTTTGCAGAAAACAAACAGTTTATTCCTGGAAGATCTAATAAGAAGTTAATAATGCCCCTGATTGACACAAAACCAAGAAACGACTGAAGGATATGACAGTATATGCAAACCAATAGAAAAACCTGGCATGGAGCTTAATAATGGTTTCATTAATAAAGATGATAAGAGAGCATGTTTTTCCAATGGAACTGTATTATCACATTGACTGAGTCATCGATGTAGCAAGAAACTTGAAACAAAATCAGGGATTAAAACAGATCCATTCAACAAATTTCCGCAAATGGAACAGTTTACAAGAAGAAAAGATGCTCCTTTGCATCAGGCCAAATTGAAAAACTAATTCCTCTCTTCTATTATTGTGATCCCAAAGAAATTAAAACTCAAACTGCTCCTCTAATGATGTCCTTTAGCTTCGGCCTTAGCTTCGGCCTTCTTCTGAGACTTCGCCTTCATCTGATAACAAAATAAAAAAAGGGTAAAATTCAGTCTACTTGGGTCTTGGTAGTATTAAGTGCTCAACTTTTTAAAACTGTATGCAAAACATTACTCTTTTCGTTGAAATACTTTGTAGTATAATACATTGAAGCACGTGCCACAAATATCACATATTCTAAGAAACCATGATGCATTTTTTAAAGGGGTATATCACTGAAAGAGTAGGGAAAATGACTATGAAAAATGTACAGATATTTTAAGCACCTTCCTCACAATGAAAAATTGGATATACATTCACAATACCTAATACAGGAAATTTTTAATTACAGGAAAAAACTAAAGCCAGTCAGGAGAAGCAAAAGTTATTAATGCACCACAACACTGCAATAGCCCTCATATCTAAACAAGTTATTTGATGCTTGTGACCATAAAACACGCCACCAGGTGTTAGGATTATGCATTCAGTAATGAGAGTCCCAATAGTTGTCCAGTGTGTGACCACACGTAAGTGATGAATCAAGCAATATGAAATCATGTGGATGCCATCAATTCAATGAACACCAGTGCGCAGCAATCAGAAGACCCCAAACAATCCCACCATTATTTGTAAGCAAACAACCAGCACGATTCTGAAAGGAACTCTACCTTCATATATCCATGCTAAACATTCCATTCACACTTATTTCGTATGTTAGAGAAATTAGGAAAACTTCACCGCCTTATAAACGTCATCTTCATCCCAAACTAATATCAGCTGCAATTCTCACTCTAAACCTAGTGACATTGCCCCATCCCAGTTTTCAATCTTCCCCTCGGACCCATCACCATATCTTACATCACAACCACCACATTTACAGAAGAAAAATTCAATAAAAGACACGAGCTACTTTTATATTCAGATCAAATCAGTCCTAAATTTTAGATCTACACTGTCGAAGTCCAACTCAAAACGACCAAAACATCAAAATAATTGAAATTCATAGAATCCCCTTTCGAAGAACTATCTCCCAAATTAGGTCAAAAATTTTACCCACTCCAATTTCCATGCATCTGTATTGATTAAGACAAGAAAACAAAGCAAACGCAGAAACAAGAGAGGAGAATAGTACCTTAAGAATTTTAAGCTTGGCGCTGCCATAGGCGATTCCAAACGTGAAAGCGGAAACCCTAGCCACCTGCCAATCATGAAATTTTCTGATAATTTTCAGAAATCAATAGACAGATAAAAAGTAGATCGGAGAAGGAAATTGAAACTACCAAAGCAAGGCTACTCTTGCCGGAATACGGTCCAGGAGGTGGCGCCATCGATCGGAGATATTCAGAGAAACGAAGATCGGATTATGTTTGCTGAAGGCTGATGAAAGAGCAATGAAACTTGAAGCCACTAAAGCCCTAAACCGAGTGGTGCGTGACTGCACGCGTGCGAAATTATAAACATCTATATATATTTACTTACTTTTATTCTTTCAATAAATAAATAAAAATCTTTTAAAAAACAATTTTTTGCTATAATAAAAACTCATTTCAAAAGTAAAGTTGGTTTATAATTCAAAGGTTTTTAATATCCTTATAACTAATTTATATTCACATTCATTAATATGTCAGAAAAATAAAATTTACTCTGTTGATTACTTGATTTATAGTTGTTATTCACATAAAATGCAATTATGCAAGTACAATATTTGTTATCAATAATATTGATAGTATGCATCTTGCATTACATGTATATATAATTTTTATGTACATAAATAAAAGTTTTTGAGATAGTCACGATGTATCATTTGTTAGGAGCAATAAAATGATATGACTTTAGTTTCATCGAAGTCAAAACCTCAATGGTGTTGGGATTAAATGATTGCTTTACCACAACCAATCAAATAAAATTTTGATTATATATTTTATTTTCATATGATATACAATCATTTATGCATACAAAAAATTATCAATTACCAATATACGTAACATAATTCAAAATATAAGTTTAAAGTAGATATAACATCAACTTGATAAGTAAGTGTATGGAAGGGTTTGATGAACACGAATTCTATAGAAGGAAGATAATTATTATGAAATTCACTATAAGAGAAGAGAAGTGTGTATTTGATATTTGACACATTGAAAAAACAAAATTCAAAGAGATGTGTGGAGATATTTAGTAAAAACGGCTTTTAAATAATAAAGTTCTTATTTATGAACCGATTCAACTTATTTGAATGATACTTAATTAATGATAACTGTTTTAAAATACAAGTTAAATATAATCAAAAGAACTTTACATTATAAAGGGAAAACAATTTTTGGTATCTAAGTTTAGGTCATTGAATTTTTCATTCTTTATCTTTCACCTTGTGATTTTTAGTCTACTATACTTAAGAAATATTATTTCTTAGTCTTCTAACCTACTATAATAGATAACTACTTTTTTTAAATTGAAATGTAATTTTAAAACAATTTTGTTAATTGAGATAACACTATTTCTTTTATCACAAAATTTTATTCTTCATCCACCATGCTTAAATTAATTTTAATAAATAAAAAAATTATTTATCATCTCGTGGGTTAGAGTTTTGTTATTAATTATTAATATTAATAATCAACTCCGAACTTAGAAATATGAACAAAAAATATTTAGTTCTAATTATTAATATTAATTTAGTGTTTTATCAATCTAAAAAAAATATTTTTTTGTATTAAAGATGAATTTTAATTAAAAAATTTAAAATTTATAAGAAAACTAAAAAATAGTAATTCTTAAACATAAAATACTAAAAATAAAAAAATAAAAAATAAATGATGAATCAATGAAATAAATTTAAAATTACCAAATAAACTAGTTTCTCTATTATAAATATTGTATTCTATTTTTTTCATCTAGTATGGTAAATTATATATACACATTCCATATATTACAAATATCGTACGTGATGTATTTCCATCTAATATGGCAAGTAAATTATTTATTTTACAATCAGATACTTTTGACCGGTCAACATACCATATCACGGACCAATCAAATTTGACCGTGATACTCACTTTCACATCACCAACGCATACCCTAGCCTTCTCTCTCCTTCAACCGTCACAAGATCAAAAGTACCAAAACCTAGTAAAACCCCGTCGGCTACACGTAGTCCATTCCTCAGCCACCATCCTTTCCCATCCTCTAACCATGGCCGCCGCCGCTGCCTCCGCCGCCACAGCCACTGCCGCCACCTTCTCCGCCTCATCAGCCACCCACCTCTCCCCTCTCCAACGCTTCCCCAAAACCTCCTTCAACCTCCCCTCCAAAACCCTCCAAAAACCCCTCCACGTCTCTCTCTCTAAGAACCCCATCTCCGACATAGTCTCCACCCAGAAAACCCTAATCGGAGACTCCGACGATAAGCCCCGCGAAGAATGCGGCGTCGTTGGCATCTATGGCGACCCCGAGGCCTCCCGCCTCTGCTACCTAGCCCTCCACGCGCTCCAGCACCGCGGCCAGGAGGGCGCCGGAATCGTCTCTGTCTACGAGAACATCCTCCACTCTGTCACCGGCGTCGGCCTCGTCGCTGAAGTCTTCAGCGAATCGAAGCTCGACAAACTCCCCGGCGACACCGCGATTGGCCACGTCAGATACTCCACCGCCGGGGCCTCCATGCTGAAAAACGTCCAGCCCTTTGTCGCGGGCTACCGATTCGGATCCGTCGGAGTCGCTCACAACGGCAATTTGGTGAATTACCAGGTTTTGCGAGCCGAATTGGAAGAAAACGGCTCGATCTTCAATACCAGCTCCGATACAGAGGTGGTTCTCCACCTGATCGCCATATCCAAGGCTCGCCCGTTCTTTCTACGAATCGTCGAAGCCTGTGAGAAGCTCGAAGGGGCTTATTCCATGGTGTTCTTAACCGAGGACAAGCTTGTCGCAGTCCGCGATCCGTACGGATTCCGACCGCTCGTAATGGGCCGGAGAAGCAACGGCGCGGTGGTCTTCGCGTCGGAAACCTGCGCGTTGGATTTAATCGAGGCCACATACGAGAGAGAAGTCTATCCAGGCGAAGTAATCGTGGTCGACAAAGATGGTGTTCAATCCGTTTGCTTAATGCCCCATTTCGAGCCCAAATCCTGCATTTTCGAGCACATATACTTCTCGCTGCCAAACTCCGTCGTATTCGGGCGATCAGTGTACGAATCGAGGCGAGCATTCGGGGAAATATTAGCTACGGAGAGTCCAGTGGACTGCGACGTGGTGATCGCGGTGCCGGACTCGGGGGTGGTGGCTGCATTGGGGTATGCAGCCAAGGCAGGGGTGGCCTTCCAGCAGGGCTTGATCAGGTCCCACTACGTGGGTCGGACGTTCATCGAGCCGTCTCAGAAGATTCGCGACTTTGGAGTGAAGCTCAAGCTGTCCCCTGTTCGAGCAGTGTTGGAGGGCAAGCGTGTCGTTGTGGTGGATGATTCGATTGTACGGGGAACCACGTCTTCGAAGATAGTGAGGTTGATAAAGGAGGCGGGGGCGAAGGAGGTCCACATGAGGATCTCAAGCCCTCCTATCATAGGGTCGTGTTACTATGGGGTTGACACACCTAGCCCCGAGGAGTTGATATCGAATAGGATGAGTGTGGAAGAGATTAGGGAGTTCATTGGGTCGGATTCGCTTGCGTTTTTGTCGATTGATAGCTTGAAGAAGTTTTTGGGGGTCGATTCGATAAACTTTTGTTATGCTTGTTTTACGGGGAATTATCCGGTGCTTCCGAGTGGGAAGGTGAAGAGAGTTGGGGATTTTCTTGATGATGGGTTGAGTGGGAGTATGGAGTCGATCGATGGAGGGTGGCTTACGGGGACGAGAAATGAGAAGGGAGGCGACGGTGGGAAGGCCGCGGTGAAGGGGGAGATGAAGCTCTCTAACTAGGAGAGCTTTTGGTTGTATGGTACGGTAGAATCCATGGCTATGTGGTGATGAGTAGAGTTTTCTTGGAGTCGGTTTTGCTTTGTTTTGAGCACCTTGGTGGTGTACTTAGGGATTAGAAGACAATTTTGGTTGTGCTCAAATTCTAGATGAGTTATTTATTTGAATGATGTTGAGTTAAATGGGTTGAGTGTTTTGATGTTATTCTTGCAACTAACTATTCTTACATTCATCATCAAGTTATAAACTTTATGCTACTTTTGATGAGTTCTATCTTACAAATTCACGGATGTAAAGGAGTGGAGTAGTTTTAGAATCGAACTCGAATAAATTTCTTTTTTAATGCTTGATTTCGGATCAATAGATAACTCTGTAAGTTTGAGTTGGATTCGATTTGGCTAAAAACATAAATAATATTTTGAAACTATCTTAAATGTCTAAATTTAATATTTGCTCGAACTCAAGATTGAAAGCTACTCGAGTGGCTTGAGTTCGACTTGATTATCCTTGCATTGAATTTAATTTTTTTCCTCATAATTGAAAAGTTAACTCGAATATCTTAGCGTTGAATCTCAAATAATGTACGAGTTGTAACATCACATTATACCAATAGATGTTATATTCAAGTACCATCAATTAGATTGTTGAAATTGTTACGTATCTTGATGTATTGTAGACTAGCATGGACCCACTTGTTGAGGAACAATTTGTTTGAAATTTTTAGTATTGTAGTATAAATAATCGATGAAGATCTTGGTAGATGCTATACTATGTCAAATAAAATTATTTATGTATATAGACACACACTTCACGTTATTTTGTGTGTATAAATGATTTATATTATAATGGATGTATTTTATGGGAAGGAACAAGGACTACAACCAAATAAGGTAAATGAGTGTGACCTTCAAATAGACAAAATGGCTTATAAATATGCTGCCAGAATTAGTTTTGTTAATCTTTTTATAGAAAATTAGCTAAAATAACTAGTAAACAGATATTATCTAATGTACTCAATCAGATAATGTGATGGTCGCCTCTAAATTCTCCATTTAAAAAAAAAAAAAGGATTTTTAAAAAGTCTGCTCCTAATTCTATTGCTTAATCGTAATTTTATCAGCCTGAATTATTTTATTCTGTGTTTTTTTTTTCTTTCTTTCAGTTGATTAATTTTCAAATAAAATTAGTAAAAATACATTTTATTTGGTTTCAATACAAAATTAGCAAAAAAAATTATTTAGTTTTAAAAGAAAAAATTAGTGAAAAAATAATTATTTAGCTTTAAAACAAAATCATTAAAAAATAGTTTATTTTAAGACAAAAATTATGTAATAAGTTAATAATAATGTCAGAAGTGGGATTTGAACCCACGCCCTCGTAAGAGGACCAGAACTTGAGTCTGGCGCCTTAGACCACTCGGCCATCCTGACTTTATATTAAAATTTATTTATTTTAATTTATTAACGAATTTAATTTTATTCTTCATAATATAATAAAGTTTAAATTTTAGTATGGTACATAATTACAATTTTAATTGAAGCAAATTAACAGATTATGGTAGGTTTGGGTATTTAAATACTTTTAGTGCAAATTTAAATATTTTATATATATATATATATATATATATATATGTTTGGTTTTACAAATTATATACAACAAACAAACCCACTTAATTACAAGTTAAAGATTATTGAGCTTAACTTTAACTCAATGGAGTTGACACATCCCTCGGATCCAGTGGATTAGATTCATCAAATCCCTTTCATTTTTCATATAAAATTAAACACTAAATTCTTAAATAGCAACATCAATACATTAATTAATGTAAAACAATTAAAATATACAATAAATGCATTCCATGAATTATGATGGAAATTTTTACATAGACCCTATATTTTGTCATTTAAAAATGAAATCTTAAATTTAGTAATTTTAGAAATCATTTCACCTTTTGTTTATATGCTCATTTTAGTCGTATCTCTTTGTTTGCTTTTCTAGTTCATCTTGTAGAATTAAGAATCGCATCACTCAAAAAGCACGAGAATAACATAAACCGTGATTTATTCACGTGATTTTTAGTCAACATTGTAGGGTAGGCTAACCAATAATTATAGTGCAATGAATCTCTACTGAAATCTGATTACATTGCACTACAATAATGGAATAATCATCAATTTTATTATTTAAAACCTTCGATTATTGCAACATTAAGATCAATGAAGAATCACATTGCATTTTAAAATAGCAACACTGCAAGACCCACAAACAGAAATGTCAAGAAAATATAGGTTTATATAGTAAACAAAATGCAAGAAAAAAACAAGAAATTAAAGAAGATTAAAGACAAAATGCAAACAAGATTGCAACCCAACACAAAGTTTATTAAAATATAATATTTATCCTAGAACAGAAATTGATGGTTGAAGATAACATAGTCTTTAGACTTTTGGACAGACGGGAGTATGAACAAGCAAGTTTGTAAGACAGGATTTGAAACTCCAAACCTCAATGTACATTGTATCATAGGTGCACAACTAATGAATGAATTGAATCGGGTAAAAACTGCTGTAAATAAGGAGATCGCACGATCTGAAAAGCGACCATGGTGTTTGATGAAGAGTCATTGGTGCCAAAAGCCATTACTCCTCCAATTCATGTTTTGCGGATCTAGCAACCCTCAAAAGCTATTTGTTTGGCTCGTGTTCAGTCTTTTTATCGCCGTTCAGTTGCTGCTGCTGTTGTCGCTGTTGGGATTGATGGCGTAACTGAAACATCTGAGGGTGAATTGAGAGCTGCTGAAACTTTGAAGTATCGCCACTTAGTTCAGCAGTTGCAAGCTTCAAACGTTGCACCTCTGTTGTCAACGCTTCATTCAGTGCTGAGACACAAAATCCATCGTAAGTTTGAATATAAAGAAAAATGAGCAAAACCAGGGCATAATTATTTTATATAACATTCCTCGAGAGAACGAAGCATTGAACAATTAAGATCAAGAAATAATGACCAAAAACAATATAGAACACAGAGAATGTTTGAAATAAGTGCAGTTTAAGAACTCTTAGTTTTGGTTTCATGCGTACTTTTATGTAATTACTTAAACATAAGTGAGTCTATATACAAGGCTTCATCAGATGCATGCAAAGTGACGACGTTTCTCAAATATTATCAACGTATGAAATGCCCAATTTAAATACAACATTAAAATTCACCTCATCTCACTAATCAGAAAACAAAACAAGCACCGCATATGCCATATTTTCTAATGATATTTATGATAGCTTTTCTGATACTAAAACCTACTACAAATAAAAGTAAAGGAATCAGAGCCATAAGAGAGATAGGAAAAGAAGGTATATATCGAAAAAACCAAATGGCCATCATTGATACCATAGTACAGGGCTTGCAGCCATGTGTGGTAATAAGAAACTTTTTGCTTTAGAAAAAAATCATAGCCTCAAGCAGAATATTCAAGAATTGAAAGGAAACATTTCAATAGAAGATTTTGTCTGAGTAATGCGACCAGAAAGAGAGAAAAAAGAAAGCAAAAAACTAAAAAATAAAAACACTGAACAGGACTGTACCATCTCGCAGTTGAGCCTGCTGCTCCATGGCTTGCAAGCGAAACTTCAGCTCATTGTTCTGGCTGGTAAGTCCAGAAGAGTCCCGCTAAAAGCAAATAGAAAACCAGTATTAATAATTAAAGCAAGAACTATATAACTATTAACATAACCAATTTTCCTTAGAGCTCTCACTTGAAGCATTGTAAGTTGGGCAGACAATGTTGTAGCTTCAGTTTGCAAAGTCTGGACTTTATGTTCCAGCTCTGATATATATCTCATCTTCCGCTCTTTAGACCGAGCAGCAGACTGACGATTAGCTAGAATCCTGAACCAAGAAACAACTACTTTAACAGAGCACATATTATTCAACAATGTTAAAAGAACACAAAACAGAATACAATCAGCTTAAAGCTATTAGTGAACTTGAAGGATTAGTGTTACCTTTTTGCCCGCTTGGGATCACTTATTGCTATCTCGGCAAGTTTCTCATTTGCCATGATCTTCTTAAGTTCAGCACCACTAAACTCCCCATTACCAAACTCCAAGCTAAAAGCACTTGCATTGGCATCAAGTGAATTGGTGGGTGAGAGTTGGCCAGGGTGTGCGCCCGGAGATGGAGGCATTTTTGGCGACTCATTGACAAAATTTATCTTATCCATAAAACTATCCATAGAGACACTCCTGTAATGTCGAGAGGTTGGAGCGATATCTCCTACAGCACTTCTTTTAGTACCTTCCTTCTTCTCAAGCATCGGTTTCTGCACACTGTTCCCACTTTCATTGACGCTACTGGTTGCTTCGTTATCACTGCTATCACCTCCATTTGTCTTTGTACCACTGGCTCTACTATCCAAATCCTCTCCATTCTCGTTTCCCAGCTTCTCCTCCGTACCCGAAGAGTTGAATGCATCGATATTGTCCAAATTCATATACGCAGAAAACAGGTCATCCACAACTTCTCCTTCAGATTTCCTCTCCCCCATCCCTTCACCACTACCCTCCCCTCCTTTCTCCCAGCTCGTCTCCCGTTTAACCAACTGTGCAGGCTGAGCTCCCCAATTCTCTCTTGTAGACACTGACCTATCCAAAGCACCAGGACTCCTCAATGGCATAAGTGGAGGGGACGACTGCATAATGGTAGAAAATCCAAACGGGATATCACTATTCGACCTTCTATGAGCCTTACGAGGCGGAAAGCTTTCCCCAACCTTCGACATATTCCCCCTCGTGAAAGGGGACGGTGGCAACATCGAATGGGACCCACCATCCCTCTCCTCCATAGACACATCAGTTGAAACCTGGTCCGAAACAGAAGTCGAAGGCGACTCTCTATAAGGGGAAGGGACTAAAGGCGGTAGAGAATCGAGGGCAAAAAAGGAAGGCTGGGACAAAGACCGAGTATGCGATGGCCCTGGACTAGTACTAAAATTCTGCACTCCTACTTGTTGATTTCCTTGCCGATTAACCGGGATCTGCGAATAAGGTGAGATAGGAGGGATTTGTGGATAAGAGGGTGGAATGCCAACTCTTTTGCCACTGTTTTCAACACCAGAACCCGGCGAAAATTGCCGAATCTGACCCCGAAATTGTGGCATCTGTAACTGAGGTATATCTAATTGATTGAAAGAATAAGGATGCTGTTGCATATGGAACGAAGACGAAGAAGTCCCAAACGACGAGTGAAGTCTCTGCATAGTCTCACCGTTAGCTTCCTCATTATCGCCACTCATTTTCTTTAATTTCAGTTTCAAGTTCTCCTCTACTCAGCTATGCTGTATTTATAAGATTCAGATCAGAAAACCTAAATATCAAACTCAAGAACAAAAATTCGGAACAAAAAATCGAAACTATTCACAATCATCTCAACCAAAAATGAAGAATTCATCCGCCAAACAGACTAATCAACAAAATCGCGATCAATTTACCAACACAGAGATGACAAAATGCAGATTAGCAGATAAATTTAAACTAGCCACTTAACAAAAGAAAACCAAAAATGCAAAAAGTAAAAGCCATACAGGAACATTACTTCACGGCGGCGGCACCAGTTTATCAGCCGCATTTGGGGGACGAATTGACGTGATTGCTGGGTCAATATCAAATTTAGGTATATTTTTCTTCTCTCTACAAATATCGAAGACGATGACTGATATGACTCGTTTTTGCTGCCTCGCTCTGCTACTACAGCTCCCTCACGACGCGTTGAATTTAATATGAATTTTGATTTCATTTGGGCTGAATTTGAATTTCAAAAGAATTTCAATTTCATTCCGACCGCAATTTCGGTAATTTTTTATTTTATTTTATTTTGTTCCCTTTTTCCTATATCTTCGTAGCTTATTTTTGCAATAAATATATTTTGTCCAAATTAGTAATTTTATTAATGTGCGTGTACATCAAGCGCATTTTAGAATCTTTGCCTCAAAAAGTCAAAGCATTGCTTTTAGGTAGGGATAGTTCAGCTAAATATCTTGTCTGTAATTTGTGATTTGTAATAAAAGGACAAAATTAATTTTATGTCCTTTATTATTTTAATTAATTATTGTAATTTGATGCATAAAATAATTTTGCAATGACATCTTAGGATTTCAATTTAATTTATTATACTTCTAACATCTATTTAATTTATTGTATTTGTATCCAAATCGTCTAAAATTAAGATACGTGGCCAACGAGCTAGTTTGAGCTCCACTCGTCATCCATGTTTCCAACACGCACTCCAAGAAGGTTGTCTAAAATTAGGATACATGACAATGATCTGATTTGAGCTCGACTCGTCATGCACATTCTCAACACGTATTCCGAAAAGATCGTTTAAAACTAAAATACAGCGACAACAATTTGGTTTGAACTCGACTCGACATCCACATTCTTAACAAGTGTTCCAAGGGGGTCACCTAGACCTCGGACATGTAGATAATCAGACTCAGCATCCACATCTGTTCCGAGAAAATCATCTAAATTTAAGACAAGTGGTTAATCAGACCCGACATGCACATCTTAGGACAAGTGGTTAATCAGACTCGACATGCACATCTAATCTGAGCTCGACTCAGACATACACCACCCGACATCCACATCTGGTCTGAGTCCAGACTCGACAATCACGTCTAGTGTGAGATCGACTTGCATCCACTTTCCTCAACACCAGACTCAATATCCTCACACTATCCACAAATAGAAAATTAACCTTGGCATCCACGTTTGGTGTGAGCCCAACATTTCTCAAAACCAGACTCGACATCTACATTTGGTGTGATATCGACCCCATTTTTTCATGTTCTCAAGATTACTCAAATCCAAGATCATTGGAAAATGAAAAAAATAAAAATGTAGGACACTTTTCTTTAGAAGTATATCGAAGAAGGATAAAAAATATATATTAATATCGTGCTTTGTGGATGAAACTAATTCAGTTATTTCGTTAAACTTCTTTTATCACACTTAGATTTTTTTCCAATACTCAATTTTTTTTCCCAATATTGTAAAATTTGACGATTGCCAAAATATGTTCCCTTCAGTTTAGCCTATAAATAGTCTTATCAAAAATTATATTTGTTCAAACTCAAAATGTCGGATGTTCTATACCTATCTATATTAAGTCGCCTCCTTAATGGACAGTGTCAATCTACTTGATCTAATGTTCACTAGATCAACTCTACAAACATCTACAAGCATGAATAATCTAGACAAGTTAATCCATAAACATCTACACGTACATGAATAATCTAGACAAGTTAGTCCATAAACATTTACATGTACATGAATAATTTAGATAAAATTACTCCATAAACATCTATAAGTATATGAATACTCCAAAACAAGTTACTTCATAAACATCTACGATTACATGAATAATCTAAACAAAATTACCCATAAACATCTACAAATACTTGAATACTCTAGATAAATTACTCCATAAACATCTACAAATACATGAATAAACTAGACAGATTTTAGAATTATGTACTCGTTTTTACAATTGAATTTACACATTAACAAAATCAAAAAAAATTGAGCACTTTATTTTTGTAACTAACCTTTTAGCGTTTTTATATTTGTATATATGTATTGTTTTTACAAAAAAACTCCTTAACTCTCAAAACTTTGTTTACCACGTATTTAAACTTTAATTCTTTAAAGTTTTTTAAACTCGAATAACCAAGAGATCAAGCTTTTGCCACATCGAACGATAAAGAAAGTAAATATACTATCATATAAGTATTTATTAAGCTCGGCTTGTCCAAATTCAATCAAAACTTGTCTAAACTTGATTTGATTAAGCAAATTAATTTCATAATGTAAAAAATGCAAACTAATTTCAAAATTCAAATTTAAATGTAATGAAAGTTCAAATACACTCCGACAATATTGTTTGACTGAATTCAATTCCATTTAACTGACATTAAATAAGTGATAATTTGGTTGGAGAAAAGTAATAATGAACATTGTACCATTAAAATTTATCTATGATTAGTTAATTTTAGTTCAATGGACATAAACACATGAGATATTCTAATATATATATAATTAAGTTTATATTCTCGAAGTTTGGTTATATTACTAAGTAGATACTCAATTTTGTCGATATTGCAACCAAATCATATAATTATGTAAAAAATAAAAAATTACATAATGTTTCGACTAAATTATATGATAATTTAATTTGAATTTATCAATATTATATTATACTATCATATTTTGAGTTTTAGATTTCATTTTTGATAATCATGTATCCATTTTTCATTTTTTCTCTTCTATATATATATTTTTTCAATTTTAATCCAATTTTAATTGGAATGTTCAACATCACTAACGATCAAATTTGGATGTTAGAATTTTCGACAACCATGCCAATAATTTGGAAAAAATTCGATCAGAATTAGATTTGAATTAAAAATATTAAAATATAAAAAATCAAAAATTAAAAAATAAATAATCAGTTATAAAAAATATAAAATAAAACACCTTTAATACATTATTAAAATTGAAATTAATAAAGTATTAATTTAAATAAAAGATTAATTGAGTACACATGCGTCAATCAATCAATACGCCGTGACGTGGAAGTTAGTTCCTGTGGATAAGGAATACCGTGTCCGTATCCACATAGCTAAATAAATATAATAACTAATCTTGTTATTATATTTTTATTATGTGATAAATGTTCAAATTACCACAGTTCATATAATAAATGTGTTTTTTTTATCATAATACATATAATATGTATATTTTCTATCATAAAGTATAAGTCAATTGGGCCCACTGACTACACGGAATTAACATTCTGACTTGTAGTCAAAATTGATTCCCACGAACCTTAATTTTGGATAAAGTTGTTTGGCATTTAGTGCCACATTTACTAGGATGAACTACCCTAATTAGCCGTGTACAATTGTTTTTTCCAAAGTTGTGCAATTCAAAGTTGTGCAATTTATTTATTAAATTAAGGCTACAATTGTGTTTTATTTTTCTACAATTTTTGTGATGAATTAGGGCTGCAAGTTTATGAATAAATGTATTGCAAGTTGTGTAGTAAACGACAATTTAGACATATATACATGTAATTTTAGGGTTAATCGACATTTAAAGGTGTTTTGAGGCACAAATTCGAAGTTGAAAGGGTTAAACGGCAATTATAAGAGGTAAACGGCAATTTACCAAAATTGTCGTTTACCCCCTTAAACTTCGAATTTGCACCTCAAATTGCCGTTTAAGTGTTAAACAGCAATTATAGGGGGTAAACGGTAATTTTGGTAAATTGTCGTTTATCCCCTATAATTTACCGTTAACAATTAAACAATTCAAAATGATTAATAAAGTGCATTCATTTGACACGTCTTATTTCTCTTTTCCTATAATTTTCATGACATCATTATAATTTATAACTTTAAATATGTGTTAAGTAAACGGCAATTTTGAAAAAAATTGTGGGGTACACAGTAATTTTTTAACCCTCAATTTTTTGTAAAAATTACCGTTTTTCATGAAATTTAATTACAAACCTACTTTGCTCCAAAATAGTGCTAAACGGCAATTTTTTAGAAAAAAATGGGGGGTACACGACAATTTTAGCATAATTGTCTTATAAATTGATTAAGTAAACGACATTTTCTACCAACAAAACCCTAAACTGTAAACATATAATTTACTAAATAATTGTGAGGAAAAAAATATTATCTCAAATTTGTGTTTGTTTACGGTTATTTCTTTTTACAAACTCTAAAGAATTTCACTTGTATGTGGAGATGAAAAATGAAAGAATTCAAATTACCTTGCATTAAAAAGACCAAAAAAACATACACTATTCATAAGTCTATCAGTCAATTATGCACAAGTACAAATCATTTACTATTCACATCATCATAAGTCACAAAAAAAGGTAAAAAACAACCCAATTTATCTTTTTGTGACAGAAAAGGTTAAAGTTATCTCAATTGTGGTAGAAAAGATACACACTATATAAATTATGGTATTATGGACCCGGACCCTTTATTATTATTATTATATTATTATTATTATTATTATAGGAACCAATTATAGAAAAACAATTAATCATTCTATATTGGCTTATTATTACCTTTTTCTTTTTGGGAGAGCGATCCTGATTACCCAATTTGAAATAGTGGGCTCTATTAATACCCAAGTCCATTTAAAGTATCCCTGATTTACCCAATGTGATATTATAATTCTCCAAAATACCCAATTTTTATCTAAACCACCCCCACCCCTTAAAACCTATCATTTCGAATAGTCAACTGTGCATTCAATTGACCCAAAAATGGTGTAGCCCTAATTTGAGCTCTCATTGTCGCCGCCTCTTCTTCTCTCGTCCTTCTTCTTCTTTAGGCTTACACGAATCTCTTCTCTGTCTACAGCTTACACGAAATAGCTGTTGTTGCTGCCGACGACGCCTACATGAAATTATGGACAGGAACTTGTCTTCAGAGGAGGTTAGCCTTCACTGTCGAAGCCTTACACAAAATTATACTCCTGCTGTTCATTTAATTTTGTTTTCAATTCAAAACCTACTTTGTGAATATGTTGATTTATTGTTTTCGAAATATAGGATTTAGATATGCCTTGCGAATTCTGCCCTACACGAAATATCGGTCAGTATAGACCTACACGAAATAGTGGTCAGTATAGGCTTACACGAAATAGCTAAAATTTCAGGCTTACACGAAATAGCACAATTTAAACCTTACACGAAATATAAATCTAGGCTTACACGAAATTGCACATGATATTGCCTCTTCGAAATAATTCTGTTTTGTCTTATGCTTACATTAATTTATGCGTATATGATCTCTGTTATTGTTTTTACATATTGTTTTTGGTTAATTACAAATGTAGGATGTTTTTTTATAAATTTTTTTCTGATTTATTTAATATATACAGTTAAGATTGAAATTTTTTGTGATTAGTTTCGAATATTGAAATTGATTTTTTATGTGTGTTACAGCTGTCGTTGGAGTGGCCTTGGGTACATCCGAGATGTCAAGGTCGGATGGCATATATCAACGGATATACCCGGTTAAGCATAATAGACGATTTACGTGACGACCTGAAACATCGAAGTCCCGAATGTAAGCATCGGATGAACTCGTCTTCACTAGGCCATTTTCTGAGGTGGGCGACTGTGTCAGAGACGTATAAGCAATTTCTACACATCCTCCTTTCTCATGAGGTGCAACACAGGATAGATACGCACGTGCATGAGAAATGGTTTCGTATAGGAGATCGATTTTGTCGATTTTCGAGGAGGGAGTTCGCTATCGTCATAGGGCTACGATTTGATGACTCCGATTTCAACCCATCAGGAGTGCATCATCCGTCGAAAGGTGGGATTTTTCAGCGGTTATTTTCTGATGGTAGGAAGGTCACCATTACGGCTCTCCGTAATTGGTTTGTCGAAGGCCAGTTTAGCCACAGCGACGACGATACTATCAAGATTGCGAAGGTCTTGATAGTATACTGCATTTTATTTGGAGTGGACGCAAGGAAGACCCAAGTTGATCCTTGGGTTTGGACTTTGATCAAGCAGGAGGAGCGATGGGAGAGCTTCCCCTAGGGTATATCTGACCTTGATTAAGCATATGGAGAAGCTGTCGGATTCTATCCCCAGTACTCAAGGAGGTCGGCCGTACACGTATCATTTTTACGGGTTCTCTGTCGTCCTAATGGTGAGTTATAATTTTGGTGTGTCTTTTAACTTTTTGAATGATTGATACAGTTATTATGTTTTTTTAAATGATTCTAACAATTTCTACAATCGGCTCTGCAGGTATGGGCTTATGAGGCCATTTCTGTGACGGGCACATTCGCAGGTCGTCATTTAGATCTACCGTACCGCTTGCCTCGATACTTGAAGTGGTCGACCATAAGATCAGAAGACGACGTGACCTACACGTTACGTGAGCAGGTACTCACAGTCATTACCATTTTCTATTACGACCGAATGAATTTTGTGTTGTAAAGTTCTGTCATGCATATTATATTTTCAGGTGCCTTGCTTCGAGACATTGGTTCCGAGTTTCGAGGAGGAGGGTCAGCCATACTTCCGGGACTAGATGCCGATCTGGACACAGGTGTGCAGCTTCCAGGTAGACGGCCGCGCAGAAACACCAGAGAAGGTGTCCCCGCCGCTCCTCGACGTCCACAGATCGTTTTCAATGCCGCGGAGACCACTAGAGTACGAGCGCCATCCAGATCCCGTACTTGTACGGCGAGTCGGCCGCCTAGTCCGATGGTTACCTCACCGAGCAGTCCCCCAGCTGATTTTCCTGAAGCTCCTACCTCGCCGATGGCTCAGTAGGATACTACTTTGCACTTGCCCAATCGAGGCATATACCAGCATTGGTCACCTGGACCCCAACCTTTTGAAAAGCCCATTGTTGCTACTCCAGTTAGCCGTCGACATGGTCGAGTGATGTCGTTCTCCTCACCCGACACACACGCCCCACCGCATCCGACTTTATATGCTCAGTCAGGATTCGACGAGGCGTTTGGGCGTTTTAGTCATGAGATTGACGAGAATTTTACTGAGATGCAGACGTACATGGGCACCCAGTTTGATTGCATGGAGGAGCTCATTCGTGATGAGTCAGATCGTCTGGAGAGACAGATCCCCAGCTTGATTGAGCAGCAGCTGAGAGCCTTCTTCGGCGATAGGCCACATGTCCATCAGTACGCCCCCGTTTCCACACAGGGTTAGGAACCATGGCCGGCAGGAAACCCTAAGTACGATAGATACATTCCGACGGACGATCATGACACACCCGCTGCTCATGTACTTTCACGGTTCGATCCTCCGTCGGCGATTCCATTTGATTTGGGCAGTACCTCTGATCCAGCAGCAGTTGAGGGGCATGCAGTGACACTGACCACGACGAGAGATGATTCCTGAGTATCCCCTGCTGCTGGAGGGTCCAATGAGGAGGGTTCTTCCAAGGATGTGGTCATTCCTTCTATTAGTGCCGGCATCCGACTCGTTCGGCAGCGAGCACCTTCCAGGCTCCTCAGATCTCCATTTACCCGCAATCAACGTCGAAGAAATGAAGTCGGCATGGAGGACATGTTGTTGTGGATGGAGCTTGGAGAGGCAGCCGATCAGTACGTATCTAAACAACTTTCATGTTTATTACATTAAAGCTGTCGAACTTAATTCGAGAGTACTAATATAAGATATATTTCTTGTTGCAGGCGTAATATAGATGTTGGATTTTCCGTGGGGCCAATCTTCTTCAAGACGCTCCTAGACCCTCCCGAGCAAGTTCATTGGGAGGTACGAACCTTATACAAACTCATGTGGTGTTTCTTTCAACTACTCATTACTAATCAGGCATGTGTCTCGATTGTTCAAGGGAATCAATACATATCTTGGGATTCTACAGAGCAAACCAGGATTTGCTGGTGTCAGAGTCGACTGGCAGTTGAAGGGGCAGGTTCAGATCGTGGACGTATTCTTCTTTGTAAGTGTTGTGTATTTCTCAGCATTCTTTGACGGCAATATTCGATATGATAATGATATTGTGTATTAATGTGCAAGAATTATGTAAGGAGATTTTTTATAAGAAACATGGGACGGATCGATCAGGGAGACCTCTTCCATTCCCTACATTAGAGGAGTTCGACACTGACCAGCTCGATCGTCTTGTTCCGTACGTCACGGGTGCACGCCCTGCCTGGGGGAAAATTAACCCATGGTGCGAAGGAGTCAGATCGGTGAGCAAAAAAACTAATTTTTCCTCATTTTTCGTACTAAAGCATTTTTTCACATACGAGTTCGTCGATAAGATTTTTGATTGTGTTTGGGTTTGTGTCTGCAGATACTTATGGTGATGAACCTCGATGGCACACATTGGGTTGCAGCGGAGATACAGATCCTCACGATGCGACTGATCATCTTCGATAGTTTGCGAAGTCAGTGGGATGTAGATTTGGCTAGACTACGATTCGAGCAGACCCGACCACTGCGAAGAGTATTCACTGCCTTGTTGTTGCACGTCGGGTATTATGACCAACTATCATATTATCATTGGTGAGGTCTGGAGCTTGAGATGACATCAGCGAAGGAGTCTCGATATTACAGGCAGGATGACAGCGTGTCGTGCGGGATATTCTCGCTCAAGGCGATTGAGAGCAGTTTATGCGCGATGTGGCCTACACCAGGGATGGATGTTGGTATCTACGAGATGCGACGACAAATTGGCTTGATGATTTACCGCTATTCCACCGACGCCGACACTATCCCCAGGGATGCTCTAGGTTGAGTTTGTTTTACTTGGTTTATAGACACATTGTATGAAAACTTGTATTTGTTATCCCGACATTACTTCGTTTATTTTTTTGATTATCCTTGCTAGGATTATTGTTATCTTTACTATTACGGCTGATCATCTTCGATATTATTATTTAGTTTTTGAATGTTAGTACGTTTCATTTTTTCAGAAATTAAACCTTATACGCATGTATGTTCTTCCTGATTTTAAATATCATCTCATTTGGATTCGAAATAGTAAAATTGCACATGGCCTACTTGAAATAGAAGCATAAACCATTTTTGGAGGGACAATACACCGTTTTTACGAGGCTACATTAATACATTCATCATAAACAATAGGCACATACACTTGTACGCTTGAAACATACTACTACAATCTATACATAACGCCTTATTCTTCACCTACATTTTCATTATTTTGGAAGAAGGGACACTTTCTCTTCATATGATCTTCCGATCCGCAAATTGAACATTTTTTCTTTCTACGCCTACTAGTCTCGCGTGCAGATGGATTTGCATGTTCCTCGACGTCCTGGAAAACACTGGGTTCTTGGTCAACCCGATCCAGATCGCAATGAGTTGGGTTGTGGCTGGTGCTTCCACACCGGGTGCACCGTATTCGTTGTCGATGCGTACTATTCGACGGCTCACCTGTTCTCGGGATGCATTTCTCCCGGGGCCTACCTGCTTGTCTCGGTTTATCAAGTGCGAGACAGTATTCATCCGTCGGGGTCCATTCATTAGGGTCTGGTACAGGGAGGACTTCACCAGCCCACATCCCTCTCAAGGAATCAATGGTGTAGTAATGCGCAACGTACTTCGTCACCGTCTCCTTTGAATAACTGTAACAACATTGAAAAGATAAAATGTCAGCATGCACACTGTGACTCAGTACACCAGATATATAACAATTCGAACAACAGCAAATGTAATTAACCTGATTACCGAACAGGCATGAGAACATGGTATCAAATTACTCTAGAATACACGATACGTGTAAGAAGCTTCACTGAGATCTACGAGATAGTTGATGCTCGAATCGGTGACCTTGTACTTGGTTTGACCGAGTTTATCTACCTGCATGGCTCAGCCGAGCTTAATGACCTCAACAATTCTATCATGGATCGATTTTGTGAGTGCATTATCTCTGTCATATGCCGCTATTCTCTTCTCATAGAACCATTTTTTAATTATTCATCTAACACATTCAAGAAAAGAACAGACTGACAGTTTTCTAGCCCAAAGTAGTCGAGCATTCCAGGTCTCTGCAACATTCGACGTCATGAAATTATATCTTCGTACAGGACATTTCACACGGGCCCACCTTTCAACTTTCGCTTTTTCTAACGCATCCAATGCACCTTTTGCTCCAATTCCCTGAAGCTTTGTCATGTACCTACAGTAAAATCATTTGAACAGATAAAACATGTGATTATAAAACAAAATTTGAGTTTAAATTTAATTGACTTTACATTCAATTAAGGAGAAACATACCTTTTGAAATCCATGCTATGATAACAGTAGGCCGTTTTTTTGAAAATCCCAACTAAGTGTGAGCCGTACTTAGCCAAATTTTGTTGTAAGTGGTAGTAACATAACCCGTGCGCGGTATCTGGAAACACTTTTCCGATGGCATTACTAATACTGACGTGTTGATATGAAACCACCAGTAGTTCATATGGACAGCCAAATGCATAATCCACATGGGTTAAAAACCAACTCCAGGACTCATCATTTTCAATATCGCCTATCCCCACGGCAAGTGGGAAAATTTGATCGTTGCCATCTTTCGTGACTGCAACAAACCCGATACCTTTATATTGCCCTTTCAGGTGACAACCATCCACCACAATGATGGGCCGTGAATATCCCTGAAATTCATTAATAGATGCCGACAGGGTAAAAAATGCAAATTTGAATTTACTTTTTTTGTGTTTAGCCAGAACGGTATAGGTACCAGGATTAGCTTGTTTCAAGGCCTCAAAGTAAAATAACAACATTGAAAATGACATGACGGGATCTCCGTAAGCAATCCACAAAGCATGACGTTTTGTGCTAAGTGCAATTCGATAACTGACTTGTAGGCCATGTCGTTGATTCATTTCTTGAATGATAGCCTTCAGATAGAGATTGGAGTTCTCTCTACGTAGTGTGTCAGCGTAATACTCACCCAACACCGTAGATGGAATTCGCCTAGGAGCATTCCGATTCAAATCAAGTTCACATGTATGTGGGAGCACAACTGAAGAGATTTTCCAAATCCCGTATTTCTCGTACGCATTGAGTAGGAAAGCACATGTTGATTTGCGGCTACAAACTACTCCCATCTGCACTTGTCTGAATGATCTACACAGTATTCTACCTTATTCTCTAAGTGGTATAATCCAACGACCTTCTGCAAATCCTTCTTACTGGGAAAAGTTGATCCTTTTTGCAGTCCTTCACGATCCATGTCATTGTAGTCAAACTCGTACGATTGGGGCTGGTCAAATGCTGGAATCTCGGGGATAAATCACTCTGGACTAAATTTTGGCATTGGATAACACTGTGAGGTGTTCGATCGAGTCTGACTATCTCCTGAAAACTCACCCTGTTCAGCCATATTATCGGTAGTTACTTCTGTATTACGAAAAATGTACTCTTTAAATTGTTGGAAGGCATCACGCTGCTCATTATCCAAAACCTTTAAATCCTCATCATCCAACTCAAAATCATCGTTTACATCCACACCTTCTTCGGTTTCATCTTCAGCATATTGACCATCTGCAAAAGATTATATATGATTAAACGAAAATGCATCAACTAATTCAAATATTAATGTGCAATTGACAATTACTGAAAACATACCAGATCGATCCTGATAAGCCGGTCCATGTAGTTCTTCTCCCTCTATTTCCTGATTTTCTTCATAGGGTGCAGGAGACATATTTAAGTCAATGTAATCGAGTCCCCAATCACCTCCGCAGTCAACACGTGCAGTGGATGATGGCTAAGGCTCTCACGGCTCGTTCATCGATGTTGATATCTCCCTCTTAATTGTTTGATTTTCTTTTGGAATACCCCATTTCTTCAAAAATTCATCATCATTTTGCATTCCAATAGAAACATTCGAACCAGAGGAAAAAAGATGCCAAAATTGATCACCTCGAGAAATATCTTCATTATCTGCAGTTATTCTAACATTAAACATTGTTGTCGACCCAGTACCACAACTTGTATTTGTATTTGCTCCTGCACTTCCAAATACTCCAACATCTATCCTTTTGAGAGTAACAAACACAACAAGCACATTATCAATCATAGACATAACATTTTCCAAATCAGTATCGTTCTTTATTTTCACTTTTCTCACTCTTCCATTTGTGTCAACCAGTGAATGGAACACATATGCCCAACAATTCAGATCGACACACACAACTCCATGAATTGCAAATAATAAATCCTGATATGTTGCCAATCTCCTAAGGTGAAGTAACTCTTGAACCCCATTTTTGTACTCTAAACCGTCCCAATAACCCTCAAACCAAATTAGTACAGACATAATACTCAAATGCGGATATACTATCTGAAAAAAACAAATAAGTAATAGACAAATATCAGATCATCATTTTCGATAAATTAATTATAACAAATAAGATGTAGAGTTTGAACATTAACAATTTCAACCATAACAACCAAAATGATTCATCTATATTTATATTCAAATATACAATATACAAAACCATTTAACATATCATGTATTAATTAATTAACTTAATGTCATAACACAACTGAATATATTAACACAAAACCAAATGGTAATATGAATAAACTTGCTTTCAAGAATAGAAAACTATATTAATTATTCTAATTACTACAACAAATAATCATATGTTCAAGGCTACACGAAAATTGAAAGGAATCTTACACGAAATTTGACCTAATTTCGTTCAAATAAATGTCACGCAACAAAATTGGAATCTGTAAGTTCATTTAGGCCTACACGAAATTACTACCAATTTCGTGTAAGCCCAAACCTGAGCCAAATTCGTGTAAGCCTAAACCTGAGCCAATTTCGTGTAAGCCTAAATGTCAGCCAATTTCGTGTAAGCTTATACTGGAGCAAAAGGTGCAAAATACGTGTAAGCCTATTCCTAAGCAGGAATTTAAGCACAATCATGCTTCAAAAAAACATAACTACACAAGGTTTGATTTCGTGTATGGTTAATTTCCTCTATATTTTAAAGTTTCAATATGTGTGAAATGATCTAGCCTGTGAAATGATCTAGCCAAAATTCGTGTATTATATAGGCAGAAATTACTGTGTATCTTGTGAACCTTTACTGGCATGCACAAAACATCACTGACATATTACTGTAAGTCGTTGACAATTATTTGCATTTTTGGGTATATTGGAGTAAAACTATAGTATCTTGGGTAATTTAGAGGGTAACTTAAACATATTTGAGCATTTAGGTTCAAAATTATAGATTTTTGGTTATTTTGGGGTATTTCCTCTTTTTTTTTTTTTTTTTTTTTTGTGAGAGATATTTTTGACCTTTTTATCTCAAATTTTGAGAAAACTCCCTATGTTGGAAAAAGATATCTCCAAGTTTTTTATAATCGATCATTTCTAGGAATAATCCTCACTTTAACCCAAGTCATATGAGGTGGAAAATTGTATATTAACATGATGAATATTTGATTTAATCCAACTTAATTGATACTAATTTGTTGTTTTAAGTAATATGGGTTTAGTTAGGAATATATATAATTTGAGGATTAGAACTTCAATTTTGAAAAAATAGCAGATGATAAATGTTTTTTTTTCCTTCCCAAAATGCAGAGATTAAAAACTTAATAGATCATATCTAGGGTCATTTTTTCTCTTATTATTATTATTATTATTATTATTATTATTATTATTATTATTATTATTTAAAAAATAAAGAAAGATGCACAAACAGACAAAATGCAGGCATTGAACAATTATTGACTGAGACAACTCAACCGTTTCTAGTTTCTTCATTCATACTTCTATTTACTAATTTCACTTTTATTATTAAATCATATTATATTTATTTTACATATATACATATGTGTGTGTTGAGTCATTAATGTGTTCAAAGATTTCAAGCCTGACATTACAAATCCTCTTCAAATCTCAATCTTAATGATTCATTTATTTTCCTACCTATATTCTATAGAGTGGATTAAATGTCACACAAAATTAATTTTACAAAACATATTAATCAATAACTCACAATTCCTAAAAATGAATTTAAATTGTGATTAATGAAGTTTCGTATCACTAAGTTATATCCATAAGACAATTTTATATATATTATGTTAGACTAAAAAATACCTACAACAATAAATCATTTAGTTCACAATGATTAAAGAGACAATTTAATAATTTTAATAGGGTATCTTTGTCAAGAAAATATTCTAAAATGAAATTTAGAATGAAAAAGTAATTAAGTTGGCCTTTTGGAACTTAAAAGGTATTCTTGATAGCATCAACCCATCAAACATTATTTATTTTGGATTTAAAATGATTGGATAATGCATTCAACTCTTTGACCTATTTATTTAGTTTGAAAAATTAACACAGGGCACATGTCAAGTAGGTGGGTTCTTAATATAATATAATTTTAATTTTTTTATTATATTTTATTAGTGTTTAAAAACAATGTTAACATTATATTATATACATAAAAACATTGATATACTAAATGAAAATAAGATAAAAGAAATAATATATGGGCGATTCCCTTAACGTGCTGGCTGCTAATTTTATCCTAAATAAAATTAATGAAAATCATATTTCTCCACGTGGCACCATATTTTTTCTTTTCTATTTTTTTTTTAATAATTATAATGGATTGTTTTTTGTGGCATCTCCACATGGGGTGCCCATATGTTTTCATTTTTCTTAATGACAACGCATTATATTGCAATTAATAATTATTCAGCATTTATTATTAATGTAAAATAGTTTTTTATACCATACAATCAAATAAAATTACTTTGTTTATCATAATATATAATTTTATTATTTTTCTACAATAACTTAGATGAAAAGTCTAAAGTAATCATTGCATTCAATGTGATTGTTGATTAATATGATGAAAAATACTATTTTCGACAAGGATAAAATTGTCATTTTATTTATATCTTATATGTTATCTAATGTGGAAATGCGGTGGGGAGCTATCCTTTTATTTTATCTATGTAAATGATAAATAGTTAAAATAAAATACTGAGAAGCCATTTCTAATAAATTAATAATTAATAATTATCTCAATTTTTTTAATAATTAAGGTATTTCCTCAAAAAGAGATACCCAAAAGGCAGATTGGGCCATCAGGCCTGTTTTTGGCCTAATAAAACCAATATAGGTCACTTTTGGTGGGCCTATTATTTAATGGGCTGAAGTCCCATTTATTTTTCTGATCTTCAGTATTTTAGTTTTCCATTATTAAATTCCACCGGAGCTCCGTCGTAGCTTATTCTCCGGCGCAGCTCGTTCTTCTCCTCTCCGCCGTGTTCTGTCTTGTTCGAGATTCCGTGCTGAAATTACGAGCCACTGCGGCCGCCTGAAGGTTTGGGTAAATTCTTTTTACTCGTCTTTCCAATAAAACACAGTCACTTTTGGAATTTCTTAAGTCTTTTTGCTGAAATTAGGTTTTTTCGAATCCGTGGACGAGGTTCTCTTTTGAATTGGCCCTGTAGTTCTGCTCATTAATTTGTCCCAAATTTCAACTTTTTTGAATGATTATAATCATATTGTCCATAAATCGTTTGAGTAATTAGAGCAGATATTTGACTTAAATTTTTGGGTTGATTGTTTGTAATGAAGTTTATGGACCGTTCTCCACCCTTCTTTTCTCAGGGACAAGTTTTGATCATGTTTCATGCATTTAATTTTTCTTAAGCTGTTTCTGTGTTTGATTTATGAATAATTATATTTGATGCCATTATCAGCAAAATGAAAAGAAACTGAAAATAAATGTACAACGGATTGAGGTATCTATTTGTGGTGTGCCAATTTGATAATAACATAAAGAACACGTGTATATTTTGTCATCATCACTGAAATTCACGTCTCAATTTTTTTGAGTTTTCCTGTGTATCAGAATGTTCTTTTACCAATCTTTGAAGTGTTATCTCTTGCTAGGTATAAGCTTGGTTCAGAATAGAAGATGGAGCCTGAAGTGGTTGAAGCAGAAATGGTGTTGCCTACTCACATGAAGTTTAAGAAGATTCAGATGTATGAAAAGTATCCGAAAGGTCAAGCCAGAATTAGATGGAAACATCTCAAGCAGCTTATTCCTGCTGAAAATTACCAAAATTATCCTCCGAACGAACCAAATTGTAAGCTTCCGTTTTCATATTGTGGGATGATAGTTTTGTGTGTTTGAATGATCTTTACTAACTAACAGTTGGAATATCCAATCTTGGTTACGTGAATCACAGAACTTGCCTTTGGACTATAGATCAAATATTTGACGTGAATCCGGAGTTTTCTAACCATATGCACTCTATTTCAAACAGGGAAGAAGGGTTTGTAAATCTAAAAAATCTTGCTTCCTTTATCTGTTGTTTGATAGTAGTATAGACGTTTTCTGAAGAAATTATTGATCTTCATGCTGTCATGCATGAGGGGTTTAATTAAACTCGCATAAGTTTGATATATACTAAGTCCAATACATGAAAAAATGAATCTTTATTTTAGGGAGCATATTGGTGGCCTACTATTCTTGCCTTACGTCCTTCAACTGATTAGTAATGATACTGTTTTTTTTATTCTGGCGGTGGATAATGTACTTTCTGCTGTAATTTGCAGACGTTAACATTGAATCACCACCATCTATGCATCCTTGCAAGAGAATCTGTGATTTAACTGGATATGAGGTATGCACTTTTTTTATTTATACTTGGTTTTGCATTTACATTTTCCTATGTTTAAACATGAGATATACTTGACTACATAACGGAAAAGATTGCAACCATTCCTTGATAGGTACCCATATTTGTACATGCTTATAAAAACCTCCATGCTCGATTTTGTGCCTACAAGATCATTATATGAAGTTCAGCATTATGATCAAAATAATTAAGTTTTTCTTATGAAGAAATTGGACAAATCTAGGATTGGATTAGTGGTTATGTCCTTTAGGGCGGGAGTTTGGTTGCTGATAATATTTTGTGTGTATAATTACATTATCATTTAATGCCATTCAATACTTTTTGTGTCTTAGGTTATATAATGCTTCATAGGCGAACACTTGCATCTTCTTATTTCTGAATGATTGTATGAGTACCATTCACTTGGGTTAACATGGATCTATTGCACTTCATATCAAAGAAAGAAAAACAAGATACAACTTTATGTTGGCTTCTTTTTTATACATAAAAAGATATTGAACTCCAGTACAAAAACCATTTATCTTGTGCAGGCACCATACATCGACCCAAGAACCAAGCTTCGCTATGCCAATGCAGACGTCTTTAAGGTCATAAGATCTCTTCCTAACGATTACGTTCAACGATATCTGGCTCTCAGAAATGCAGCGGTGGTCCTGAGGTAGCTCTTGATGTGTCTCAAGAAATAGATGTTCTAGTTGCCTGATAATTGTTTGATGCTATCTCTGTCCTGTTGGACCATTTTCAAACGGTTAATGTTTGTTAGAACTTAGAATTGATCCATCCTATGCTATATGTAATTAATATTTATCAGTTTTTGTGTATTATGTTTTTTTATCTATTTCTATTTTTATATTCTTTTTTTTATTTTTTTATTTTTATGCAACCGAATCTGAAGCAGGTTTGTATATACATTTGATTTAATTAATTAAGGTTCAAAATCAAACTGGTCAATACTTGATTCAAAATCCTTTTATCAGAAGTTCATTTTAGATATATAGAGAAGATAAAACATACATAAAAAAGATCAAATTATTCACTCATCATAAATTCACCTTGTTTAAAGCTAATTCAAGCACTACCTGGCTAACAACAAAACGAGCTATGATACTAATATATCACACATTATGATATCAATGTGCACACCAAATCATGCAATTCCCCACATATATCGACATTCTTTGCTAGAGTTTTAAAAGATACACATTCAGTGAAGAAATGATTAAGTACCAACATCATCACCTAGAGAAAAAGATGTAGCTATAGCTGATACAACTTGATACTAGTAACCCATCATCTAATTGCTATACTACTATCAAGTGCAAAATTTCTGGCCTAATAAAATGAAATTTAACGTAAGGCACAGAGCTTGTAATCGCCGCCAAGAGAAGGCCAACCGAGTGAAGTTATTTGATGGTAATGTAGCGATTTGTTCCATGTTTAGCCCAGTAGCACTTCAGATCAAGCGGTATCGACAAGTCATGGCCAGTAGCCGCCAGTCTCGTAAGCAATCTGCTAAAGACACTTCCACTCATTTTCCGGCCACCCATTCGCGCGTGCCTCTTGTTTGGCATTTGGGGAAGTGGATACATTGATAAGGAGGTGGTGCAACAAGATGATTGCCAACCACCATTACCCCACTTGTAGCACTGTCGAGGAACTCCAGTGCATGAACAAACGGGCACTGGCATGCTCGATTCATCAAACAGTATCTGGTTCATGGAACCAAGATCTTGGGCATCCCATTCTGCCATGGACCCGTCCTTTGTGACTTGCCTATTTAAATCCTCGTTTATTTTCTTCGATTTCTTTGGTGATCTAGCATGCTTCGTTTCAGCATTGTTCTCTGTTTTGGTCCTTGACCGTTTTCTTGATGATGGGGCATCACATGAAACAGCTGGAAATGTATCAGACATGCACTCTTCTCTCAAGCTAAGGGCAGATTGGACATTGTTGGGATGATGCTGTATAGGATGGTTCATGCGTTTTGATCCACGTGCACTGCTGCTAATAATTGCGTTAATTGTGCTCTCATGAAATTGGAGGGCAGCAACGGCATTGTCTCGTTCTGTTAGGGCGTTATCCCGATCTACAATTGCGGCATCTCGTTGCTTAATAGCAGCATCTCTTTCATCCAATGCTGATTTTTTCTCGACCAGTGCTCTATCACGCTCTCTGATAGCAGCATCTTTTTCATCGCAGAGCATGCCTAATTTGGCAGTCATCTGGAAAGCATTTTGTTCCCTAATCGGATAGTGGGGCATCACATTCCACTGCAAAAATAGTTAGAAAGAAACAAAGAAAATTAACTAACACTGCTAAAACCGAGCAAGATAAATCAGTGTACAGACTAGTAGATTCAAGAACGTGTTTTGCTGCTCTATGCTTTCTCAATGGAACAAAATATAATCTTATCATTACCGGTGGGACTTTGTAGTAATCCACTCTATGCCTCCTACTATCTCGTTCACCTTCATCCATCTCAACTGCAATTGTTTGGTCTGTCTAGTCAGCAAGGTGGTTAACTCAAGTATTTTCCTGCAGTTAAGATTCAACAGGGATTTGATAAATTCGATTTTCATTTACGTCCCATTCTTGAAAATGCAATGGACTAATGAGTTCCTTAATGCATCACCACTTCTAGGTAAATATTCCACCACAATTTTTCCCATCGATATAAACATAAAGCAACTCTCCAACACACGAGCACCCATCCAAAATCACGAAGGTTAAAAATGGATACAAATGAAGAGCTAAGTCAAGCTGAGTTAGATACAAATTAAAGCAGTAGAATAACCTCAGTGCTTAGCTCTAAGCCTTCTGGAAATCAAACTTCGTAAAATCATCATATACATCAAATTAATTACTTGAAGCTACCCAGCATCTCGAAATGGATGACTTTTCATTCACCTAAAGCAACTACTATTTCCAAATTTTAGCCTTGGAAACCAATTCTATATCAACATCAAGAAAGCTTTTTTACATTCAGCTTTACATTTCCTCACTGACTATAAATTCAGGACAAATAAATAACCTAGAATCAATAAAACGAAATATGCCAACAATTTCAGATACAATTTCACTTCATCAGCTCCAGGAACAAACCCTAAAATAATTTCTAAAAAATGGGGGAAAAATAGGCGAAGAATGTACCACACACTCATCTCATAAATTGCACAAAAGAACCAAAAAAAAAAACGAAGATTTCAAACGCAATTCACTAAGGACAGAGACAATACTATAAATTATGCAGTTGCAAGCTTATGCAGGAGAAAGAGAACACTGAGAAAATAAACGCTAGAAGATCGCATCACACAACAAGCACGTTGCTTGGCATGTAAAGGCGGTGGTGGGGAGAAGTTAGCGGCGGAGGAGGTACCGGAGACGGTGGCGGAGCAATTGAAGAAGTGTGAAGATTTCAATTGAAGACACTGAAAACCCTCTTCCAAGAATCTGCGCTTCACTTATCTCTCCTCTCTTTCTTCTCTCTCTACTTTTTTTTTTTCTTTTTTCTGAGAAACAAATTTATTATTCAGTACCTAAAATTTAATATTTCTTAATCAAATCTAAAAGTGTAAACTAATCGAGATAAGTTGCGACTTATACCTAATGTTCGTTTATTTATTTATTAATTTATTCGAAATTGACTTGAATTTGAAAAAAAAAATTTGAAATTTTTGTTTGAGTCGACTTACTAAGATTAGGGATGGTTCGGTACGGTATATCGATTTTTTTTTATCATATCGTATATCGTATCAAAATTTTCGGTATACCAAAAAATATACTGATATCTTACCGAAATTTTCGATATACCAAATTTTCGATATATCGAAATTTAACGTCATACCATACCAAAAAGTACCAAATTATATATAATAATAATAATAATAATAATTTATTATTATTATTATATTTCAATATGGTATCATACCGTATACATTTTCGATATTTTTCGACAAGGTATGTGCGGTATACCAAAATTTTCGGTATTTTATCCAACCCTAAGTAAGATTGCTAAATAATATTCAATTAATGACCAATTAAATAACTTTGTTTATTAATAATAAAAACAGATAAACATTTCTGAAAATGAACAATGTAATCTTAAACAAGTTACGAACTTTGTGAAATCTAAAAGAATATCATTCTCGTAGTAATTGTTAATAAAAAAATAGGTAGTTATTTGAAATCTATTAATTTATTAAAACTCTTTAAAAAAGTTTTCATATATAGTTATTCAATTAATACACGAGTATAAACATGCATTAATGCTCAGTTTGTTTCCTATATTATTCAGATCCACCATCTCTATTATTATAAGTATATAATATTTGAACTAAAATCATTTCTAATTGGAATTAATCAAAATAATTGAACCGTAGTGCAATTTCATGGACTATGAGGCCCAGATACACATGGGCTATTAAATGGCCCATTGACAAATGAACCAGTATTTCAAAATTGATTATCAAACAAAAAATTGATAAAGGAAAATACTTCGCTAATATTATTTAAAAATCAAAGCCATCAAACTTATTAATGTCCCCATCGTTCGCATATTAGTCTTTGCATATTCTCCATGGTTGTGATATCAAGAGAAGCTGCGTCTCCACTCAATCTATCCTCCTTTTCATTACAAATTATAAATTAAAATCAATTGAAATAACATATATAGGCATGTTATGTTTCAATACGAAAAACATCTCATATTCTACGATGATTATCCGAATTAAGGAAGAACAATCATCTTAACGGTGGAAGCATACCTGAATTCCTCAGTAGTTTATATATAGCATGTATATATTTTCGACAACACATGCACGTGCACTTAATCAATTTGAGTATAGTGATAGGTGATGTAAAATTATATATAGCTCCTTTTTGCTTACTTGAATTCGAAGGTAGTTTTGATGGTTTTGGAGGGACTGGAAGATGGTGGAGACATGAATATCGACCATATCGGAGCTAGAGTCTCGGTAAATATCGAGCAAGGGTGAGCCTCCATTGTTGTATACCCAACTGAGCAATCCCCATTTAGCTGCATCTTTTGCATTATACTTGTCTGTCATTTCAGCAAAGCCCGTGCCCAGAGACTTGTACTTATAAACTGGAGTTGGTGGTGGAGGAGATTTGTAGATATAGGGGTGCTTGGGTGGGGGTGGTGGAGACTTGTACTTGTAAACTGGAGTTGGTGGTGGAGGAGATTTGTAGATGTAGGGGTGCTTGGGTGGTGGTGGTGGAGATTTGTACTTGTAAACTGGAGTTGGTGGTGGAGGAGATTTGTAAATGTATGGGTGCTTGGGCGGTGGTGGTGGAGATTTGTACTTATAGACGGGTGTAGGAGGAGGAGGAGGTGATTTGTAGACGTAGGGGTGCTTTGGTGGTGGTGGAGAGTGGTACACCGGCGGCGGCGGTGGAGACGAGTAGTGGTAGTGAGGAGAAGGTGGTGGAGGGGACTTCTTAGGAGGTGGAGGAGAAGAGTAATAGTAGTTGGCATTGGCTATTGATGGCAAGCAAAGTGCTATCATTGTATCAGGCTATGGCATGACCGAGGCTGGTCCAGTCTTATCAATGTCCCCATCGTTCGCGAAGCAGCCGTTACCAACCAAGTCGGGCTCATGTGGTAACGTGGTCCGCAACGCTGAGCTCAAGGTAGTCGACCCTGAATCCGGCTGCTCCCTCCCCCGTAACCAACCCGGTGAAATTTGCATCCGTGGCTCACAAATCATGAAAGGTACTACTTATACCTCACCCTTATAATACCTACATCTAATTTAAATATGATCATATTTTTGCACTTTGCCATTTAAGCATTTTCTTTTTCTATGATTGTACCTCAAAGTCCACCAATTTTGATATTGAATTTTGAGCATATAAAAATGTAATTATATAGGGTACTTGAACGATGCTGAGGCGACAGCCAGAACCATAGATGTGGATGGTTGGCTACATACTGGAGACATAGGCTATGTTGATGATGATGATGATGTTTTCATTGTAGACAGAGTCAAGGAACTCATCAAATTCAAAGGCTTTCAAGTATATTTACATTTCCTATAAATATAATCCACTTAATTTGTTTTTTATTTAAATATGCATAGTGTATATTTACATTTCATGAACCAGGTTTGCAAATTAGGTGTTTGAGTTATGGTATTGTTATCAAACTTAATATTGATTACATGTTTGTCGAGTTAAACACAAAATTTTAACGAATTTTTTCTGAGTTCAGCTCAAGCTAAGCTCATTTAACTCATCAACAGAGCTCAAGATCCAAAATTTGAATGTAGACCGAATTTGTTGGTTGATGTTCGACTCGATTCGGTTGGGTCTAATGAACCAGTGCGGCAATTTATTTTTATTGAACTCTTTTTACATTAAAAAAAAACATAATAAAATGTCAAGTTAAAATGTTCATTTATTAAAACTGATCGAGCTAAATTGAAATTTTGAATAATAAAAAAGTTTCACTAAAAACTGAACATGATGATTTTGATTCAGTTTTAATGGAGACATGTTTGACAGTTTTCACTTAATAAAATAACAAAAAATGTTTTGAAAAATTAAATGTCCTAAGTAAAGATCACAAGTCAATAAACCATTATATCAACTTCATAGCCAAAAATGAATTTTTTTTTAAAGAGTAATATGTTTCGAGCTTAACTGATAAATTTAATGACTTTTTATTAAATGAATTGACTTTTGTGAACTTGAAACAACGGTGAATTTAAAATTGAATTTTTGGAGTTACATTGTTAAAAATAAGACTCAATAAGACTTGACGGGGAAAAAAATGGGTTGAAAGATTTGTTGGAAAAAGAAGCCCAAAAAGATTTTAATTTCAAATTAAACTATTAATATACTTTTTTGTGATAGATATAATTTTGTTTTTTTTATTCCCAATATAATTAAAATTCTACTGGTTTTGGATGCTAATTTCCATTGATTTTTCTCTTCCTCTTCTCAATATATTTTTTAAACGATTTTAAAATAAAAAAATTATAGGAAAAAAATTTCAAGGTGAAGATGCAATCATTTTTGAACGAACTGATTTGTTTTAATAATTAATTATTATTATTATCAATTTCTGTGGTAGGTGACTAGTGTATCCTCAATTTTGGACGTCAATATATATATATATATAATTTTTTTTTAATTTAAATTGTAGTTTAACTATGAGAATGAATAGTAGCACACAATGTACTTTGTCCACAATGACTGTATTTACTTAAAAACATAAAAAAAAAAAAAAAAAAAAAAAGAGAGACAGAAAATTGTATGCATCCTAATTCCTATTTCCTTCAGGATAAAAAATATATATATAATTCACAGTTAACTCTTGTAATAAGAATTTACATTTCTTACCACTGAAATAATCTCCCCATTTTGACCTGCGTTTACTCAAAAACCATAATAGTTTCCTTCTTTTCTTCTCTGTGCGTACAAGCAATAATAAGGAGACGAAAATCCGCCAGAATTCAAATTTGTCATGCTGCTGCTAGAGTATCTAGAACTTCAACAGCTTTCTCCAGCCCCACTGTGCCCGCCTTTCCAAAAAATGATGCCACTTGAGGAGCCTAGCATAAAGGAACAACAAACGTTAATGTCAGAGCAAAATCTTGTGATCTAATGCACCCCAATTACTCATAATCATTTTCAAGAAAAGAAAGAATATAAACTAATGAACATAATCGCCAGAAGAATAGAATGACGTGTAATGTTAAAGAAGAAGAAGCCAGAACAAGTAAGTTGGCAATCACTCTATTTACCAAATCATGGAACATCAATAGATGTGAGGGGTTATCTGTTCATCAATATTGCAGGTATTAGCCAATAATGGGTGGTCTACCTTCAGTTAACACAAACCAACATAACATTTCTGGCAAAGCTCATTATACCTCTAAAATTCAACTCACTCAGTTAAAGAACAAGTACAGTGCAAATTCACCAAAGAACAGAACAGAACAGATCAGACTCTTCCTAGCTGATATCTGGCATGAGTTCTTTCCCAAGGCTACTAAAAATACTTCTCTTTCATGTCAAGGAATCGTCGACCATCAAACAGATAAACATGCTTACTGCTCTACAATCAAAACCCTCCAAAAGACACACTATAACTTGATTGACCTATTCCGTTTTCCAAAACTCCTCTTTCTTATAGTACGAGTTTTAGATCACGTGCAATCTTATTATATAACACTTTTATATTAGAGTTTTAATTATAATAGAATTCTATAGGATTTTGAATTATTTATAATTCTAATATAAAATTATTTAAGTATGAAAATCCTAAATTACTATTTTAACCTTAAATAATAATCATTAATATGGATATATTCGGCAATCCATATTTTGTAAGAAACATCCACACTTTTATATGGGTAATAGATATGGACGATTCAAAGTAAGATGAAGAAACAAACTGTAGAGTACTGCTGTCTAAACTAACAGTACAACCAGGAGCCTAAACGACAAAAATGTTTCAATATTACACTAGAAGTTCTATCACCCTCCCCCCTCCCAACCCTTGTCTCCACCAACACACATACACACACTCATAAATTACAGGGCTTACAATGAGTTCCCATCCACACCGTCATCATAAGAAAAAACTAGGAAATGGGCAAATAAATTTGGTATACAGACATACTAAATGAAGTGAATGATACTATTCATGTGCAAACTTAGAAGACATTTTATGGGCTTTAAAGAAAAGCATGGACTAATGGAGAAAAAAAGACATGTATACATAGTGAAGAGACAATTTTCATGCAGTTACCAACCTTTTTCATTTTTTCCAGCACTGAATCTTCATATGCCTGATATCCAGCACCAACAAGATTGCTCATTTTTGGACCATCAGGCTCATTTTTCTCAGAAGTAAAAAAGACAGGTGACGAAGTAGGTAGAAGAGGTAAAACTAAGAGAGGATTTGAAAGATGTCCTAACACATTCCCAGTTGCAGCAACCTGCCAGTCAGTCAAATTCAACGTGAGAAACCCACAACAACCCAACCAAGCCGATTCAAAGACTTACAGAAATAACTTACCGCAGCATCCTTGGATGCCATTACAACAAGCGCTGATCCTTTCTTTTTGGAACTCTTAATGACTACATCTTCTACAGTACCAAATTCTTCAAAAATTTCACGAAGTCTCTGAGCTGTGTAGCCTTCATCAGTCTGCTCCCATGAAACTTTAAGAACCTTCTCCTTGTCTAATCCTTTACCTCCACCATCCATGCTATCTCTTCCCCTTGATGTTGTATCTTGCTTAAAAGTGGTTGCACCAGCTGGCATTTTGTTGGCATGCATTGCACGGATTCTTGCGATCTCCTCCTTCAGTTGACGAGCTATTCTCTCTTCCTCTTTTCGGGCACTCATTCTAGTGTCTTCGGCAAAAGCAGCACGCTCTCTTTCTTCAAGATCTGACATCATCTTCCGGCGCTTGGAATCTTGCTGGCCCTGGCGATGAAGCTTCTCTCTTTTTACTCTAAGTAGATCATCAAAGAGCTTCCTAGCCTTTTCATCCTTGAGAACTTCAAGGGAATGTTGAAGCTTTACAAAATTAGCATGGGCATTGGGGTCATCAGGTCTCTTGTCAGGATGTAGCTCCCTGGCCTTCGATCGATAGGCTTTGTTAATCTCTTGCTCTGAAAGCCTGGCACCTTCCTCACCAGAAGGTAGTCCCAAAACAACGTAGTGGTCATCCATGTCACCCTAAGAAAGAAAAATACTTCGTTAATATTATTTAAAAATCAAAGCCATCAAACTTGAGAAATTGCAGCAAATAATAACTTAAGCCTAAATTTCGAATTCAGAGACTCAAGATACTAATTCAAAACCAAAATTGCGAAGTAAAATTCCATTAGTGGCTACGAACGGAATGACATCAACACCTCTCGGATTTGTGGAGAAGAGGGATTTTGCAATTAGGGCAAAGTTGGCGATTGGGATTTGGGGAGAAGGTGAAATCAGAGAATTATTATTTTATTTTTAATCAGTTATTTAAGCGAATGGGCTTACATAAATGGATTTAAACCGAACAGGCCCGTTTCATGAACCAGCTGTTGGGTATTTGGGTTCGGGCCTAAAATTATTATCAGATATATATGTAACTCCCTTTTTTTGAATTTATCCGATTACGCATTCATTCAGTGGTCTGAAAAAAAATATAGAGATTTTTGTAGAAAGAATAGGTACTTAAATTAATTGTTTTAGTTTCAAAAGTATTGAAACATCCATCGGAGCTAAACTGTAAATATCGGAAGAATAATGAAACATTCTTTTACAGTCAAATTCATTGTAAATAATGAAACATATTTAGGAAATTGTGATTCTTTAAATATAAAAAACATCGAGCTCGTCTAATTGTAATTGAGTCCATACTCTATAAGATTCGAGTTCAAACTCGAACTCAAGTCTAACTCAAACTCCACTCAATTAGTAATAATGCAATCTAAAAGACTCAATAAGTACATAACTAAATATATCATGAGTATCACAATAAAATACTATGCAACTCAAATAGTCCATCATGTAAACGACATTAGATACGGCAATAAAAAACAAACTCAAAATCTCAGTATTAGAAAACAATAGAATTGTAGGTGTTAGGAATTTAACCCTCGAGAATTACATTTGATTAAATCAGAAATCTCGTCATAGGATCGATTATAATGTATATTCTAATTGACAATTAATCTTGTATAAGAAGGTTAACGAGATACCTTGTGTAGCGTGCGCCTCAAACCGTCAAGCCTTCTCCGGTGTTCTTTCCAGAACTTTTTTTTGCAGTATACCGTATAATATTGTGGACTATTTAATAGAATAAAATCCTAGGAGTTTTAGGACTCCTATTCTTACTCTCCAAGATTCCTTTTCCATATAGGAAAAATATCTGGATAAAATCATATCAGATATATTTATCTCATAAATATCTCTTAACTGATATATTTATCCGGATAGTCCATCAAACTTAATTATACTGCAATACATATTATAATCTTTATAATATATTAACTTCATAATAGAGCCACCGAAGGGACCTAATCGGACCCAATTAAATTAAGTTCCAATAAATTAATTCTGACTTAATCAACTCTTAACTAGTCAAAATAACTTATTAATCTCGTTCAATATATTGACAACCTATACCATTTGATACCGAATTTTTCGGTATACCGAAATTTACGATCATATCATACCAAAAATTACCAAATTATATATTTATTATTATTAGTATTATTATTATTATTATTATTATTAATTTCGGTATGGTATCATACCGTATCTAGATATTTTTAATATTTTTTGACAAGGTATGTGCTGTATACCGAAATTTTCGATATTTTGTCCAGCCCCAAGTAAGATTGCTAAATAATATTCAATTAATGACCAATTAAATAACTTTGTTTATTAATAATAAAAACAGATAAACATTTCTGAAAATGAACAATGTAATCTTAAACAAGTTACGAACTTTGTGAAATCTAAAAGAATATTATTCTCGTATTAATTGTTAATAAAAAAATAGGTAGTTATTTGAAGTCTATTAATTTATTAAAACTCTTTAAAAAGTTTTCATATATAGTTATTCAATTAATACACGAGTATAAACATGCATTAATGAGTTGTTCACCAAATGCTCAGTTTGTTTCCTATATTATTCATATCCACCATCTCTATTATTATAAGTATATAATATTTGAACTAAAATCATTTCTAATTGGAATTAATCAAAATAATTGAACATGAGGCCCAGATACATATGGGCTGTTAAATGGCCCATTGACAAATGAACCAGTTTTTCAAACACGATTTTAAAATTGTTTGTAAAATTTTCAGCTTTCTAAAATATCTAATATAATAATTGTATGATATTATAGATTTATAAAATAAATAATTAATACATTAAAATAGATCTACTACCCTACCCATTATAGATAATCATTAATATATCATAAATCTAATACAATCATTAATTTTAAATTATAATATTTGAGGAGATGATATATTTATGATATATCATAAATATACGAAATTATTTTCAAATAAAATATCTTTTTGAAAGAAAGGCCCAAATGTTTTGATTTCCTTTCCAACCTTTCGTAGAGAATTTACTGGGAGAATGCGTTGATAGTAAAGTGAATTAAATAAGGTGTCTTAAATGATAACTTAATTTTGTATGGTATTTTATGTAGGATTTTGATGCTACGCAGCGGAATAAAAGAAAACAATTTTTTTAAGCATTAAAATCAAGAGAATCTCATGTACAATTTGAATAACGAATTTACTAAGAGGATCTCATGCACAATTTAAATAACGAATTTACCTCTTGATGCGTGTCCTTTGATGACCAAGATCAAGAATTACACATATAATTCCTTTATTTGAGACACACAAGTTCTTCCTAAATCTCCTCCAAAGCGTTTGTTAGAATGCAAAGAAAACTTACTTTCTTTTGAAGGAACACGTTTTCTTTTCTGTTGTGGGGAACGTGTTTTTCTTTTTATTTTGTGTATGGAGAATAATGTTTTTTCATTTCTCAAATTAGGTTTAGTCTCATCTATTTATACCAAATAAAAAGCAAAAGCCCATAACCTATGCCTAATCATATTAGGCCCAACACATATCCTAATCATATTAGGCCCACAACTTATATACAACGAGCTTATTGATCTAGTTCAAACTTAACGTGTGTAACCCTTGTAGGACCCAATTATTATTAGTAGCAAGCCCAACAATTGGAATACAAATCGTAGTTGATTTCTAGCTAAACATTACGACCACCTAAAGTAACTGAATTAATAATCTTCATTAATTATAATCCTTAACTATTTATTATATTGACATCTTATTAAAGGACATCTCCTTCATTTTATTCAATTAGTTAAATATATGACATCTTATTAAAGGATATCTCCTTCATTTTATTCAGTTAGTTAAATATATTTTAAATCACACGAAATTCTCTCTCAGTGTATAATCTTTTATATAATAATTATTGTGTATATATATATATATAAATGTCATCTTAATTGTTATTTAATAAGATACAGTATCTCATGTTATATTACTAATTTTAAATAAATTACAATAATATGGTACTTATCAATTTCACAAAGAAAAAGGAAAAATATTCCAAAGTAAGATACCTTAGCATAAATTATTATCCCATACAAAAATCCCAATGGAAAGATCAAGCTTCAACGGTCAAGATCACTCCTCGATGGATGATCTTCTCCACTCGCCTCTATAAATATCTCCTCTCTTTCAACCTAAATCCCCATTCACAAAATTCTCTACAGAGTAATCGACACTGAGCTAAAGTAAAAATTCCACAAATGGCTAACCCTAAAGTCTACTTCGAAATGACCGTCGGCGGCCAACCGGTCGGCAGGATCATAATGGAGCTCTTCGCCGACGTCGTTCCGAGGACGGCGGAGAACTTCCGCGCGCTCTGCACCGGCGAGAAAGGCGTCGGAAGAAGCGGCAAGCCACTCCACTTTAAAGGCTCGACCTTCCACCGCGTGATCCCCGACTTCATGTGCCAGGGCGGCGACTTCACCGCCGGAAACGGCACCGGCGGCGAGTCGATCTACGGAACCAAGTTCGCCGATGAGAATTTCGTGAAGAAGCACACCGGACCGGGGGTTCTGTCCATGGCGAACTCCGGTCCAAACACCAATGGCTCGCAGTTCTTCATCTGCACCTCGAAGACCGATTGGCTCGATGGAAAGCACGTGGTGTTTGGGCAGGTTGTTCAGGGATACGAAGTCGTGAAGGCGATCGAGAAAGTTGGATCTGGCAGCGGCCGGACTTCGAAGCCGGTGGTCATCGCCGACTGCGGTCAGCTTTAGATCTGTCTCTGATGATTTGCTCTGCTGAAAATCTGATGATGATATTATGCTTCTTGTGTTATCAGTTATGATCTCTATGTGTGAACTTCCTTTTCGAATAAGATTGCATTCTGATTTCAATATCTTATCCCAGTTCTGATTGAATCCATTTTCTGCGGATTCATTGATTGTTCATCTTATCAATAAATTTATATTGGATGATCATAAAAACCGAAATATAAATATCGATTATAAATTGAATTATGTATCAATATATTGAAAGTGAATTATAGAAGGTATATTCCCCAGAATCTTTATATTTATCCAAATTTAAGAGCAAGTCTCGTCAATTATGATTATTTGTGGAAATGGATTTTGTTGGTTTATATAAACTTTGTGCCAATTTAATTATTATTAGATTTCATTTGTTTTTTGGTGAAAATAATAATATTGTTATCAAGATGTATAAAATTAAAATAAAATGGTTATTTAATTTGTGGATGACTTTTGAATAATGAAAAAGAGTGATGGTGAAATCTATATTAGGTTAGGTTGACCAGGTCCTCCCTGTCCCTGACACCATGTAGATTTCGAAATAAAGTAGACCATTTATTAATAAGTCCAAAAATAAAATAAAGTGGACCACTTTGGTAGATCTAACTTCAATTTAAATATGATTTAAAAAAAAAAAAAAAAAAACCTTCAACTTGGATATACAATATTTGTTTTACTTTTGTACTTTATTATAATAATCAAAATGATGGTTCTATGATAAATATTAAATAAGATATTACATTTGATTTATTTAAATGTATTTTTAGAGTTTTGTCAGAAATTAAAATACATTGAAATTAGATATAAATTAATGCGGATAATTTTTGTTGTTGTTTGAAATAAATTAAAAGGGATTGTAGCTCATGATAGAATATACATGAAAGAGATTAAATATTGAAAGTCGAAATTGAAAAATCTTTTGAATTAATGATTGAGTAAATTCAGAAGGAAAATAGTAGAAAATAAAATTATGCGCAGTGCTTAAACGAGCTCGAAAAAAAAATATTTTTATATATGAAATTAGAATTTCTAGTTGTGAATGTAGAGGTTCTAATCTTAAAATTGTCCTTGTTTTGATTCTTGATTTATTTATTAGTATTTACATTCTAAACAAGGAAGCGTTAATCTTTTCTTAAAAGATTTTATTTTGGTTAAACTAAAAAAGAAAAATATTATTCGTAGATGGATGTTTAATGTCATGTGATGGTAAAAGAGTAAATAGCACACAGAGTCGACCACTTGACTTATAAATAAATATATAAAAATGAAGGACGGACAAATAAAATAAAAAAACACTATCTATATATGAAAGAGTTTGTGACCGACATTGTGATACACAAAAGGACAAATTATCTCGTTGCTATCTAAGATTTGAATAAATGGAATCATTATTAAGAAAATTACATAATAATTTAAGTAGATCAATTTTTTTCTATTATGATCTGATTTCATATCCCCTAATATATACTTTAAATGAATATCTAATAAGAATATTATTATAAGAGGAAATACCCAAAATAACCAAAAATATTTAATTTTAAATTGAAATGTCTAAAAATATTTAATTTATTCTCAAATCTACCTAAATCACTATAATTTTACTTCAATATACCCAAAAGTACACATGCAAGTCAACCACAACTCTGTTTGATGGGATGAGTCTGAATTTGAGTTAAAAAAGTGGGATTTTTACTCACAAAATTCACAGTAAACATTTTCCTATATAATACATGAAATTAGGGGTATAGGGCTACACAAAATTTTAAAATAAGGCTACACGAAATAATTGTTGTAGGCCTATAGAGTTACACGAAATATTCTTTATAGGGCTATACGAAATTTCCAATATAGGGCTACACGAAATTAGGTTTGAAGGATTTAGGGCTATACGAAATTTCCTATTAGGCCTACACGAAATTAATGTTATAGGGCTGCACGAAATTACTAGTATAGGGCTACATGAAAATTTGTGTAAGCTTACATTGGACTTATTTCATGTAAGTTTAATTGAAGTGATATTTCGTGTAAGGCTAAAAAATGAGATATTTCGTGTAAGGCAAAAAATTTGCTGTTTCATATAAGGTTCAATTTTGATATTTCGTATAAGGTTTTAGTTTGTTTCGTGTAAGGTTCAATTTTGCTGTTTAGTTCGCTATTTCGTGTAAGGTTCAATTCAGGCCAAATTTCGTGTAAGCCTAAAACTACCCATTTCGTGTAAGCTTGAACATGAGAATGTCATTTTCGTGTAGGGTCTAACTTAATTATAGAGTCTAATTCGTGTAAACCTACTCATATACGACATAAAAACAGACACAAAATAGGGATACACGAATTTGTAGTCAAAAGAAGCAATTAATGAGCCCATTAATTTTAGTGGGTCAGAAGATGTTGATAGGTGTTAGTGGAGAGGTAGTTTCACAAAAAATGGGGTAATTTAAGTATTTAATATATAGAATTGGATAAATTGAGAATAGTTATACTCAATTTGGGTATAATGTGTACCAACTATTTTAAAATGGATAATTTTTGGTTGCTCCCCCATTATTATAATGGCCACTCTAAATAAAAGTGTGTGGCTATCACATTTCATATATAAAAGTAAATTTTTTTTAAATGATAATTTTATTATTTTTCTATTATAAATAAAAAAAATTGATAAAATTATCATTCGAAAAATAGTGAAAAATATTACTTTCATGTAGAATGTTAAATGTATTTTTATAGATTTACACAATATAGATAGATATGAGCATAGTTTCAATTTCAAATAGTGGTTAATAGTTTGGTTTAATCATTGATCCTGTTTCGATATTGAAATCGAACTGAAATTAAGTTTTAGATGGTTGAATTATAGTTAGTGTTTCATGCATCGATTAGAACTGGTGGTTCTTGGATTTTTCATGTCAATGACTTTGATCATTCTCAAATTCTTGGATTGGGTAGAATTGATGGTTAGAATCGAAATCATTGGTTTCAAAACCAAACAACTGATTCCAATGACTATTTACAATCTTTTTCTATAAAAAAATAATTATAAAATTATTAAACCCTACATATGATTTATATAGCGATATATAATTTTGATTTATTTATCACAATTCTTAATTTGAATATTATTATAATGGATAGTCAATCTTAAAAAATTTTAAAGAGTCTAGTCAAATTTTCTTTTTTTTTATTTTTGATTTTAAATTCACATGACATTTGAAATATCGATAACCATCGATTCCGTAATCGAATTAGATCGCGTCCATATGAGCATATTTTTAAATCTCATTGATTCAACGATATGTGTAACCTTATAAACATAACCTTATAAACACATATATTACATAAATCACTAAGTGTGCAGTGTCTTTTTTTATTTTATCAAAAACTACAATTTTATTCTTGTTTTAGTTGAAAAACATCAAAACTATAGTAAAATAATTCACTATTAATTTTGTGGTATAAAACATTATATATTATTTAAAATAGTGGGCCCGTTAAATTACTATAGTGGGAGAAAGCGTGAGAATTCAGCGGAAATTATTGGGCATCAGAGAAATTGGGCGCAGTGCTCCAGAGAATCTTATTCGCAAGGGGCGGTTTCAATTTTCAGAATAAAGAGCGGATAATCATTTTTATTCGCGGGCCCACCTTTAAAGGATAAGCCGCGCCACTTCTGATCTTTTCCTTTTTGCAGGAAAAGCTCATTTTGCACACGCGTCGTTGTTGTCTATTAAAATATGTATACGCATGAATATAATTGCATTTACATATGCAAATTAATTTATATGAACAAACATTAGTAAGTAAAAGTAAAATTAATATATAGTGATAATAAAGTAGAAAATTAAACGAAGTGTTTCGAGTCCTTTAGACATTGTTTCCATTCGAAATTAACTATTATCACACTTCAAGTTAAATAGTTCAATCGTATGTTTTAGGTTATATTTTTCATACTTGAATGAACAAAATGTTTGATTATATATATATGAGTTTATGAATCAATATAAATCAACTATAAAGGTCAATTTTACTGCTAAAGTCAATTTTAAAGAAACCATTTATACAGCTTAATTACTAAAGTCAATTTTAAAAACAAAACACACAACACATATATATCAACAACACCATAAATATAATAAGTTAAAAGATATTATTCCATCTTTAAATGGTTTCGTACTAAATAATAAGGATTGATATGTGGTTATTCTAAATAGATCAAAATACAATAAACCTATTTTAAAAATCTGGCAAGTTAGTTAATCTAACTCATTGGTCGGACCACACCATTTAACATCCCTAGTTGTTTCTTTTAAAAGTGACTTAGTGAAATTCCCCACACGAAATAAAAAATTGAAAATAAAAAATATAATATATACATATATATATATATATATATTTATTATTGGGCAGTTACCAATGGGCTTCTTTTATTCAACTTGAAGAGCACGGAAATTAAGCCAACCCGATCATAATATATTTAAATCTCCATGATTCTCATAGCTAATACAAAGTTGAGTAAAAGCCCAATAAAAACTAGGCCTAGTAATTATAGGCCCAGTACCATGAGATATATCAATTACAACTTGACCAACCCAAATCCATCCTTGTCTCTTTCATTGGGTTTTCTTTTTGGAATTTTATAGTCTCCTTTTTGGAATTGTTGATCCATTGTCAATATTTAATATTTTAAACTTTTCCTACAACTAATCAAAACACTTGAACCCCCCCACCCCCCCCCCCCCCCCCCAAAAAAAAACTGCCTTTTCAGCTCAAAATTAAAAAAAATTAAATCTAAATTATTTTTTTAATTTCCATTCAGTAACCACTACAGTATTTTAAACTCCAAAAAAAAAAAAAAACAACCGGTATTTTTTGAAAATAAAATATTAATATAGGACATATATTAACTTAAATAGCAAATGCGACAATGTGGTTGGCGGATATGCAGTGGGCCCTGCGTTGTCACGTGGCCCATCTGTGTGTATATATATATATAAATAAATAAAAATTATTACAACTGAATTATTCAGCAGTTTTTCCTTCGCACTCAACAATTTTACAGCTAAATAAATAAATAAAATAATTTGGATTACAGCTGGGAGAAAAGCACTAGACGATCACTTACTTGAGTCGTTAGGTTTTTTTTATTTTTTAATTTCTTATTTTTCTTGATTTTATTAGCTGATAACAGCAAAATTTCTGCTGGTTACGTTAATATTCCGACACGATCCTATATGTTCCAACGATATTTCATCCCCCCTCTCTCTCTCTATCTCTCTGCTTGAAGAACTTGAATTTTTCTGCTTGTGATTGGCGGGAATTTGGTCTTGTCTGCATCTTAGATTGTTGTTTTTAGTTGCAGAGATTTTTTTTAATTTTTATTTTTTATTTTTTCGTGGATTTGTTGATAGTCGGATCAAGTTTGTAGTTACAGAATCGAGAGAGAGAGAGAGATAGAGGAGGGATGGCGGTTTCGGATAATACGAGGGGGTTAATATTGGCAATGTTGTCGGGTTTGTTTATTGGGACAAGCTTCATCTTGAAGAAGAAAGGTCTCCGGCGAGCTGCTGCTGCTGGCACACGCGCTGGTACTTTCTTATTTTTCTCTAGAATGTTCAATTTTATAGAATAAATATTTGCTGTTTATTTTTCTTTCTTCCTGATTTCATTTATTGAAATAGATGGATCTATGATGCAAGTAATATGTATTTAAATTTCTAGGTAAACATTCCAGATTACTGGATTTGGGATTGCATTGGGTAATTGAATTGATTTTACTTCTTTTTTGGTATGAATATGGAAAAAAAACAATTTTTTTTTTCTTCTGATTGTAAATCATTAAATTGTAGATTCTTAAATGTGATTGCTCAAGTATAGGAAGTAGACCTGGTATTAATCTTGATAAGCTTCAATGAGATCACATTGATCTTCTCGTTTTTCATATTTTCGGACAAATTTGCTGTCTGTTATTACCCTTCTTGCATTGCTTGTATATCTTAGATTTAGCTTTTGCTTCCAATATTCACTATCCATGCTATTGCAATTGAAGGGGTTGGAGGTTATACTTACCTGTTAGAACCTCTTTGGTGGGCCGGCATGACTACAAGTAAGTCGTGTACTTTAGTTCTTCTCGTTCCATTCTTACAACTGTTACGATTGTTGTCTAAAGTTTTCGATTGGTTGTTTGAACAGTGATTGTTGGTGAGGTTGCGAATTTCGTTGCTTATATATATGCTCCGGCTGTTCTTGTGACACCTCTTGGTGCGTTGAGTATTATTGTTAGGTATGTTCTGAAACTCTTCAATTAGGTTGTATTTGGATCATGGATGAAAATATCTTGATATTTCATTTTTTCACATGACCGATACAAAAACAAGTTGTAACGATATTTTCCCGATATTTTCATTTTTTGACATAAACAGTATAGAAATGAGAATTTTCGTCAAAATATCGTAAAATATCAATAAATATCGGTATCGATTTCGATATCAATGGACTCATGGTATAAATTGTATGAAAATCGGTTAATATCGGTAGAATTCGGAATGATATTTCCACGACACCGATATTTTCGTAAGATTAAGATATCGATATTTTCATCGAAATCAAAATTTTCATCCTTGGTTTGGAAGTGATTTTAAACTCATACTTTGAATCCATTCATTACTAATCCGATATATTAAATCTCTGGATCCAAACACAACCTACCGTATTTGTAGATGAAATACTCTTTAAGATGATGTTTACTTCACTAACACATTTCATGAATCTGAAAAGTGCTGTTTTGGCACATTTCATGTTGAAGGAAAGGTTGAGACAAATGGGAGTTCTGGGGTGCATTTCTTGCATCGTAGGATCTATCGTGATCGTTATTCATGCCCCACAAGAACAAACTCCCACTTCTGTCCAAGAAGTCTGGATTTTGGCCACTCAACCAGGTTCCTGTCTCTCTTGTCTTTTGTCCAAGAACATGTCACGCAATTGCTTATTTCTGCTTGTTGCATTTCTGCACAGCATTTCTTGCATACGTGGCAGCTACGATATCCATGGTGCTAGTGCTAATACTGCATTTCGAGCCTCTGTATGGGCTGACAAACATACTCGTTTACTTGGGAATTTGCTCTCTGATGGGAGCACTTACGGTGATTACTTCCAACCACATTCTTTGATATATATATATATATATATAACGTCTGTCTTTGATGGTTATTGTGCGTACGATGTTCTTGTCTAGGTTGTGAGCATTAAAGCTATTGGGATTGCCATTAAGCTTACGTTGGAGGGGATCAATCAATTTGGATACGCTCAAACTTGGCTATTTGCATCAGTGGCAGTAGTTTGTGTTATTACACAGTTGAATTATCTGAACAAGGTTAGTGATGCTCTCGATTGCCGTATAATTTTCTTGAAAATTTGATCGAAGATGGTTGGCGTTTCTACCCATTATACTTAGAACATGAAAAATACCACTTAGTAAAAACACACGTCTTCTACCCAAATTTGAGATCAAATTAAGTAGGTCTTTTTTTTGTTCTTACCGGACATAAATCACGAGGCTCTAATAGATAACGTGGGTTAGCTTACGAAGATAGAGGGGCAGTTAAGGCATTTGAAAAAGTTTTGGGTAAATCTTGTTTTGTTTTGACTATTGGTTAGAAAGACACATTTCCACATCTGTCTTGCGTATGTGGAACGGATTAATGTTCTTCGTTTTCTTGTGACTATGCAAAATGTTGCTCAGGCACTCGACACGTTTAATGCTGCAATTGTCTCTCCTATATATTATGTGATGTTCACAACCCTCACTATTATTGCAAGTGCTATAATGTTCAAGGTAACAACCATTTTCTAGAATCTATACTTCTCCATTGTTGAGACACCTTGAGTCGTTTACTAAATAGTCAACCTAATTCTGTAGGACTGGTCGGGTCAAAATGTGAGCAGCATAGCCTCGGAAATATGTGGATTCATCACAGTTCTCTCAGGAACCGTCATACTTCATGCAACACGAGAAGATGAACCACCAAATGCAACAGGTATGTCAAAAGGTCAAAATCGTCATTTTAAGCAAAAACTTGTGAACTTGAATCGTCAAAGTGTATAACCGGGCCGCCCTGAATTGTCCTCTGGCCCATTCTTATCCAATTACTTTAACAGTTAACTCTGTTACCAGCCAGAAAAAGAAGAGCCAATAGATTCATCAGGCCCGGCTCTTTAGGCTGTTCGGGCCGGACCATCAGACGATACCCGAATACCCCAGAAACACGACTTTTGCCTTGTTAGTTTCAACGCTGTTACAATGTGCATTGTTTAATTCTTGCAGGGACTATAATTTGGTACGATGAAGATCCATCAAAAGGTCTAGAAGAGGCACATTTCATCACATTGAACAACTCAGATTACTTTCATTAATCATTCTTTTCGTGGAGAGACATGGTTTTCCTTGCAAGAATCCACATTGTCTGGATAGGATTTGCAGAAAGTTTGCACCACATTTGTCGAAAATTTTGAGGTGAAGATTGGTCGAAACTAACCGCCTCGTACATACGTGGTTTCTTCGACCATCCAGGACAAAGGAGTTCACCAATGGTTTATTTTGTGTACATATCTGTTTGTGTTCTTACAAGTCATTGGACAAAGGAGTTTGTCAATGGTTTATTTTTGTACATATCTGCCAATTAATTTTGGTTCAAGGTTTTTTTTTAGCCACTGATTTGCTGTGTTCTTTTGTATATACTATATGAGCTAAAAGAATGATTATAGAAGTTGCTTCAACATTCTGTTTTTTTGCATTAATATTTCTTAAATATATATTTTTCAGACATTATAGTTTTACCTGTGATTTTATTTGGTACCATATTCCATCTTCAATCATTAGAGTAGTTTAATTATTAGTAAAATGAAATATGAGATCAAAGTTTGATAATAGAGAAATATACGACATAACAGGTTTTAAATTCGAATTCACCCCTCGTGATAGCTCTAAAAGGATAAAAAAAAAACAATTTTATTTTTTAAACAACCTCGCATTTAAGTGATAAATGTCAAATAGACTGAAAAAATGAATATACTTGAATATGATATTTATGAAACCTTCTCAAGAAGAATTTAATCCTATCGATCTTATTAAATTTAACACGAAAGTATATAATTTATTTATGGATTAATAATAACAATTACAAGGTAATATAATTTAGTGATGTAATGTTGCATGAGAAAAGCACGTATGAGTTATCTGGTATAACATTTCTTAAAGAATTTCTTCAAACACCTTGAAGGAATTAACCTCTTAAGTTGCAAGAAATAGAATCAACTTAAAAAAATGCAACTCAAAATAAAATCAAAATTCAGCATAATTGTTTACATGGTTCGACGTAAAATACCTACATTCACGGAAAAAAAAGGAGGGGAATTATTATTAAAAGATGGACAAGAAAATACAACTTTTACAAATTATACAATACTTTGAAAAACAATTATTAGAACACTTTATTCTCACTGCTCTCTTTCTCTCTCTATCGTCTTACAATGAAAAACGTAATCTGAACCACTATAACCCTACACATATATAGACTATAGCACAAGGAAACATTGAAAACCATTAAGAAACGAGCTGTTTGCAAACCACCTTCGCAACTGACTAACTAATTTAATGATAAAGATTCAGCATCAAAAACAAAATACGCTTTTATAAGAATAATGCGACTTTCTTTTAATTATTTATTTCTGAAAAATGAGCTTAGCCATACTTATTCTCACAACATTAATGTTTTTTTTTTCTTTTTCCAATTAACAAATTACAAGCTTTTGGACAAAAAAAAGAAAAAAAAAGGAGCGGATGAATCTTGACCGTGGATAGAGCATTTAATCACTCAAAATTTTCCAGACCGTTGGATATATTCTCAGACATTCACGGTATAATCTTGGCTTTTAACGAACGCAAAATCTCTCAAAAACCTATCGTTACACGCACTACTACACCTTCCAAATACACACAGTCGGGGTTTCTGAGATATCGGAGAAGCAAAAATGGCGGCAACGGTGGGAGCGTGGGGGAAACCAGGCGCATGGGCGCTGGATGCGGAAGAAAACGAGGCTGAGCTTCTTCAGCAACAGAAGGAAGATTCTCCTGTGTCAATCCACCAGTCCAGCGGCGGCGAAACGGGTGATTTCCCGTCACTCGCCGCCGCCGCCACCACTAAGACCAAGAAGAAGAAGCCGCAGACGCTATCTCTTCAGGAATTCTCGGCTCACAAGCCGGCGCCGAAGGGACTGACGCCTGATGAGATGTTCGCGCTTCCGACCGGGCCACGTGAGCGCTCCGCCGAGGAGCTCGACAGGAATAAGCTCGGAGGCGGTTTCAGATCTTACGGCGGCGGCGGCAGGGATGAGCAGCCACGCCGTCAGGGGAGCTTTAATAGGGATTCGAATCGCGAATTTACGTCATCTAGGGCTGACGATAATGATGATTGGGGGGCGGGGAAGAAAAGCTCTGGTAGTAATGGTTTTGATCGGAAGGAGAGGGGGGAAAGAGGGGGTTTCTTTGGCGATTCCCAATCTAGAGCCGATGAGGTTGATAATTGGGCGTCTAATAAGAGCTTCGTTCCGTCTGAGACGAGGAGAAGCGAGAAACGAGGGGGGTTTGGATTGGAATCTGGTGATGGTGGCTCTGATTCGAGTAATTGGGCGAGGAAGAAGGAAGAAGAGGGGCGGAGAAACGGTGGAGCTTTTGATAGCTTAAGAGAGAAGAGAGGAGGGGGGTTTGAGTCAATTGGGGCCGATTCAGAGAGTTGGGGGAAGAAACGAGAGGAAGTTGGCAGTGGTGGCAATAGGCCGAGGCTGAACTTGCAGCCAAGAACATTGCCAGTGAAAGAAGAGCAAAAGAGTGAGATTGTTGGTAATATGGTTAAGGCAAAGGGGAGCAATCCATTTGGCGAGGCTAGGCCGAGGGAGGAGGTGTTGAAGGAGAAGGGTCAAGATTGGAAGGAAATGGAGGATAAGCTTGATTCTGTCAAGATTAAGGAGGTTGTTTCTGAAGGGGCCGGTGATGGGCCTGCGGTTGAAAAGCGGGGCTTTTGGAGCGGCAATGGCAGAGAGAGCTCTTGGAGGAGGCCAGGGTTAGTGGATTCTCATCCACAGAGGTTTGTGAAATTATGGAGATTCTTAAGATTTTGATTGTTGAAACGTTTTGAAGAATGCTTTATTGATCTTGATCTTTATGTTTGATATATGTTTGATGCTGTGTTTTATGCTATCTTAGCGGTGATGGTTGGTTAGTTTAAAGGTTTAAACTACTGATGGTATTTTCTGTTTATCCGACTGATTTATTGATTCCTTTTGAGTTCTTTGAAGGTGGATAGGAAGATAAGGATTTGTCTCCTGCTATAATTGCACATGACCCGATTTCGCTGTGTGATCTCCATAGGGTGTTTGTGTTCGTGATTAGGTTCAACTGTTTAAGCATAAGTATACGTGTATGATAAGGCGTTTTTCTTGTGGACATCTACGTTCTTTGTTTCAATTCTTTGTTTCAATTGTGAATCTGAGCTTCTTTTCAGTCTTCTTGAACACATTTAAAGAAAATTTGATCTCTTTTTCAACATGATTAACTTCTGATCTTGATTTGTGGGTTGTGAAGATTCATATACTTACTTTCAAAACTGCCAATGGGAAATACAATAACCCTTATTTGTGCTCCTCGTCTATCCTCATTCATTCATTCTAAAACTAGTCGAGCTACCATGGATTTAATGTATGGAAGATTGTTGATTCCATGAATGTCCATTATCCTTGTTTGCAAGCCTCAAGTCTTGGTATTTTGTTAAATGAAGCTATTGTTTTCTGTCATTAAATTCACTATTATTTGTTTTGTAATGATAGTGCTGCTGAAACTGAGAGTGTAGCTGCTGAGGATTCTGAAAGTGGAAATATTGAAGAAGTTGAGGAAAGAGATGCTTAGATGTCATGCTGACGTCATCAGCTTTCAGAGTGATGAAGGGAAGGATTTTGATGAGTGTGGTATAAACAGTTGTGCTTAACTTATAAAGATTTTGTTTTTCACTATTTTATTTGTCTTTTTATTTTGGTTAATTTTACTGCAATTCCTAATCTACAGCAATTTTGGTAGACCTTAGAGTCTTATTCTTTACACAAACACTCGTGATAGTTTCACGGAGTCCCACTCTCCAATTCAAATTTGGTTTTAACAGTTCAATCTTGTTTTATGGCTTATGAATAGTGGGTTAACTCAACCAGTAATCTCTACATAATACTCATATTTATATAAGCACAATTCTAATGTTTTGCTTGATTGCAATAATAACTTACGATACCAAAACTAAGGGGGAAAAAATATATGGGCTAATACCACAACTCAATTACGTCCGTCTGGCCAATGTATGGAATGGAATAGAAGATCTTGTTTGTTGGGCCTAACCCTAACTCCACGATAGTGGCCAATAGTTGATAATAAATTGAAAAAATGACCATTAAACAATGACATAGCAATTATAATAAATAATCCAAATACTCCAAACTATACTTCATTCTATATTACAATTTCGTATTTCATTTCATCATTAGAATGCCAATCACTCGTGTGAATGGTGAGCACATTGATGCCATATTCAGGGTGCACCATAGTTAGCCTAAACATTTCACCGGCAAATTATACTGAAGAAAAAGATATGTGCAAATTATGCCAACCTCATCAACTGTACCTCTATACCAATGAGGTTTGGGCTGTATAAAAGGATTATACAGCATTGTGTTCAGCCAAAACAAGTATTCTAAATTACGCAAGACTCTTCACACAGAAAAGTATCGTACTCATTTAGTCGCAACAGTATTAAAATTCTACAAAATTCTGAACAATAAATCCCCAAAACAGTGCATCGTTAAATATTAATACTAAAAGTAAATATAATTTGAAGTTCTTGAAAGTAACCGAAGAATGTGATGTCTTATGATCTGAAACAAGCACAGCTTCTGGAGTGAGGCCAAATGCAAATTCCCCCAAAAATTCTACGTCCTCTTCTACCTACCTGTTCAACAACAACGACAAAGCATTTTGAGAGTGATCGATAAATACTTGACATATAAATGAAAATCAAACGGATATGCATAAGCTAATAAAATCATAAAACATGTAGGTGAATTAGGCCGGACACAGACATCATGAGATGCAACACGAGAACCAAAAAAAAAAAAGGGTTAAATACAAACTAAAGCACTTTGCATGACATAAAGTAGCTCTCTAGCTCCAAAATACCAAGCACAAAAATAATTTCTTCATCAATGAAGCAATAATAAAATCACACCGACGAAAAGAAGAAAGTATCAACTTTCCTAAGAAAGGGATCGTGAAATGCAATACCTAAATTGGTTGCTAATCATACAGAGGGCGCCCAATGCAGAAGCAATTTAAAGGGCCATTATTCCATCGTCTTATAAACTTTGATCATTATCCATACTGCGCCTGTTGAGAATAACCCATTATCTTTTTTACTAGTGGAATCAAGCCAATCAATACTATCTGCAGCTGCTCCGAACTGTTAAGTCTGACACTAAATTGTCCAGAACCCCGGTTACTAATATTAAAACGGCCAATCAAATTTGTATGCCGTCCAATAGGGATCTGGGTTTGGGAATTGCACCCAATAGAAACATCTCCTTGCCAATCCATTATAGAGAGCCCCAAGGTTGACGAAAAGCGTCCTAGAGGGTGGTCCTTGTCCTTCAGGATTGCTTCCAAGCTACCGCCATATGCAACCTCCCCACGACCGTAGATGGCACCACCTGAAACAACTAACTGCCCCCGTTTGCCAATGATTAATTTGTCCTCTAATTTTATTCCACCTGTTAAAACATCCCCTAAAACAGTAGCTGAGAGGCCAGCAGTGGCCTTGTTTATTCTGTGATTGCTAAATCTAGTCTCACCTCGTAGGGTATAAGCATAGTCTTTTCCAACTGATTGCATATCAAACCCCAAAGAGGTTGCTTTCCCTTTCCCATGTTTCACCGAGCTTGCAACTTCCATTTGAAGGTTAGCATCCTTTTTGTCCTTCGAAATGTGGCCAGAGAAGGATATGGGCACCTTGTCCTTAACCACGAACAATTTCTCAACATTTATGCCATCATACCCGATGTCATGGTCCCACCCATTGGGTTCTAGGACAGCCCTCACAAGCCAAGTGTTAGAGGAATCAAGAGAACGATATCGATAAGTCGGATTATCAGAATCAAAAGAAGCAGGTAGGGTCAAATCTGGAATAGGAACCGGAACAGATGCAGCAGCATTGGACTCTTCTTCACTATTGTCACCATAAACAGCAGGCAAATTCTTAACTGCTTCCTCCATTCTCTTCATCATCTTCCGACGCTTTCTCTCTTCCTTCAGCTGCTTCTTCATAAAAAGTTTTTCCCTGTATTCCAGTTCATCATAGTAAGCCTTCCTTTGCACTTTACTAAGCTTTTCCAGTTGGGCTTTGGTCAAAGATTTGAAGGGAGGTAATACATCATATTCTGATTCTTCTTCTGAGTCCGAACAATCATCCATATCATCATCTAAAGGATCATCATCATCACCAAATTGCTCTGAAGGAAGTTTGACTTCAGGTCTTGATTGCAGAAGAGACGATAGAAGGAAGGGTAAAGGAGGTGTTCTTGCTCGAGGAGCAAAAGGTCTCCCAGGAGGTGTATCTTGCAACTTCAGTAGAGTATTTGCTTCAGCCAAAATTTTTGAAGCAAAGGACAAAAGGAGCAAATGAGGCTTCCAAACCTGACCATTTGGCAACACCCTCTGTCCAGCTCTGTTTGTCCGACATGCTGAATGGTTTTCTACCAAAGAAACTGGATTCATCAGCCGCATATCTCCAGCAGCCTGACGTATTGCTTGCTGAACAACAAGCGACCTCTGGGTCACAAACATATCATAACTCGTTGCCGTGCCATTGGGACCTTCAGGTGGAGCAGATGCAGCATGAGTGAGTACAACAATGGCATTGAACCAAATAGATGGCCCAAATATTTCTGTGATTGTCCGCAACAATGGCATGTCACTGAAATCTCTGCTTTGCATGTCCAATCTATCAAGATACAAAATAATATCAGGAGGTGTTTTCTTTATAAACTTCTTGACGGAATGAAGGATTCTTTCATTCTCACGCTGATCTGACCAAGATGGCAAAAGTCCTGGTGTGTCGATCACACGTACCCTGATTCCTTGCACAGTCCCAACAACATCCTGAACCTTTTTGGTGCCCAACTCAAATGCATCAGTGCCAAACATAGCCTCATCAAATATGGAATTTATAGTTGCACTCTTGCCAACCCCTGATTTCCCGAGAACCATGATTGTGCATGTGAAATCCAGGGGTTCCTGTCCAGCTGCCTCAAGCTGCTCAGCCATTGCACTAGCACGATCAAAGCTGAATGCAGCAACACGTCCTCCACTTCTCCCATGAAGTTGTTCAGCCAACCCTAATCTATACAAGACCTGAGCCACAACAACATTATGTGGGGTCTGACCAAGTCTATGCGCAAGACGCAGAAATTTCACCCGTATCATTTGAAGCTTTTCACGGGTCTCATCATACTCCTCAGCCTCCCCATTTGTGGAATCTTCAATAAGTTGGTTCTGTGCAGCAGAAAAGGCTCCATTTACCCGAGGCTGCTGGACAACCCGAGATGCAGGTTCCAGTAGGGGAGCTGCACGGCCAAGGCCAGCAGGACGAGTAGGAGTTGCTGAGGTAATATTTCTAGATTGAGTATCAGCAGTAGACCTGGACCTACTGTCCTTATTTTGAGAAGCAGGCTCTGGCAGCGGGCCAGCATGCCCAAGGCCAGCAGGAGGAGTTATAGTGTTACCAGAAGAGATGTCTACAGCAGGTTTAGTTTCCGGTTTTGCTTTAGCTGTATCCTGGGGAACAGGTTCCTTCATCTTAACAACATCACTAAAGCTGGCAGGACGAGCCGGAGAAAGGCCGGATATGGAAGAATTACCAGATGATGATGAGATACCAGCAACTGGTGTGACATCTTCTTTTTTGTTCCCCAACAAAGATAGGTCCTTTTTCTCACCTTCCACTACTCCCTGTTCTGGTCTTTCAATGACATTGGTGGAGACTTTAGCGCTAGAATCAACAATATTTGGCTGAGATCTAGAACTTTCCACTAACAACTCAGGCAAGCTGAAATGAGGCTCAATTTCTGCTCTCTCCATTACCAGTTTGCTATCAGCAACTGCAGAATGCAACTGAGTGTCAAGTCCACAACTTTCTTTAGAATGATCAATAGTAGAAGTATCAGAAGCTGAACTCGAACGATTTTCTTCCTGGTCAACAGCCTGCTTATCAACTCTTTCACCTTGCACTAATTCTAAGTCTAGTTTCTTCTGTTCTGCAGTCTTTTCATCTTTGACATTTGCAGAAGATATACACGACTTTTCCTCCTCTCCAACATCAACATCTTTGAGTTCAGGATGCAGACTAACCGACTCAATTCCACACTCGTCCTGCTGGTCTCCATAACCTAGAATAGCATTCTCTTCATTCTTATGCAAAATATCTCCATTGGACTCGGACTCTGACCTATGGCCGCCTTCAATTTCTGATGGTGTCTCATAAGTCTGTTCTTTTGGTGCCTCAGCAGATACAATCTTCAAGCATTCATGATTCAAAGTGCCTACCAAACTCCCATGGCTTAAGGAACCATTTTCAGGAGTTTCAGAACTATTATCACCTTCAATTTTATTAGAATCTTGAACTTCTGATAACTCATGAGGAAGTTCTCCAATTTCAAGCTTCTTCGGGTCGGTTTCAGTACTTATCAGCTCATCGGGTTCTAGAGATTCAGATATCTCAAGAACTTGTTCTTCTCTGTTGTCTGCATCTCCAGTAGTCAGAACTTCAAGAAAGGTCCTTTTTTTATCTAATACGTCATCCTCAGGCTTTTGATTGGACTTCTCCAGCTCCTCATTTCCACCTTCAAGATTCTCAGTCACACCAGCAGTGGCAGCTGAATCAACAATTTCCTTGTAATTATCTTTCTTGTCATCAACATTGGTCTCGTCCTGCTGGTCTCCATAACCTAGAATAGCATTCTCTTCATTCTTATGCAAAACATCTCCACTAGACTCGGACTCTGACTTATGGACGCCTTCAATTTCTGATGGTGTCTCATAAGTCTGTTCTTTCGGTGCATCAGCAGATTCAATCTTCAAGCATTCATTATTCAAAGTGCCTACCAAACTCCCATGGCTTAAGGAACCATTTACAGGAGTTTCAGAACTCTTATCACCTTCAATTTTATTAGAATCATGAACTTCTGATAACTCATGAGGAAGTTCTCCAATTTCAAGCTTCTTCGGGTCGGTTTCAGTACTTATCAGCTCATCGGGTTCTAGAGATTCAGATATCTCAAGAACTTGTTCTTCTCTGTTGTCTGCATCTGCAGTTTTCGCATCTCCAGTAGTCAGAACTTCAAGAAAGGTCCTTTTTTTATCTGATACGTCATCCTCAGGCTTTTGATTGGACTTCTCCAGCTCCTCATTTCCACCTTCAAAATTCTCAGTCTCATCAGCAGTGGCAGCTGAATCAACAATTTCCTTGTAATTATCTTTCTTTTCATCAACATCACGGTCATTTTTATCAGCAGCAATGTCATCCATCAGTCCGTTCCTTTCACCTGTCACAATTGTCTCGGTAGCAATTGGTTTGTCATCATCAAAAGTATGAGTCTTGACCCAAGCTACCTCCAAACTCTCAGCTGCACTAGGAGTCCCAACCGCTTCATGAAATACATCTGAATTCCCTTCTTTATTTTCCAAGGAGCCAATTAATTTGGAATCTCCACCACCAGCCATTGTGCTATATCCGGAACCAATGGTCGGGGGTGGCTCAATCGCCTCCTCAAACACTTCATCCTCATCGGATTCCTTTGATCCATCCGAACTCAACTGAACACTTTCTTTTACACTCGGCTCCAATTCTTCACTGTTGACACTGTTCATCTCCCCTAGCTTGGCATCCTCGGCAATGCCAATGCCATTTTCCATCACAGAAAATCTTCAACAATCTACAATCACTGAAACAGGTGTGTATAACATTAAGTAAATCATCCATGGAAACATCAAACACCAAACCACAAAAATGAGTTATATATAATAATAATCATATAATGAACTGGTAGACAAAATTCACTCAGAAAGATGCAAAAACCAAATTATCAATTAAAAAATCAGAGAAGTAAATCATAATAACCATCCTACAATCTCAAAACACAAAAAAAGGATTAAGTAGCACCAAAACCCCTCAGTCCCAGGAAGTCCACACATTATCAATCACACCATATAAGTAAAACCAAAAACAACTCACTTTCAAATCAGTTAAGTCATCGTCAGTCAAACCGTAAACAAGTACAAAAAAAGCCGCGCAAAAACGGATCTCTAGAACGAACCATAACTAGGGCTAGCATGATTTAATGGCAATCAAAACAAAACCACAAAAACAGATGAATAAACAGAAATTCAATAACTCACCAGGGGGAACGGCTGGAGAGCGGGTTAGAGAGAGAGGCAGGAGGAGAGAGAGAGGCTGGATAATCGGGCTTCGTTTCGCGTGGAATAAGGAGCTTTTATCACTGAGAAGAGTCAAGTATATGAACTAAAATATTGAGGTATGGTTAGGTGAAAAAGAGGATAAGAGCATATTCTCGGGTCGGGTCATCGGATGGGTAAACGGGTTCTGGATCGGGATCGGGTTCGGTTTCGGTTTCTGTGCGGCTTCAATCATGATTGCGTCCAGGAAAAGGTTAGGTATTTTATATTTAAGTGTAATTTAGGTTTAAGATTCAAATTTTATCATTAAATATTATAATTTTTTAAATTAAGTTTAATATTAGATTTGGTCAAAATTGAGCTTCTTGCAAGTTATATAATATTAGATTATGTATTTAATAAATTCACTCTACACGACATTTTGCCAAATCTTGCAAATTGGAAACCTTAAAACTTAATTATAAAAATTGTAGTTTATTGGCCTTTTTTTCTTTTTTGGCAAATCTCTCAAACACATAAACGATCTTATCAAGCATTCTATTTATTTAATACAATAATACTATAAATGTCATTTTTTTTAATTTCAATAATACAATCATATGATCTTTCCAAACATGATTAAGATTAACTCTCCAAATCTACAACAAAGAAAATGCCTTTTATAATTATCCAAAACTTTCAAAAATAATTCTCTCAAGTCCATTAAAATGAAGTTATGAATTCTTCCAATCCAAATAGGGATTTTTTAATTCATAAGCAAATTACAAGGTCATAGGAAATTTTATTTTAGAATTTTCTATTTATTGCTTCCTTTAACTTATAATTTATATAGCAAATATCATACTAAATATATTTACTTAAAGTAACATTAATAAACTTAGATTTTTAAAAACTAAGTTGGAGATCAAAAATATAATAATAATAAGTTTAAGACAGTTTAAATAATTACAAATTGTACAGGCTAAATTCCATCACAAAGATTATTTAAATTTAAATTTAAATTTAATTATTTTAAAACCTATCATTCAAGACCTACCAAGAATATCTAACGCTAAATAATACATATCCTCTTCACGTGGGACAGCTTTGTCTTTTTTTCTTCTTCTTTTTTTTTAGTTAAAAGGATAATTATATTGCCATATAGAAATAATGCACTAAAAACTTAAAGAAAACTCATTATTAAACTAAATTAAGACGGTTCTTGATATTTGAGATTTTTCATAATAATTACAAGTATTTTGATAAAATTCTCTAAAACAAACCCTTCTAAAAAAAATACTAAGTTGTGAGCTCATTTATTTTGTCAATATCAAGTTTAATCATTTCATTACAAAATTGAAGTTACTAACATTTTAAAATTGTCATGTTTTAACATTTTATAACCATGGTATATGATCCTATAAATTTTTTTTAAAAAGGACACTCTCTTAAGCTATGTTTGGAACAAGATTCACGTAATCAGATTTTTTATTTCAAAATCCCATTATATATTGGTTTCGTATTTAAATTTGTATCACAAAATATCCGAATACAATTATTGCTAGCTATATTACGATCAATAAGTCATTACCACATACATTTTTTCATAATAAAATATTACATTAACCTTTTTTTTTTTTACTTGACATCTACAATATACTCCTTAAACAAACTTATATTTATACAAAATCTAGTATTTCAATAACAAGATATTTTCGATTTCACATAACAATTCCTTTGAAAACATACCCACAAAGACTTAGATCAAAATTATGATTACAAGATGTAGCCTAGCAGGTGTACAATCTTCTAGGGGTGTGCAAGGCACATCAAACACATGGAGTTATAAGAATGATATCTTACTTTACTTGTGAATTAGATTACAATGTCTTGTCTGCCATGTTCATTACTTATGATGGTCATGATCATAGAGTATTATGAACTAGAGTCTTTCCATAAACTGACAATGGAGATGAAGACATAGAGTAGACTAGTAGAAGCCTAGAAGGAAACCACCCATTTTGTGTAGACCAAAGATTAGACTAGACTAGGAATTTCTAACCAGTTTCCTTTGTTGTTTCTGACAAACCTGTTTCTTCCTGGAAATATTGGTCTTATCCATATTTTTATTTGGATATTTATCGATGTTTCACTGATTTTTATATAATTTATATCATAAAATCATCAATATTTTTTGATATTTTATTGATTTTTTATAATTTATACCATAAAATCTCAATATTGAAATCGATAATTTACAACAGAATAAAAATCAGCTTATTCCAGTTTTAAACTCATTTTTTTAGTATTAACTCCATACAGTTTTGACTCTAGGGATCAACCTACATCATTAAAAATACCAGTAAAATTAAGCAAAAAAATCAATTGAAAAGCTAATCAAGTAATTATAGATATCATACAGCCTCCATAATTAGGAAAGCCAAGGCCCACGTATTGTATTGTTAATAATAATTATTTTAAGATTATTTTTAATTATTATTATAAATAATTTATTTTGGTTATAAATAATATTATTTTTTATAATAATATAAAAAACCTCATGTTAATTTTATTTGGCCATAACTCAATATCCAATATCAATATCCTCATTTTTTCTGATTTGGGTTTTCCATTTTTTATCTTTTATTGTTATGGTTTATTGTTATTTTATATTTTACAACTGACTAGGCTGGAAGCAATATGGGCCGGATAAGTTTTTAAATAATTGAAGCCCAATTACTACTTTTGGGCCTGTTGCCAAAAATAATTCTTTCTATGAATTTGCGAAATTTCAAAAATTAAAAAATGCGTCCTTGTCTATGATTTGATTATATATATACTTTATAATATACGCCGTGCTCATCAACCAAAAAAAGATTTTACAAGAAATAAATTAAATAAGTCAATACATTTAAAATATTATAAAATAAATGAATATTATTTAATTACTATGTTTCCACAAAATTTCTGATTAGTTGATTGTATAATACATTATTTGAAAAAATATATATATATATATATATATATATATATATATCTTGAGATTTTAAAGTTATTACTGTTATAAGATAAATAAATAAATTTTAAAAACTACAAAACCACACTAAACTATATAGAATCGAACATTGAATAACCTCAAAAACATGGTTCTACTTTACTTTTAAATTGATTCAAACTTTAAAATTCAATTTAAATTATGATAAAAGCTTATCAAAGTATGCTCATTAGTATATGTTTGCATCGTTATTCCTATTCATAATGATGCAATAACCACTATACACATCATGTCCCATGGATGCTATATCTTCATATGTATGGGCAAATGTAAATTTGTAAGAAAAATCATAAAATATGTGTGAGAACTAATTACTCTTGCTCTTTTATATATTTTATGAGAAAAATAAAAAAATTTAGTATAAAATAATTTTTTAATAACATAAAATGCTTGAAAATATCTTTTAAATAAAATGCAAAAAAAAAAAAAGAATAACAAATCCGAACTTATCATCTAATCCTCTATTAAAAAAAAAAAAAAATTCTTATCATCTAATCCTAATTGGATGATCAATTATGATTTGGGCTTCTCCAAATGGATTCAAAAGTATTTATTTTATAGTTTGGTGGGAAAATGCAATTAATTAATTAGTCTAAAAATTTATCCAAGAAAAAGGTGCAAAAGGCCGACAATGAATGCAGCCCTAGATTTGCGTTTACTAGACCGACCCTTCTTCTACCCAGCCCTAGATCGAACGGTCAGAAGAATGCGGATAGCCTTGATAAATCTCAACCGTCCGACCAATTTCTGAAATAGTGGTATTAAATAAATTATAAAAATAAAAATCCGGACCCCACTTGGGAATTTGCTGTCAATTGATTCAAAAATCAAATCCGCGTACGTGGGCCCACTGCCAGGCAGATATATAATAAGCTCATGTTACAACTTCTATAAAGCACACAAAACTTTTCAGAGAGAGAGAAATCAGTAGAGAGAGAAAGCAAGGGTTTGTAACAATGGCTGACTCTGAAGTGAAGAAGGGGACTGTCAAGTGGTTTAATGACCAGAAAGGGTTCGGGTTCATTACTCCGGATGATGGAAGCGAAGATCTCTTTGTTCATCAATCAGCCATCAAATCTGATGGTTTCCGCAGCCTCGGCGAAGGAGAGGTGGTGGAGTACCTGGTGGAGTACGGCAACGACGGTCGTGCTAAAGCGGCGAGCGTGACCGGTCCAGATGGCGCCTCCGTGCAAGGCAACACTCGAGGATCGTACGGTGGAGGCGGCGGTGGTGGAAGAGGCGGCGGCGGAGGTGGAGGCCGATCTTACGGCGGCGGTGGTGGTTACGGAGGTGGTGGATACGGCGGTGGAGGTGGTGGATACGGCGGCGGTGGTGGTGGATACGGCGGCGGCGGCGGCGGAAGTGGATGCTTCAAATGTGGTGAGTCTGGCCATATGGCTAGGGATTGTCCTCAGGGCGGAGGTGGCGGAGGCGGCGGCCGAAGCGGTGGCGGAGGCGGCGGTGGCGGTTGCTACAACTGCGGCGAGGACGGCCATTTCGCTCGTGAGTGCCCCAACTCCAACCGCTGATCTGCTATTTTTCGCCTCTTTTTGCCATTATCATCTACTATCTGGTTTTTGCTAAGTTGTGTTTTCTGAGAATATGGATCTCTTTGTGCTGCTTTAATGGATTTTGTTCCTATGGTATCTCCGATTTAGGGTTTGAATATTATTATTGTTATCTAGGTTTTTGTGGCGATCTCTGTTGATAAACTGTACACATGTATATGAATATGCATGTAGTTTTTGCTCGATTAGTGTGATTAAGGGTTTCCGCCATTGTTGTCTCTGTCATTAAGCTTTTTGCAGTGACTGATAAGCCTGAAGAGGATAAATTATCTGCCTATATTTGGTATCATGTAAAATGACATTTCTGACCTGATGGGTTGTCATTATCTTCAAGTATCTAGCCTTTGCTATTATTATCTTCAAATTTCGTGTCCTTTTCTTTTGACTAGTATTTGAACCAATACTGAATTAATTAGTTAACTCCTGATTTTCCTTAAAATAATAAATCAGTCAATATAATGTTGTACAATTTTTCTTCTAAAATAATGTTAGATAAATTAAAGCAAAGTTATTTTTCAAAAAAATAATAGATATATTGAGTTTGTTGAGTTTATTTATGAGAAAACACAAATTTTGTAAGGTCTTTACGCAAACTTTTTTTTTAATTTTAAAAAATATCGTCCTCTTATGGTTCCACAATTCCACGTGGCATGACAGCAGCAATTTAACAATTGTGTGAAAATATTCCAAAAAAAATATCACGCAAGGAATCTTTACTGTTGTGTACTCATTCCCATTTTTAGAGAAATAAAAGGGAAAACATGGTGGATTTGGAAATGTAAAGAACCTTTTACCAAATAATATTTGGAAATATAATCTTTCATAGGAGTCTTAGTATTTTGGAACAATTATTAATCTTTCAATTTGAAATTTGTGAAGTTTGAAAATAAATATCGTTTTCATACAAACTGACAATGATGATTTGAAGACTATTCTATTTTATTAATCTTTTAATTTGAGATTTCGTGAAATGCAAGTGTACTATTTCAAAATTAATGTTGTTAAGGTGTTTTCATACCGATTAACAAAGATAATATAAATATTGTTTTAAAATAAATGTTTTTAAATGTTTTTACATAAATTAACAAAGATAATATAAAAACGAATCTGTCCTATTTATGCATAGTTATTAGGGGGAGTACCCAAAACTACCCAATATAAATAGTATTTCAAAATAAATGTTGTTTTTAAGTGTTTTTATATAAATTAACAAAGATAATATAAAAACTGATCTGTCCTATTTATGCATAGTTATTAGGTGGAGTACCCAAAACTACCCAATTTAATATAGTGTAGTTTATTAATACTTAAATTTATTTAATAATATTAATTTCTATCATAAGACAAATAAAAATATCTCAAACTATTCCATTTTTAGGATGATCACCCCCTTAAATTCACTTGTTGACATCATGATCCAATCCACCCCCTTCACATCCACTCAATTACATTAAATAGTGTAATCATAGTCAAAAAGATTTTTTTGTTTGATTTTCGTGTAGCCTATAATAAGGTTTTAAGAAACAAAACCTCATTATCTTCATCAATTCGTGTAATTTGGAAGAATTCCATTTTTCACCCATTTGGGCCATAGTATTTTCCATTTTTTCGTCCTCCCTTTTTTTTGTCCCAAAAAGTTTTATTTTTCACTTTCAAAAAATAATTGTGTCCCAAAAAATAAAAATTTTCAATTTATGTTTTAATAATAATATTTAATATGTTAGACTAAAAATGGGTTATAATATTTTTGTTTGAACCTTACATAAATTTTGTGTAAGCCCTATTCTCATTTTTATGTAACCCTATGTCTGGATTTTGTATAGTCCTATGTCCCATTTTTGTATAATCTTTTGTTCAAATTTTGTATAGCCCCTCAGTTGAAATTTAAGATAATTTTCGTGTATCCCTAACAATAATTATATTATAATGTTCAGTTTAAAATACTACACTAAAATGTTATAATTTAATATGCAATTACTATGTTGTTACCCCATTTTAGATGCATTTATAATCTAATACTATATTTATGTAAAAATCTAATATTATAATGTTCAGTCTTCAACTACACAAAAATGCATACAATTTAATAATTTCACCTTACATAATTACACCAAATATTAATATAAACAACAAGCTTTATGCTAATAAAACCACATATTCCTCACAATACACACTTATTTACACACAATGTCATTACTTTTTTTTACATAATGCCATTTAATATTCAAACTAATCCCTCATTAGAAATAATAGAATAGACATTTATATCCCCATTTATAAAGCAATTAGTCATTTTTTCTTAAAAAGTATGCTCAAATAATGGTAAAATTTTTTAGGGGATAGAGGAAGTATGTTTTAAGGTGAAGAGGGTCATTTCCTCTAGTTAATATGTAAGTTTTTTTCTTTCTTTCCTCTTTTTTACCTTCTTAAATTTTGGAAAAATAAATTATGGTATTTTTGATAAATTCTTATATGTTTTGAAATCCCAAAATAATACTTATTTGAGAAAAAATTATTTTGGTTCAAAGCCTTAAACATATTTGTGTACTATGTAGTATAAGGATTGGGATTGATATCTTGGTTTTAACGAAATTGAATGAATCAAGAGAGTTAGTATTGATGTTAGCTAGTTAATTACGGTTTGTATTTCATTTTTTTTAATTAATTTTATAAATATGTTTAAATAAATACCTTTTAAGAAAAGAAAAAAAGAAACATAATTCCCCAAATTTCCGAATTAAAGCACAACGTTACTCCCCCAATTTTTGGTATGCCATGTTGGAGAGAATGTCCATAAATTTATGCCAATTGTCGTAAAACTTATTTGAAAGGTCATGTATTAGTTTGCAAATTGAAAAAAGAAAAAAAAAAGTTATTTTTAGACAATTTGGGCTAATGGGCTGGGCTCATTGGATTGGATCAAATGAGTCCAATGCCTTTTTGATCCAAAATCCTACTTCATGGTCTATTCGGACTGATTTATAGGATTATGTAAAATTGATACATCTGATTTTCCATAGTAAAAACAAAACTTATGTGTTTAATGATTATTTTTGATAAATTTTTACAAACCATAAATTAGTGAAAATATTATTCTAACATTCTAACATATCATTTTCAAAGATATTAATCTATGCTGTATGATGATACAAAATTATTATACCCAGGAAAAGCAAGAAAACTGGCATTACACATACTAAAATTGGTCTAATATAAATTACAAAATTCACTCATTACACGATACATATTCTCATTAACTAAAATTGCTCTAGTCTAATTAATCTTTTTTTTTTTCAAAAGAGGCCCAAAAAAAAGTTGTATTTCTTCAATCCTTCTTTTTGTTGGGCCTTAAAGAGACTTAGGACAACACCATATCTAGGAACAGCTCATGGGCTGTGAAAATGTGGCGGCGCGTGAGTAAAATTAGCCACCGGAGACAGAAACGGAGCGGTGGCGTTGGCCATGTGCGGCAGCTGAGGTAGGCATTGGTAGCACTTTGTGAAAAGCCCGAATGTGTCGATTTGGTGGATGAAGTTTGTCACACTGGCCCATCCACCAAACCCGAACCCGACTACAAATACCCATATAATCACAAATATGTTGATCATATAGCTACCCACCCACCTCCCTAAGTATTTGGGAGGCTGCATCACTGCATTCTGAAATAAAATACGAGATGAAATATAATAGACATAAATTGAAAATTTATTTTTTTGTATTAAAATAGAGTTTTTTGGGTATTTGTTTAAATTTTTTTCATTTGAAATAAAGGTAAAAATGTAGCTTAATGGGAAAATATCACTTTTTGCATGTAAAGAAAAAAAATTCAAGATAAGAGTACTAGTTCTCAATATTGGCAGAAGTGGGAATCTATTTTCTGCCTTGAAAGTATATAAATTTCTGCCTGATCAGTCCCTATCCAAAAGTAGATAAAAGGAAAACGATTTAGAAAAATATATATTCTAATCTATTAATTTTGAGAATACCCAAAAAATAATATAATTACAAGAAAAAACTATTTTTTTCTTATTTCTTAAATCATTTAACTCTCAAAAATAATAAAACTAACTCATGTTTATTCTAATATTAACCTAGAATTTTAAAAGATAAAGATGCAATTTACATAAAGTAATTAATACCAATAAGATTTGTCAAAATCTTAATCAAATATAACTAATCTCCATCAAGAATCCAAGATTTTTATTTAGAAAAAATGGGATTTTTTCTGAAATAATTTTTTGTGTTATAATATAATTATAATTTATTATTATCAACCCCATTTGGATGGTAGTGATTGGATATTATCATCTCCAAGAATCAATGCTAAAACCGATTATACGACAGGGATAAAATGTTGTACGTAAGTACCTCTCGGGCAGCAGCTGACCGGAAGGTGAAAATGTGGGCCATAGCTGGAATAATATACACAGTGAAGCTGACCAGAAGCGATCCAACGGTCGAATTAATGGGCCCGAAGAAAGGGAAGACGATAGCCAAGAACCATACTGGGACCACCACGGGCAGCCGGGCAGCTGCCCGCTTGCACATGCTCTTGCACGCGTGCATCCCAATCGCCTTCTCCCACACGAAATACAAAGGCGTGCATGCGAATCCGAATGTTATAAACTGCAAATTATAATATTTGATAAATAAATTTTGTTCTTTTTAATTTTTTTAATATTTAATATAAATAAAAAAACATGCCTGGTGAATGAGCATCAAAATGACGGCAATGTCCCTGAAGGGTGATTTGGGGAGAAGTGAAAAGGCATTGGAGTGGTTGAGAAGCAAATCTCCAAAAGCCCAGTAGACAGCAGAGGCAGATGGGAGAGTCAAAGTCAACACATACAGAGTGGCAAAAAGGTAAATTGACTTGAACTTTTGTGGCTTCCACATTGCATGCATTATCTCTCTGCTCAAAGCAATTATTCCACAAAAAAATTCATTAATTTCAGCTAACAATAAAAGTTAATTTTGTTTTTGTTCTAAATATGAATTAAATTAAATAAAAAAACAGAAAAAAGCCATGGAGAAAGATATCACTTTTAGTATATATACAGATGATTTTCTTTAACAAGGGCAATGTTGGAATTTACATTCCAAGAAAACGACTAATCATCAAATTCTGAAACTGATTGGACAGTAAAATACACGGTCAGATTGTGTTATTGTCCATTTTACCCCAGGTTAATTTACTTTCCAAATAAAGTTCAAAGAATAAATAATAAAGCCTATTTAATTTTGGGATTTTCTGCTTATTATTTTGGGATTTTCTATGTTTTTGAAATACAAAAACATAGAAAAATTTAGGGAAGAAAAAAAAAACCAAACAACACGAGAATATATATATATATATATATATATATATATTTGTTTATTTATTAATTATAATATATTTGATGATGTCTTACACAGTAACAGCATGTCCCCCAAAAGTGTAGAGAATGTTTGTAGCTCCTGTGAAGTATAATACCATCTTGGTTGGACCTGAATGCTTAACATCCTCAACCTGTAATAATCAGGAGATTATTACATAATTTTTTTGTAATAATTTAGGAAGTTTTGACTAGGAATCTTGATTAATAAAATGAAAAGGAGATTAAAAAAAATTAATAAAGTGAATTACCTGGCCATGGATTAAGGAAGCAATAGTGAGATACCAAGCAGTATAAGTAGTCATCAATAATCCAAGAAAAGACCAAATTCTGTAATTATGGAAAGATGGGATGAAGACTGTGGTGGCACAACATGCTCCAAAGATATATGTCCATGTTCTCTTGTCCAAATTGTCATTTATGTAATATATATTGCTGCATTCAAACGCAAAATCATTTTCAATATCCAATATAATTCATCAAATGAGATTCGAGAGATTATTTCTTTCAAACAGCGTCACATGTCATAAATTAGAAGGGCTTTAAAGCCTACGAATAGTATTATATAGACCATGGATTCATTGAACGTGTGACATGTAGCACATAAAAAAGAATCGATCGAGAGGTAATTAACTCCTTTCAAATGTATCGTATGTCAAACATGCGAGGGGCTAAAACGCAACAAGAAAGATAAAGAGGGAGTAGAGTGCAAATAAAATACCTTGCACAAGCAATGAGCTGAATGACAGATCCAAAGAGAAGAAAAGTGCAGTTAAAAGCCAAGCCCACATTTCTCCAGTGTTTTCCCAGTAGACCATCAAGAACTTCAAACCACTGTTTAATAAAACACAGTTTCATTAATTAATAACAATTATAATATACATATTAATCAAAAAAAGAAAGAGAAAAATAAAAACCTGAATGACATGGTTTCTGAAATCAACTTTGTCTCTTTCCTTTCTGGTTCTATATTCGACATAGAGAATGGTGATGAGATAAGCTGTCCAACTCCCCATCAGACCGTAGAAGAGCTGAAACACAATTCCTGATACCATTCCCAGCTGTGAAAATGAGTATGGTAATGTTAACAGCACTTGTGCCACCTGCAGTTTTTTAGAGAGAGAAAACTCATCAGTAAGCAAGCTGCTATCATGCAGAGAGAGAGAGAGAGAGAGAAACCTGGTTAGAAGAGCAGCTGAACCAGGCATCATAAGCAGAGCCACCATGCCAGAAGAGATTGAAGAATCTAGACTTGGAGTTTCGGGACTTTTCTTCACTCTCCATTTCCACATAGTTTCCCACGATCACTGTCTCCACCACCTTCTCCACCCCCGCCATTTCTCTCTCTAGAACTCTTACTAAAAACATGAAGAAATGAATGTATATATAGAAGGAGGTGGTGGCCGAAAAGCGTGCTTTTGGAAACAGCGATTTTGGGGAAGAGCAGAAAACCGCTTTTAAGGCCGAGAGATTTGACGAATTATGCGACTTCTTCTACGTGTTTCTTCATTGGCTAAACACTTTTGTCTTTTTCTTAAACAATATTTAATTATTAATTGTTTACTAATTCTTTATTTAGTGGATAATTATAGAAGCGTGGAGAATTATAGGCACGAGTGGGATTTCTCCACTTCCCATACTACTAATGGTAAATTATTATTTACATTAATTAAACAAATTATAGATTGTGATGCTTATAAGAGTCATATTCAAATTAAAGTTATTTATGAACTAAAGTTGTTAAAAATATTCATATAGATTTTAACATGATTTTTGGCTATAAGCAAATTTAACACGATTTTCAAAGTCTCATATATTTATAACTAACATGTAGATTTCGATATTTTGAAAATCCCCAAATTTAAATTCATATTAAAATTGTAATTTTAAAAAATTCATAATTTTTACCGCAATTATGCTCTTCTTGCTGTGATATATTGTCAAATATGCATGTGAACTGTCTTGAATTGAATTGATGTAAAGTGATAACAATATTTACCTCACATCAACAAAATAATTAAATATGTTATATAGATTAAAAATATTATATGTTCACTATCTACAAATTAATTAAACACATCCTTAAAAAAATCCCTAATTATACACTTTACCAATCTACTTCTCTATTGAATCCAAATCATCAAAAAAACATAAAAATTAGAAACACTCAAATAAATTATAAAATCTCAATTTGGAATATTAAATTATTTATTGTTCTTGTTCCCAAAATTGAGGCTCTTTCAAAGGAGACAAAAGGGATTAAAGAAGTAATGAGAATATTGAGAAAGTAGACCAAATGATTGCAGGCAAAGTAGCGTGGACGCTTTATTACAAAGAAAAAAAAAAGTCACTTTTATCACATGGGCTAAGCTAAGGCCCTATTTTGGGTGGGCTCGAGAATCTAACAAAGGCCCAAATACCCAAAAGTAATCTTACATACGAGTTAAATAACTTTTTAATCTTCTAACTTTGTCTTCTTGGATTTTTTGTTATTGATTTCTCTACTTTTAAATTGTAGTCATGTGAATTTAAAATTTTCTAATTCTAGTCCACTTAAATAACTCATTTTTATTTACTTAACATCTAAACTTTTGTGTCCATAAAAGAATCGAATTGAAAACTTTTAATAAATACGAATAGGATTTGTGTATCTGGATGTCTCCAATCTTAACTCTAGTATATTTACATGTAACAACTCTAATATATTTACATGTAATAAGTAATATCTTAAATAATAGTTTTCATTAAATCAAATATTTTAATTATATAAATAATATTTTATAAATATGTAGCTAATACTTATAAATATATAATTAATACCAAAATAATAATACTTTTGAAAGCACGTATATCAGGATATATAAGTTTTTGCCCATAATTATATTACCAAAAGTGAGAATAGTAAATCATTTTTTTCCATGTACATAAGTAAAATCATCACATCTTCATGTAGGGAACAACATCTCATGTTTAAAAAAAAACTAAAAGAATTCACCTTAAATGTGAGTGTATATAAATGGGCTTTCATCGAATTAATACATGTTTATTTTTAAATTATGATTTTTTGGTGTAATAAATATATATTTATGTACAAATGTGCATGGTACAATAAATCGAACCAAATTACATTTACTAAAAAATAAAAAAAAATATCTATTTTTCTTATTTACTTTATGTTGTATGATTTTTTTTTTTTTAGCATACTTCATCATTTAAATTCCACTATTGTCTAGTTTTCGTTTTCCCACTTGCAATTTGCAAGTACAAAACCAATGACAGCCTTATTCCATTCCTTTTTGCTTTATTGTTTTTCCCCTTCATTGTGTTTTATTTTTATTTTTATTTTATTTTTAAATTTTTACCCTACCCAGATGTCCCATAAAAATCGTTTCTAAATTATATAAGTAATGATATTAGATTTATCTTGAGATTATTGTCGAAAATCTTGAGTGCTCCAATCTTTTCTTTTCATATATAAATATATGAATGATTTTTCCAGCACTTTTATAAACATTAATATATATGTTTGACAAATTTAAATCAAGTTATTAAATAACTATTTCCAGGATAATCCCTTTTTTGAATCTGAATAAGTCTCCCAGATCATCATTGATCTTCTCACTTTCATGATGATGAAGACATGGGATGACTTTAAGTTATTGCAACAATTATTAATAACTATACAAAAGAATCATATATTAATTACAAAATTAAAGAAAATCTCAACTTATGGACACTTGTCTGTAATTAGATGTTTAAAGTTATGAATTAGTTCTTTTATATGTTGTTCAAATATTGGTGAGAATGAATTGAGTCGAGTCAAGTATATTAAAGTTCAAGTTTATATATTTAGATTTTTTTCAAAAATAATTTAAAAATTGTGTTGGAGGAGGAGGTTAATAATCAAATATTTGATATTGATTGTTCGAACGAAATAACAACTAGACTTGAACAACTTGATCTTCAAGACAACATTAATTATATTCTATTTGTTTTTATTTACTTTAATTTTATTTATGTATTTGACTCAAGCTCAAACATGAAGATAAATCTTATAGAGCCTGGTTAAAATATTTTCAAATTCATGTTATGTTTGTAAACCTAACAATTTTTTTTTCAATAAATCTCGAGCCAAATAATGAGCAATCTTGATTTGATTTTTGGCCATAATATAGAAGCAAAATTGCAGGCATGAAAAGGGTTTTTGTTTTTTTGCAACACAATGAAATTTTGTTGTGTCATTTTTGAGACCAGATGGGACCAGCAACATTTTCTGAAAAATGTTTGTCTCCCTTTGACTGATTTATTTGCTTTTTTTTTTTTTTAAATAATTGATGCAATCTTCCATTTAAAATGAAATAAGAAAGAAGATTTTTTTTTTTTTTTCAATTCAAAGTCATTACTAAAGTTATTATCTTCATACTCTCACCGTTTCAAAATAAGTGTCGTTCTTAAATTTTTTTTTATAAATTAAGGAACATAAAAATTCGGCAAATACCAATCATGGAATTTAGGGTTGAAAATTGAAAAGAGAATCAAGTTAATTCCATAAAAGTATCATATTAAATCCCTAAATTTTAGCTGAGTATTAATAGGAATGATTTGAAAATAAAATTGTATAAAAATTTAAAATGACACTTAATTTCAAATAAAATGTAGACTCCAAAATGACAATTATTTTGAAATAGAGGAAGTGTTGTACATGGTATTCCAACACCAATATATTACATAGAGTCAATTTTATATAATGTATGTATAATATGTAAAATATTATCTCATTAATCTACACATATTTATGTGTATAGTATGTCTCTAATATAATCCTTTTTACCCAACATATGTAAAAGATTGTGTGTGTAATTGGCATAAAATTTGGGTGTTGGGAAGAAAAATGTAAGATTAATGTTATTATATGATATTATTAAAAATAATTGAATTGAAAATTAATTAAGTCTCAATTATTTGAATTCAAACATCAATTTCCACATTGCCATCTTTCCATCAGTTGCTCAAAGACTCAATTTAGATGAAATTCAATAACAAATAGTTTATGTCCTTAGAAATAATTAAATTAAGCTTTTTGTTTGATAAAAAATTTCCCTTGCTTTGTCACATTTTCTAGACAAAAAAAAAAAAAAAAGAAAACAATAATTATCAATGGGCTTCCATTGATAGGTGGGCATAATGATTTGGGTAAAATAATATTTTATATTTCATTTATGTGTTTAACGAGTTTTTTTAGCTGTTATACTCAACAGATATAAGTAGAATATTGAATTATATTGCTTAAAATAAGTTTGTGCTCCTGATCTATTATCTATTACCAATAAATCACACTATCAATAAAAAAATAAAATGAGTTATGTTATACTACAAAAAATAAAATAAAATATTTTTTGATGAAACTAATGGTAATAAATGAAATTTATATTTCAAAATTTGAAATATGACTATGAGATGCAGGAATTATTTTTTATATTTATACCAGTAGTTTACACTTATACCTCCCACTTGAATACTTGTATAGGGTATATTATAAAGAAAATCCTAGAGAAAATAATCAATAAAACAATTATTGGGCATGTTATAAAAAGCATTCATTTGATGTCCTTCCTACTTTGGAAGGAATTGTTTGATGATGGGATTTCATTACCAATATAATTTGACTGCCCTTATATGTATGCACAATAATTCTATGTATTGTCATTTATCAACACATAATTATTTGCCAAGTTTGAGTGCTCTTAATTATGGCATATTCTGCGGCATATCCATTTTTATAGGATACTTTTGAGAGATATGAAAATTTCTCTATGTTGACAGTATGATCATTCAGTCGAAGAAGATGTAAAATCAAAGAATATGTTCGAGAAACAGATTTTTATGGAATAAATAAATAAAATATAAACATTAGGATAAAAACTTTCACAATATTTCAATGATAGTATCATCGTTGATACAATATATCCTAGAGGTGTGTCATAGTGATAGTGGATATTATTTTGAAAAAAAATATATTGATTTCTTAAATTTTTAGTTCTTCATTTATTTATTTGTCTATTTTAATCCTTTAAACTAGTATTTCCCCGTGCAATGCACAGATCATTATATAAAATTTAATAACCTAATATATTAATATAGTATATAAATATATAATTGTTTAATATTCTAATGAATAGAAATTTAGATATTTCAAATTCAAATTTTATTTGGGAATACAAACAATAATATATACATTTAATGTAAAAAGTTATTTTGTAATAATATTAAACATTAGTTGAATTATTGAAAATCTCCTGACACCTAATTAAATAAAATTATTGAAAAATGTACTTAGCCTTGTATTCAATCCGCTTCAAGTTTCAACTAACGGATAAACCAAACAATTATATTAGAAGTTTGTTTGTAGTTTTTTTCCTTATATAATCTAATATTTTTATTTTAAAATACTATTTTAATAATTTTCTTTTTTGTTATGTTATTTACTGTAATTTTTTTGTATTATATTTCTATGTATATATATAATAAATGAGAAAAAAAGCTTTGTTGAATTGTTTGTCCAATTAGATTAAGATAAAATAATGCAAATATATATACCAAACGTTCAAACCCAAATAATAATCTCTTAAGTTTTAAGCCATTACAAACTCAACAATTAAAAATATCATATAATAAATATAATACATATTAAATATAAGGAACTCAGAAAAATGACGAATTTGGAACCAATTTTAACATAACATTGTCTCAATTCATACATATTCTATATTTGTATACCATCAAAACATGATAAACAAAATCGTTGACTATCAACGTAACGTTGTAATTTTTTTGGTTTTACATTTATTAAATCTAAGAATTTTTGTATATAATATTAATAAGATACTAACAGTGTAATAAAAATTAAATTCATGATTGTTTTTTATAAACCATTTAATTTTCCTTAAATAATCTAAATTTTCATTAATTTTCTTATTGAAATTTGTTTGGTATATCTATATCTTACAAATAATCTAATTAGTTTTGTAAAAATAATCTTATTATTAAATTATTTGATGTAATTTTTATATAAAATAGTCATGAAAAATTTAAAACATTATTATTAAAACCAAAATTTAAATTAAGAAGTTATTTAGTTTGGAAGTTATGATGTGTTGAAAATATTAAAATAAAAATCTTATTATTAAATTATTTGATATAATTTTTATATAAAAGAGTCATGAAAAATTTAAAACATTATTATTAATACAAATTTTTTAAATAAGAAGTTATTTAGTTTTGAAGTTATGATTTGTTACATATATAAAAATAAAAAAACGAAAGCTACACATCCACTACGCCATGGCCCACCACCCCCACACGCCCCCCCACCCCCCGGCCCTTGCTAGCCCCAGCTTTTGGCAGCAAAAGCTACAACAAAAGATTTTCTTTAACTAATTTTTTTTATTTAAATTTCCATTTTTAGCATATGTGTTTAGGTGGAAAAATAGATCTTCCCATCTATACCACTATTTTGTTATTAGTTATTCAGGCTTGTCCACAGGCCATCCTGAGGACATTAATATATGTTCACGATTAATGTGTTAAATTCAAATTATTGATTAATTTTATTTTTTATATAATAAAAGATGAGATCATTACATAATATATTAAGAATTGTTCACGATAAATATTTACGTATTTTATATATATATATATTTTATATAAATATATATTTACGAATTTTATATTTTTAGTACGAGTAATAACATGTTAAAGTGACCTGATGCTATTTAATTACTTGACATTCATACTTATGTATTTCCAGATTATTATGTTATACCTACATGGGGTTTATTTGAAATTTTGAATAATTCTAAAAATAGAAAATTATAATATTAATATAACTATTTTTTAAATAAAATTTAATTTTTTTTCATCAAATAATTTGTAGACTTATTTTAGTGATAGTGGTGAATTAATACTTTTTTTTCTCTCACTTATATCAAAAGATATATTTAATTATTTCCAAAATTCATTTATGTAACTTGGATATCAGGTAACAACTAAGATAACCTTGACTTACTATACAAGTAATCAGATTAAAATTTTGAACTTTTAAAATTACTAGTAATACACCCATTGAATATATGATTTATTATTTATTATGATAATATATAATTTTGTAATTATATAATGAAATTACTATATTATAAAATTATTAATACATCTTTCATTATTCATACTTTGTATAATATACAAATATATTTTCATATTTTTATTGATTTTTAAAGTTGTATTTTTCAATTTCAAAAATTGTTGGGTAAAGTAGAGTTTTAACTGAAAAAAGTAGAATTTAGTTGAATTTCCCCTATACATCAGGGCTTCCTTATGTATTTGTTTTTGGGTTGCTGTGTTATTCTAAAATTCAAATAACACAAATTGTATATACCCTTCTAAATTATATTTGATAATATTAAAAAGTTGGAATACAAAAATTTATATATAATTTAAATGACAAATTTGAAAGCTTATATTCTATTAGTTTGTTTTTTGTTGAATTTTTTTCATGACTCAATAGATAATTTGATAAGCCAATGATTTTAAGAGTTAGTTATAAGAGACCAATTAAAAATATAAATTTTGAAAAATTTATTTATATACAAAATTTCTTATAATTACAAAAAGTATATTAAAATTTCTTTTAACTTTCAAATTGATAATATGAATAATTCTAGACATTAAGTAATTAAAATTAACAAAAAATTAAAAACTGGAAAACTTACATTCTATTTATTTCTATTTTTTACTGAATTTTTTTCATGGTTCGATAAACAATTTGATAAGCCAATAATTTTTGGAGTTGGTTAAAAATGACCAATTAACAATATAAATTTTAAAATATTATTTATATGCACTATTTCTCATAATTACAAAAAATATCGTGAATGGTTTTTAACTTTATAATTAATAATGAGAATAATTATAGACATTAAGTAATTAAAGTTAACACAATTTAAAAAAAGAAATAAATTATTGTTCAACAAAGAATAACAATCATCGTCGACAACAAATAATAATAATTAATAAGTAGTGATAATAATAATAACAATAATAATAATAATAATAATAAACATAAATAATATATTATATGAGAAAAATGTTCTAAATAACATAAACAATTTTCTTGACAAAACTGATAATTTTTGGAATTTTTTTACTAATCATATAATGATATAACATTTTTAGGAGGAAAAATGATAAATTATAAATTTTACCAACTGTCCTCCTTTTATATATGGATAGATAAGATCATATAGTAGATGTATAAAATATTAAAATCCAAATAAGGTAAAGTCAAATATAGGCTAATATTTTAGAACAAATTCGAAAATTTAAAAGGCACATGCTTATACTATTTTTTTTTCTTTTTTTTTTTTTTTCTATTTAAGAGCGTATAATTATTTTGTAATTATAATTATACCATTATCTGAATTATCATAATTTGTAAATAAATTAATCAAATATACCTTCCAACATACATTTGGGCTGAGTTGATTCTAACATTACCAATAGCAGACAGATTGGCTAGGCCTTATCATTGGGTTGGGTCGGGCCTCAACTTGGCTGAATCCCAATACTTACGTCCATATATGCCGTCCAATTGGGCCTTCATTTCTTAAGGCCCAATTAATTGTTCAGACTTTCGATCAGGTCTAGCCCACTAGGCCCAAACCTATTTAGCTCATTTCAGTTCGGGCTTTTTCAATCCAGATCATTCGGCCCACTCGTTCGCGGACTGACTCAAACGCACAACATCTTTTATAAAACAAAAAAAATTGTGGCGTACGTCATTTTGAAATAGTTTTAAAACTCAATTCTATATGAATGCTACAGCTGACTTAAATTTAAGGGACAATAATATTTAAATTTATTGAATTTAGTTCATTCACCATATATTTATACGAGTTAATATGTGTATGTATAAATAAATAACATATTTTCATAATTAAATATAATTTACTCAATATTGTATTCAGATAAATTGTCTACCGTCAAATCAATATTTTAAACCAAGTTTTAAAATCTGAGAGAAAAGACAAACTAAATCAGTTGGACTTCAGTGTAAATTGACATTTTAGTTCAAAGGTGAAAAGATTATGATGACTTTTTACCTTAAAAACTTGTTATGTTAGATAAAGTTACTATGTATCCTTTTAATCTTTCTAAATGGGTTGTAATCATGTACCCTTTCAATAATCATTAACAATGATATTAATAAAAGTATTTCTTAATTTGAAAGAGAAATTAAACGGAATATTAGGCAGGAAGAAATCAATAAATACAAGAAAAATATGAATATCATTAATTTAGAATTTCAATACTTTTTTTTTTTTCAAAATTTTGTGATATCGATACTTTTTAAATTTAAAGTATGAATATTTTTATAAATATTGATATTTTGAACTTTGGTTTTAATACAGTCTTTCTGAACGTGTAATTAGTGAATTTTCAAGCAACTTTAATTTCTTTTGGTGTTCATTAAACCCATGTTAAATGTAAAAAATAAATATTTTATTTTTATTTATATAAGGATTTTCTGATTGGCACCAATTTTTTTGCATCGTATTTCGAGCAAGCTTTTAGGTTCGTTTTTTTAATGGGTCAAAGTGTACTAGACTAATTGAGAGTTGAGACTCATTAAAAGACGAGACAATGGAATCCAAAGTGACTTTAGATATTTTGGGAAAGATTATTATATCTTATGGTTTATGAATGAATTCAATTTTGAAAATAGTATCTACTTCTATATATCTAAATCTTACCGTTTTGAAGTATCGTTGTTGGAGTCTTGGAATCTATAAGCTAAATTTTAATTAAATTTTTTAGCAAAATTAATGTAATTGAAATAAATAAATAAAATGCTAAAAAAAGCAAAAAGCAAAATGTCCGAAATACAAACTCCGCCGCCCTTTAAAGAAGAAAAGCAATTATTGCTCTTTATCAGAAAACTTGTCTGAAAACACACTCATTTATCACCGCCGCTTTCCACCACTACCACCACCGGCGGCGATAGCTGGTGGTGCCGCCCACATTCCTGCTTCAGAAGCCGCCATTGTCTTCTTCAATGGAATTCTCTCATTCCTTATCAGCTCTCATCTTCACCCTCCATTTTTCTCTTCTCCTCTTTTACAGAGGTAAATAATTGCAAAATTAATCTCAAATTTCTACAATTTTGTTTATTTTTCTAAAAATGTATGATCTCACTCTCTCTCGCAGCTGCATTTGGAGCTACATTCACGTTCACAAACAAATGCGACCACACCGTATGGCCCGGTGTACTCGCAAACGCCGGCAGCCCTAGTCTCGCCACCACCGGATTCGAGCTCCTACGCGGCTCCTCCCGCTCATTCACCGCCCCTTCCGGCTGGTCCGGCCGCTTCTGGGGCAGAACCGGCTGCACATTCTCCGACGGCGCCGGATCCTGCCAGACCGGCGACTGCGGCTCCGGCCGAACCGAATGCGCCGGCGCCGGCGCGGCGCCGCCTGCCACTCTGGCCGAGCTGACCCTCAGCTCCGGCGGCCTAGACTTCTACGACGTGAGCCTCGTCGACGGCTTCAATTTACCCATGCTGGTCGAAGCCACCGGCGGTTCGGGCATGTGCGTCTCGACCGGGTGCGTGGCGGATCTCAGCCGGGCCTGCCCGACGGAGCTCCGGGCTGGGAGCGGCGGAGGTTGCAGGAGCGCGTGTGAGGCGTTTGGGAAGCCGGAATATTGCTGCAGCGGCGCGTATAACTCACCGAGACTTTGTAGGCCGTCGAGTTACTCGCAGTTGTTTAAGGCGGCTTGTCCGAGATCTTACAGCTACGCTTATGATGACCCCACCAGCACCTTCACCTGCTCCGGCGCTGATTATACGGTGACGTTTTGTCCTTCAATGCCAAGGTAATTCAAAATTCTTTTTCTCCTTTTTCTTTATTTATAAATTAAAAAAAAAACTATTTTCTATAAACAAAATAATTTTCTTACTTTATTTTTAAATTATTACTATATAAATTTGTCAATTAATTTCATTTTCCTTGAACAGATAGCTTCCATTTTACTAGGTTTTGTTTTTTAAACATTAGTTCAGTCTCCTATTTCATTTTATTATACGCACTTAGTAACGGTCATATTTTAGACCAAACAATGATTGATAAAATTTAAAATTGGCACGATTTTGATAGATGTTGTGTTTATGATCACCGTTGTAGAATCTGTGATCGTTTGTGTCATAATTCGAAAAAAGAAAAGAAAAAGCTGTATAACCAAATGTAGCATTGAATAATCGATTACTTTATTCCATTGTAAATCCCATTTATACATGATAACACACAGAGTTTCATAGATATATGTAAGTATTAATGAATACCAAAAATAATTTTCATAAATTATTAGAAGACATACAAAATTTGTGTTTTTCCTTCAACTCCTTACAATTTTGTTTATGTTGACTGTTTCGGAAAATTGTCCATTCCATATCCTATATGCTATTGTCTATTAGCCCAATTAAAGCAACATTCTATTTTTATTTAAAAAAACAAACTTCCTAGCTTTTAAGTAGCATTTATATTTTCACCTATCTAACTCTTTTACTGATGATGATATTTTTTGCAGTCAGAAATCTGCACAAGATCCAACCCCAACAATGTCAACACCCGGGACAAGCACAACTACTAATGACGGGTCACAAACAGGATCGGGTATGGGAGGGTCCGACTCCGACCCAGGATCCGGACTAGGGTCACAAACAGGATCGGGTAAGGGAGGGTCCGACTCCGACCCAGGGTCCGGACTAGGGTTAACCGGGATGGACCCAGAATCCGAGCCTGGGTCGGTATCTCAACCTGTGCTCACAGACAAAACATGGCTGGCCGGGTTGGCCATGGGGGATTCGACTACATGTTCTTGCTCGTCAGCATTTCGTTTCACCTTCGTTGTTTCTGTTATAATTTTAACCATTTTTTCCTAGTGTTTTTGTTTGGTGGTTTTCCTAAATTGTGCATATGTAGTGCTGAATGAATTTCTTTTTTGCCAACTTGCTTTAAATGTAACATATTATTATATCACGTCATCATATTCTATTAGGCTTTTGCTCTTGAAATATGACCCCAAAAAAAAAAAAAGGTTTCAAATTGAACAGAAATCTGTGTGAATGTGAAGAAATGTTGTCTGATAAAGGAAAATCCTTTGCTGAAATTACAAGCATAGCTTTGAATTTGTAAGAACAAAGAGAAATAGAATCAGTCGACACTCAATAAGTACTAAATGATAAAGTAATAACCACAAAAACTTATATGAGATGGTTTTACGGACAGTGAGATAGGATCGATCCTTATTATCCACAAATTAAATTCATTTTCATAAATTCATATGTGAAATGTGAAGTATAGGTTGTGGGTTGACCTGTCTTACGTAACTAGTAACTAGAGCCGTGAATGACTTAATATCAAATACTGGTATTAATATAAGCTACAACTGAACGTTGAAGTGTTTGGTTTCTCTGCCCGATGACAACGAAAACGTGGAGTCTACCGTTTTCTTACCGTACTTCACACTGACTTTGTACTCGCCTAAGAAGCCAAAAAAGTTGTAAGAACCATGATTGTCCGTTTCGCCATCTAAAACCTCGGTACGCCACTCTTTTAGCAGCTTGTCGACTAAATCACCCGTCGGAAGGTTATTCAAGACGTCGTCCGTGAGACACATTCGGTAACAATGACCTTCTCGAATGGCCGACCACAATACTATCCCCTTGACAGCCGGATGCGAAAACCCCTCTCTCAGAACTTCTTCCAAGTACATAGCCTGTTATTTTTGCAAATATTGAAGTATTTATAAAAAAAGTTGTGATTTTATCGACAATTAATATTTAAATTTTCGAGAACCTGTGTTTCTTTATTGAACTTGTCATTGATATCAACTTCAGTTAGCCAGATCGGAAGACCGAGAGTGGCCAATTTATCAAGAATCCCTCTCATTAATGGCGGATTCGGAACATCGAAGTGGCCCTGAAGCCCGATTCCATCCATCGACACCCCGCCTCGTTGGAGCTCTCTCATTCTTGCAACATAAGTATCCACAGTTGAGTTATCATCCTGACAAGTCTCCAGCACATTGAACTCATTCATAAACAAAGTCGCCAACGGGTCGGCCCGATGGGCCGTCATGAAGAACTGCAACGATGCATTAGGCCCGAGTCGATCCTCATAGAAATCGAAGTGAAGCATTTCATTGTTGACATCCCAGTGGATGAATTCCTCCTTGTATTTGTTCATCAGGCTCTGTATCCTGAAGTTGACAGCTGATTCCAGGCCCGGCCCGGTCAGGTTCAGAACCCATTTCGGGATGAACTTCGGGTCCTCCCAGAAAATATTGTGGCCTCTTGCCATGATTTGATTCGATCGAATGAATTCCAGCATTTGATCCGATGTTGTATAGTTCAGTTCTCCTTTTATGTATTCCGTTGCGTTCCATTTGAGCTCGTTTTCGAAAACTGCCACGTTGAATCTCTCAACGAACCATTTCTGACATTGTTGAACCAAAAGTATTATCAGCGTTGGAAGAAAATTGCAAAAGTTGTCCTCTAATTATTACTTATTTACCATAATCGGACCTGATATGGTGAATTTGCTATGATGCTCTTGGCTATGGCAGATCCAAATAGGAAATCTTTTGAGACTTGTTTTAGTGTTATTGATGCACCTTGCAATGCTGCTCCCTGTTCGTCTGAAACATGGATTGTAACGGCTCGTTTTCTTGCCTGATTCAGACAAGAAAATGATGATCCTATGGTGTTTACAGTAGGAAATAATTTGCAAGATTGATGCATTTCATTTTCATCTTCTTACCCCATTGATTTTGGTTTCTTGATTTAATCTCCATTGTTCTTCAGTGAAAGGCTGCAAAGAAGCACTTGCAAACTCTATGCTGATGTTTCTGCTGTCTCTATTCTGTGAAGAGAATTTGAATTGTAATTTCTAGGTTTATTTCAATGTAAAAAGGGGCATACAATACACTATTTATATATAAGAAAATGAAATTTATTTAAAGAATATTTACCTTGAGATAAAGTGTGGATGAATTTGAAGGGGATGATAAGACAAATCCACCCTTGAGAAAAGACCAACATCCCTTGTTTGCAATCACAGTTCCAATGCATTTTAACTTAGTCTCCTCTGTCACAAGGCTTGCCCTAATTAGAGCAGAATCTGCATTGTCTATCTTGATCCAAACTGTTGTACAATGCAAGAACATTTCAAAATCGAAGTTATTTCACTAATACATTGTTACTAAACACATGTCGTGTAACACTATCATGAAACATGTTCTAACACGGTGCTAAATTAAAGGGTGGAAAAACTCAACTGGAAAAACAATATCGGGTGCCATCTTTGAGGTTTCTCAAAGAAAACGAAGGCAGATCAAGTAAATCTCCATCGTCCTGAACGCCCCGTTTAAAATTTGAGGTTTGATCTTTGAGCATCCCTCCTTTGTATAATGGCTCCTCAGGTTGCAATTTACACTATCAACATGCATGAGAATTATATTACTAATTAATCACATTGTTCTAACATAAATTTTATAGAAATTTGGACAAGCAACATTGAGACATTATGAGGAATGATGTATTGTCCATTTTACTAGTACTATTTTTTGAATCTTGAATACCTTTGTGTAAGCAGAGGAATCATAGAGTGGCCCATCTGCCAAACAAAAAAAAACAAGAAATATGTGTCAGTATGATGAAAACTGTTATCCCGAGAGAGAGAGAGAGAGAGAACCATAAGATGAAACCAGAGTTGAGCTAAAGAAGAAGAGCAAAAGCAGAGGAGTAAAGAGAGAGAGTTCAGCCATGCTCTTTGATTTTGCAGATTAGAGCAAAGTGTTGAAGAGAAATGGATTAAAGGTGTGTTTGGATAAAAACAAAATGGTTGATGAGAAAATATTGAATATCAGAGGTGGGATGCATCACAAGTGAAACAGTGCTTTTGAGGAGCTATGGCACCATGCCTCTTCACATGCAACCAACAATCAAATATCTTGTCTTTCATTAGTGTACCATATATTCTATTTTTCTTTTATGTCCTTCGTTTATCATCATAAAAACTACGTAGTTTTGACAATTAATTTAACTTAAAGTGAAACTCGTGGCCGAAACTACATAATTGCGACAATTATAAGCAAGTATGACATGGGATCATAGAATAAATCATCTTATTTTTATAAAGAGAACTCTTCTTTTTTGCACATAGAATACTAAATTAAGAAATGCATTTAGTGTACCTTGAGAAACTATTATTCCTTCATTTAGACAACGATATATTAGAAAAAATCATAAATATTTATATGCACTAAAAGTATAGATCATGATCCATGTAATTTAGGTCATATGGTTCGACTGTGCTTTTCACATGCCATATTCGTGCTTCACGCAATCCAAGCTTCGCGTTCAAACCCAAGTCTCGCTTGTCTAACCTTTTAGTTAGGGAAACCCAACCTTTTAATTATATTCGCATAGCCTTTATGTTTTTTGCTAATCTAACATTTTATAATGTATCACAGATGTATAAACTTTTATGTTATAATAATATAACATTTATGTTATTCTTTAAGTATATAAAATATCAACTATACTACATAAATTTTTATATTGAAAAAAGTCTAAATTATTCACTTAAAGGTTATATATTTGTATATAAATGTTGTACTAATATAATATAAATGTTATACTCGTATAACATAAAAGTTATCACATAAATTTTAAAAAAAAATCTGGACGTGGATTCGGATCAAACCTGATTCAACCGACACGCGCCCAGTTACACATGCACTTGATTAACAAGAACACCACTTTAGAAAAATAATCCCCAAATCCCTTACTTTAGAGATTCAATCTTATTTACAATTATTTGTCTTTTTTTAATCTTTTATGCAACTATCTTTCAAAATTATTTTTATAGCTATCCTTGAAATTCTAATAATTTTCAACCTAATATGTGAATTATTTAGCTAAAATATAGAATTTTTTTTAATTAATCTCACTGTTTTTTAAATTTTGGATCCTTTATTTCTTGATTATTCAATATTAGTCAAATTAATTTTTATGTCCTTTAAGTAAATATATCCCTTATTGTTGTGACAAACTTTCAAATTAGTTTTGGTAATTAATTATGCAAATTATAATCTTCAAATTATAAAAATGTGATTAGTGATGATTAGTCACACGAGAAAGAAAAAGAGAGCTTGTGGATTTACCTTAATCAGCCCGAATTGATAAGCTTTTTCTCATATAAAATCACAAAAATTTATATGAGAGAGTCTTATAAATAATTAACATAAGACAATACAAAATCTATTTTTATACATTTATATATAAAATATGAAATATAGATTATTGTTGTGAATTGACTCGTTTCATGTAACCAAACTTATAAGACAGCTCAGGATAAGATTGATAAAACGTGGTGACTTCTTCTTAAAATATGTTTCCATATAAGTCATCATTAATAGGGTATGGGATTTTAATAATAAACAATAAATCTATGAGGATCAACTTTAATAAATACGTGTGGTGTTGATCCAACGGATGAAAATGAAGTGATATAATGTTGGAATCGATGAATATATAAGTGGATTAATTCTTCGATTGAAGACTTTTTTATGAAGAGGATCGATCCGTCAATCCAATGGATTTTTTAACATTGAATTTAATTCAACTATGCAGACCTAAAATCAAGGAGATCTAGAATGATTTAATAATTTATTTTGTGAAAAACGATGCCAAAAGTTAAATGTAAAAATTTATGTAAGGTTGTCTCACGTGAGTGAGGTTTTATGTGAACGTAAATATAAACATACAATTCTAAATAGTTTTAAATAAATTAAAAAATTTGAAGGAGGCTCTCGATTTGTGAGATTGTTTCTATTTGATATATATATATATATATATATATATATATATATATATTTTTTTTTTTTTTGATGATACCATTTTATATATCATGATATAAAATGAATGTAAAATGTTATTTAATAAAAATAAATAATTTCGTGCGTCGTCTTCTGATAAGAACATTTATTTTATTAATATTAATTTTTTTTTATATCGGTGCACAATTAATGCTAAAATACAATCACATAATTAAAAGTAAAAGTACAGAAAAAAAAAAAAGATTGGCATGAACTGGACTGAGGAATCTTTGATTTTCATATTAACAAGAAGGATTAATCCAAGTTCTCGAGTATCAACTCTGTTCAATAAAAGATAAAAAAAATGGAGTTTGGAGATTTCAATGGAAATTCCTTCGAGATGATGAAGTATTTCATAATGACTATTTCATCATTCATTAAATGGAGATCTCAAAAAATTTAAAATTTAAAATAATGTCATAAGAATTGTACTTAGAATACTATAATGGCTTGTTAAATAAGAGAAATAAAAGTACATGAAATAAATTACTTAGTGTCAAAAGTAGTTCACGGGGCCTATACTAAAATTGGAAAATAGAATAATTAAAATTTATATTTGTGTGAATATTGTGGGCTAGGTATCAGAGACTTAGGCGTGGGGATGAGCCAATAATTATTGCCAATTTGGCATGCTGGGTTGGGACCGTTTTATACTATTCCAAAGTGTTTGATTGTTCATTTTCTCTTATATATCGATGATGTCATTTAATATATATGATATGTAAAAATAATTCATGAATGGTCCGTGAAATATGATTTTGGAAAAGAAATAAAAAGTGTTTCTTTTCCTTCAAGAGAGGTGCAAGATATAATCACGAAGAGTTGGGTTTTGGTAAGTATAATGAGTAAACGAGTTAAGTTGAATCGATCTAACATAGCTTGCAAGTGTATTATTTTTCATTGGGTGGGACTAAAGACATCCCTTGGACTTCTAAGGGCATCCCATTCATGTGTAATTACACATGAATGAGATGCCCTTAGAAGTGTAAGGGCATCCCATTCATATGTAATTACACATGAATGGGATGATTCATGTGTAACTTCTAAGGGCATCCCATTCATGTGTAATTACACATGAATGAGATGCCCTTAGAAGTCCAAGGGGTGCCTTTAGTCTATCCCTTTTTCATTTACACCCTCATAATCCAATTAGCTGATACGGCAAATCAGAGGGTTCCGTTTCTCATGATTAGTTGAACAAAACCCGAGCATAGTGATTAGAATAAAAAAAAAAAAGATGTATCATAAACAAGAGTAGAGATGCATGGCTAAATTACAAGAAAGATTCAAGAAAAAAGAACCCTAATCCATAATTTGATCACCAAAATTACATTTTCTAACATGTTTGCTACATAGATTACATGAACATGGTATTAGAAGTTGTGATGCAAGAACAAGTGTTGGGGAGAAGCTGGACCAATCTCCTCTACTAGACTTCTAAGACCATCTCCAGCACTGTTGTTATTTCCCCCATTTCTCGTCTCGACATTCTTCGCATCGAGATCGGCCTCAGAAACGGATGATTTTCTCCTTTGTGAAGAGGCAACACTTGGAAAAGTAATCCACGATGGAGCCCTAAACTCGATTATCTGATCCTCCGTATCTCCCCCGTCTGAGGTTGACCGGTTTCCAGACCTTAGAGACGACTTCTTGTGAAGTCGACTACTTCCCAAGACAACCTCCGTTGGCAAGATAGGTTGGTCGATAGACGGGCTACCCATTAGCATAGCGAGTGCACGTTCCAAAGCTGTTGTTACTTTGTCCATCGACGGCCTCTCCTTCCCTCTCATTCTCACACATTTGCTAGCCACATTAGCGATCCGTTTCATGGCATCAAGATCTGTTGGAGGTTTTAAAACGGGGTCGAAAACGGCCTCGATATCACCAGCTTTGATCAAAGGGACAGCCCACTCAACAATGTTGCCTTGTTCATACTGCATATCAATGGCTTTTCTACCACTTAGAATTTCCAATAGCAATACACCAAAGCTATACACATCCGATTTCGTAGTGAGATAATGAAGCCTATAGTACTCGGGATCAAGATAGCCGAGCGTGCCAGCTGGCAATTCGGCCAAAGGGCAGCTACTATTGGCTGGTCCCAACAACGACAGCCCAAAATCAGAAACACGAGCATTGTGTTCTTCGTCTATGAGGATGTTAGAAGACTTTATGTCCCTATGAATCACGGGGGGACAAGCATAGCCGTGTAGGTATTCAATCCCACGAGCAGCTTGGACCGCGATAGTTACTCGTCTAACCCAATCTAGTTGCTCTTTAAGTTGCTTGTTCACACCATGGAGGTGTTGGTGCAACGAACCATTAGCCATGAACTCGTAAATGAGAAGCCGTTCTCCACGTTCTTCACAATAACCGAGCAAATTAAGCAAATGTGCATGATTTAGCCTCGAAAGTAAATCAATCTCCGTGTGAAACTCCTTCGTATTCTTCTTTAAATCAGTAGACAGGATTGCCCTTTTAACAGCAACCATGGTGCCACCTTTCAACACCCCTTTAAACACACATGAAAAACTACCTTTTCCCACTAAAGATTCTTCCTTAAAATTCTCAGTGGCCCTCTCAAGTTCTGCATAAGTAAACACTCGAGCCCTCCTAATCTTAAGCTCATCAAAATCACTCCCCGTCTCCACATTTCCACTACCACGTTTATACTCAACTGAACACCTACAACTCCTTAACCTGTATCGAACATATACAACTGCAGTCAATGAGACAACGCTCACCAAGAACACACCAAGAGAAACCTCTGCAATAATGATCGGCACTTGCAACGACCAAAATCTTCCACCCTCCTTATTCTTGGAGCAATTCAAGAAACACTCACTAGAGCTACACTGCGAACAATTATAACCACATTGCCTGTCTGATCTCGAACTACACTCAGCAATCTGATACATCTCATTAGGACAACCTAAGCTACAAGGCAGGCAAATGTGGGAGCCAGAACCACAAGATGAACTAGCATTGTCTAACTCATAATAATCAGGAGAACAAGTTATCGTTCTACAAGCATCAGGCAGCACAGCCAATGGCTTACTAGGCGAAGGAGAACCAGCACCCCAACAAACGGGACTCAAAGACATTTCAGCCAAAATCCCACAAGTAAAGTAATCACCACCAGCAATCTCATAAAGCCTAACACCACTAGGAGGCGTCGTGCTTTTCCCAACGCTGTAACCCCAACAAACAACCCCTCGATCGTAAATTCTAATCCCACAAGCATGAAATTTTCCCCCAATAACAGAAACCATAGGATCATCTGGGACTAAATCAACATTAAACTTTCCGAAATAGATACTAGAACCAGCCAAGACCTCGTTTTCGAGATCCAAACTCCTCCCCCAACACACAACCCTAGAGTACACCCCTTCAAGAATTCCACAAACATGAAAACCACCAGCTGCAATTCTCCTAAATCTCAAGTCATTAGGGTTTAAATCAATCACATTACTTCCTGTTTGATCCCCCCAGCAAAAGACACTCCTATTTTGAGCAAATAATCCACAGCTAAACACAGAACCTGAAGAAATAGATTGGATCTGCCCATCAAAACTGTAACTCTTTGTCATGTTATAACCCCAACAATCAACTAATGATATGTTTCTCATGTTCCCCATCAATGGCTTTCTCAATGCACACAAATGATTATCTCCAGCGCTTATTTCTAAGTACTCTGAATTCTTACCAATTTGCAGAGGAATTCCCATCGGAATAAACCCCGTGTTTCCCCAACAAAAGGGCCTCTTCGAATCCACCAAAAGCCCGCAAATAAAGCCACTTCCAGCTGTCAAACCAAGAAAAGATGAATCTTTGGGAGTTGCATGAACAATCGCAAGGTTTTGACCAAAGCAACTAACCGAATGAGAGCCGTCGGATTTTAACCCACAGAAAACGGAGCCCTCTTCTCCGTACGATGCGGCGATGGACGCCATTGATCCCAAGCTGGAAACATTCCCACTCATATAGGAAAAAAACAGCAAAAATATCACACAATTTCGATCAAGGAAAACCGGAGAATTATTACGTGAGAAGAGATTCTTCATTTCCTCCCAAAATGTGATGCTGTTGAGCTGATTCAGAAGTGGGGTTTTTGAGACGGCGGCGAAGGTGGCGGAGAAGGTGACGGAGAAGCGTTTCACTCTGTGTTGTGTGTGAGAGAGAGGGGGAGGAAGAGAGGGAAAGGAAGCTGGTGGGAAGCATTTAATATTCATCTGACGGTCCACATTTCTTGATCTTAATTAAACGGCCAATATTGGTTAAAAATAATAATAGTGTATTTAATAACCGCTCGATGTCAGGCTCGCATTAAATGCTTCAATCCAACAAAATTCGCTGATAATTTTGTTGTTCAAATTTCGAATTCGAGTAATTAATTAGAAAATTTTGTAAATTTAATTTAATTTAGTCAATTATTATTGTTATTATAGGTAAGAAATACAATTCCTACGATACAATTTCAGGCAAAAAAAAAAAAAAATTAACAAAATATAATAGTATGATTTTGAGTTGCTATTTTGACTCAATTTCCAAATTACAGAAAAGTCTATCAAGATGTGATTACATGAACAACAATTCAACAATAAATAGCCAATAATCAATAGTTTGTGACTTTGTGTACTGTATTAATTGTTGTATTATAAATGTATATCTTGGATTTTTCTACGTTTTTGTAAAAATGTTGGAGAGAGTGCAAAGAGATGAGCTTTATATAATTTGAAGTTAACTCTCGAAAATTAACATGTATTCGATTCATTTATTTGGAGCTCTAGAAAGATGCTGATTTTTATAACTCAAGTTTGCCCAACAGCCTTATTATTATTATTATTATTTGGGCTATTAGTCTTAGATGGTGTGATCCAAAATTTAGAAATCAGCCCAACTCATTTATCAGTCTTGTTAATGAGGCCCTTATTGTATTTGGGCTTCCAGTACAAGAATTTTATAAATAAAAGTAGATAAATATTACTAATAATTCTTCTTTAATTTTTAGAAGTTTTGTTGATTTAAAACCTAAAATTTAAGTATTGATTTGATGCCTAAAAGATAAGATTTATTGATTGCAACCTGAAAGATGAGTCATTAATTAACGACCCACAATAACAAAATCATATCGGATCTCTAATTTTTACGTTATAATTATTATTTATAATTATTTAATTCTTCAATTAATAGTTTTTATCTTTCGAGCCATATTGATAAAAGTCCTTAATTTTTTTTATTATTATAAAACAATACAACACACACACACACACACAAAATAAAAATAAAAATAACTATTAAAGCATCATAAAATATAAAAATATCGCCAGCCATTACAAAACATACACAATTTACATCTCGCAGAACTACTACAAACTGAAATTTGATAGCTAATATTTGACTGAAAAATCAATGTCTATGAATATTCTAACATTACAATTCCGTGGAAAATCACACCAAAAAAATACCAAGAAAAGAAAATTACAACAAATGAAAACAGGACATCATTCGAGAGAAAAAATATTTCCCATCAGTCCCCTTTATCGGCCATTACTTACTGAAGATTTCTTAGAGCTTCTGCTAGCATAGATCTTAGCATACACACTCTTGGTTCTAATAGACAGCAAAACATCAAGACCAAACCCAACAACACATGAAATTGCCATAACCACGAACACCATCCTATAACAATGAGCACCTATGCATGTGTTGCCACCACCCGCCGTGGCTGTTGCCTCCGCATCGTACAAGTAGCCCGCCAGCAGGCCCGAGAAGAGGAACGAGCCGAGCGGAAGGTTGAGGATGAGGATGTTGTAGATGAGCCCGAAATATTTCAGCCCGAAGAGCTCTGAGGCCGTAGGGACCGTGACAGCGAGACGAACACCGTAGCAAATCCCGACGACTATAGAGCCGACGTATAGTGAGCCCGGCAACGCCATGGCCAAGAGGACGTATCCCACTGCCATTAGGATCTGTGAAGCCGCATTCCAAACCGGCCTCGGTGTTCCACCCCTCCTATAAATAACAAAGTGGTGTTCGGGTTAGGTCGGGCCGGGCTGAGTTACTGAGTTTTTAATAAGAGGACCAACTCGATCCTATTTTCATTTTCTAGATTTATTATACGAGAGTGACAACATCCAACCACATCAATGTGGACCGCAACGACAATTTAACCACATGCACTGCCTTTTCAACCCTTATTCTAAAGTGAAGGTCTTTTTGTAAAGAAAGAAAGATCAACTTTTCTCAAATATAAATGTCAAAACTATTTAATTTTCAATTATAGTAGTAGCATTCAATATACTGCCATTCAAACCAACCCACTGTGGACTTTTAGATGCTCTGAAAAGCCAGTATTAGAAGGGTAGTTGAAAATTGGAGTCACCCACCATTTTCATTGGCTCCGAAAAGCCAATAACATAACACATACACTGAAAAAGATTTTAACATACTTTCAATAATAATAATAATAATAGTCCCATAATAAATAAAACTTTTATGATTTCTAATCTTGTATTCTATTTTCTACATATGCATTTCATATTATACATATTCTATATTTACTAATAATAGAAAATAAATTTCCACAGCTTTAACATCGTTTTCAGCACCAAAATCAAACATATTAAAGTCAGAAATTCTCCTTCACGCTTAAGAAAAGAGTAAAGGAAGAAAGTAAGAGAAAAAGTAAAGCTACGCGTGAGCCGTGAAGTATATTCCACCGACTTCAGCCAATCTTTTAGTAGACAAAAATTTATAACACAAAATATAATTTCGTTAAATGAAAATTAAAATTGAGTAGTTTTGATAATTAATTAAAAATCGAATATCAAGTAATTGGAACACAAATAATCAATGATAATTGGTAGAAATTACTAATTAATTTTAAAATTTTTTTAATACCAAATCCATAAGAAATATGTTTTTTTAACCAAAAAATATTATTTTTTTGACAAAAATACCCCTCCATTACCAATTTCATTAAGGGTAACAATGTTAATTTCTATTGTATTTACGAGCAATTATGGTATAACTAAATTATGCATGAAAAGAGTATTTAAAAAAAGGTAAATTCTTACTTGATGAAGTGCTCGGAAACCGACCCGGATAGGATCCGACCGAAAAATCCCCATATACTGGTGAGCGAAACGAATATGGATACATCCGTATACCCTAGAGCGAGACCCATTTGACCCAGATTGTTCATCACTGCAAGACCCGTTCCAACTCCGCACAAAAACGACACGAATAGAATCCAGAAATCAACGGTCCTCAATGCTTCGATTATCGTGTGCTCTTCTCCCAGCACCGCCCTCCTCTTCTCCACCACCTCCGCCAACGACGTCGTTTCCACCTTCTTCTCAACCTCCACCTCCGCCAACAATGGCTGCCTCACGCTCTGCTCTACGTCGACCGTTTCGGAGCCTGAACGGATGAGATTCTTCACGGCAAGGTAGATCGGGATGGAGATGGGGGAGGCGAGGAGAATCAGGAGCACGGCGGCGAAGATTTGCGATAATAGGCGGCCGTGAGTGCCTGTTACGTCGTACGCTAGCAGGTAGACGGCGATTATCACTGCGAGGACGTTGATTACGCCGAAGAATTTGGTCTCCTCGCGCTCCTCGTCGGAGGTGGACGACGGCGGGATCTCGCGGAGGAAGAAGATGGCGGCGAGGCAGACGATGAAGGGGACGATTGCTAGCATCATCAGAAACTTCGCCGGATCGTCGGCGAACAGCGCCGAGCAGACGTCGGTGAAGATGGCGGTGCTTAATCCGACGTAGCCTTTCAGAATTCCCGACACTGGACCACGATTTTTGCGGAAATTCCGAATGCATGTTACCAGAACCGCAGTGTTCATCCACGTCGTGCTGTTGCCAGCCATACACATGAAAACGGACATCTGCAACAGAAATTTACGTGCAACTAATTTCAGCGACAAATTAGGGCTTCTGTTACTCATGATTTTGCAGAAAGTATGCACTTACCGCCCAGTAGGGGAGAGGTTGGATTGTGTGGCTAACGACGAGCCACTGGACGCCGTAGCCGATGAAGCCTTCAATTGAGCCAATGAGGAGGATGACAGGGGTGGATAGATGGTCTGAGGCGAGTCCGGCGAAGATCCCGAAGGCCTTTCCGACGTCCTTCGCGACGGAGAGATTGTTGAGCTGGAGCTGAGTTAGCCCCATGAGTGATTTGAGGGCGTCGGAATAATTGGAGAAAGTATAATTGTTTCCTGAAATAGATTGCACCCAGACGGCGGCGATGAAGCCCAGCCACTTTCCGGCGGGGGACGCCGGCGAGATTTTGAACCCCATTGAAAGATTTCTGAAATCTGAGTCTGGTCAAGATGAAGAAGGCGTTGGAGAGGGGTATATGGGGGAGGAGGTTTTGAGGTTGACGATTTCGCTAATTGTGAAAAAATATTATACGATTTGGAGCATTATATAAAGAGGAACTTTTCGCTAGTTCAATAATACCACTTGCTAAGTAAGGATTCAAACTAAGAAGAAAATGGTAGGAAACCTCATGTGGGCCCATCTTCTTCAATGATAAAACTAAGCCTCAAAACGGATCAACTAACCCACAGTATCTAAATCGAATTTTTGGTTCAAATTGAAAATCGAACCAAAAGTTTGGTTTTTAATTTTGGAGATTTTTTATTTCAATATTTTCTGTCCCACTAAAATAGGTTTTTTATTTTTATTTTTTATGTTTCTTTCGTTCAAATATTGAATCACTTCATTTCTCAATTCCTAAATTTCAATTTCCGTGGGCTATTAGCCCCTCTTCTATTTAAAGTCTTGGATAGACTTGAAACTTTAAAATTTTAATTTTAATTTATTTAGTAAATTGGAATGGAATTGGAATTTAGATGTGAAATTTATTTTATAAGTTCAAAATTTTGTGCCATATGTTATGTGTCCAGATATAAATTTATTTTTAAAATAAATTTGATCCCACTTATCAAACAAAATAGACATGTTAGACGTTGTGTCGATGTTGTTCAAGATAACTTTTTAATTAAAAGAGAAGAGTTTTAATTTGAATTCTTGTGGAAAACAGTGATGTTTTGATACAAATCAAAATATTATTATTAATTTTTATTATTATTTAGCTTATCATGTCACAATTAATGTGGCTGTTTAATTATAAATATGGGCTCACATCCTTGAAATGTGTAATTATTATTCGAATTGCAATAATATAATAAAGTTATATTTTTTTTTCCCCCCCGAAATTCTAAGGATAGGATTAAATTGCCGCATTTGAAAAGTGGTCTTTTTCATTAAGCCTTGAAAAATATTTGCAACTGGCAAACCTTGTTTAAATGGTAGTTAGAAATATTTTGGTATAATTCTAAAAGTTTAATTCTAATATTTTGAATTTAAAAAATCATGAATTTATCACATTATTATAATTCGAATCGTAATTATCGTCATCAAAAATTGTTTGAGTCACATATCTAATGAAACAGTCACGTCATATGAAACATCATAAATTAACCACATGTTTTTTAGAAAAAGAAAAAAGAGCTATACTCCATCGAAACAACAATATTTATTTTTATGTGAACTTAAAAGGAAGGAAAAGTATTTTAATTTAAAATGATATTGTTTTAAAGTAGATTAAACTTTTATTTTTTAGTTTTTTATCATAACATGGCATTTGGCTTGCCTATATACCTGGACAGGTGGATTCAAATCATTGAAAAATATAATTATAATTAAAATATAATGAGTTAAAATTTTAAACACTTTTTGCTACATTACAAAATAATTGATAATTGAAATATTATTAGAGAAATTATGATTTTTTTTCCAAATAAGCCAAATAATTTACAAGTTTCTTGTACGCATCTGCTCACGTTAATTGCTAAAAAAAGGCTTTCGTTAATTGCAACAATTCAAACAATTAAAGAAAAGTACATTTTAGCTAAAAGAATCCTGATTTAATAGAAATATATTTAAATGTTGGAGTATTAATTGCAAAAATATCAGAATATATTAAATCTTACCAACTACTAATATTGGAATGATATCATCATCATGTTGAGATGCTAGAGTGCTGAGAAGGGAACATATATGTTTGATATGTGATCAACAACCCACTTATTAAAATAAAAAATCAAATTAAATACATTAAAAAAGATATATTTAAAAAAAGAAAAGGAAAGTGCAACTTGGTAGACTTTAAGCAATAACGTAAGTAGTGGGTCCTATCATTTAAAAATTAGTTGATAAACAGCCACAAATCTGATATAAGCATCATGTCTTATCGGTTTTCTACAGCTATGATGAATTATATATCTCGTGCCAAATCAAATTGGAATCTTTATCGCTGCACGAAAAAATACTGCAGTTTTTATATTGTTTTAATGTAATAATTATCACATATCTTCAATAATTTACGTTATTTTTTATTAAAAAAGAAAGAATATTTCATAATATTCATTATTGTTATAGAAAAAGAAAAAAGAAATGTAATGACGACAATTAAAATAGTTTAATGTGATTATTTATCTCACTAATTTACTGTTGGAGTAAAAAAATCTCAAAATATTAGGAATACAATGCACTGTTGAAGATTAAAAACATATATTTATTTTTGAAAGAAATATATATCACCAATTATTAATTTACATTTACATGAATTCTTCATTATTTCGAATAACTGAACTTTTGTAAAGTTGTCTTATAAATTAAATTATGTGAATTCAGTTAAAAGTGAAAATACTTTTAATTTTAGACAAAAAAATTATCTTATCGAATTTTATTCATAAAATCGTGTTCTATGAGTTAAATGTATATTTCAAATTATTTATATTGAGAAAATAAACCACGGAATCTATTCTCAAGATAAGTGATATGCATTCATATTTTGATTTATAATATTGATATTAAAATATAAGAATTAAATTGGATATGTGAGTTGGATACTTCTGCCATATATATAAGTACAAGAGCAAGCATGTTACGGAAAAAAGTAAAATAAAAGGAATCTAAACATAATTATATATAAACATGGAAAAAATAATTCTAAAACGTGTTTAGAAGTGGTTATAACATTTTTCGGAACATAATATAAGATATTTAACCTTATAAAAACATCTTATTTTTCATATTTGCAAATATAAATTATCACAATTCATTTCATCAAGTAACTACAATCAATTATGCTAAAATACCATTTAGTATTTAGTTACTGGAAAAAAAATAGTATTTTGTAAATTTTAAACTTAATATCATTGCAAAAAAATAAAATAAGGTATATGTCTTTAAAAAAAATAAAAAAACCCCACAATTAACAATATTTTTAGAAAGGATAATATATATATATATATGGAAAATGTTGAAATACCTATCATCATAATTCTTAATATTTCACTAATGACATGTAATAATTTTATTAAAATTAATTAATATTTTAAATTTTTAACATAAATTGTGCACTTTATAGTGGGGAGGTGAGCAGTATTAATAATATATATATATCAAAACAACAAAAAGAAAAGGTTTTAAAGAATGATAGATACCTCATACCTAATAAATGAATGAGTAAGGAGGAGTGCTTATCAAAAGATAAGGTTGGGACAAAGACATGTACGGCTGAAAAGACCAAATGTAGAGACCAGGGCCAATGTACGATTGTCTATATCTTGTCCTCATTCCGAGATCTAGGCCCACTGGGCTTTTTCCACAGAATTTCACGTTCTTCAATTGAGGGACTAATTGGTAATTTTCCGTCAGTGAGAGGGAAAGGTTGAGAAATAAATTATTGAGCATAAATTGGGTATATATAGATAAATTTAATAAATGAATTTGATTTATAAATTAATTTTCAATTTTAAATTCATATTTTAAAATTTTTTAAAATAAGGAGTTGAATTTAATATATTATCTCAATTTAAGATTTTAAATTTAGATTGAGTTTTCAGTACAAGATAAATTTCATAGTTTTTTTTTATTTATATTTATAAATTTATATTTCAAGATATATTCATATTTTGAATAAATTAAAACAAGTTAGTATTCATGACTGATGTGTTAAAAATGCAGAATATTTTATATTCATATATATATATAGCCCATACTCACCCACTCACCGCGGACACATTAATATGTGCTCACGTTTGATGTATTAAAAATCCAAAATATCTATTAATTTTACTTTTCATATAACGAGAGGATTAAATCATTATATGTAATAAATGGACATATTAAGAGTTATCTACACTGGACATATAATGACAATTTTATCAATTTTCTTGATTTGCAGTGGAAAATTAATCTCATATATATATATATATATATATATATATATATATTTATATACACTAATTTGAACTTTTAAAACGGCCTGTGTTTTCGGGTAAAAAATTCTTTTAAAACACTAATCTCTTATGAGTAATGGGAGTATATATTTTAATGGAAATATTATAGAGAGAAATCCAATTGCGTAGAGTTATTGACAAAAATTAAAATAATGTAGTTATATTGTGATTTTACTTTAATTGTTTTTTATGTTTAATTATGGATTATAATACTGTGGTTAAAAAAACGAATATTTTTTTTAAATTAGTGTTTTTAATACAAGAATAATTCTTAAGAGAGGAAAATATATAAAATAATAATTATATAAATGGTAAATCTTGAAGTAATTGAATTTTACAATTTTAAATAGTTAACTATGAAGTTTTATTTATAGAACACACTAAAGGGGTCTTATAGTAGTCAGTAATTTATGACTTTGATTTTTTTCTTAAAATAAAAGTGACAGTACATATTTTGGCATGTTATGGCAAGTGGGCAAAGGAAAATTTAAATTTAATAATATTTATATCACTATCACGCTTTTATTTTATCGCCACATGCAAAGCATCCATCGTGCAAGTGCAACATTCGGTTAATAGGCGGCAGTGAAAGTCGCATTTTCTGCACAATTTACCAAGCACGCTTTTTATTCGCTTGTCTCTTGACTTTCCAACTCTTATATATTTTATTAGGACATAGCTGTTTGCAAGTTGTTTACTTTAAGGTACTATGACAACTTGTGACTTATGACAACCCCATCAAATAGTTAATTTAATTTGTAACTATCATTAACTTGACAAATGTGTGTTAATTTAATTGATTGAATTGTTAAGACAATTCAATATATATAATTCGTAGAAGTGTTTGTGGATCGTTGTATCATGATTCATGAGTAGTGGAGTCCTCGTAAAATGTATATTGATCATTATCTAAAATAGAGTAACTCATTTTGGTCTACACATGACAATTTATTTATGTTAGTATTAATTTTTTGGTGTAATAATATTTGAAAACATTAAAAAAAAGTATTAGAAAATTAATTGTGAGAAAAGGATTCGTCTTATAGTGTAAAATACTTTCAACAGAAAATATCTTATTATAATAGTAAAAGGAATAAAAAGTTTTTATTTAAGTATTTTATTAATATTATTTTGTGGTCTTTTCCAAGTTCAGTTGCCCCCACCTGTTCCGAAGGCTGCTACAGACCAATTCTATGGACGGAAACGACGTCGTATTACTCATGATTGTCTTAGCCAACTGTTATGACTTTTAAAATTGTTTATTTCACCTAATTTTCGTATTTATTTTGATTACAGAAAAACAGTGGGGATTTTACACACGGATTATTTTGTCTGTTTTCTTATGCTCAATTTTGGTTAACAACGTTGTTATCAACAACTTGCCATAACTCATTTTCAAATATTTACCATTTATTTAAATTAACATATTTATATGAATGAATAATAAATAATGTGTTTCATTTTAGAGACAATGGTTCAATATACCACAATCCCTTATAATTTTACCCAAAATATAAGGATTGATCCATATATACCACAATTGTTAAAACTTATGTCCCAAATACTACATTTTTGACTTGGTCAAATGTGTAAAGTCATGATGAGACATGACTGATGGGTTTGTTAGTGACATTTCTTAATATATTAATGTTTGTAATAGTTACACGAAAATACACAAATAATAAGAGCTTACACGAAATTAAATTTCCTGTAAGAATTTTTTTTTTTTTTTTGCCTTACACGAAATTTAATTTGGTGTAAGAATTTTTTTTTCTTACACGAAATTAAATTTCATGTAAGGCAAAAAAAAAAATTCAAAAAAAAAGTTTTTTTTTCTTACACCAAATTAAATTTTGTGTAAGGCAAAAAAAAAAAATTTTTTTTTTTACTTACACCAAATTAAATTTCGTGTAAGGCAAACAAAAAAAATCAAAATTTTTATTTCTTCAGAATTTTTTTTTTTACATGAAATTTAATTTCATGTAAGCCCTTATTATTTATGTATTTTTATGTAAATTTTACAAATATTAATATATTGATAAATGTTATTGACAAACACATCAGTCATGTCTCATTATGATTTACACATTTGATCAAGTTAAAAATATAATATTTAGGACATAAGTTTTAACAATTATAATATATAAAAATCTAATATATTAGATAAAATTATAAGAGATTATGGTATATTGTACCATTATCAATTAATTTTATTTATCATATCTACAACTTTGGACTACCCAAGGATCCAACATGAAAAAATCATATAAGTATCTTCCAAAAAGTGAAGCATTTAATTTGATACTTTACGTCAAATCAAAAAAATATTAAATAATCCAATATAGTATGAACGGTCAAGAATTTCCTTTTGGTGGCCCATAATTACCTACTTATTAAATAAAGAGTAGGTCTTGTGTGAGATCGTCTCACGAATCCTATTTCGTAAGATGGGTCGAATCGGATTGAACATAATAATTAAATAATATTTTTGTGTGTATTAGGTAATATTTTTCTATATTTCAAGTAATACTTTGTATTATATTATTTATTATATATATAAAATACAAAAGTATTACATGATACATAAAAAAATATTACATAATATATACAAAAGTATTACATGTTGCAGGAGGAGAAGAAAGCACCTGGAAGCCCTAGAATCCGCGTGTTTTTAAGACCCGACCCGACCCAATTCGGGTCATATATATCCTATAATATAAAAGTATTACTTGATACACATAAAAGTATTACCCGATACACATAAAAGTATTACATATTTTCTTATAATCTGACTCAACTCAAAACAAAAGTATTACTTGATATACATAAAAGTATTATCTGATACACATAAAAGTATTACATATTTTTCGTATGGTCCAACTCAACTCAAAACACATCTTATAATACAAAGTATTACCTAATATATAGAAAAGTATTACGTAATACACTCAAAAGTATTATATAATTTCTTATGTTCGACCCGACCCGACCCGTCTCACAATATGGAATCCATGAGACGGTCTCACCCAAGACTTTGCCTTAAATAAATAAGGTATTCTACTATATATTAATTAACTCCAATGAATAGTTGATTAAAAAAAATTATTCATATTAATTTTTTTTTTTTTAATGAGTTTGGGGTGAAAGGAATTAATCCTGGAAATAGCCCAATTCACTCAAGAACACTCACAGCTAAGAAACCCTAAATGACAATGAAAAGATAAGCAAGAATCAACGCAAGAACACAACGAAATAAAGTGGTTCGACTCTCAAATGAGTCTATGTCCACTGCAAGACCAAATCCCTCACTTAATTCGAAAAACAATGTACAAGATTACAGAATTGCTCAATGGCGCAAATTAGGGTTCATCCGCGAACTAAGAACCCTAATTTTCACTCACTCTCGATTACAATGAAATTGCACTCTAATATCTGCACCTTACAAGCTTATATACACGAGAACCAAAACCCCTTAACCAATTTTGCAGAACTAGCCCTGGAACCTGTCCAATTTGGTTGAGCAAAACTGATTCTGCGCTGCCAAAGCCCTAATCTCAAATCTGTTATAACTACCAACTGCCACAGATCGGCTTCATCTTCACAGCTCCGGTTTCGATGGTTTTCGCCCGGTTCTCAAAAACTTGATTCCGGTTCTGACACCCAAGCATTTATTCTGAGTTAACCACCACTTCAATTCTCCATCTTAACTCCGAATTAATATGCGAGACTTGATCCAACCTTGTCATCTATTAAGTCTTCAAGGTGCTGAGACTGATCAGATTAACCAATCTCTTGTAGTGATCAAATTTTGCTTTAGGCAGAATCTTAGTAAACATATCAGCTGGGTTATCAGCTGTCCCAACTTTTTTTGCTTCAATTTCACCCTTTTCAATCAAATCCCTCACAAAGTGCAACTTGATATCTACATGCTTAGACTTGCTGTGAAAGACTTGATGCTTGCTGAGATATAAGGCACTTTGGTTGTCACAGCTAACTGATACCCGACCTTGCTTAATCCCCAATTCCCTGAGAATACCCCGCAACCACACAGCTTCTTTCACTGCCTCAGTCATGGCTACAAACTCAGCTTCTGTGGTGGATAAAGCTACTATCGATTGCTGCAATGCCTTCCAACTTACTGCTGATCCAAAAAAGAGTGAAAACATAACCGGTTGTAGATCTTCTCATATCTGGATTGCCAGCAAAATCTGAGTCCACATATCCCTCAAGAATGTTGTTGTTGCTGTGAGCTTCCTGCTTTCTAAACACAAGTCCTAACTCACTTGATCCTTTAACATACCTAAGCAGCCACTTAACTCCATCCCAATGAGATCTTCCAGGGTTTGACATGAACCGGCTAACTCTACTCATAGCAAAAGCAATATCGGGTCTGCTACAAACCATATAGTACATTAGGCTACCTACAGCATTTGCATAAGGAACACTCACCATATCTTTCTTTTCAGCTTCGGTTTTAGGCTGATCAGTTGCTGTCAGATTCAGGTGTGCTCTAATTGGTGTAGCTACTGCCTTGGCTTCCTGCATCTGGAACCTGCTTAACACTTTATGAATGTAGTTAGTTTGATATAAGAAAATTAAATCATTTCTTCTATCTCGGCTAATGTCCATTCCCAGCATTCGTTTTGCTTCCCCCAAATCCTTAATTTCAAATTTGGATGACAGCTTGTTCTTCAATTCCTTGATCCGAGCCAAGCTCTTTCCTGCTAACAACATATCATCTACATATAATAGAAGGTAAGTGTGAACTATCCTCCCATCATTTTCCATATATACACAGCTATCAAAGTTACACCTTTCCAGTCCAATTGAAGTCATAAAGCTGTCAAATTTCTTGTACCATTGACGTGGGCTTTGTTTCAACCCATATAGTGATCTTTTCAGCAAACATACTTTTCCTTCATCTTTGGGTAGAATAAATCCTTCGGGTTGATGCATATACAAGGTTTCCTTTAAATCTCCATGTAGAAATGCTGTTTTAACATCTAATTGATGCAGTTCCAAGTCTTCCTGTGCAGCTAATGCCAATAAAATTCTGATGGATACATGCTTGATTACTGGGGAAAAAATTTCATTGTAGTCTATTCCCTCCCTCTGTGTATAACCTTTAGCCACTAACCGAGCTTTATATCTTATGTGTTCAGTTCCTACAACCTCAGTTTTCCTTTTGTAAATCCACCTGCAGCCTATTATTTTCCTGTCCATGGGCTTCTCAACTAATGTCCATGTCTGATTCTTATTCAAAGACATAATCTCCTCTTGCATAGCTTGCAACCATTTCTCCTTTTCTTCTGAGTTAATTGCTTCCTTGTAAGACCTAGGCTCTTCACATTCCATTTCCATAGCTGCAACAAAGGCATACTGAATTGAGTCTGCTTCACCATACCTGCTAGGTGGCTTAATAATCCTCTTTTTCCTGTCTCTTGCTAGTAAGTAATCATCCAAGTCTTCATCTTGACTTGGTCCATCAAATCTATCCTCTTCTTCCTGAGATTCTTCCCCTTGATCAGTTTCAGCAGTGGTGCTAGCTGGTACATTAGTTTTTCTTGATGCAAATTCAGACTCATGATCACTTGCCTCCTCAATTTGTAGTTCTCCTATCTTAGTGTTTCTATAGCCCATAATATGCTCCTTAAAAGTTACATCTCTGCTAATAAAAGACCTTGGAGTTCTTGGTTCTAAACTCCACAATTTGTAACCTTTAACACCATTCGGATATCCAAGGAACACACTCTTAATGGCTCTTGCTTCCAGCTTATCAGCTCTAATATGCGCATATGCTAAGCATCCAAACACCTTGAGATGAGAGTGATTAGGTTTAACTTTGTACCATACCTCATTCGGGGACTTGAATTTGACTGATGAAGAGGGACTTCGGTTTATCAAGTATGCGGCTGTTGCAAGTGTCTCACCCCAAAACGTTCTAGGCAAACCCGAGTCCAACAACATGCATCTTACTCTTTCTAGTAAAGACCTATTCATCCTTTCCGCTATGCCGTTTTGCTGAGGAGTATAGGTGGTAGTCCTATGCCTTGTAATACTCTTTGACTTGCAGAATTCTCGGAAGTCTTCTGATAAGTACTCTAGCCCGTTATCAGTTCTGAGATACTTCAACTTCTTCCCAGTTTGTGTCTCCTGCTGATTCACCCATTCCTTGAACTTGTCTAGAGCTTCACTTTTATGTCTAAGTATATAAACCCATACCTTTCTAAAGAAGTCATCTATGAATGTAATGTAATACTTTCCACCTCCTATTGTTTCAGTCCTAGAAGGCCCCCACATATCCGAGTGTGCATACTGAAATATGTCAGAAGTGGTGTGCTTTCCTTTAGGGAAGGGAGTCCTAGTTTTCTTTCCCATAATACAGTGCTCACAATCTTGGACCTGAGTTGTAAGATCAGACCCTAAAAGCTTCTGAGATGCAAGTTCTTACAGCCCTTTATTCCCTATGTGACCTAACCGTTTGTGCCACAATAAAGCTTCTTCCTTAGGTTCAGTTATCACAGCAGCTCCACCTACAAGAGTTCTTCCACATAGCAGATACAATCCATTGGATTTCTTTCCCATTAAGATCACTTTTCCAGCTTTGGTTACTAGCATTTGATTTCCTTTTGTGCAGAACTCATAACCTGTAGAATTTAGTAATCCAAGAGAGATTAAGTTTCTTTTTAATTTGGGAATGTACCTCACATGAGTCAAGGTCTTGACTGATCCATCATGTAACTGTAGTTGGACCATTCCTTCTCCCATCACCTTGCATGTATGATCATCACCAAGGAGTACTGATCCACCTTCTTCTAGTTTCAGATTTATGAACCAAGATCGGATTGGACACATGTGGAAGGAGCATCCGGAGTCTAGGACCCAATCCCCTTGTACCTTTGTGTTCACCACACATAGCATATCAGCCTCTTCCAAGCCCTTTTGTTCTTCAGCTACAGCCGCTTGCTGGTTTTGTGGAACTTGATTCTTCCTTCTTTCAGGACAATTGCGTTTTAGATGGCCTGGTTTGTGGCATCCAAAACACTTCATTGTTTCCACCTTTTCTTGATTTCCAGGAGTAGTGGACCGCCCACCCCTATTCTGGTTCTTGTTCTGGAATTGGTTAGGTTTATTACCTTTGAACTTCATGTGGAGTCCTTCACCCATCACCTACGGCCTTATTTCAGCATCGTTGGAGAGAGCTCTCGATTTGATGGCTGTTGTTACTGTTTCGAGGGTCAAATGTGTCACCCTTCCATAGATCAAAGCATCTTTGAATGAGAGATAAGATCTTGGAAGAGCATTTAACAGCAGCAAGGCAAGATCTTCATCTTGCTGCTTCTCACCAATATTCGCAAGATCATCAACCAGCTTTGAGAATTCATCAACCTTTTCCAAGATTCGTTTCTCCTCCAGGATCTTGAACTTGATAAGTTTTTGCTTGAGAAACAGCCGATTAGCAAGTGACTTCGTCTGGTACAGAGATTCCAATTTCCTCCACACATCTAGGGCAGTCTTCTCTTGATACACTTCCCTAAGTGCTTTATCAGCAAGACAAAGAATAATAGAGCTCTTTGCCTTCCGATCGATCTTCTGCCGTTTCTTGATTGTCTTGGATGATTCTCCATCCTCCTCAGTCGATGAATCAGAGTCAAAACCATCTTCTGAAATGGCATTCTCCCAGCCTTGTTGTATGAGAATTGCCTCCATCTTAGCCTTCCATAGGGTAAAATCTCCCATTCCTGTGAATTTCTCCACTTCCATCTTCATGGAACCCATCTCAGTGACTTGGCGTTCCCACAGACGGCGCCACTTGAAAGGAATTAATCCTGGAAATAGCCCAATTCACTCAAGAACACTCACAGCTAAGAAACCCTAAATGACAATGAAAAGATAAGCAAGAATCAACGCAAGAACACAACGAATTAAAGTGGTTCGACTCTCAAATGAGTCTACATCCATTGCAAGACCAAATCCCTCACTTAATTCGAAAAACAATGTACAAGATTACAGAATTGCTCAATGGCGCAAATTAGGGTTCATCCGCGAACTAAGAACCCTAATTTTCACTCACTCTCGATTACAATGAAATTGCACTCTAATATCTGCACCTTACAAGCTTATATACACGAGAACCAAAACCCCTTAACCAATTTTGCAGAACTAGCCCTGGAACCTGTCCAATTTGGTTGAGCAAAACTGATTCTGCGCTGCCAAAGCCCTAATCTCAAATCTGTTATAACTACCAACTGCCACAGATCGGCTTCATCTTCACAGCTCCGGTTTCGATGGTTTTCGCCCGGTTCTCAAAAACTTGATTCCGGTTCTGACACCCAAGCATTTATTCTGAGTTAACCACCACTTCAATTCTCCATCTTAACTCCGAATTAATATGCGAGACTTGATCCAACCTTGTCATCTATTAAGTCTTCAAGGTGCTGAGACTGATCAGATTAACCAATCTCTTGTAGTGATCAAATTTTGCTTTAGGCAGAATCTTAGTAAACATATCAGCTGGGTTATCAGCTGTCCCAACTTTTTTTGCTTCAATTTCACCCTTTTCAATCAAATCCCTCACAAAGTGCAACTTGATATCTACATGCTTAGACTTGCTGTGAAAGACTTGATGCTTGCTGAGATATAAGGCACTTTGGTTGTCACAGCTAACTGATACCCGACCTTGCTTAATCCCCAATTCCCTGAGAATACCCCGCAACCACACAGCTTCTTTCACTGCCTCAGTCATGGCTACAAACTCAGCTTCTGTGGTGGATAAAGCTACTATCGATTGCTGCAATGCCTTCCAACTTACTGCTGATCCAAAAAAGAGTGAAAACATAACCGGTTGTAGATCTTCTCATATCTGGATTGCCAGCAAAATCTGAGTCCACATATCCCTCAAGAATGTTGTTGTTGCTGTGAGCTTCCTGCTTTCTAAACACAAGTCCTAACTCACTTGATCCTTTAACATACCTAAGCAGCCACTTAACTCCATCCCAATGAGATCTTCCAGGGTTTGACATGAACCGGCTAACTCTACTCATAGCAAAAGCAATATCGGGTCTGCTACAAACCATATAGTACATTAGGCTACCTACAGCATTTGCATAAGGAACACTCACCATATCTTTCTTTTCAGCTTCGGTTTTAGGCTGATCAGTTGCTGTCAGATTCAGGTGTGCTCTAATTGGTGTAGCTACTGCCTTGGCTTCCTGCATCTGGAACCTGCTTAACACTTTATGAATGTAGTTAGTTTGATATAAGAAAATTAAATCATTTCTTCTATCTCGGCTAATGTCCATTCCCAGCATTCGTTTTGCTTCCCCCAAATCCTTAATTTCAAATTTGGATGACAGCTTGTTCTTCAATTCCTTGATCCGAGCCAAGCTCTTTCCTGCTAACAACATATCATCTACATATAATAGAAGGTAAGTGTGAACTATCCTCCCATCATTTTCCATATATACACAGCTATCAAAGTTACACCTTTCCAGTCCAATTGAAGTCATAAAGCTGTCAAATTTCTTGTACCATTGACGTGGGCTTTGTTTCAACCCATATAGTGATCTTTTCAGCAAACATACTTTTCCTTCATCTTTGGGTAGAATAAATCCTTCGGGTTGATGCATATACAAGGTTTCCTTTAAATCTCCATGTAGAAATGCTGTTTTAACATCTAATTGATGCAGTTCCAAGTCTTCCTGTGCAGCTAATGCCAATAAAATTCTGATGGATACATGCTTGATTACTGGGGAAAAAATTTCATTGTAGTCTATTCCCTCCCTCTGTGTATAACCTTTAGCCACTAACCGAGCTTTATATCTTATGTGTTCAGTTCCTACAACCTCAGTTTTCCTTTTGTAAATCCACCTGCAGCCTATTATTTTCCTGTCCATGGGCTTCTCAACTAATGTCCATGTCTGATTCTTATTCAAAGACATAATCTCCTCTTGCATAGCTTGCAACCATTTCTCCTTTTCTTCTGAGTTAATTGCTTCCTTGTAAGACCTAGGCTCTTCACATTCCATTTCCATAGCTGCAACAAAGGCATACTGAATTGAGTCTGCTTCACCATACCTGCTAGGTGGCTTAATAATCCTCTTTTTCCTGTCTCTTGCTAGTAAGTAATCATCCAAGTCTTCATCTTGACTTGGTCCATCAAATCTATCCTCTTCTTCCTGAGATTCTTCCCCTTGATCAGTTTCAGCAGTGGTGCTAGCTGGTACATTAGTTTTTCTTGATGCAAATTCAGACTCATGATCACTTGCCTCCTCAATTTGTAGTTCTCCTATCTTAGTGTTTCTATAGCCCATAATATGCTCCTTAAAAGTTACATCTCTGCTAATAAAAGACCTTGGAGTTCTTGGTTCTAAACTCCACAATTTGTAACCTTTAACACCATTCGGATATCCAAGGAACACACTCTTAATGGCTCTTGCTTCCAGCTTATCAGCTCTAATATGCGCATATGCTAAGCATCCAAACACCTTGAGATGAGAGTGATTAGGTTTAACTTTGTACCATACCTCATTCGGGGACTTGAATTTGACTGATGAAGAGGGACTTCGGTTTATCAAGTATGCGGCTGTTGCAAGTGTCTCACCCCAAAACGTTCTAGGCAAACCCGAGTCCAACAACATGCATCTTACTCTTTCTAGTAAAGACCTATTCATCCTTTCCGCTATGCCGTTTTGCTGAGGAGTATAGGTGGTAGTCCTATGCCTTGTAATACTCTTTGACTTGCAGAATTCTCGGAAGTCTTCTGATAAGTACTCTAGCCCGTTATCAGTTCTGAGATACTTCAACTTCTTCCCAGTTTGTGTCTCCTGCTGATTCACCCATTCCTTGAACTTGTCTAGAGCTTCACTTTTATGTCTAAGTATATAAACCCATACCTTTCTAAAGAAGTCATCTATGAATGTAATGTAATACTTTCCACCTCCTATTGTTTCAGTCCTAGAAGGCCCCCACATATCCGAGTGTGCATACTGAAATATGTCAGAAGTGGTGTGCTTTCCTTTAGGGAAGGGAGTCCTAGTTTTCTTTCCCATAATACAGTGCTCACAATCTTGGACCTGAGTTGTAAGATCAGACCCTAAAAGCTTCTGAGATGCAAGTTCTTACAGCCCTTTATTCCCTATGTGACCTAACCGTTTGTGCCACAATAAAGCTTCTTCCTTAGGTTCAGTTATCACAGCAGCTCCACCTACAAGAGTTCTTCCACATAGCAGATACAATCCATTGGATTTCTTTCCCATTAAGATCACTTTTCCAGCTTTGGTTACTAGCATTTGATTTCCTTTTGTGCAGAACTCATAACCTGTAGAATTTAGTAATCCAAGAGAGATTAAGTTTCTTTTTAATTTGGGAATGTACCTCACATGAGTCAAGGTCTTGACTGATCCATCATGTAACTGTAGTTGGACCATTCCTTCTCCCATCACCTTGCATGTATGATCATCACCAAGGAGTACTGATCCACCTTTTTCTAGTTTCAGATTTATGAACCAAGATCGGATTGGACACATGTGGAAGGAGCATCCGGAGTCTAGGACCCAATCCCCTTGTACCTTTGTGTTCACCACACATAGCATATCAGCCTCTTCCAAGCCCTTTTGTTCTTCAGCTACAGCCGCTTGCTGGTTTTGTGGAACTTGATTCTTCCTTCTTTCAGGACAATTGCGTTTTAGATGGCCTGGTTTGTGGCATCCAAAACACTTCATTGTTTCCACCTTTTCTTGATTTCCAGGAGTAGTGGACCGCCCACCCCTATTCTGGTTCTTGTTCTGGAATTGGTTAGGTTTATTACCTTTGAACTTCATGTGGAGTCCTTCACCCATCACCTACGGCCTTATTTCAGCATCGTTGGAGAGAGCTCTCGATTTGATGGCTGTTGTTACTGTTTCGAGGGTCAAATGTGTCACCCTTCCATAGATCAAAGCATCTTTGAATGAGAGATAAGATCTTGGAAGAGCATTTAACAGCAGCAAGGCAAGATCTTCATCTTGCTGCTTCTCACCAATATTCGCAAGATCATCAACCAGCTTTGAGAATTCATCAACCTTTTCCAAGATTCGTTTCTCCTCCAGGATCTTGAACTTGATAAGTTTTTGCTTGAGAAACAGCCGATTAGCAAGTGACTTCGTCTGGTACAGAGATTCCAATTTCCTCCACACATCTAGGGCAGTCTTCTCTTGATACACTTCCCTAAGTGCTTTATCAGCAAGACAAAGAATAATAGAGCTCTTTGCCTTCCGATCGATCTTCTGCCGTTTCTTGATTGTCTTGGATGATTCTCCATCCTCCTCAGTCGATGAATCAGAGTCAAAACCATCTTCTGAAATGGCATTCTCCCAGCCTTGTTGTATGAGAATTGCCTCCATCTTAGCCTTCCATAGGGTAAAATCTCCCATTCCTGTGAATTTCTCCACTTCCATCTTCATGGAACCCATCTCAGTGACTTGGCGTTCCCACAGACGGCGCCACTTGAAAGGAATTAATCCTGGAAATAGCCCAATTCACTCAAGAACACTCACAGCTAAGAAACCCTAAATGACAATGAAAAGATAAGCAAGAATCAACGCAAGAACACAACGAATTAAAGTGGTTCGACTCTCAAATGAGTCTACATCCATTGCAAGACCAAATCCCTCACTTAATTCGAAAAACAATGTACAAGATTACAGAATTGCTCAATGGCGCAAATTAGGGTTCATCCGCGAACTAAGAACCCTAATTTTCACTCACTCTCGATTACAATGAAATTGCACTCTAATATCTGCACCTTACAAGCTTATATACACGAGAACCAAAACCCCTTAACCAATTTTACAGAACTAGCCCTGGAACCTATCCAATTTGGTTGAGCAAAACTGATTCTGCGCTGCCAAAGCCCTAATCCCAAATCTGTTATAACTACCAACTGCCACAGACCGGCTTCATCTTCACAGCTTCGGTTTCGATGGTTTTCGCCCGGTTCTCACAAACTTGATTCCGGTTCTGACACCCAAGCATTTATTCTGAGTTAACCACCACTTCAGAGGGAGTGGAAGAGAGGGGAACAATAAGAACTAGAAAACTTGCGTGACTTGGTTTGAATTCGGGTTATCACAATCTGCACCTTTATAAATGTAGGATACCACTTAAGTTACAATACTCGTGGTATTATTCATATTAAATTGTTCTCATAAAAATGGGCGTTTCATTTTTTTTCTTCTCGATATTTCACGATCAATAACAATTAAATGATTCACTAAGTACAATATTGTGTAAATCATATATGATATACAATTTTAATATCGTGTCAACTTTCCAAAATTTGGATTTCCCTTTTTAAATAATATTTCATTATATCTCTACAATTTGAATTTAAAGTTTATTATTTTAAATAATTTTCCTAACTATATAACTACCTAAAGTAAAAGAGTGTGTCTAAAGGATACCAATTGTGCATGCAATTCGAATTGATTTGAATTCGTATGTTTTAATTTTAAATTTTTTTTTTATTTTAGGCCAAAATTTTTATGTACAAATTTGATGATCTTTATCTACAAATTTTGTAACATTTATGTATAAATTATATGACATTTATGTTCAATAACTTGAAAAAAATAAAGAATTTCAGCAAAATTTATATATAAATACATTTATGTTATATTCATATGACCCTTATGTATATTTATATAATCTTTATGTATGAATATTTGTACATAAAAGTCACATAAATATATATAAGGATCATATGAATATAACATAAATATATTTATATACAAATTTTATTAAAATAATAAAATGTAAACTTACAAATTTAGATTGGATCGACCCGAATTATATGAATTTTAAATCCATACATCGTAATTGGAGAATTTGTAAAAGTAAAAATAGAATTAGTTATTGTTTTAGTTACTAAGTAAAGTTCTCCAGCATAAACAGCCGTCCTCATTTACCCACTACAATATCTTATAAATTCAGATAAATTGTTTTGACTTAAGATGCATATTACATGCGTATTTTTTAAATTGATGGCACGTTTAGTGCTTCGCCAAATTAGAAAAATCCAGCTCCCAAATGCTATAACTTTTTTTTTTTTTTTTTTGTAAAATGATGACCGATAAATTCAAAATACCACTTCAGTGAATTAGAAGTATAAGATTTGATAAGAACTGCATATGACTGATAGAAGAATTATTATGGGAACTGATAAATTTCATCGATATAATGTACAGAGTGAGGCTTGTGTGCATGTGTTGTATGGATCAACGCACTTCCTTTTTTTTTTTTTTTTTTTTATCCTGACCTTTATGTTATGTTAATTGTATCTTTATATTATGTTAAGCATACCTTTATGTAATACTTTAACTTTTTAAAAAAACCCTAATTTTGGCGAAAAAATCTTAAGTTAATTTTGGCGAAAAAACCTTAATTTTGATGAAAAAACTATAATTTCAGCATAAAAAAATCCTAATTTGTACATATATACCTTTATGTAAATATTATGCATACCTTTAATTAATATTAGTCATACTTTTATATAATACATAAATATAACTAACATAATTAAAAGGTATGACTAACATAATTAAAAGGTATGTTTAACATAACAAAAAAATCCTAAAGGTATGCTTAATATAACATAAAATCATAAATGTATGCTTAACATAACATAAAGGTATGATTAACGTTAAATAAAGGTACGTTTAACGTTGCATAAATGTATGCTTAATATAATATAAAGGTCCTAAAGATATGACTAACATAACATAAAAGTATGACTAACATAACATAAAGATATGCTTAACATAACATAAAAGTCTAGCACCTGGAGCGAATTTGGGTGGGTTTGAGCGCACCCACCCAGGCGCGTGGACCGGGTCAGGTTATGTGTACGGATCCTAGATCCGTACACCATTTGTATAAAAGTTTTTGTGTTACATCATATATAATATACTTAGGCTCCGTTTACTTTGACAAATAAAAATAAAGATATGTTAATTATTAAGTTAGTGAGATGAAAAAACTATATTTAAGTTAGTGAGATATGAAGATAAAACTATAATTTTGTTATCCACTTCCAATGTTTACTTTAATATATAATATCTGGATAAATATATTAACTATCCTTATCCACCGTTTACTATGTAATCTATGAAGATTAGGATAAAAGTGATATACCCTAAATGTCCATTTCAATATTAAACTTGCAAAAGAAAGGAATAGTGCATTCTACATCTTCATTATACTATGATTCTTTTTATATATTGTTAGGATTTAGTAAATAAATCTTACTATGATTATTTTATGATAAATTTACAATAATATTATTGTTTACATATTTTAGAATTTGGTAAATAAAAATTGAACATCGGTAACTAGCCAAAACCATGTAAATGATACATACGATGTAATTTGCATATCCCCAAAAATATTGATAAAGAATCAATCAAATACATCAAAAAAAATCAAAGATCCAAACGGAGGAGAGATAACTTTTTTTTTTCTTCGATTCTAGGGTTTCTCTATGGCTGAGGTTGAAAATAGGGGTTAGAGTTAGACTAAGAGTAATGTTTACTGTTTCTTAGTGTTAGAAATATAATTTTCTAATGTTATCCCAAGTTTTGGGTTACTTTCCTAGGTGCTTGAATTATTATCCAAGGTATTAAGCAGATTTTGATATTTTATCCCGCATTGAAAGGATAACCCTACTTTTTATTTTCATCAAAATAAATATTAAATAAAATTAGATAAAATGTCATTATTCTAATTTATCAAAAATAAAAGGAGCCTTCAAAGATTTACCAAGATATGATAACATTAAAAAAAAAGAAAAAAAATCTTAACAAGCTGCCTAATTTTCTGAATAAGTATATCTGACTTGTCTTCATATGAATTTTGAATTATTTGTAAGCATATTCCTTTATAAGAAGACTAGAAATTGAGGATCCCAAATAATCAGAAGAAAAACAACTCCGAGCTTTTAGAAAATAAATAAATTCAACTTAATGTTGATCCTTTGAATTTAGAAAGAAAATGATTTAACAAATTATTACAATTTGAAAAATATTTCTGATTCAATTATCAAATTAGATTCCACGTGATAAACTAGGTAACTAAAAAAACAAAAAATTTGATTTGCATCAAACCAGCATCATTTTACATAATGAACTTAAATTCAAATCATTTTAGTTAAATTTAAATTCACATAAAAAGAGGTTGAATTGATGGAGACCAATTTTTATTTTTCAATTTTTTCATTTCTCAAAATTACATGGCTTATGGTGTAGTGTTGACGTGATTATTTTGCTTGATAAGTGAGCTCGACAGATGAGATCCTCTGTACCCACTTCTGTGTACCAATCCTGTATCATTTAGAAAACGACGTCGTTTTCATATATAATTAATAAAGATTTCTGCGGTATGTTTTCTTCAGTAGCGCGGCTCAAGCCATAATCTTTTTTTTTATTTTTTCTCACACACGGTAATCTTTTATATTTTTCTATTTTTTTTTTCATTTGACACGACTGAAATCTTTTCAACGAAACTGGCCGATCTCTGCTGAGGAATTTTAATTCAATTGACGACAAGAGGTGGAAAATATCGACAAATAACAGATAGTCTCTGCTAGTTCTAGTCAACAAAATTTCGTTGGAAGTTCACCATTTTTTATGGATATGACTAATTTACTAATGGTACGTATTGTTTTCTTTTACTATTAATAATGATATTCTTTTCTTTTTATATAAATCACATGCAAGTAACTTTTTTTTTTATTGTTATAGGCGCAAGAACCATTTAATATTGGTCATTTGATGAGAAATAACTATATAGTAGATGGAGGGGATACTAACTGCAATGATAAATGTGGTTGCTCATTTCCATGTCTCGATGACATATTTTGCAAATGTAGAATGAATACAAAATAGGGATGATGTTTATGAATGTTATTTTAAAAAAATATTGCTATTTGAAACTTAGACATATTTTCTTTACATTACATATTAATAAATTCATTATATTTTAATTGTTTACCATCCGAATAATTTGTAAACTTAAATTCTCTATTAGCATAATAATCATGTTTATCATATTTTAGAAACTACATAACTTCTAAGCACTCGAATGCTTTTAATATATATATATATATATATATATATATTCATTTAAAAGAAAAAAAATTGAATAAAAAAAATGAAAACATCAAATTAATGATATCAAATTCTCTTTCATTTCCAAAGACACATCACCATGTATTTATTCAAACTAAAAAGAAATAATTGAATCAGGAAATGAAAACATCAGAATAACAAATTTAAGAAGTATAATATTGATAAAATATGATCGCGGGTGAGTATGTTGACGTGAGAAAATTAAAATTAATTTCAGCAGAAGTTCTTTTTTTTTTTTTCATTTCACACGACTGAAATCTTTTTCCCTTTTTTATTTTATCTTTTTTCTATTTATTTAATCTTTTTTCACTTTCTTCTTTCCACACTGAAACTCTTTTCAACCAAACTGCAATTGACCAATCTCTGCTGAGGAATTTTAATTTTCTCACGTCTTTTTTCACTTTCTTCTATGGAAACTCTTTTCAACCAAACTGCAATTGGCCTCCCTGCTAAATTTTCTCACGTCTATTTCCACATTGAAACTCTGGCTGATCTCTGTTGAAGAATTTTAATTTCATTGAAACTCTGGCCAACCTCTGCTGAAATTAATTTTAATTTTCTCACGTCAACATACTCACCCACGATCATATTTTATCAATATTATACTTCTTAAATTTGTTATTCTGATGTTTTCATTTCCTGATTCAATTATAAAAATATAAAAATATATTAATTCAGTGATTTCATAATTAAATTATAATTTTTGTAATCTAAAATTTTATAGATTTGGAAAGAGAAGGAGAGAGTTCGGCTATTTTCACTTAGGCGTTTTGCTAGGTCCACCCATTATTGGGCTAACGCCATTATCTGGATTTTAGCCCAAACAGGTCCAGTAATTAAGCCCATATAGATCTAGTTGTCAAGCCTTTGACTTCAGACCAAACAGATCCAGTCGTTTAGAAAAGGTCCAGTTTTTAAGCCCATATGAAGTACTTAATTTGGGCCCAATACAAACTGGATCAGATCAACCAAATCAGAGAAATTAACAATGCGAAATGAGGCAGAGAGCAATAAATCTCGAGCGAGAATTTAGAACGATGGCAGTAGCAATAATCCGTCTCTGCAATTTTGCCTCGAATCCAGAGAAAAATCGATCATCAATTCATTTACGAATTCAATCGCATTTAATGCAGTGAAGATCACTGTTCACGCGATTGTGTTCATACAGCGAATTGCAGGTTTGGGGGAGAAATCGGCTGTAGTTGTAGTGAGAAATGCATTATTTGAGTGATTAATAGAAGATTTGAAGAACGATGAATGATTGAGAGATGAGGCGAGAGATCTCAGTGTTGCTTCAGCCGAAGAGTTTGCTGGTTTTCGCGGCGGCTTTAGTTCTCATCTTTCTCGCCTTTTCGTTCTCCCCGCAGGTATGATTTCCGCTGTTCGCGTTCGTTCTCGTTTGTTTTTGATGTTTTCGCACTTCTTGTTTGGTGGAATTTTGTGATTTTTGTTTCGGCTCCGTTTGTTGAATTGTCTGTTAGTTTGGATCTTTGGGGTTTTGGTTTAGTTTGCAATTATCGGTTGATGTCTCAGTCTGATGGAAATAGATAATTTTTGGGATGAAAACGATAACAGCCCATCCTTCTCAGCTCAACTTGACAGATACAAGAACTCCGAATGCAGGGAAAATAAAATAAAAAATGAGTTGGTTGATTTTCAGTTGTGGGGAAATGAAAATTTATTTATGAAGATGTACTAGATTGGACTCTTTATCGTGCATCTTTTCAAGAATGTGAGATTAAATCAAGGAATGACCTTGATAAGTGGCTTGTCGCTATTGGTAATTTGTAAATTGAAGTTGGTTTTCGACTATCTATTCTTATGCGGTAATTTAATTGGAACATGTGCTCGTAGTGCTTATATGTTGGTGTTAGCCTTCAGAATTCATTAGTAGTTGTTGAAGCAATATTTTCCAGCTGTGTATGAGACTTAGAGCTACATGAATTTAGTCCTTTGGACTCATTAGAGAGATCAAATTTCATAGAACAAGAATAAGTTTCTGCTTGTTTTTTTCACCGATCATAGCCTTATTATAAAAAGATTGCAAGGTATGCGAAATATGGACAACTAGGATTGGGACAGCTAATTCATGGAATATTCCCTGAAATTATTTAAATCAAAAACTGACAGAAAATCACATCCTTTCTAATAACGAAAATGTCAAATACTAAGCTATATAAAGATGTAAATCCCATAAACCAAGCAGCAATTAATCAGACAAGGATCAAGTCTGATTGTGCTTTCCATATGTCTTTGTGCACAAATGCATCCATAACAGAGCCAGTTCTAGGCTCTCGCACTTTTATGTTACCAGTACCTAAAACTTAATGTTGTCATGTAGAAGTTCCTCTGTTATAGATGTAGGTTTTTTATTCTTAAACATTATTCTGATGCATTTTCTTTATATCTCCAGGAGTTAGAGAGACCAGAAGATGTCTATGAAATCACTCATAGAGTATTTTTGGATGTTGACATAGACAAGCAACGTATAGGTATGTGCCCTCATGTATTATATTTTTTAAGTGAAGTATTTAAGTAACCCTGTGTTAGAACTGCTAACCCATATTCTAAATGCAGTAGGCATGAGCCTCCCCATTTTCCTATCAAGGACTGTTCTGTCATTTCCTGCCTCTTTTGAATGTGAAACATGCATACATCTAAAAAGAGGAACTTTATTCTGCATGTAAATCTAGTATTGTTTCAGAGAACACTAAAACATGTTTCTAATGTTCATTCCTGATATGTTAACCTCAACTTACAGGGAGAATAACCATTGGATTATATGGTCAAGTCGTGCCAAAGACTGTGGGTAAGGTCTTCTGTCTTCTGCTTGGAATTTACCTTATTCAACAGATTACTTGTTTTCTTTCACTCACAGTTTTTATATTTTTCAGTCATCTTCTTCCTGATTGTATTTACAATTTTCTTTGCAGAGAATTTTAGGGCTTTGTGTACAGGTACTCTTAACAATTAATCATGTTCATATTATTTGATACAGTTTTCAGCATTCAAGTCGTTGATGCTTTTGATAATGCTGCTCTTTATCTTTCACCTTGTTCACTGGCCTACTATTTCTGGAACCAGGGGAGGTAGGAAAAGCTGCCAATGGAAAAGTTTTACACTACAAGGGAACTCCGTTTCATCGTATCATACCTGGATTCATGATACAAGGCGGAGACATCGTTTCTGGAGATGGGAGAGGAAATCAATCTATATATGGTCGCACCTTCCGTGATGAGAATTTTAAGTTGAAGCATTCTCATGCAGGTCTGTGATCATACTTCCTATTACCTTTCTATTCATATATGGGCCTTTTCAGTCCCCCCCCCCCACCAAGAGTTTTGTCTTAATACAACTAGCAGTGTACCTACGCGTTGCGCGTCTTGCCATATAATGTCGTTTATAAGCATTTTGAAGATATAAAATATTTTATAATTGTAGTTATTTCATATTTGAATTACTATTTACATTTATAGCTAATTCAATTTATTTTTATATTTTTAAATAAAGTTTAAAATAATATATAAATAAACTCCGAATTTTTTAACAAATTTCTATTGCATTCAAACAAAAAAAAAATTATAAGATTACTTGAATCTTTCTATTTATTTAAAAAAAATTAGAACTATTAGTACTATCATCATTATTATTAAACGATTTGAAGATCTTATTTGTTTTAAAAGTTAATGTTTCAATTTTATTTCATGGTTAATCTTATGACTTTTGTTTTTATAAGTATTTTTAACATATTTATAATAGGTATATTCTAAATATTCTTTTCATTTTTAGTCCACTTTTGTATTTATGAATTTTTTTTCTCAACCTTCTAAAATCATTTTATTATTAATTTATTGTTAAACTTCTTTTAGATTTTTAGATATTTCAAAATAGTTTTTGATTGTTTGCATAATTATTCAACTTTTTTGCAGGGTTTTTTTTTTTTTTTTTGAAATTGCGGATGTCCTTTGATATCTTTTTCTTAAAGATTTTGAAGTTTGAATTTTTTTTAGATAATATTCAACTTTTCTTCGAGATTTTGAAATTTGGATTTTTTTTTCTTTAAGATAGTATTCAACTCTTTGCTCTCGTAAAATTAGAGAAATTGTTTAAGATTGTATTATAATTTTGGGTTTTTCAAGTTTTGAACTCTTAGAAATGAGTTTTGCTTATATATGGAGACATCAATATCTCGAAGAAGAAGCCAAAAGAGGATTGAGTAGGAAGCCAAATTCAAAAATCAAGTACTCACATTTTATTTATTAAAATAATTTTATCAAAATCAAATTTTCATTGGATAGTAAAAAAGTGATGTATTGGAATCTCAAAAGCTAGCATTGATTGAATAAAAATTATCTTTTATATTATATATAATCATTATTTTTGAAAACTAACATAATAATCAATAAATAAAAACATCAACATTTATTGCAGGACAATTTGGGTGAGAAAATGGCGTTCCTGTAATTATTCCCAACTGTCCTGCTATTAGTATAGTATAGATAATGGAAGGGGTTATTGTCTTAATACATAGACACACAATAACAAGCTTTCTTAATATGATTGCTACAGGTACCGTCTCAATGGTAAATTCTGGACCCGATTCTAATGGTTCACAGTTTTTCATCACCACAGTCAAGGCCTACTGGTAAGGTTTTGTGCTGAGCTAGACCTAGGGCTAGCTAGCAGCACCGTGTTTCCATCTTTGTAACTAAAATGGTGGGGCTGGTTGTGAATAGCTGATTCATCACCTAATGCTACACATTCACAATAGAATTACTATCAGTGTTATAAGCGACCAAAGAAGCATTTCTACTTGTTGATTACTGCACATAGATTCATCACATTTCTTTGGATACTCTCCAGGTTGGACGGTGAACATGTTGTTTTTGGCAAAGTCATTGACGGCATGGATACTGTGTATGCCATCGAGGGAAGTGCAGGAACTTACAGCGGAAAGCCTAGAAAGAAGGTAATCATCGTGGATTCTGGCGAGATACCCAAGAGCAAGTGGGAAGAAGACAACCGGACTGCAACGACCTGACAATAGAATCAGCAATATTTCAGGTTTAACTTAAGAAACTAATTTTATTAAGAGTTACTCAGTGTGCATCCTTCTATATCATGCTTATTACATTCTACCATTGACTCTAAAATATCTCAATCTCTCTTGCCTCTTGAGAATAATGTAATTTTTGCTTGTAAGTTTGTATCAAACTAATCAATACACACTCTGACATGATTTGTACTCGAGATCCTTTAATCTTTATTCCATAGTGTGTATTCGGTGTGCCCTGGTGAAATAGACCACGAGATTAGAGACATATCATGATCGACTAGACATGGTATAAATGTTATTAGACAGAATAAGAAGTTGAAAATAGAATGCCAATTTGAGTACGCTTCCATTTGAAAGAAGATGAGAAGAATGCAAATCGGATTCTTGAGAACGACTTAGAGCCAACCATACGATTTTCTATCTTTTCTCTACCAGAACATATATATGCTCTGCTTATTATAGAATGATTTATATTGATTGTTGTGTCATCGATGACAACTTTTGTTGTTTCCTTTCGTCTTTTATAGCGACTCGTAGGATTGTTTGTACAACTATTGTTGGGTATAAAGTGAGTTTGCATTATTGTGACATTATATTTCATCTCATATTCCTTTTGACATGATATTTCAACCCTCATTTTATACAGTAGACATCGTATGGTGGATGTGTGTAAAGTCTGAGATTTGAGCCCCCATCTTTAATTGAGAGAGATATGAAATGATATTTAATTAAATATTTATACACACTATTATCATCTAATTAAAACTAATGAACATTAATAATCATATATACAATATACAGCTAATAGAGGGGTGTGCCAACATGGGGGCATGTATTCATAATGCGAGTCCATTTGTTGGTAGACATAATAAAACTATAGTGTTTATAAATTATCTAAATTTTCTTGATGCTCTATCTTATCACATCTTTCTATTTCATGGAATAGTAAAATAAATTATACACTCTTCTAGCTCATTTAAGTATCACTTTAGAGTTTTTACCATAAATTTAGGAACATTAAAGTTGAAGAATAATGCCCTTAAGAAATCTTATTGTGTCGATTAAAATAAAGAAGATTGTAGAATCTTATGTAGTAGAATAAGTATGAAATAAATTAAATACAAGTTGAAATTTAAAAAAAATATATCTGGTATAGTGGTTGAGGGTAAATTTTGAAGAAAAATGAAATTATAAATAGAAGAACAAATAATTGAATACAAAATTGATCATCTAACTCAATACTTAAATGAGATTGGGGAACTAATAATAAAGGTAGTTGTACCTAGCTATCTTCACATAATGAAATAGATAAAGTGAGTACTTGGGGCAATGCTCTTATCCTACAATTTTTGGGCCATTTTTTTAAACATGAAATTCTCTATTACAATTGACACTTTATTTTCCATTTTAGTGAAAATTAATAATGTACATGACAATACATGTAATGATAGATTATACAAAATAAATCTTACTTGTGAAATATATCACAATCAATATCTATCATTTGTTTTGTACAAATACATAGATGTGCAATTGATTATACAAATATATTTCGATCGTGGATACTAACCATTGTAATAGATATAAAACACTTCGAAATAGTTTGATATTATTATGTTTCTTAAATATGGAAAATTCATGAAGCTTGGGATTCCAAATTTCAAGTTGAATGCATGAAAAAGTTTCTGAGTATTTTTTTTTTCTTTGCTTCCAAGTTAAGGCTATTTTGAGCAACTCCAAGATTCATATATAAAGATCTTTTATAGATGATTGATCAAAGAGGGGGACCAATTTATGTGTACCCATTTCATCATTTTTGTTTTACAATTAAATTCAAGATTTCTCCATCTCTCATAAGATCATATTTAATGTTATCAATATGTTCAATAATGATATCATAGTGGGAATTCGAGATAAAATAAAGGATGAAGAGTTATGTAATAAAGAAGTGAGCAAAATGACAAGTCATCTGTTTTTTTTGCTAGTAGCAGAAAAATTACTTCAGCCAGCATGGGATGATACCTTTATTTCTGAAATCCACAGATATATGACTTTATTCATGTAGCTTCTGTCACCCAATTTCACCTCTAAAAAAAGAAACAAAGAAGTATTTGTTGGATGATAAATCCATGTGGGGCCCCCATACAGTATATTGAATTTCACTTAAGTTCATCACAATTGGGTGGTAATTTCTGACACGATATCAATTTCTGACACGACGTGATAATCAGACACGAATTCAACTTATAAATAGTGAGTTATGAATTATGATTGACTCTTCATGGGTTCAGACCTGCTAACCTATTTATTTTTTATTTGTAATTTGATATATGATATAGTATATTGAAGGTTAAATTTGTGTATCAAACATTCAATAGATTAAATAATGGTAATTGTTTGAGGGCTATTAGTTTGTAAATTGTGAATTATTGAACTTGTCACCCATGTTTCATTACTAATTTTGGAAAATCTTTTAATTTAACGTGTTGTTATATTTTGAAAATTTAAAAAATAAATTTATAATTTTAATTTTCGTATCAAACGAGTCAGGTTGTGTCGATTCACGAAAATTTTGATTCGTATTTAGGTCATGATTTTTGATACAAAATAAAAATGGGTTTAAATTTGTGCTAAAACTGTTACTATCATATCCTTACCTGGTTGCCACCCCTAATCACAACTATTTTCTTGACTATAACAATGCGAAATATTGATTAGACTATTGGAGTGACATATTGGACAATGTTGAAGAAGTTCTAATAATTGTAAATGTTAAGAAAAATCACTGGAAAAAAGTTATCAGATGAAATGAATTGCAATTTTTTTAAAAAGTTACTTAAAATCATACTTTGAGATAAACGCCTTTCGAAGAATAGATAACAATTAATTGAACGTTAAAGATTTTGTTAGTAAGTAATTTCTATGAAGCCATTTCATAAATAATTCGTGCAATGGATACTTAGATCAATATGCAACTCATAATTTACAAAATAAATTTGGTCTGTGAAAATTGATTTACATTTTATATGCTCTCACATAATATTTGGGAACATGCATTCAAAATTATTCATAATTGGAGGTGGTCCATTTTTATTTTTAAATCTTGTAGAAAAGAGGTCGAATTATTTGAGAATATACATAACCTCCAAAAAATAAAAATAAATAAAAAGACATACTTACGTGGATATAAATAGAAATTTTATCACTCAAATTACCTAATGATACTATATATATGAAAATCTAATATGATCTTTAGAGATTTTACATAAGATAAATGTGTGTCAATTATCATTACCCACAATCACTAGATCTAAGATTTTGATCTAGGAATATGATTGGTAATTTTTAAAGGGGAAATTAATAAATGTGATTAATTATAGTTTTTAAATGTTATGTATGCTCACTTAAGTCTATATAATTATTCATTTTGATACATTATTAATCAATTTATCATTTCTATCTTTTAAATCACACATCAATAATCAATATATCTTTGGAATATTGAATGAATAAAACTTGTATAGATCATGGATCTTTTTGACAGGGGCATACTAGTAATTATCACAGAAGACGTATGCCAATTCCCCAACCTAACCTTATAAATACCCAAATTCTTCATAAAAGAGATGATCCATTCTTATCACCAAGCTTTTGCCCTACTCTATAAGTTGACCCCCAATTCCCCCAATTTTCAACACCTCTCTCAGTCATGGCGATGGCTTTCAAAATGGTACTCTCTCTCTCATCTCTCTCATCTCTCTCTCTCTCTCTGTTGTAATCATGGATGGGTACACGTGTGCAGGCGACGACAGGGATGAGGGTAACAGAGGAATGCAAGAATTCATTCATGGAGATGAAGTGGAAGAAGGTTCACAGGTACATAGTCTTCAAAATTGACGAAGGCACGAAGCGGATGACGGTGGACAAGCTCGGCGGCGCCGCCGAGGGATACGACGATCTCGCCGCCGCCTTGCCCGTCGACGACTGCCGCTACGCCGTCTTCGATTTTGACTTCGTCACCGTCGACAATTGCCGCAAGAGCAAGATTTTCTTCATTGCTTGGTAATTACTTTTTATTTATATATATATATATATATATATATATATATATATATATTGCAATTTTCATTTAATTGCCATAATGCTGTTCATTTTTCTTGGACTAGGTTAGGCAAGTTGTGTGTATTGAATGCCTTTTATGAATCAGAATCATACATAAATTACTAATAATTCTTCAATTTTAGAATGAGATTATTCTCTTTTATGATGAGAATTCATACAATTATTGATGATTTATTTCAATTTTTTCACAACAAATTATCCTGCCGACAGTTATATTATATGTGCGAAAATATGTTATATGATTATGTGCGCAATACTTAAAAAAAAAAAACTACATTTGTTTTTAGAAATTCTTTATTTTTTTGTAGAGCTCTATTTGTATTCAAATCTCATTGTTAAACATCTTTTATTGTCTAATGATTTCAGTCCAAATTAAACACATAATGATAGATAAGTACAATAATAATAAATGTATTATATAGTTTGACGATACAATTACTATATATGGTTAAGTATTTGACCTTAGTGAGTCTAAATGCACTTGTCTAAAACCTTTTATTATAATAAAACAATGTTGATTCACTACACGGCTACGTGCACTATACTGATGAAATAAAATACGAGACTGATGAAATAAAATACGAGACGTTACATCATTTTGTAATATTAGTAACGATCGATGAAGACGTTTGCAATATGGATGTATTATTTTTAATTTTATTTTGCAGGGCTCCAACAGCATCAAGAATTAGGGCAAAATTTCTGTATGCGACTTCCAAAGATGGATTGAGAAGAGCATTAGATGGAATCCACTATGAATTGCAAGCAACTGATCCAACTGAGATGAGATTTGATGTCATTATGGATCGAGTCAAGTAATTAATCAAATAATTGTACATTTTTAATAGTAATTCATAAATCGAAGCATGTTTTTGGGAATCTAATTATGACTTTAGTTTAATTTAATAATCCCCACTTCAGACATGAATGCTTTCTTGTTGTATGTTTCCATCACCCCTTTTTTGAAGATGTGGTGCTAATTGCATTATTAGTGATCTAATTATTTTTGTAATAATAATTTGTGTTACTATTTGGAACACTATCTTCACAGTCACATCATAGCTTAACAAGTAAGCAATTTTTTTCTTCATGTTTATCTTATTTGTTCTTTTCTTTTTGTTCTTGACTATGACTGCTTAACCTATGATTTTTGTTTTATTATTCAATACATATATTTTTAAGTAGTATATTATAGTAGTATCTTGTGGTAGGTTTTTTTGTCTCTTTTTATCTACTTTCTTATTTTTATTTTTATTTTTTTATTAACTTTTTCTTTTTTACTTTTCTGTGAAAAGGGATTCATGGAAATTCCTTTAAGCAAAGTCCTCTTCAATTGCATGGCCACTACCAAGACTTATTCTCTTCTCAACTTAAGGGTTCGTTATAAATATTGGATTAATTATTTGTTGGATTTTAATTGAACTTGAATTTGGTTTTCTTGTCAATTAAATATTTAGTTAAAATAGGATGAACCTTATGAATAATGTCAACCCCTCAATTTTTTTAGGGTTAATAATATTTTTCAATCTGAACTATACGTGATTTTACAATTTTTTGTATGAACTTTGTAATGTTGTATTTTGTTCTATAAATTTACATTATTGAACAAATCATAACTATACATGTATTCTAAATCAACGATTATGATTTGTTGAATTCAAACTTTAAATCTTATCTAATTAAAAGAAACTTTATGGTTTCTTATTATACCCACTTCTAAGCACACTGAATTACTTGTGTTCTATTATTTCATTTTCAAATCAATTTCTTAATATAAGTAACATATATCATGATGATATTATACGTGTATGTACAGTATAAATCTATACTATACTAATAATAGGATAATCTATACTATACTAATAATAGGATAGTTTGGAATAATTACAAGAATGTCATTATATACTAATAATAGGATAGTTTGGAATAATTACAAGAATGTCATTATACTAATAACGTGACAGTTGAGAATAATTACAAGAATGCCATTTTTCCGCTTAAATTGTCCTGCAATAAATATTGTATATTTTTTTATTAATTATTTTGTTAATTTCCAAGAATAATTATTAAATATAATATAAAAGATATTTTTTATTGCATCAATGCTTACTTTTGAGAATTTCAAAACATTGGATTTTAAGACATTTTTTATTGTATCAATGCTTATTTTTTAGGATTCCAAAATATTTTTATTATATCAATGCTTACTTTTGAGAATTTCAAGATATTTTTATTGTATCAATGCTTACTTTTGAGGATTATAAGACATTTTTTTATTGCATCAATTTACTTTTGAAGATTCTAACATATTTTTTATTGCATCAATGGTTTTGAGGATTCCAAGACATTTTTTATTGTATCAATGCTTACTTTTGAGGATTCCAAAACATTTTTTTATTGTATGAATGCTTACTTTTGAGGATTCCAAAACATTTTTTATTGCATCAATGCTTACTTTTGAGGATTCTAATATATTACATATTAATTATCCAATAAAAAATTGATTTTGATAAAAAATATTTTAATAAATTAAATGTGTGTTCTTAATTTTTGAATTTGGCTTCCTATTCAATCCACTTTTGTTGCTTCTTCTTCAAGATATTAATGTGTATATATATATATAAGCAAAACTCATTTCTAACACCTTAAAACTTGAGAAACTCAAAATTAGAATACAATTTTAAATAATTTCTCTAATTTTTAAATAGTATAGAGTTGAATACAATCTTATTCGATAAGATTGGAAGAGACATATAAATTTTTGTTAAACAAAGATGTTTTGTTGAGGATACATAGAAAAGAAAAAAAAAAGAGAAAAAAGAAAGAAACAAAATTGTCGATCTCTTGTAAGGAAAAGAAAAATAAGAAGAAAAAAATATGCAAACTTAAAATATGGAGATGGGAAAATATTCACCACACTCTAATCTACATCTTTATATCTCTTTCAATATATATTCTCATCTATCTCTTTATATATCTTTAAATATATATATATATATATATACATGTATGAAATAATATAAATTTTTTCAAGAGAAGATAACAGGAAGAAGAAATGAAAGGAAAATGATGACGGATCAGATCTGGAGAGTGGGCGAGACTGAAGGTGGAGATAGTGGTTACGCGATCGATATGAAAGTAGTGGCGTGCTGGAAGATGGGAGTAGACGGTGAGAAAGAATGGACCAGAAGCATTGAAATCGATGGTTGAATAAGCCGAAAATGTCGGAGATGGAATAGAGGTGAGACGAAGGTTGATGGAGGCGGCCGAGACGAAGGTGAGTTCATCGGATGGATTGGAGGTGGGTCGTCGGCGAAAATGATTAGAGATGATAGTGGATGATATATTATTTATAATATTTATAAATGTTGTTTATAAGAAAATTTTTAATAATTTATAGTATGTTGTGAAATTTATTATATTATATCTTTTGATGGATTTGATGTATGATTTGAAAATAATGATTTAATTTAGTTGTTTATATTATTATTTAATAATCTATATATATAATATTTAATAATTGTATTTAATATTGATATATTGTGTATTTATAAATTTAATTTAATTATATTAAAATTATTTTATTATATAACAATAGGGGCAACTCACCGGCAAACTGCTAGTTGATAAAGTAAATTGGTGAGAAAGTTGAGAATCGAAACACATATCCAAGTAGGGTCAATTTCAAAATAATTGTGATTAATTAGTTGAGCCACTTGCCTATATGTTTTTGTTTGTGGTTGATTTAGAAAAGGACAAATTTCCTTCACCTTTTCTAGTTTTAGGAATTCTTGATGCTATCGCCTAACTTATTTGACTTTTTTTTTTAATGAATAGCTGAAACATTTAAAAAAAAAAAAAACTTTCGAATGTAAATAATTCAATTTTATTTAATGTAATAAGATAAAAATAAATCCGATAAAGTTAGATCTTATAAAATGTGATATGGAGATGATTCCATCTAATTTTCTTTTAGAAAGAAAAAGAAAAAGGACAATGAAATGGGCTTTATCATAAATTTGAACAATCTATAAGTTGAGTACACTAATAGATTTGTAAATTACTTAATTTCAAAATAAAAAGATATAAAATATTACTAAATTTCCAATGTGAGTATCACTAAAAATTGTCATGTTTTTGCATATGCTGCCTAACTGGCCAGATCTAGATCTGAAGGCCTCCTATATATTCAGAGGGCTTTTTCTTTTAAAAAATTAAGTTCTAAATCTTGAATTGATTAGCAAATAAAAGAAATATAAAATACAAAATTATATTTTTGAAGTGAGAATAACTATTTACTAGCTCAGAATTAGGCCAAAACTATATTAACTCTGTTACCCTATCTATCGTGGATACAATTAGTATATTTATTATTGATGTGCCATAAATCGAACACAATTATTAATTTCAAATCATACAATTTAAAAGAATGAGATTTTTACACATCAAAGATTGACATATTAACATATTTGGTTCAGGGAGGATCATTATTTTTATATACATAGTTATATATATTAAATGGTTTCCTAATATAAGAGAAATAAACCTTAAACTGCTGTCACGGCACAGCTAATGAAATTCACGAGTGCTCGTGTAAACGGTGATGGCAGAGAATTTGTAGAGAGAAAAAGAAAATCTGATTCTGTTAATTTTGTCATATCATGCGTAATGTGTGAGCGGGGATATATAATCCCATGCAGGTGGATACAATGCAAAGAAAGAAACGATGACGTATGGAAAAACAGACTCAGCAACGTAAAACGGCGTCGCTGCAACTAATTGGGACGGCGTCGTTTAGCTAAGGTACTTGACTAATAAAAACGTAAAGAGAAATAAAAAATGCGACTCTTTAACTAACAAAATGGAATGAACAATAAGAAAAGCATCCTGCCAAACAAGAGCCTGACATTGCCCTTCCCTTTTTTCAGTCTTGTCCGCAAGACAGCAAGTCTGGGAATTTAGCCACGATCTCGTCATATACTCCCATGTCGCTTCAGCCTCAGGCAGATGTGCCCAACTAATAAGGAGTTGAGCTGCAGGCAGATTGCCCCGTTTTACCAATCTCCTAGCAAGGACCTTGACTGGCTTAAGTAGTACCCTTCCATCGCTGTCAAATTCGGGCAAGGTAGCAGTAATGGATGAAACAGGGCCGACCTTTTTTTTTAGCAAAGAAACATGGAAGACAGGATGGATTTTTGCAGAGGGAGGCAGGAGGAGCTTATATGCGACCGAACCGACTTTGGCAATGATTTGGAAGGGTCCAGCATACTTTGGACTGAGTTTCCAAATAGGGCTTTTATGAAGAGTCCGTTGCCTATATGGTTTAAGTTTCAAGTATACCCAATCTCCAACTTGAAACACTCTTTCCACCCTATGTTTGTTTGCAAAAAACTTCATTCTTTCCTGAGCCTTTCTGAGTGAGTTCTTCAAATGCTGCTGTGCCATTTGTTTGTCATGGAGGAGTTCAATAATTCCCTCCACATTGGTTTGGTTATATGGTTCTCCAGGCAATAGGGTAGGCTTGAAGCCATACAAAGCTTCAAAATGACTAATGCCTAAAGAAGTATGGTAGGAGGTATTGTACCATAGCTCAGCCATTGGTAGCCAAGCAAGCCACTTCTTTGGGTTAGCTCCACACATGCACCTGAGGTAGGCTTCCAAATATTGGTTCACCCTTTCGGTTTGATCATCACTTTGAGGGTGATATGATGTACTCATATGCTGCTCCACACCAACTAATTTCAGAAGCTGCTGCCAAAACTGACTAGTGAACACCTTATCCCTGTCAGAAACTATCCCATGAGGAAGCCCATGCAGTTTGTATACTGTATCCAAGAAAAGTGAAGCAAGAGTAGATGCTGAAAATGGATGAGCCAAGGGAATGAAGTGGCTATACTTCGAGAATCTGTCCACAACAATCCAAATAGTATCCTTGTCTCCTGAGAGTGGTAGTTGTTCAATGAAGTCCATAGAAATCTGAACCCAAGCTTGTGCAGGTACTGGCAAAGGCTGCAACAAACCTGGATTATGAATGTTCTCATGTTTACTGATTTGGCAAGTGTGGCAGGAGCTGACGAATTGCTGGACTTGTTGTCTGATTCCAGGCCACCAAAACACAGCAGTAAGCCTTTGGTATGTAGCAGTAACCCCAGAGTGCCCTCCTATACTAGATCCATGCACATAATCCACAATCTTAGATCTTAGTAAAGGATCATTACCAATTACCAGCAAACCCTTATACCTAAGCAACCCACCAGCATAGCTGTAGTAGGAAACATTAAATGGAGTGGTAACACACTCAGCAATAAGAGCTTGCACCTCAGCATCTTGTTGATAACTACTGATTATCTCACTTACCCAAGTTGGTTGTACAGTAGAAAGCAAACAACACTCGATTTCAGGATCACCTCTTCTGGAAAGTGTATCAACAGCCTTGTTTTCTGCTCCTTTCCTATATTCGATTTTGTAGTCAAATCCCAGGAGCTTGGTAAGGTATTTATGTTGGAGAGGGGTGGATATTTTCTGTTCAATGAGGTACTTGAGACTCCTCTGATCAGTCTTTATAATGAAATGAGCATGCAAAAGATAGGCTCTCCATTTTTCTACTGCCAATATTATTGCTAGAAATTATTTCTCATAAATGGACAATCCAAGATTTTTAACCCCCAATGCTTTACTGATGTAGGCCAAAGGATGATGGTTCTGCATCAATACGGCCCCCAATCCATGATAGCAAGCATCAGTTTCGACCACAAATAGTATGGTGAAATCTGGTAATTGTAAAACTAGTGCTTTAGTCATTGCCTCCTTCAAAGCAAGAAAGGCTTTCTCAGCCTCAACTGTCCATTGAAACTGACCCTTCTTTGAAAGATTGTTCAAGGGTTTAGCAATGATCCCATAATTCCTAATAAATTTCCTGTAATATCCAGTCAGCCCCAAGAAGCCTCTCAATGCTTTCACTGACTTAGGTATTGGCCAGAGAATCATGGCCTTGATCTTTTCATCATCTGCCCTTATACCTTGCTCACCAATCACATGTCCCTAGTATTCCACTTCCTTCTGACCAAAAACACATTTGGACCTCTTAGCAAATAAGCAATTTCTAGTTAGAGTATCCAGTACCAGCCTCAAGTGTTGTAAGTGCTCCTTCACATTCTTGCTGTACACTAAGATATCATCAAAAAATACAAGAACAAAATCCCTTAAGAAAGCACTGAAAACCTGGTTCATTACTGACTGGAATGTAGCAGGGGCATTGGTCAAGCCAAAGGGCATTACTACAAACTCATACAAGCCTGAAGAAGTGGTGAATGCAGTCTTGTGAATATCTGTCTCTGCTACTCTTATCTGATGATATCCAGCTCTAAGGTCTATCTTAGAGAACACTTGTGCTCCATGGAGTTCATCCAACAAGTCATCAATAAGTGGTATGGGAAAACTATCCTTGATGGTGATGGCATTAAGCTTTCTATAGTTCACACAAAACCTCCAACTTCCATCCTTTTTCTTGACCAACAACACGGGAGAAGAGTATGGGCTACTGCTGGGCCTTATTATTCCAGTGTCAAGCATCTCCTTAACAAGTTTCTCAATTTCCTGCCTCTGCATAAGAGGATATCTGTACGCTTGTTGCTTGATTGGAGCTGCACCAAACTTAATTGGTATTTGGTGGTCCATATCCCTCCTAGGAGGTAGATCTTTGGGAATTTCAAACACATGCTCAAATTCAGTTAGGAGGGAGAGTACCTCTGGGGATTCTTGGCTGACTTCTGCACTTTCTTGGGTGGAAATAACACACAGGAAAGCCTCCACTGATTCGTTTCCCTTTTGAACCTCTTGGTTGATCTGCTCTACTGAAGCCATGCTTAGCTTTAGTTCTGGTTGAATTCCCTGCAGCTTGACCTCCCTTCCTTTCACCTTAAATTGCACAGTATGCTCTTTGAAATCCAATAAAATCTGCCCTAGCTGGCTTAGCAAATCAACTCCTATCACCATGTCACACCCCCCTAACTTCAATAGTCTCACAGGTGTGATGAACTTGCACTGCCCCATCTCCCACTCAAAGTGTGGACATTTGGAATTACACTCTATTTTGTTACCATCTGCTACAGTGACTCTCAGAGGAGTAGTGTATTCTATTGTACACCTCAATCTTTCAGCAGTGGCTGGGTGTAGGAAGCTATGAGTGCTATCAGTGTCAAGAAGGATAATTAACTCTTGATTGGCTGATTTGCCAAGGAGTTTGATAGTATCAGCATGTGTACATCCAGCAACAGCATTCAAGGAAATGTGTGGCTCCTTCTGATCATTGATAATTTCCTCCAACTCCAGTGTTTCCATGTGGGGTTCTTCTCCATCCGTTGTCAAGATAAGATACAGCTTCTTACACTTATGCCCTATGTGGAAGACCTCATCACAATTGAAGCACAAATTCTTGTCCCTCCTTGCTTTCATCTCTTCAGGTGTGAGTCTCTTGATAGGTGGATATTTAGGCTTTTGCACTACATTTTCAACCTTATTACCTAATGCAGTATTGGGCATGAATTTAGTAGAGACCCTCTGCCCTTTTGTGAGTAGATGAACAATCTCCTCATGTTGGATAGCCAACTGAGTTGCAGCTAGTAAGGTGGTAGGTTTTTGGATTGCTACCATCTTCCCAACTTCTTCCTTCAACCCCCCAATAAAACTCTCCACAAAATATTCATTAGTAAACCCCTTGTGATGCTCCTTCATCAAAGATTTCATCTCTTCAAACTCATTAATGTAAGTTTGCACAGAACCGTTTTGCTTTAGCTTATTAAATTGGGCGACCAAACTGCCACCCGAGGGACTCAAAAACCTATCAATGACCATCTTGGCAAACTCTTCCCATGAGATATTATTCCTCTCATCAACATACTCAACAAACCAATGATCCGCTACTCCCTCCAAATTCATAGCTACTAAGCTCAACTTGTCGTAATCTGTCATATCGTAATAGGAGAAGTATCTATAACATTTCCTCAGCCACATCCTAGGATTCTCACCATTGAATCTGGGAAATTCCAGCTTAGGCAATTTACCACCCAATTGCCTCTGGTTCACATTCATTCGATTCATCGGTGCCGGGGATAATATACCCGCTTTATTCCTTTCACGATTGGTACTACCCCCACTCCCCGAGCTAGAACCCAATGCATTAGATGGAATTGAAGAGTTAATAGCCTCCTTACCTCTGTCTCCGGAGATGTTCTGTTGTTCTTTCAGCACATGCATAATCTGAGACTTAAGCATTTCCCCAATACTCTCCAGCTTCGATTCAAGCCGAGCTTCCACCTGAGATTGAGACTGCAAAATCGCCGATTGTCCGGATAACAACTCCGATACTTGCTGCTCCAAAGTATCAATTCTCTGTCCATGGTTCTTGACAGCCATAATATCGCGCAGCACTGGCTCTGAGGCCACTTGTCACGGCACAGCTAATGAAATTCGCGAGTGCTCGTATAAACGGTGATGGCAGAGAATTTGCAGAGAGAAAAAGAAAATCTGATTCTGTTAATTTTGTCATATCATGCGTAATGTGTGAGCGGGGATATATAATCCCATGCAGGTGGATACAATGCAAAGAAAGAAACGACGACGTATGGAAAAACAGACTCAGCAACGTAAAACGGCGTCGCTGCAACTAATTGGGACGGCATCGTTTAGCTAAGGTACTTGACTAATAAAAACGTAAAGAGAAATCAAAAATGCGACTCTTTAACTAACAAAATGGAATGAACAATAAGAAAAGCATCCTGCCAAACAAGAGCCTGACAACTGCATATATTAAATAGATGGAGTATTTTTATTATTTTAATGAAAAAGGAAATAAACTGGTGGATTAATTCTTCTTTGCCCATAGTTGTGTCTGTTGGTGATGATGACCAGTACAGACTAACTCGTAGTAGGTGGGCTTTTATACATGGGCTTCATGGTTTTAGTTTGCAATGATATGGCCCAACCCAGTTCGGAATAGGTGGGCTATTGATGCAATCTATTGGACCTTGATTGATTTAGTTTGGAAAGGCCCATGTTTAGGTAAGCCTTGGTATATCTAATTTCAGAATCTCTTGGAATAAACCTTGGGCCTTGTATATCTGATATGAATGCCCAATCTAGGTGAGTGTATAATATTGGTTATTTAGTTATTTATATTTATATGTTCGAACATTTTTTTTACTATTATATTCATAATATTGTAGTATTTGATAACAATAATTGTAACAAATTCATTAATCAGATTCGAACTATTTTAGAAAAAAAGCATCCCTTTATTAAGGTATTACAAATATACCATTGAGTTCCATTTACTTTATAAATATCTATTTCAACAAGTATGAAATAAAAATAACTACTAAGATGGATATAAAGTCTATAGACTATAGTTTATATATTCAAATCCTACACTTTTTTTTTTCTGTCATAATTTTGTCCTAAAGTACAGTTTTTAAAATTTAATTTAAAAATTAAATTACTAGAATTATCGTGAGATAATAAACACATTTCACATGAAAATATTTTAATTAATTATATCTGAAAAATAAATTATTACTTGTTAGGTTAACTTTACTATCAATGTGTATACATAATCGTGCATGGATTGTTGCCTCATGCAAAAGACATTTCAATGAGGTTGGTTCATGCATTCATGCAACCTTGGAGATTTTTTGGACATTTATGATTTTTTGTGTTATAATCATAAGTTCGAAATTAGATCTTAAATTTGTATTATTTTTTTTACATAATTAACCATTTAAAAAATGGGCACATTTGCAATTCCACCAAAAATTTAAAATTTATCGGAATTATGTTATGTTTAGATAGATCTACCAATGATACTTCACAAGTTATAATATAATCTAATATCTTATAAACCTAAAAAAAAAAAAATCTGATAAAAGCATAAAAGCTTATAAAATGTTTGAAATATCTTGTCTTTAATTTTTGAGAATATGTGCCAAAGTGTAAGATATCACTACACACTCGAAACTTGGGAAACGTAAAGAGCAATAAAGTTATGGGAAATTGACCCTTGTTTAGTACATGATTTTATTGATATATTTATAAAATAAAATATGTAGTTTATAAACCATTAATATTAAATTTTATAATGAGGCATTGTATCTCTACTATTTCCACGCTAATTAGTGTAAAATCTAATATTTTTTGCAGTATTCAGAAATAAAAGAAAAAGAAAAATATCCTACATGATTTAAATTTTAATATAAAACCCATGAGCAATGACCCCATTATCAGTTCCCCAAATATTCAGTTAAGAAAATAATAAATTCCATAATATTGAAGAAAGCAACTCCTGCTAATAGATTTTGACCGCTTTTCACCTTTTTCCACATCACTTTTATCATTTCGTAATTAATATTTCATCACAAATTTTCATCTTATTACCATCTAAAAACATCTTTATGTCAGAAAATAATGAACTTTTTTTATTAAAATAATATCGCATCTTGACAATAACATTTCTTTAAATACATATAATTTTTTTATTTTTCAGAAATGTAACTAACATAAGGAAAAAAAAACAATATAATAGAGATTATAAAATGCCACATTAAAGCATGCACTATTATTTCCCAAGTAACACGACATCGTATGGGGAAAATCCCTTCCCGCCATTTGCGCATCAAAATGTGTTAACACATTTGCAGACACCATATGATTTGTCGTGCTCAAGACAAAATCATGTCTCCTTTTTCTTTGTAATAATATTCAATTATATCATTAATTACTTTTTTTATCTCATTAATCATTGGCTAAAAATGTAAATATAAATTACCAAAAATATAACGACAACAAGAATTCCCTCTTAACTCTCTCTCTACACCATGGCTGTTCCTTTTCCACTTCTTCAATGGCTTCTCTTCACTCTCTCTCTCACCAGAATCTCAGCCGATCAGACGGCGAAAACCTACATCATCAGAGTCGACAGCTCATCCAAGCCGTCAGTTTTCCGATCGCATTACCACTGGTACACCGCCGAGTTCACCGATCCCGCCACCATCCTCCACCTCTACGACACCGTCTTCCACGGCTTCTCCGCCGTGCTGACATCATCCCAGGCCGCTTCCGCCCTCCAGCACCCCTCTGTCCTCGCCGCCTTCGAGGACCGCCGCCGCCGCCTCCACACCACGCGCTCGCCGCAGTTCCTCGGCCTGCGCAACCAGCGCGGCCTCTGGTCGGAATCCGATTACGGCTCCGACGTCATCATCGGAGTCTTTGATACCGGAATCTGGCCGGAGAGACGGAGCTTCTCCGACCGGAACCTCGGCCCCGTGCCGAGGCGGTGGAGAGGAACGTGCCAAACCGGGGCCATGTTCAGTTTAACAAACTGCAACAGAAAAATCATCGGCGCTAGATTCTTCTCGAAGGGCCACGAGGCCGCGAATTTCGGCGGCGGGGGAATTAACGAGACGGTGGAGTTTAAATCGCCGAGGGATGCCGATGGGCATGGGACCCACACTGCCTCAACCGCGGCCGGAAGATACGCTTACAGAGCCAGCATGGAGGGTTACGCCGCCGGAATCGCCAAGGGGGTGGCGCCGAAGGCTCGATTAGCTGTGTACAAAGTCTGCTGGAAGAATTCCGGCTGCTTCGACTCTGACATTCTGGCTGCGTTCGACGCCGCCGTGAACGACGGCGTCGACGTCATTTCGATTTCCATCGGCGGCAGCGACGGCATCTCCTCGCCGTACTATCTCGACCCCATTGCCATCGGAGCATACGGCGCCGTTTCGAGGGGCATTTTCGTCTCTTCCTCCGCCGGCAACGATGGGCCCAACGGAATGTCAGTGACCAATCTCGCTCCCTGGCTCACCACCGTCGGCGCCGGCACAATTGACCGGAATTTCCCCGCGGATGTGATTCTCGGCGACGGAAAGAACTTCTCTGGCGTGTCGTTGTACGCCGGAAAACCGTTGAACGGCAGAATGTATCCTCTCGTATACCCAGGGAAATCAGGGGTGCTCTCTGCTTCACTCTGCTTGGAAAATTCACTTGATCCTGATTTAGTCAGGGGTAAAATCGTCATTTGCGACCGAGGCAGTAGTCCACGTGTTGCGAAGGGATTGGTTGTGAGGAAAGCCGGTGGCGTCGGAATGATCCTCACCAACGGAGCTTCCACCGGCGAGGGTTTGGTTGGAGATGCTCATTTGATTCCAACTTGTGCTGTTGGTTCTTCCGATGGAGACCGAATCAAAACCTACGTAAAATCCAATCCAACTGCAAGAGCAACTATTGAATTCCGAGGAACTGTGATCGGAACAAAGCCAGCTCCGGTGGTGGCGTCATTTTCCGGTAGGGGGCCAAATGGTCTAAACCCGGAAATCCTAAAACCCGACTTGATCGCACCAGGAGTTAATATCCTTGCTGCATGGACCGAGGCTGTAGGCCCCACCGGTCTGGATTCAGACACACGAAAAACAGGTAAAAGATTAGTCAAATAAGGATAACAAAAATTCACTTCTTCCCCTTACTTGATCCTCTGAGAAGACACACACATTTCATCAAGGCTAAAAATATCAATTTTGACTATAACTTCCACGTTTTTCTTTTTTTGATTTTTTTAAATATTTCCATTATCTTATTAGAGTATTTGTATGGTTATCAGAATTCAACATCTTGTCGGGAACTTCCATGGCGTGCCCCCATGTGAGTGGCGCTGCCGCGCTGCTCAAATCGGCTCACCCCGATTGGTCGCCGGCGGCAATCCGATCAGCAATGATGACAACCGCGAGCTTGAACGACAACTCTTTCAATCCGATGATCGATGAATCCGTTAACAAACGAGCAACGCCCTACGATTATGGTGCCGGTCACCTGAACCTGGACTTAGCCATGGATCCAGGGTTGGTCTACGACTTAACAAATAACGACTACGTCACTTTCCTATGTGCGATCGAGTACGGTCCGAAGACAATACAAGTGATCACACGTTCACGGGTCAATTGTCCAATGAGGAAGTCATTGCCGGAGAATCTGAACTATCCATCCATCGTGGCATCGTTTCAAAAGGATGCGAAAATGTGGTCGAACCAGATGTTCTTTCGAATGGTGACGAATGTGGGGGAGACGAACGCGGAGTATCGGGTGAGGGTGGCCGCGCCAAGGGGGGTTAGGGTTAGTGTGTGGCCGGAGAAGTTGGTGTTCTCGGAAATGGTAAGAAAATTAGGTTACTATGTTAATGTAACAGTTAATGGGAAGAATTTGGTGTTGGGTGATTCGGGTGCGGTATTCGGGTCGCTTTCTTGGGTGGATCATGGGAAGCATGTGGTTCGTAGCCCCATAGTGGTTACACAAATGGATTCTTTGTGAATCGGGTTTAATGCTTTTAATGGGTCGGGTCGTTGGTTGGGTGATATGTAATCTTTTAGTTTGTGTTGTGGGTGCTTTTTTTTTTAGTTTGATTTTACTTTTGTTTTGTTTTTCTTATAATTAATAAGCTAGCGATTCTGTATTTGGAATTTGTTCATAAAATATCAATGAAAACGTTTCTATGGTCTGGGGTTTAGAAAAGCTGCAGAGATTTGAAATAATTAACATTTTTATATATATAGCTATAGTATGGAATTTAAATATCCAAAAATAACCCAATAAAATAATCAGGACACATACACGAAATGTGACACCATCAATTAATAAGTACAAATCAATACGATATTATATTGATCACTAGTTCATAATTCCTTTCTTATAAGTTCACCTTTTCTTTTTGTTTGTTTATGATCTTTCAAAAATCAAATTAGGATTATATTTAATTTTATCTTATTTTAAATCCTGGAGTGACATCACTTTGCAATTAAAAGGAATAATAACTCAATTTAAGACTGGAATACTGTCTTATGAACTATACTGGGCTGAAATGACAACAATTTGACCATAGTATAGACTTTTGAATGATCCAACATTATATTGGGCCAGTCCAAAGAAAGATTTCGTTTAACAATTTTTTTTTATTAAAGTACATTATTCTTCCTCGTGTTTTTAATAGCTTATAAGTATTGGGTCATTGTATAGTATATCAGTGATATTAATACATCAATAATCTTAATTATTAAAGCTTCCATCATTGTATCTTGATCCTTTATTTTCAATTTACGTTTTTTTACTTTATTTCAAAAGTTACGTAAATTATAAAAATTTCCCCAAATAATCTAATTTCACAAGATAATGAGTCTATATTCACCTTCTTCAATAATTGTATTCATCCATCAATAGTAACCATAAAACACAATTAAATCTTCTTGTATTATGGAGCATGTGATGACGAATCATTTGAGATCCATATTGGATATATTTTATTTTGTGTAGATATAACTTTCTTATTAGCAAAATTGTCATGAACATAACACCTAAAGTCATTGCACCTATGATTTTGTATGCACAATTACTTTAAGAAAAAAATATGCATTTTGATTTAAATAATAATATTAAATATTAAAATAAATTATAACATTTCTGTTTAATTTAATTTCATATTTAATATTAGTATTTAAATTAATCGTGTTGTTTAATTTAATTAAATACTACATTACAAATATTAATTTTAGCCTAAACAAATATTAATTATCTTGATCACACTACTAGTTTAAAGTAAATACTAAATTATAAAATATTTAATTTATAGCATCATTATATAATTTAGATGAAATTTCATATGTGAAATCATTTTTGATTTGATGTGATGTCTTAATACACGATTAACATTAAGAAAATATATACATTTTGATTTAAATACTAACATTAAATATTCAAATAAATTTTAACATTTCAGTTTAATTTAATTTTATATTTAATAATAATATTTAAATTAATCATACTTCTTAATTTAATTAAATACTACATTACAAATATTAATTTAATTAAATATTATATTACAAATATTAATTTTAGTCAAAACAAATATTAATTATTTTGATCATGCCACTAGTTTAAAGTAAATACTAAATTATAAAATATTTAATTTACAATCGAAACAAATATTAAATGTTATTTAATTGTATATTATTTACATCCTATTACGATGTTGTGTAATAATTATTTTTAATTCAATTGATTGCATATTATGTCATAGATATTGGTTGGTTGGTGTTGTGTGGTTACTTCATAATGTTTATTATTAATTGACTTGTCATACTAGGTCACTGTATCTACAGTATGCTGGGTCATCGATATTGGTTAATTAAATGTTATTTCATTGCATGTCGTGTCATCAAGATTGGTTGGTTGCATGCTATTTAATTAGATATTTGTTGCATCCTACTTGTATATGATTAATTAGTAATATCACAATCTTTTGATTATAAAGATTACGATTTGGATATATTTTCATCCATTATATAAGATTTAGTGTGGTAGGCATGTTGGATTAATTTTGATCGATTTCACGTATATGTAGTTGATTTGGATGAATTTTGATATAAATAAATCATTTCGATTTAGATTTGATGTGATGTCTTAATACACAATTAACATTAAAAAAAAATTTTCCATTTAAATGCTAATATTAAATATTGAAATGAATTTTTACGTTACGGTGTAATTTAATTTCACATTTAATATTACTATTTAAATTAAAAGGAGAGTGTGATTAATTAATTAAATATTAGATTACAAGTATTAATTTAATTTCATATTTAATAATAGTATTAAAATTAATCATGTTGATTAATTAATTTAGTACTAAATTACAATTATTAGTTATCTTGATAACACTATTGATTTAAATTAAATACTAATTTAAAAATATTTAATTAACACAAATATAAAATTAATTGTGTGGTTTAATTTAATACTCACAATTGTTGGTGTCATGTGATTTAATCAAAATCAAATACATATAGCAAGAAATGGCTTATGTACATTTGAGTTTATGTGCATTTGGGCCTAGTAAAGAGACCCAATACAACTCACAAGACTACAATTAACAGCTCAGCTCAAAAGTCAAAAGTTACCTTAATTTTATTTACCATAGTAAAAAAAATTGATGTATTAATAACACTGGTGTATAGCAGAATTACCCATAAGTATTTTATCTGATTCCATTTCGATTTTATCTGATTATTTTTATATTTTTATTTTTAATCGTTATTTTCATATTTAAACTAAAAAAGTTTTCTATTTTATTTTTATTTTCTAGTTGTGTTTTATTCATACATTCAACCTAATAATCAACAATGTCATATGATTATATATATATATATATATATATATATATATATATATATATATATATATATATATATATATCAAATAGAGAAGTTTGTATAACCAAACGAAAACATTTTATTGTTTTTTGATTAATAAAAAGTGTTTTTTTTGAATGGTAACAGATTTTTACTATTTTCTAAATTTGAAAATATATCTCTAAAAATCAAAAGACAAATGTTATAATCAAAAGTGTTAGTTGTTGAGTTCAATTACTAATGTTAGTTGAGATATATAATCTTCTCACTATTATATATGCTAGCTTTTGTGGCAGTTTCTGCACCACTTTTATCTTCTCTTTTAATTAATCTTCTCCAAAATTTGAAAAAGAAAATAGTGTAACTATACTACCCTATTTGCAACAATGCAAAAGCTTACACTTATCCTATTTTTGAGCTCATTGCTCGTGAACACGTTCTTCGTATTGTAGAAGGAAACTCTATCCGGCTCGATGTTGGGAATGAGAAGAGTGACAAAATTTCATTTTTATCTTGAAGACATCATTGGTGGTGACAATAGAATAGTATGGATAGTGGTTAAATCCAACCAATCCGATGTTTTGTCCTCAAAGTTTGGTACCGTACTTGCTTTGGATAACAAAATAACATCTTGTCCTGAAATCAAGTCAAGAGAAATCGGACGCATGCAGGGCATCGTAGCATTCTCGGATTTCCATGTAATGTCCTTATCAATTATCATCAATGTCTTATTCACATATACAAGGGAAATACACCTACTATTTTGGGGAGGAATCCATTGATGGATAAGGTAAGGGAGATCTTGATAGTTGGAGGCATGAGTGTTTTCAAAATGGCATCAGACTATGTTATCACCAGTGAGGAAGTCATTGTCGGAGAATTTGAACTATCCATCAATAGTAGGAAACGGATCCTCTCAATTTACTGATTGGTAAATTTAATAACTTTTCTTTAATATTATACGTCTATTTCATCAACGTATAGAAAATATATGCTTGTATTGAAGTGTGTTTCATTTACAATAAGAGATTACAAGAGTATATATAAAGCTGTACAAGATATATACAAGGAAATAGACATGTGAGATCCCATAATGTAGGCCATAATATCGGGGATTAGATGTCAAATATAATTATAAGGATCTTTCCTTAATACGTCCCCGCAAAATCGACGTTCCATCAGCCACAGAGATTTTGGACCGAAGAAACTGGAAACGAGCTTTGGAGAGTGGCTTTGTTAACAAGTCAGCCAATTGATCTTGAGTGTTAACATATGAGACCGTGAGGAGACCTTTGGATAATAGATCACGAACAAAGTGGAGGTCTATAGCAATGTGCCTCATTCTCGAGTGCTGAACAGGATTCAATGCCAAACGAGTGGCTCCCATGTTATCACAAAAAATGGTGGGCGGACGAGTACAAGGAATACCTAGATCACGAAATAGATGGTGAATCCAACATACTTCAGAAGCAGCGGTGGCTAGAGCACGATATTCAGCCTCAGTGGACGAACGTGCCACACCACGTTGTTTGCGAGAACGCCAAGAAATAGGAGTCGAGCCAAGAAATACGATGTAGGCAGAAGTGGATTTACAATCGGACAAATCTCCACCAAAGTCTGAATCGGAATAGGCCTTCAAAACAAGATCATCAGAGCGGCGAAGCAATAACCCATGATGCAAGGTGCCTTTCAGGTACCGAAACAGACGCTTAACCGAACACCAATTGTCCGAAGAGGGAGATGACATAAATTGAGCAAGCTTATTGACGGTGAATGCAATATCAGGACGAGTGATGGTGAGGTACTGCAAACCGCCAATAGCACTGCGATAGGCTGTTACATCAACCGAACCCGATGATTTTGGCTCCTTGGTGGAACAGGGAGTAAAAAGAGGCTTGACCCCATCCATCTTATGTCGCTGCAGTAGGTCAATAGTATATTTATGCTGAGAAAGAAATAGACCCTCTTTGCATGGGGCAACTTCAACACCCAAAAAGTAAGCTAAGGGGCCAAGGTCCTTAACCGCAAACCTTGATCGGAGATGCAAAGTAAGGGACGACATTAAGGTTGAGCTGGAGCCGGTGATGATAAGATCATCAACATATGCAAGAACAAATAGACGATCGATGCCCTTATGAAGAGTGAAAAGCGATGAATCTGCCCGAGACTGAGTGAGGCCAAAGGACTTTAAGGCAGAGCAAAGAGAATTGTACCACACACGGGGAGCCTGTCGAAGACCGTAGAGGGAGCGACGCAAAAGGCAAACATGAGAAGGATGTTGAGGATCCTTGAACCCTGGTGGCTGCGACATATAAACAGGGACATCAAGATCACCATGCAAGAAAGCATTACTTATGTCCAACTGACGCAATTGCCAATGAAACTTGATGGCCATAGTAAGAACAGTTCTGATAGTAGCAGGCTTGATGACGGGACTGAATGTTTCCTTAAAATCCACCCCGGGACGTTGATGAAACCCCTTGGCGACCAAACGCGCTTTATATTTATCGACAGTTCCATCGGGCTTACGCTTTATGCGAAAGACCCACTTGCAACCAATGACATTGCAGTTTGGAGGTTGAGGAACTAAATTCCACGTACCATGACGTTGGAGGGCCGTAAATTCCTCAGCCATAGCAGTACGCCAGTGGGGAAGACTGAGGGCATGCTTTACTGAAGTTGGCTCAGCATTTTCTGGAAGATGATGTTTTGTGGCTGCGTGGAATGTTTTAGGTTTATAGATGTTGTTCTGACTTCGAGTTCGCATGATGTGAGTGCGGTTTTGTGAGGGCAATGGAAGAGCAGACAACTGTGCAGATGTAGGAACCTCGATAAGGGCTAGCACCGAGGTGGGTAATGGAAGACCATGCAACTCAGGGACTGCACATGGAGGACCCGAGGTTGGCAAAGTGGTGGGCAAGGTTCCAGTGATTGACCCAGATGCAACAGGCAGTGGTAAAGTGATGATGTTGGTGTCATCAATAGAGGCCAAGATAGGTGATTCAGGGAGTCCGGGAATAGATGATTCAACAAACTGAACGTGACGGGAAGTATATATTCGACCTGTCTCGATCTCATAGCAGCGGTACGCACTCTGAGAAGTTGAATAACCCACAAAAATGCATGGTTTTGACGGTGGCATCAATTTTCCTGAAATGTAAGGTCGTAACCAGGGAAAACATAGACACCCAAAAGTACGTAATTTTGTGTAAGTGGGTGTAAAACCAAACAATAACTGAAATGGACTTTGTTTACCAAGCAGTGGAGTTGGCATTCTATTGATAAGATAAACCGCAGCCTGTAAGGCAAGAGACCAGAATCTCGATGGAAGTTTGGACTGGTGAAGTAGAGCTCGTCCAATTTTCAGGATATGGTGATTTCGTCGTTCCGAGATACCATTTTGTTGGGGGGTATGAGGAGCAGTAGACAACCAACTAATACCACAGGACACCAAAAAGGGGCGCAGTGCCAAAAACTCCCCACCGTTATCAGAGTAAAAATTCCGTATTTGATGACCAAATTGAATTTCCACTAATTTTCGAAATTGAGGAAATATAGCAGTCACCTGTGATTTAGCACTAACAGGATACAACCAGCAATATCTTGTAAATAAATCAACAAAAAGTAGAAAGTACTTAGAGCCATCCAATGACACCACCGAAGCAGGCCCCCAAATATCAGCATAAATGTAGTGTAGAGGATGCAAAGCATTAAAAGAACGTGTATTAAATGGAAGTCTACGAGACTTGCTCAGATGGCACGAAATACAATCATTGCCCAAAACCTGGGACTTATTCAAAACAGGTAAATGAAATTTATTAATAATCAAATTTGTAGTCTCCAAAGATGGGTGTCCTAGACGGGCATGCCAATTCAGTGAGGAAGTGCGTACACCTAAAGCAGCAGTTTTGAAGCTTGAAGAAGGACCACAAGAGTTTGAAGAGATATGATAAATACCATCACTGCACTGACCTCTAACAAGAGGCGTCCCCGTGGTGCGATCCTTCACCAAAAAATAGGATGGAAAAAATTCAACAGAAACATTGTTAGCCTATGTGAACTGACTAACAGATAATAAATTCCGTCGAGCAGTCGGGACACAAAGGACATCAGACAATATAAAGGTACGATCTGGAAATTTTAATAAAGAAGTACCAGTGTGCGAAATAGGAAGACTGGAGCCATCAGTGATGTAAACTTCATCCGTGCCGTCATACTCGGAGTGTATGGACATATTTCCTAGGTTCGCAGTGAGATTGTGGGAGGCTCCCGAATCAACTAGCCACTGAGTCTGGGAGGGACTATTGGTAGGTGATGAGGCCATGTGGGCCTGAAGAGGGACACGACGACAAGTGATGGCTGAGTGACCAAAGATGCCGCACAACTGGCAGATTACCTGTGGTCGGTTTGAGTTGTTATTACCACCACGAGATTGAAAATTACCGCCTCTGTTAGACTGCTGTCCACGGTTGTGATTGATAAATCTAGAAGATTGACCACGAGATTGTTGGTGACGATTACTCCCACCACGACCTTTGTTGGTAGAGGAAGGTCCACGTTGAGAATTATGAGAAGCAGTGGAATGATTGGCCGTCGCTACAAGATTCTTGGTGGTGTTTTCCTGAGCCTTAAGTGACAATTCATGCTCAACCAGCAGATCATGGAGCTCTTCAAAACGCAGGGGAGTTTCCCGAGTGCGGATAGGTCCGACGATATTGCCATATTCTGGACCAAGGCCATTAACAATAAATAAGGTGAGGTCATCAGCACTCACAGGTTGATCAATTAACGCCAATTCGTCCGCCTTCGATTTGACGTAATGGAGATACTCCGTAACTGAGCGTGCACCAATAGAGATGCGGAAGAGATCACTCTTGAGTTGGTTCACGCGGGAGCGCGATCGACTAGCAAAAAGTCGATTCAGAGAGGCCCAGGCTTCGGCAGATGTTGTGGAAGAAGAAACCAGGGGTAGTACATCTGGCGCAAGAGAGCCAAAAATTGCAGCAAGAAGGAGGGAGTCCTGACGGACCCAAGTAGTAACCATCGCCGTATTCGAACCCGATTCATCCAGGGAAGGGCAAGTATGATTTCCATCAATGAAATCAAGCAGATTATGACCCTTGAGGAGAGCCAAGAGATGTGCGCGCCATGAAGGATAATTGGAGTGGGTAAGTTTAATGGGAAGGTGGTGATGAGCGGTTAATGGAATCACTGGTGGTGGCGCTGCTGTTCCAGCAGTATCATGAAGGGAGCTGTCAGACATGGTTATGGCAGAAAAAGGAAGGGAAAATATTAGGTTTAGGTCCTGATCAAAACCTTTACTGATACCATATAGAAAATATATGCTTGTATTGAAGTGTGTTTCATTTACAATAAGAGATTACAAGAGTATATATAAAGCTGTACAAGATATATACAAGGAAATAGACATGTGAGATCCCATAATGTAGGCCATAATATCGGGGATTAGATGTCAAATATAATTATAAGGATCTTTCCTTAATACAACGAACAAGGACATGCCACGTGATTTATTTTCTTAAATACTGAAATTTCAGCTCCATTCGCTTTTGTTTTTCCTGATTGTAAGTTTTTTCTCTTATTTCCTTACGGCTTATATTCTTTAATTAATTTAATTTAAGCCCTAACTCATCCATCTTTCTACTATATTTTCTACCATATAAACTATTCTGAATCTTCTCAAGATCAAATAATGTTTGCCTTTATTAAATTATTGAACTCACATTTTCATTGATGTTGGAAAGTTGGTAGGAATATTTTCTTGAGTACACTACAAGAATTTCGCAATGACAACGGTTATTAACCGTTGTCGTAGACCTTTTTTTATCGTTGTGGAAGATTACGTTGTCATAGATCCATATCTACCACAACGATTAATAACCGTTGTCGTAAACCTTTTTTTACTGTTGTGGAAGATGGCGTTGTCGTAGACCCATATCTACCACAACGGTTATTAACCGTTGTCGAAGATACTAACTACAAAATTAACACGTCATCATGACACGTCATTGTACACATCATCATAGTGGTGACACATCATAGCCAATAATTGCGCAGGTGTTAAGATGGTACTCAAACCACTAGACCACTAATGCATCATGTGTTTATATTCTACATGTATTTCTTTTATTGACTAATTATATATATATATATATATATATATATAATTAATGACTAATTAATATAGAAAGCATCGCTGCAAACAGAAGATTAATGACTAATTAATATATTTAATAATATTTAATCTAATTTCATTTTAAGACAATTATAAAATATACTAGTGCATATTTTTAATATATTTTATAAAAAATACTATTTTTTAAAATTATGAGTTTGTTCATATATATAAGATAATATTAATGCAAATAATATAAAATAACATCATAAAATAATTAAACTTTTCAACTTTAATTTAATTAAAATAATATATAATTTTTGTATTATTATATAATTTTTTTTGTATTGACCAATTAATATATGTATTTTTTTTTATTTTGAAAAATAGTTTATGATTCAATTAATATATTTAAGTTTTTTTTTCATATTATTGTTTTAATTAATCTTTTTTATATCTTTTTTTATTTTATAAAATAATTTTTTCAAATAATTTATGTTTTTGGTATTAATTTTAAAACCAAACTCATTTATCTTTATTTTCTAAAATAATAATATATAATTTTTGTATTATTATGTAATATAATTTTTTGTATTTTTCAAACTATTATATATATATTGTTATAAAATAATTTATGTTCAATTAGTTAATTTAAATTTTTTTTGATAATAATTTTTTTTCTTAAATTAAATAATTTTAAAAATCTGAATTTTTACAACGGTTACATAAAAACCGTCTGTTGTCGTTGTGCACAAGAAATCCGCACAACGACAACAGTACAAAAAATCGTTGTCGTAGTGTGAAAAAATCCACACAACGTCAACAGTACAAAAAAATCGTTGTCGTTGTGCGAAAAAATTCGCACAACAACAACGGTACAAAAAACCGTTGTCCGAACCATTGTCGTTGTGTGAAAAAAAGGCACAATGATAACGGTAGTACAAATCTGTTGTGTCAACCGTTGTCGTTGTGCATTTTTTTCGCACAACGGCAACGGTTTTCCAAAAAAACGTTGTAAATTTATCTTCTACAACACAAAATGCTGAAAACCGTTGTAATTTTGGTGTTGTTGTTGAGCGAAATTCTTGTAGTGGTAGTAGAAATTACATATACAATCATATTGAGAATTTTTTTTTAATTTGATAATTAGAATCAGATTAATAAATAAATTCATAATGATGGAAACTTTAATTGAGAAAAAGAAAAAAAGAATATCGATTTTAATTTTTTAAAATCTTTTAAGTCTTATGTGAAGAAACCGAAAGCAAGTTTTAAATAACTTTTAGCATTTAATAAAATTTTAGTCATTAAGTTTTGATGTAAATATCACTTACATTGAGATGAATATAAATGATATTTACTTTCTTTAATCTCTATTTCCCGTGCTTATCATCAATGGGGAGAGAATAAGAAATAACTCATTTATTATTTGGTGGGTTAATTATATTTGAGAAAATGAATGTTGTGTCATGTTTTTATTCATTGATGAGATAAACGGATAATATAGATGAAATTTACTAAATTTATCAATCAATAAATTGAGAGGATCTCTTTCCAAAAATTAGGAATGATGTGTCATGTTCGTGATGAAATATACATGTTATATGTGTGTGATTTGATGTTATGTCTTATTTTATTAGGTCATGTTAAAGAATGTTGAATAAAGAGGCCTCTTCATTAAACTCTATTATTAATTGAATCATGCTTAATGTTGTAGACGGGTAGGGACTCTCATAGTTTGGTAATGTCATTTAGTTTGTGTTGCATATATTTTCTTTGTTCTTAATTCCATGTAATAATGTCCTTTTCTTAGTTAGATATAATATAAATAAATATATAAATATAAATAAAAAATAATATGAAATTTTGTTTTAATTTGAGAACTCAATCTAAATTTTAAGTTTTAAATTGAGAAAAAATTGTTAATTTGAGCCCCTTATTGAGAAAATTTAAAATTTGAGTTCAAAATTAAGAATTAATCTGTAAGTTGGGTTTTATTATGAAATTTATCCAAAAAAAAAAAAAAGTACAGATTTAGATCAAATCCAACCCGAATGCATGAATTTAAGGTCCATGCGCCTAGTACATTGGAGATCTTCTCATATATGAAAAACAAATTTACTTGTCTACGACTTCAATTTTGTCAAAATTAAGAAAAACAAGTTATTTAGTCTATATATGTGAGACTAAGGAAGTGTAAGTTTCATAACTTGGGTTTTTTAATTTCAAGTTTTAAAAAGTAATTATATTTGGATATCTTTAAACATTTGGGGACGTTGACAATAATAGAATTGGAAGTTATCCACTTTAGGTCACCTTTTTTTGTTTTTTTAAAACTTATTTTTTGGTAAAAAAAAGAAAAAGTTATCTAGTATATATGTGACACGTTCGCTTTTCATTTAATATTATGATCTTTTCAAAATTTAATTAAGATTGAATAATTGTATCTTAGAAATTAAACCTGGAAATGACAACATTTTGAAAATTTAAGAAAGAATATTGATTCAATTTTAAGACTGAAATAATGTCTACTTCTTATGTTTTTTTATATCATATTTCCTATATATTTACATTCAAAGGAATTGTGATCATATAATCAACCAGAAATAATTAACAATGTCGAATGGAAGAAGAAGAAAAAAAGAAATACTATAGACAAGTTTTGCAAACGAAACGAAAATATTTTATTGTTATTTGAGAAAATAACTTTTATGAAAAGTTTATTTTTGAATAGTAAAATATGTTTTACTGTTTTTCTCAATTTGTAAATGTCTCAAAAAATCAAATGACAAAAAATAACATATCAAAATTTAGATAACTTAAATTATGGGACCAAAAGAGTAAGAGGATTTAATGGAAAAATCAATAGGATATTAACTTATTAGTTTTAGGAAAAAAAAAAATTTATATATGTGGTTTCATAGATCTAAACAAGAGATATATTTCAAAAAAAATAGGACTACAACATTAATCTATATGTTTTTTTTTTTTTTTGAAAAAAAAATCATATTACAGTTAGTGAGTACAAATTTTTAAATTTAATCCTAAAAATCTTTATGACTTGAAAATAAACTTTAATAAACTCAACCCACAAATGAGTTACCCTTATCAAAAATGTGTGATCTAAAAGTGAATAAGTTCCAAAACTATTAATGTTAATATCCCCAAATATTAAAAGATAATCCGAAAGTGATTATTTTTTAAATTTTGAAATTAAAAAACACAAGTTATGAAATGATAATCATGATAGTAAAAAAAAAAAAAAAATATATATATATATATATATATATATATGATATAATATTTTATTGGTTTTAACTCATGAAACATTGACGTTATGTTTCATGTATGTTTATAAGTGATTTTATTGGATTACTTTTGAATATTTATATTTTATATTATGCCTAAGTAAAAAAAAGGGATATTACATGAAAGTAAAACAAAGAAAACACATACACCACAAACTAAATGAAATATTTCAAAATTCATGATAGTCTCTACCCATTTACAAATATTAAACATGATACAACTAATCACAAAGACAATGAAGAAAGCCATGATGAATGTACCTCTTTATTTAACATCCTTCAATATGACCAAATAAAATATAACACTCAATTGCACTCATAAAACATTCATGTATGCAACAACAATAAACAGATTACCACTTATGAAGAATAATTGCATTGCAATCGTACACGACACATTTTAGCCTCGTCAATAAAATAAGTCCTAAAGATAACATAGCTCGACGTAATTCTGAAAGCACATATACTTCTTACTATCGGGACCTCTTTTATCTTATGCATCAATTGAATCCTCTCTACAATACTAAGTGTACTTTCCAAGTACTCACTACGTGTGAACACGACAATAAAGAGCACAGACAAGGACCTTACATAGAAATCGGAAAATGCTTGGACTCATTGCATGCGCCTGATTTCTCCCGACTTAAGATCTTGTGTTATTGGATGGTCAACACCATACACAACACCGAATTTTGAGAGCAGAACATCGGATATGTTTGATTTACCCACTATTCGTTCAGTTCTTTTATCACCCTAGTGATGATTTGAAGGTAAAAATATAGTTTTGTCACTTTTCTCAATCTCAAGAAAAGGTCGGGTAGGGTTTTTGCCTCCAATACAAAGAATGTATTTACGAGCAACAAGCTCGATTAAGATTATAATAATTTTTTGCATTGTTGCAAATAGTGTAGAAGAGTCGACAATTTGAGTTCAGTTTAAATGACTCGTAAACAAGATTGGACTGGACTCTAATAATATTGACCCGAAATATGTCAAAAAATATGTCAAGTGGCCTGACGAGTTAGATGAGCTCGGGCCGATTTGACCTATCAAGCTTGAGCTCGTCCGATGGCCCGCTAAATTAATATTTTTTATTATATTTTTATGTGCAACTTGCAAATCTTAAGAGAAAAATAATCTTTAGTATAATTACATTATTTTTTTTTTCAAAATTTTAAGAGAAAAATAATTGAAGGAGGACAAATTCTCCTGTGCACCTGGTGCACGGATCTAAGATCTGTGCAATCTGGGTCAATCCAACCCGGATCCAGCGAATTTTTTTTTTATAAATTTTATGTCTTGACCTTTTATGTACAAATTTGGTGACCTTTATGTATAAATGTTGTGACCTTTATGCATTGTAACTTAGAAAAAAAAGGAAGAATTTCAGCAAAATTTGTACATAGATACCTTTATGTAATATTCATGTGACCCTTATATATATTCATATGACCTTTATGTACAAATATTCATACCTTTATGTAATATATAAAGGTATATAAAGATATGAAAATTTAGACATAAAGGTCACATAAATATACATAAGAGTCATATGAATATAACATAAAGATATTTATGTACAAATTTTGCTGAAATCCTTCATTTTTTTCTAAGTTATTTAACATAAAGGTCACATAATTTATACATAAAGATCACACAATTTGTATATAAAGGTCACCAATTTTGTACATAAAGGTTTTGGCCTGAAAGCTTAAAAAAAAAAATTAAAAATGCACGGATCCAAATCGACCTGGATTATATGTATACCAAATGTATAAGAGACATGCTCTTGAAGGAGAAAGTAGGAGTGGTATAAAATTACTCATATAGCTAGCTTGTTAATTGGACTCAACTAACTAAACTAAGGAATGACTTCTTTTTTTTTAGAATTCTATATCTGGAGTATATTTATTAATTGTACTCAACATTATAACTAAGAAATGATATCTTATTGTTTTTCATTGTGGAGAACTCGATATTTGAAGTGTATATATTAATTGGACTCAACTTTATGAACGAAGAAATGATAATTTTTCTTTTTTTGGGAATTCTATATATGGAGTGTATATATTAATTGGACTCAACTTTATAAACTAAGAAATGATAATTTTTTTTTTATTTTTTTTTTGGGAATTCTATATGTGGAGTGTATATATTAATTGGGCTCAACTTTATAAATTAGAATAAATTTCATAACAAAACCCAATTTATAGATTAGTTCTTAATTCTGAACCCAAATTTTAAAATTTCTCAATAAGGAGCTCAATTTAGTATTTTTTCTCAATTTAAGGCTTGAAATTTAAATTAAATTTTCAATTCAAAATAAAATTTTATACTATTTTTTATTTATATTTATAGATTTATTTATATTTCAATATGTATTCATATTTTGGATAAATTAAGATAAATTAGTGTACTTTAAGAACAATTTTCATCCGACTTATCTTAATTTATATGAAAAAAAGAAAGAAAAAAATATAATTAATTCAATTTATAAAATAATTTATATTAAACTGATTAATATTAAAATCAATTTTATGAATAAAAGTATAGAAAACTAAAGGAATCTTAATTTATTAAGTTGTATTTATTATATATATATAAATTAATACAAGTCGGATGAAGATCGTTCCTAAAATTACACGAACTTGTCTTAATTTATCTAAATTATATATACATATTAAAATATAAATAAAAAGAAAAAGAAAATGAAGTGTTGCTTTGAATTGAGAACTCAATCTAATTTTCAAGTTTTAAATTGAGAAAAAATGTAAAATTGAGCCCCTTATTGAAAAATTTCAAAATTTGGGTCTAAAATTAAGAACTAATCTATAAATTAAGTTTTGTTATGAAATTTATCCTTTTTTTTTGTCTTGAATTTAATGTTATATTAGTCATACATTTAAGTTATATTAATCATACTTTTATGTTTAGATATCATACTTTTAGTGCAATACTTTAATTTTTAAAAAAACTGCTGACTTTTACTCTATCTTAGTCATACATTTATGTATAAATATCATACATCTATATAATATATAAATATATACAACTAACATAATATAAATGTATGACTAACATAATATTTATATTGAACACAATATAAATGTACAATACCTGAAAACCGTTTTGGATGAATTTAGGCACACCAACACAGACGCGTGGCAATGTGTGGAGACGTGTGATCGACGCATAGAGACGTATTCTAACAAATTTGAATCGTGTCGGATGTAAATCCATACATTTAGTGCATAAATTTTTTACGTTGTTATATATATATATACTTCATAATGCATCTTATTTCGATCCCAACAATGAATATATTAGTAAATAACTGAATAATCAGCTCTCTCTCTCCGTCTTAGAAAAAGAATCTGGCTTCAGAAAAAAAAAATTGTCCAAGAAAATAGTCCTATACAAAAATTCGACTCCATATTTAAGATTAAAGATGAAAATTTTATATTTATGAAATAAAGAGAATAATAATAACAACAATATATATAAACCTATAAAAAAGTGTTACATGGACTTAATTCAGTAAGATAGAGTTTCACCACACACACAACTCAAATTTATTTTCATCATAAATATTTATATATATCAAGTGCACGAATCATGACCTATATAATTTGGGTCATGCAAGGGTCATATGATCCTACGGTGCTTTTCACAGACCTCATGCGCGCTTCACGCATTCATGCTCCTTGAGGTTCGTGCTTAAACCCTAATCTCACAGTCTAACCTTTAAGTTAAGTTCGCATAACCTTTATATTTCTGATAATTTAACCTTTTACAATGTATTACACATCTATAATACCTTTTAAACCTTTATATTATAATAACATAACATTTATATTATTCTTTAAGTACATAAATGTTATGATATTTGTACATAAAAATTATATTAATATAATATAAGTGTTAAATATGATAACATAAAGGTTCAACTATACTACATGAATTTTTATACTGAAAAAAATCTAAGTTATTCACTTAAAGGTTATAATTTATGTCATAAAAGTTATACTAATATAACATAAATATTATACTCGTATAACATAAATTTGAGTGCGGAATTGGGTTGACCCGGACTTGACCTGACCCGATCCGTCCAGTTGCACGAATCTAGACAGTACACCTGATTCATAGGTACACTATATTTTCATTAGTTAATATATATTTTGTTCGTAGTGGGCTGTGCTTTGAGTCGTCCTACAAAATTAGATTCATGAGAGGATTTGAAAATATTACTATCATAATAATATAATATATATATATAACATATATACATATATAATTGTTTATACACTACAGATATATAATTTTTTTTTAAAAAGCTATCATTTCTTAATTTATAAGTAATATATACACTTCACATATAGAATTTCCCACACAAAAAAATCATCTTTCCTTAATTTAGGTAGATGAGTCCAATTAATAATGATGACTTATAAATTACATAACCTTCTCAGCATTATATAAGCTAGCTTTTGGGTACCTTCTACATCACTTTAATCTTTTTTCATTTAATATTCTCCAAATTCTGAAAAAGAAAATAGTGAAACTATGCTACACTATTTGCAACAATGAAAAATCTTACTCTCATCTCATTTTTGAGCTTATTGCTCGTAAACACAATTTTCATGTTGCAAGCAGAAACCCTACATGATCCGTTTTTTACATCAAAAAAAATGACGAAACTTCATTTTTACTTTCAAGTAATTCCTAGGGGTGCCAATAGATCGGCTCGGTTAGTGGCTAAATCTAACATATCCAACATTGTGCCCTCAGAGTTCGGTAAAGTGGGTGTTGCTGACGTTTCAATTACACCTGGTCCTGAAATCAATTCGAGAGAAATCGGGCGCTTGCAGGGCTTCTCAGCGTACTCGGATTTCCACGAAAGGTCTTTGACTGCAGTTGTAAATATCGTGTTCACATATGGTAAGTACAATGGAAGCACGCTTAGTCTTGTGGGGAGGGATTCATTGATGTCTAAAACAAGAGAGCTTTCGATAGTAGGAGGTACACGTGCTTTCAGATTGGCATCGGGTTATGTTATCTATGGGCCATACTCTATTAATGAGCCTAGAAACCGTGAAGTGTATGAGTACAATGCAATTATTTTTCATATAGAATGATAATTTGTTGTTCGCATATATAAATGTTATATGAATGTGATTTGATATTATATATCTTATTTTATTTGGTTATATTGAAGGATGTTGAATAAAAAGGCCTCGTCATTGGCTTTGTAATTAGTTGGATCATGTTTTATGTTGTAAACAGATTATCATGGTTTCATAATATGTGAATTAGTTTATGTTGTATGTAATTTTTCTCAATTTGTAAATATCTCAAAAAATCAAATGACAAAAAATAATATATCAAAATTTAGATAACTTAACTTATGGGACCAAAAGAGTAAGAGGATTTAATGGAAAAACCAATAGGATATTAACTTATTAGTTTGAGCTGAGTTAGATAAAAAAAAAAAAAAAACTCTGTATATGTGGTTTTGTAGATTTAAATAAGAGATATATTTCAAAAGAATAGAACAATAAAATTAATTTATATATAATTTTATAAATATTTAAAAGCATGATATAGGTTTTTTTTTTTGAAAAAAAAAATTATATTATAGTTAGTGAGTACAAATTTTTAAATTTAATCCAAAAAATCTATATGAGTTGAAAATAAACTTTAATAAACTCAACCCAAAATGAGTTACCCTTATCAAAAAATGTGTGATCTAAAAGGGAATAAGTTCCAAAACTATTAATGTTAATATCCCAAAATATTAAAAGATAATCCGAAAGTGATTATTTTTTAAAATTAAAAATTAAAAAACACAATTTATGAAACTTATACTTCCTACGTGTCACATATATACTAGATAACTTGTTTTTTTTCCCAAAAAATAAGTTTATAAAAACAAAAGTGACCTAAAGTGGATAACTTCCAATTCTATTCATGTCGATGTCCCCAAATGTTAAAAGATATCCAAATATGATTACTTTTTAAAACTTGAAATTAAAAAACCCAAAGTTATGAAACTTACACTTCCTTAGTCTCAGATATATGGACTAAAAAACTTGTTTTCCTTAATTTTGACAAAATTCAAATCGTAGACAAGTAAATCTGTTTTTCATATTTGAGAAGTAGGAATGATAATTTTGATCTGATCTGTAGATACTCGATTTAATCCGAAATATTTTTAGTGGGGTGGGTTTGGATCCTCCTCATGCTCTATCCCTCACCCCACGATCGGTCATCGCCCCACTATATATATATATATATATATATATATATTTAAGGAATATATCTTTAAAAAAATAAATTTAAGTTAATTATAATCATTTTAATTGTATCTTATTTAAAAAGTGTTCGTTATGATTAAAAATGTGATTATATAAATAAATTAAAATTATTTCATAATAAATTTAAATATATGTATTAATATATGAAATTTTTTAAATCCATTAATTTTTTCATAATTTTACCATTTAAAAAAAGTTATATAAACGGGGCGGGCAGGTTGTGGGTATTCTACTACCCGCTCTGCCCCGACCTCATTGTCATTCCTAATGAGAAGGTCTCTAATGTACTAGGTGCATGGATCTAAGATCCATGCATTTGAGTCAGGTTTGGTTGGATCTGATCTGAATTCGTATATTTTTTTTGTCTAAACCTTAATGTTATATTAGTCATACATTTAAGTTATATTAATTATACATTTATGTCCAAATATCATACTCTTAGTGTAATACTTTAACTTAAAAAAGAAAACTGCTAACTTTTATATTATCTTATTCATACATTTATGTACAAATATCATATCTCTATGTAATATATAAATGTACAACTAACATAACATAAATGTATGACTAACACAACATAAATTTGCAATACCTGAAAGACGTTTTGGATGGATTTGAGAGCACCGACTCAAACGTATGGCAGTATATGGAGACGTGTGATCGGCACATAGATACATATTCTTATGGATTTGAATCGAGTCAGATATAGATCCATGCATTTAGCGCATAATTTTTTTTTGCGTTCTTATATATATATACTTCCTAATGCATCTTATTTCGATCTCAACAATGACTATATTAGTAAATAACTGAATAATCAATTCTCTCTCTGTCTTAGATAAAGAATCTGGCTTCAAAACTTCGACTACGTATTTGAGATTAAAAAAGAAGAAAATTTTATATTTATGAAATAAAGTGAATAATAATAACAATAATATATAAACCTATAAAAAAAAGTATCATATGGACTTAATTCAGTAAAACAGAGTTTCACCATACACACAACTCAAACTTATTTTCATCACAAATATTTATATGCATCTAGTGCATGGATTATGACCTATGTAATCCAGGTCATGCACGGGTCATATGATTCGACAGTGCTTTTTACGCATCCTATGAGCGCTTCACGCACCCATTCTCCATGGGGTCCGCGTTCAAACCCTAGTCCCACGCACTTAAAAAGTTATGTTCGCATAACCTTTATATTTCTGATTGTTTAACCTTTTACAGTGTATTACACATCTATAATACCTTTTAAACCTTGATGTTATAATAACATAACTTTTATGTTATTCTTTAAGTACATAAATGTTATGATATTTGTATATAAAAATTATATTAATATAACATAAATGTTAAATATTATAACATAAAAGTTCAACTATACTACATGAATTTTTATAGTAAAAAAACCTAAGTTATCCACTTAAAGATTATGATATATGTCATAAAAATTATACTAATACAATATAAATGTTATACTCGTATAACATAAATTTGGGTGTAGATTTGGATTGAACCCGATCCGACCCGATTTGTGCATCCCCAATTGCACGGATCTAGACCTGTACACCTGATTCATAGAAACATTACTCCATTTTCATTAGTCAATATATATTTTGCACGTAGTGAGTTGTGTTTTGAGTCCTTTTTTATAAAATTAGATTCATAAGTGGATCTCAAAATATTACTATCATAATAATATAATATATATATATATATATATATAATTATCTATACACTATATATATATATATAATTCAAAAAAAAAGTATCATTTCTTAGTTTATAATTAATATATACACTCCAGATATAGAATTCCCCACAAAAATATCATCTTTCCTTAATTTAGTTAGATGAATCCAATTAATAACGATGACTTATAAATTACATAATCTTCTCAGCATTATATAAGCTAGCTTTTAGGGTACTTTCTGCACCACTCTAATCTTCTTTCGTTTAATCTTCTCCAAAATCTAAAAAACAAAATAGTGAAACTATACTACACTATTTGCAACAATGAAAAATCTTACTCTAATCTCATTCTTGAGTTTATTGTTAGTAAACACAATTTTATTACAGGCAGAAACCCTACATGATTCGTTTTTGGCATCAAGACAAATGACGAAGCTTCATTTTTATATTCAAGTAATCACTACATGAATCTCATCTACCACAATTTATAAAAATTATACCCAATATATTATAAATTTTGATCAAGTCACATGTGCAAATCGCGATAAGATATGATTGATAAGTCAGTATCAGTGTGATGAGACATGACTGTAATATATTAATGTTTTTATGGAATAAGTCTTACACGAAAATATTGGCTAGTTTTTACAAGAAATTAAATAAGGTCTTACACGTAATTTAATATTAAATATGGAATAAGTCTTACGCGAAAATTAAATAGTGTGATCAATTTTAAATATGGAAGAAGTCTTACACAACAATTTTAATTTCGTCGTATTAAGGGTTAATTCCCCTTTTATGTTTTTTCTTTTTATTTATTTATATTTTATCAAACTTATTTAAAATAACTTTGACTTACACGAAATTGATTTTAAATGTTTTCCTAAGAAATTATATGTCTTACACGAACATTGAAGATTTTTGTTTATTACTTTCATATTTAATGTTAATGTTCGTGCAAAATAACACATATAATTTTAATTTTCGTGTAAACCATTTGAAATCAATTTCGTTTAAAAAAATATTATTTTTTTGGGCTTCCAATTTTCGTGTTATTTATAATATTATTATCTTATATTAACTAACTCATTATTAAAAAAATTAGCATTTAGGATATATTTAAAATATCACATTTAATTAACTAAATTATATCTTAATATAGGACAATACATAAAAATATATATTATAAAAATAAAAATCTTATAATTAAATTAAATCGAATATTGTGAAAATATGTATTAATTATAAAGCTCCTCATTATTAGTATTTTTTACATTTGAAGATATATTAAAATTTCAAAAATTAATAAGATTCTCAAATAGTTTAGAATTAGAAACATAAAATATATTTTTTTTGTTTTTTTGAGAAAAAGAGAAACAATCAACATAAAAAAGATATTTTAAAAAATTTAAACAATCTATATGTGTACACAAATTGTGGTTTACTTCTTTTAATTATAAAATGTTGAAATTGAATTGATTATAACATTTTATATTCTCAACAGCAAATTATAAAAACACATAAGAGTGTTAATTTATTTTTTATAAAATGCATACAACAAATACACTGAGCCTCCTTCCGCCACCGCCCGCTGCCACCGTCTCCCGTCGCCGCCGACTGCTCTCTCCTCCTGTCCAATAGCCTAAATACGCAATTCTCTCTCCATGCCAAACCTCTTTTGGCATTCACAACTCTCTCCGTCTCTGCTACCATCCGCCGCCGCCCGACATCTTCCTCGGCCGACCAGCGATTGCCTAAAATTATCGACACGGCCATGGTAAGTAAGCATACTAAGGATCCGTAGCTTGTTATGTTTAATTTCAATTTTTTCGTAAACCCTAGTTTTCGAGAATTGGGGATTTTCACACTAACTTCAAATTTTATGCCCTAACTACAAATTTGAATATATCTTAAAGTTTTGTGATATTTTAGTTTTTGAGTGCAGATTCCACTGTCGTATGTTCTCAACCTCTCTTCCTTTGGTTTTCTTATGTTATTTGGTGAAAAACCTACATTTTTTTTAAATTTAAAATTTGTTTTTGTTTTTTAATTGTTTTGTGAATTTTTTTTTTGTTGTTTGAAATTTTATGTCTCTGGTTATGGTGTTTGTTAATAGAAAAGCGAGCTAAGAAAGCCAGTGAACGGGGAGCCTTGTATCCGTGATCTAAATGATCAGATGCTACTTAATTTCTTGTATTCAAAATGATTGGAGGATGCCGTGAACAAAAATGACAATATCAGGATCAAAGTATGCTCTGACACAGCAAATTCTGCACTTTCTCAGGTTAATTATTTTTGTTTGTTTTGAATGCATTTTGAAGTTTTATTTATGTTGGATTCTTACATAGTTTGCATGTTTTTTTAATTTCATTTGTATGCATAAGAGCAGTTGTGATGCGTTCTGAAATGTCAAAAATTCGATACTGTGAAATTTACTTGTGATGTCGAAAATCATCAAATTGTGATGCTAATAGTTTTAGGCTTTCGAACTTTCTTAGTAATTTGCGGATAAGGTGAATTGTAAAAGGAAAAGAAAAGAAAACTGTGCTGGGCTTTGTAATTTTCCGATTTATGTTTCTTGCTTTAACTAGTTCTATTTAAGAATGAAGAGTGTGCTTGTATTTATGTGTCTGCTGTAATTTCTGTGCTATGTGCTCTTCAAGCTGCAATGTTTTACTTTTAGTGCTATTGTTCTTGCTGTCAATTAAAACATATCAGTTTTATATTTGATGCTTTGGTTGGTTTAGAGATGGTTGAGGATGAAATTGACAAGGTAGAAGATGAGGAAGAAGATACAAATCCGATTTTGTTCTAACTGATGAATGGAAGAACTTGTTGGTAAATTGAAAAAATTAGATAATGCTTTTCATTATGGGATAGTTATTGGCTGTAAATTAATAAAGCTGTACTTGTTAAGGAAACTAGTGTGCCCACGGTGCGATGCATGGGTTCCAATTATATTTCACATAATGATAATTATATATATATATGATAGTTATACATAATTTTCATATATATATATATATTATTTCAAGAATTCTGTCTATTTCACATAATGAAATAATAATTTCAGGATGTCATTTATGATGTCACATCATGTATTTTATCACAAAAAAAGAAATTAATTTAAATTACATCGGTTTCATTTAATATCGTTCAGAAAAAAATTATAATTATATATATATATATATAATTCCTTTAGTTAAGTCAGTTGGGTCCAATTAATAATGTTGGCTAGATTACTAATCTTCTCGCCATTATATAAGCTAGCGTATGGGTAACTTTTGCGCCACTTCCATCATTTGTTCCAATTAATCTTCTCCTAAATTTTAAAAAGAAAATATACACTATTTCAAACAATGCAAGAGCTTACATTAATCTTATTTATAAGTTCATTGCTCATGAGCACATTCTTTGTGTTGCAGGCAGAAATCTTGCCCCAATAAGAAGAGTGACGAAACTTTGTTTTTACCTCCAAGTCATTGATAGGGGGTATAAAAGAATGGAATGGATAGTGGCTAAATCAAACATATCCGAAGTTCTACCCTCAAATTTTGGTACTGTGCTTGTTGACGACCATCAAATAACTTCTGGTCTGAAATTGAGTCGGGAGTAATTGGGCGCAAGCAGGGCATCATAGCATTGTCCGATTTCCGTGAAGGATTATTATCTTTGCTCGAAAATGACGTGTTCACACGTGGCAAGTACAAGGGAGGTATCCATTGATGGATAAGGTAGTAGAGGTTCCAATTGTTGGAGGCATGGGTACTTTCAGAATGACATCAGGCCATTCTATAACAAGGTCTTACTCCATGGATGAGGTTGGAATCGTATTGTGTTCGAGTACAACATAGTTGTTTTTTGATATGGCTGATGGTTTGTTGTCGTCAAATGAATGAATATTATCTAGGTGTAGTTTGGTTCTGTATCTCGTGTTTTATTTGGTCATATTGAAGAATGTGTTAAATAAAGAGGCATATTCATGGCTTTCTTCATTGGCTTCATAGTTAATTAGTTGGATTATGTTTAATGTTGTGAACGGGTTGAAATATAAATATTTTTATCTTAATATTATTATACTAAGAATTTAAATCGCAAAATTTCCCAATAAAACAACTTACAAATATATATGAAATGTAACATCATCAATTCACGTTGAAATCAATCAGTTCATAATTCATCTCTTATGAGTTCACTTTTCATTTGATGTTATAATATTTCAAAAATCAAATTATGATTATATAATTTGTATTTTTTAAATTAAACCGAGAATGACAGTATTGCTTTGAAGATAGAAAAAAGAATAATTCAAAGATTAAAATAACTTTGTTTCCATAAAAAAATTATAACGAAGAAAAATGAAATGCTTGAGCTTGGATTGCCTAGATTTGGGTAGGCCATGTCCACAACTCCAACATTAATGTGATTGGCCTATGCCCAAGTCAAGATTTTGATTTACAATTTTTTGATTGAAGAATATAATCCTTGGTTGCTAACTTTTAAATTTTAACATTAATTATTCACACGCATTAGAAATTATTTATTTTAAGAGTTAAATAATATATTAATCAAAATTACATTATATTTCACATTAACTTAGATGATAGCTATAACACAAAATCATAAAAAAATAAAAAAATCAATATAAATATTATTTAATGTTTATTTTTTAATTTTACTAAATTTAATTTACTTAAACTGGTGTATTACATGGGTCTTATGCTAATTAGTATATACTCCAATTATAGAATTCACTAAAAAAAATCGTTTATTAGTTTAATTAGTTGAGTCCAATTAATATATTTACTCTCGATATATACTCTAGAAATAGAATTCTATAAAAAAAACTATCCTATTTGGTTAGTTGAGTCCAATTAATAATGTTGGCTAAGGTAACTAATCTTCTCACCATTATAGGCACCACCCCTATCTTCTGTTATAGTTAATCTTCTCCTACATATAAAAAAGAAAATAATGCAAAAGTATACTCTAATCTTATTCTTAATTAGCTCATTGCTCATCAACACATTCTTGGTGTTGCAAGCAAAACCATTTTTTGAAACAAGAAAAATGATCAAGTTTCGTTTGTACCTCCATGTCTTCGTTGGGGGTGTTAATAGAACAACATGGATAGTGGCTAAATCCAATATATCTAATGTTTTACCCTCAATGTTTGGTACTGTGCTTGTTGATGACAATCAACTAACATTTGGTCCTGAAATCGAGTCAGGAGAAATCGCACCATTGCAGGGCCCTATAGCGTATTCCGATTTCTCTGAAATTACCTTGTCTTTGCTCAACACTGTTGTGTTCACACGTGACAAGTACAAGGGAAGTGTGCTTAATATTGTGGGGAGGAATCCATTGACGAATAAGATAAGAGAGGTCTCAAAGTCGGAGGCAAGGGTGCTTTCAAAATGGCGCGGGGTTATGCTATCGCGAAGATTTATTCCATTGATGAGGCTGGAATCCGTAACGTGTATGAGTATAATTATGTTGTTTATTCATATGGGTGATATTGATTTGTTGTTGTTACATGAATGAATATTATAAGACTATGATTTGTGTCTCGTATTTTATTGATCGTATTGAAAGGTGTGTAGAATAAAGAGGCCTCTTCGTTGTGTTTTATATGTATTTTCTTTCTTCTTACTTCCCTATAATATACTTTTGTATGTTTGATCTTGAATAGTGTCATTCTACTGTATTATATGAGCAATTTAAATAAATTTGAGTAAAAAACAAAAAAGATATAGTGTAGCTTTTTTCCTTTTGTTTTGCTTGATCAACAACAACGTGGATAAATTACAGACATGTCAATACATTTTAACTTGATCATAATCAATAATCATTAATTTTAACAGAATGGGTTGTTTGTACCAATTTAAAAAGAAAATGGAGATTGGTCACAATAATCACATATGCATGAGTTAGTTGTTAGATGAGAAAGTTATTATCAGAGAATTTTTCAAAAGATTTGATTTATTTTATATTTTATTTGATAAAATTACATGTTGTTGATTAAATATGCTAATATAGTAATGAAAGAATCCAACGAAATAATGATGTCTACTATATCATCTATGCAATCTTAATAAGTTTGAGTACAAAACAAAACATTTTTCAAAAAAAAAAAAAAAAAATAGTGAATTGTTAATCTACTATTAGTCTCATGTGTATGTAATTTTGAGAGACAGAGATATCCACTGCTTAAACTCATTTTCACAAATCAATATATATTTTGTGTGTTGTGGGTTATGATATGTTTTGAGTCGTCCCGATAATTAAATTTATAAGACGGTCTTATAAGATTATTATCATACAGTTCTACTACCATACCTATCGTTGTCACATTAATATGTGCACATGACTGATGTGTCAAAAATCTAGTAAATCTATTAATTTCACTTTTTATATAACAAAAGATGAGATCATTACACATCATCGGTGACCATATTAAGAGTTGACTATAGTGGATTGACTAGCATTTTCATACTAATATATATATATATATATATATATATATATATATATATATATTCCTTAGATAATAAAGTTAAGCCCAATTAATATGTACAGTACTTCGGATACATATAGAGTTCCTAAAAAAATTATTCTTTCTTAAATTATAAAGTTGAGTCCAATTAATAATTACACTCCAAATATATATAGAATTCTTTATAAGAAAATAAACTGTACTTTCTTAGGTTATAAAATTGAGTTCAATTAATATATACACTTCAAATATATATATAGAATTTTCAAAAAAAAATAAAAATTATCCTTAATTTATAAAGTTGAGTCCAATTAATATATATACTCTAGATACAGAATTACCAACAAATAAAAGTGTCAATTGCTGGAAAACACAACCTTTGCTCAATTTTTCATTTTAACCAATTTTTCACTCAATCAAAATAACACAACTTTATAAATGTAGCATGTAACGATAGAATAACTTAAAATGTTGTATAGATGGGCCGAAATACGAGCCTAAAAACTGATATGAAATCTCATAGGGCTTGGTAGTGAACATCATGGGTAGAGGTGTCAAAACGGGCTAGGTCCGTTGGGCTAGCCCGCCCCGCCATATATAAAAGGTGGGTTGGGCCGGATATTTCGAAACCCGCAAAAAAACGGGTCAAAACGGGCTGGCTCATTTGGGCCGTGGGTTGAAGTGGGTTGGGGGTGGGTTGGGTCGGGTTGGCCCGCCTTTTTTTTAAATTTTTTAATTAATTAAAAATACTAAAAATAGTTGAAAACCCTAGTCAAGATCTTGTAGTGTCCAATATCATGGAGAATATTGATGAAGAATAAGAAGAATATCTTATAGTGTCTTATGTGATGAATGTTGCATTTTAATTTACGAACACTTTGCATTTTTTATTAGCTATTAGAATGTATTTATGTATAGTGAATTAATAATTAAAAGAAAAAAAAAGTGGGTTGGCCCGCCCAACCCACGACCCAACGATGATTTGGGTTGAGTTAGGATTTAAAAGCCCGCTCAATAAAAAGCCCGTCCCGCACCGCTCCGCCAAAAGGTGGGTTAAGGTGGGTTGTGGGCCGGCCCACCCCGCCGGCCCATTTCGACAGCTCTAATCATGGGTTACACTTAATCTACTAGTGTTATGAGCTTCAGCTTCAAAACAGGCTAGTTTCTTGTTTTAAGTCCATCAAACGCCAAGCGGCTCACGAGCACATTCATTGGTCCAAACACTTCAAAATCCGTAAAATAAATATGAAAATAATATTTAAAGTATTTTAACACCAAAAAACAAGTATACGTAAGGAAATGATATGTGCAACACATAAAAAATGCATAAATCCCATTTTTAGCTACTAGAAACAAACAAAACCCATCAGTACCAAATATTTTAAGCTAATATAATATCTTAATAAATTTTCACGAGCAATTATTTCAATATTTAGATAAATAATATGTTATATTTTATTTGGTCATATTGAAAGATGTTAAATAAAGAGGTCCATTCATCATGACTTTCTTCATTGTCTTTGTGATTAGTTGCATCATGTTTAATATTTGTAAATGGGTAGAGACTATCATGAATTTTGAAATATTTCATTTAATTTGTGCTGTATGTGTTTTCTTTGTTTTACTTTCATGTAATATCCTTTTTTTTTAGTTAGGCATAATATAAAATATAAATATTCAAAAGTAATCCAATAAAATCACTTATAAACATACATGAAACTTAACGGTCAATGTTTCATGCAGTGTTTTCATAACCGAACCGGTGGCCAAACCGGCCTGGCCACCGGTTCACGGTTCAACCAATCGGATCGGTTGAACTGATAGTTTAACCGGTAAAATGATCTTTGTCTATTTTTTTTCAATATTAGTTATGTTACATTAAAAAAGTTATATACTTATATGATTCATATTGAAAATTCCCTATAACATTCATATATACCCTATTAATGTAGCATTTAATATGATGAATATAATGTTTATTATTTTTATATAATTTTATATAAATGTGCTTGAATATTGAAAATAATTAATCGACATCAATCATATCAATATTTAATTTTTTTAGAACTTGTTGATATTAACGAAATCAATCATATATATTATTGAAATATCTATGTATTAATATTTAACTTTTGTAGGACTTGTCAATATTAACGACATCAATCATATCAGTATTTAATTTTTTTTAGAACTTGTCGATATTAACGACTAAATATATAATTTTTTTATAACTTGTCGATATTAACGACATAAATCATATATATTATTGAAATATCTATATATTGAAAACGAACTCAGGCCATTATTACATACATCTATCCAATGTTTCTTGGAACTTTCATAGCCCAAAAAAAATAAAAAATAAAAACTGATTTTCCGGTTTTCCGGTTCCCGGTTATAATCGGTTCAACCGGTTTTTGATCGGTTCTTTTCGATTTAACCGAAAAAACGGTTAATTGAGTGTAACCGGACCGGTTTCCATGCCGGTTCCCGGTTGAACCAGTTGAACCGGCCGGTCCGGTCGGGTTATGAAAACACTGGTTTCATGAGTTAAAACCAATATAATATAATATCATATATATATATATATATATATATATATATTATCATGATTATCATTTCATAATTCATTTTTTATAAGTTCACTTTTTGTTTAATATTATGATCTTTTCAAAATTTAATTAAGATTGCATAATTATATCTTATAAATTAAACCTGGAAATGAACATTTTGAAAATGTAAGAAAGAATGTTAATTCTATTTAAGACTGAAATAACCATGATAAGTTTTGCAAACGAAATGAAAATATTTTATTGTTATTTGAGAAAATAACTTTTGTGAAAATTTTATTTTTGAATTGTAAAATATGTTTTACTGTTTTTCTCAATTTGTAAATATCTCAAAAAATCAAATGACAAAAAATAATATATCAAAATTTAGATAACTTAACTTATGGGACCAAAAGAGTAAGAGGATTTAATGGAAAAACCAATAGGATATTAACTTATTAGTTTGAGCTGAGTTAGACAAAAAAAATAAAACTCTGTATATGTGGTTTTGTAGATCTAAATAATTTGAAATTAAAAAACCCAAGTTATGAAACTTACACTTCCTTAGTCTCACATATATAGACTAAAAAACTTGTTTTTCTTAATTTTGACAAAATTGAAATCGTAGACAAGTAAATCTGTTTTTCATATTTGAGAAGTAGGAATGATAATTTTGATTCGATCCGTAGATACTCGACTTAGCCCGAAATATTTCAGGTGGGGTGGGTCTGGATCCTCCTCATGCTCTATCCTTCACCCCGCGACCCGTCCTCACCCCACTATATATTATATATATATATATATTTAAGATATATATATTTAGAAAAATAAATTTAAGTTAATTATAATCATTTTAATTGTATCTTATTTGAGAAGTATCCATTATGATTAAAGATATGATTATATAAATAAATTAAAATTATTTCATAATAAATTTTATAAGATAAAATTAAAATGATTATAATTAATTTATTTTTATATTTTTAAATATATGTATCACTATATAAATTTTTTTAAATACATTAATTTTTTCATAATTTTACCATTTAAAAAAAGTTATATAAACGGGGGCGGGCGGGTCTTGGGTATTCTGCTACCCGCTCTGCCCCGATCTCATTGACATTCCTATTGAGAAGGTCTCTAATGTACTAGGTACATGGATCTTAAATCCATGCATTCGGGTCAGGTTTGGTTGGATCTGATCTGAATCCGTATATTTTTTTTGTCCAGACCTTAATGTTATATTAGTCATACATTTAAGTTATATTAATTATAACTTTATGTCCAGATATCATACTCTTAGTGCAATACTTTAACTTAAAAAAGAAAATTGCTGACTTTTATATTATCTTAGTTATACCTTTATGTACAAATATCATATCTTTATGTAATACATAAATGTACAACTAACATAACATAAATGTGTGACTAACACAACATAAATGTACAATACCTGAAAGACGTTTTGGGTGGATTTGGGAGCACCGACTCAAACGCATGGCAATATATGGAGATGTGTGATCGGCATATAGATACATATTCTTATGGATTTGAATCGAGTCAGATATAGATCCATGCATTTAGCGCATAATTTTTTTTGCCTTCTTATATATATATATATATACTTCCTAATGCATCTTATTTCGATCTCAACAATGAATATATTAGTAAATAACTGAATAATCAATTCTCTCTCTGTCTTAGCACTACAAGAATTTTTGCCTTTAACAACCTTTTTAATGAATTTGTGTTGTCTTTTGGGTTTTTATAACCTTTTTTCCGAAAAGCGTTGTCTTTTTTCCAAAAAATCGCCATACGACGGTCAAAAATGAAACAACGCTTTTTAAGTAGGGTTATGACGTTTTTTTCGCTATACGACAACCTTTTTTCACAACGCTTTTGAGTGTTGTCTTTTCTTAGAACATTTTTTTTTTACAACCCATTATGCAACCCTTTTTAAGTAGGGTTGTTAAATGGCCTTTTTTTGGCTATACGACAACCCTTTTTTACAACGCTTTTGAGCGTTGTCTTTTCTTAAAACATTTTTTTTTTTTACAACCCATTATGCAATAATTGTTTTTTAATATAATTATTTTTTAATTAACTTAAATTTAATACATTTAATTAATTTATAATGTTATCTTATATTACATTATTTGCATTATTATTATCTTATATGAACAAATTCATTATTTTAGAAAATAGTATTTTTATAAAATACTATTTTGAATTAATTAACAAATTAATTACACCTAATTAAGTATTACTCTCATCTTATTATATAATAATACAAAATTTGAATATTATTTTAAAACATGATTCGAAAATTGTATTTTATAATTCATAATTCATAAATTATGAATGTTTTTTGAAAAAAAAAATAAAGATAAAATTATTGTGTTTTAAAATTAATACAAAAAACATAAAAAAAAAGATATATATATATATATATATATCAATTAATTAAGAATATATAAAAAATTTAATTATACAAGGATAAAAAAAATATACATTTACTTATTTGAAAAATATAAAAATTTGTATTACATAATAATATAAAAATTATATATTATTATTTTAGAAAATAAAGATAAAATGAGTTTGGTTTTAATTTGAACCAAAAATTATTTTACAACAAAAAAAAAATACATATATTAATTTGAAAAATTTAAAAATTTGTATTACATAATAATATAAAAATTATATATTATTATTTTAGAAAATAAAGATAAAATGAGTTTGGTTTTAATTTGAACCAAAAATTATTTTACAACAAAAAAAAAAAATAATACATATATTAATTTGAAAAATATAAAAATTTGTATTACATAATAATATAAAAATTATATATTATTATTTTAGAAAATAAAGATAAAATGAGTTTGGTTTTAATTTGAACCAAAAATTATTTTACAACAAAAAAAACAATACATATATTAATTTGAAAAATAAAAAAATTTGTATTACATAATAATATAAAAATTATATATTATTATTTTAAAAAATAAATATAAATTAGTTTGGTTTTAAAATTAATACCAAAAACATAAATTATTTGAAAAAATTATTTTATAAAATAAAAAACAGATATAAAAATGATTAATTAAAAGAATAATATGAAAAAAAAAATTTAATATGTTAATTAAACCATAAACTATTTTTCAAAATAAAAAAACATACATATATTAATTGGTCAAACACAATTTTCATGTTGCAAGTAGAAACCCTACATGATCCGTTTTTTACATCAAAAAAAATGAAGAAACTTCATTTTTACTTTCAAGTAATTCCTAGGGGTGCCAATAGATCGGCTCGGTTAGTGGCTAAATCTAACATATCCAACATTGTGCCCTCAGAGTTCGGTAAAGTGGGTGTTGCTGACGTTTCAATTACACCTGGTCCTGAAATCAATTCGAGAGAAATCGGGCGCTTGCAGGGCATCTCAGCGTACTCGGATTTCCACGAAAGGTCTTTGACTTCAGTTGTAAATATCGTGTTCACATATGGTAAGTACAATGGAAGCACGCTTAGTATTGTGGGGAGGGATTCATTGATGTCTAAAACAAGAGAGCTTTCGATAGTAGGAGGTACATGTGCTTTCAGATTGGCATCGGGTTATGTTATCTATGGGCCATACTCTATTGATGAGGCTAGAAACCGTGAAGTGTATGAGTACAATGCAATCATTTTTCATATGGGGTGATGGTTTGTTGTTCGCATATATGAATGTTATATGAATGTGATTTAGTATTATATATTGTGTTTTATTTAGTTATATTGAAGGATGTTGAATAAAAAGGCCTCTTCATTGGCTTTGTAATTAGTTGGATCATGTTTTATGTTGTAAACAGGTTGGGATTATCATGGTTTCATAATATGTCAATTAGTTTGGGTTGTATGTTTTTTTTCTTTGTTTTTACTTCTATATAATGTCTTTTTTCTTAATTAAGCATAATATAAATAATAAATATCCAAAAATTAAATCAATAAAATAACTTACAAACATACATTAAACTTTAGCATACTCGATTCATGAATTTAAACCCATATAATATTATATCATATTATAGAATTTTTTTTATTATCGTGATTATTATTTCATAATTTTTTTCTTAAATATAAATTCATTTTTTGTTTAATACTATGATCTTCTAAAAAAATTAAATTATGATTGTATAATTGTATCTTATAGAATAGACCTGGAAATGGCAACATTTTGGAAATAAAAGGAAGAATATGATTCAATTTAAGAATTAAGATTGAAATAATGTCTTATGGATCGACTATACAAGACTGAAATGACATTATCTTGATTATCGTAAACTATAATGTCTTATCGACTTTTTGAACCAAAATTATTATTGGGTCATGTACTAATAGAGATTTTTTTAATTAATCCAAAACATTATAAAAAGAAAGGAAAAAATGAATATACAAAAAAGAAAACAAAAAAAGGAAAAGTTAGGTTCAAGCCAACAAGCTCTGAAAATGCAAGTCTAATTAAAACTAGTATATAATTCTAGTTTGTATTTTTTAATGGATGATATTATGATAAGCGTTTTCAGAAAATAAATTTCACAAATTTTCTATAAGTTATTTATAACACATCTTTTTTTTTTTACATTGTAAATGGAAAGTAACTCATTTGATTTCAATTTTTCTATAAGTTATTTATATATTTTTATATTTCAATTTTTTGTTCTGGTTTTATATTATATTTTCTATTCGTTTAAATTTAAAGGAACCGTGATTATAGGATCAACCTAAAATAATTAACAATATTGAATGAAAGAATTAAGGAAAAAAACAAATACCAAATAGACAAATTTGCAAAACGTAACGATTATTTATTGTTATTTGAGAATACATACGACTTTTATTACAAGTCTAATTTTGAATAATAAAAGATTTTTTAATGTTTTTTTTTAATTTGTAAATATCTGGCTTAATCAGAAGACAAAAAATAATATATTTTAATACATAAGTCGATCTCAAAAGATCACTATCATAATATATACTATTTATACATATATATAATTATACATACACTGCAGATGTAGAATGCTAAAAAAAAAAAAGTGTTTAATTTATTTCGTGTAATACACGGGTCTTATGCTAATTAATACATACTCCAATTATAGAATTCTCTAAAAAAAATCGTTTATTCGTTTAGTTAGTTGAGTCCAATTAATATATTTACTCTAGATATATAATTTCCAAATTAATATATATACTCTAGAAATATAATTCTAAAAAAAAAAAAAACTATCCTATTTAGTTAGTTGAGTCCAATTAATAATGTTGGCTAAGGTAACTAATCTTCTCACCATTATATAAGCTAACTTTTGGCTAACTTGTGCACCACCTCTATCTTCTGTTATAGTTAATCTTCTCCTACATATAAAAAAGAAAATAATGCAAAAGTATACTCTAATCTCATTCTTAATTAGCTCATTGCTCATGAACACATTCTTGGTGTTGCAAGCAAAACCATTTTTTGAAACAAGAAAAATGATCAAGTTTCGTTTGTACCTCCAAGTCTTGGCTGGGGGTGTTAATAGAACAGAATGGATAGTGGCTCAATCCAATATATCTAATGTTCTGCCCTCAATGTTTGGTACTGTGCTTGTTGAGGACCATCAACTAACACTTGGTCCTGAAATCGAGTCGGGAGAAATCGCACGATTGCAGGGGCTTATAGCGTATTCCGATTTCTCTGAAATTTCCTTATCTTTGCTCAACACTGTTGTGTTCACGCATGGCAAGTACAAGGGGAGTGTGCTTAATATTGTGGGGAGGAATCCATTGACGAATAAGATAAGAGAGGTCTCAATAGTCGGAGGCACGGGTGCGTTCAGAATGGCTCGGGGTTATGCTGTCACCAAGACTTATTCCATTGATGAGACTGGAATGTTTAGAGTGTATGAGTACAATTATGTTGTTTATTCATATGGGTGATGGTTTGTTGTTGTTGCATGAATGAATATTATGAGGGTATGATTTATATCTCGTGTTTTATTGATTATATTAAAGGGTGTGTAGAATAAAGAGGCCTCTTCAAGGTTTCTTATATGTATTTCTTTCTTCTTACTCCCCTATAATATACTTTCCTATGTTTGATCTTGAATAGTGTCATTCTACTGTATCATATGTGCAGTTTAAATAAATTTGAGTAAAAAACAAAAAGATATAGTGTAGTTTTTTTTCCTTTTTGTTTTGTTTGATCAACAACAACGTGGATAAATTACAGACATGTCAACACATTTTAACTTGATTCATAATCAATAATCATTAATTTTAACAGAATGGGTTGTTTGTACCAATTTAAAAAGAAATGGAGATTGGTTACAGTAATATTAAACTCACAAAAACACAATGGGTAGATGAGAGATGAGAAAGTTACTATCAGAGAATTTTCAAAATATTTGATTTATTTTATATTTTATTTGATAAAATTACATGTTGTTGATTAAATATGCTAATATAGTAATGAAAGAATCCAACGAAATAATGATATCTGCTATATCATCTATGCAATCTTAATAAGTTTGAGTACAAAACAAAACATTTTTGACAAAAAGATATTAAATTGTTAATCTACTATTAGTTTTTCCTTTTACTTTGTTTGATCGATAATGTGTAGCCAACATGGAAGTTGGAAGGGACTCAATTGGGGTGAGACTTGAAATATAAACATTTTTATATTATACATAATCGTAATATGAATTATAAATATCCAAAACATAATCCAATTAAATAACTTATAAAAATACATGCAACATGACATCATTTTTTTGTGTGTGTTCTGGGTTACGTTATGTTTTGAGTCGTCCCGAATAATTAAATTCATAAGACGATTTATATATATAATATATAAACTATATAAATCCAATTAATATATACAGTACTTCGGATATATATATATATATATATATATTTCCCAAAAAAAAAAAACTATTCCTTCTTAGTTTATAAAGTTGAGTCTAATTTATATTTACACTCCAAATATATATAGAATTCCCTACAACAAAATAAACTATACTTCCTTAGGTTATAAAATTAAGTCCAATTAATATATACACTTCAAATATATATATATATATATATATATATATATATAGAATTCCCCAGAAAAAAATAAATTATCCTTAATTTATAAAGTTGAGTTCAATTAATATATATACTCTAAATACAGCTGTAAAAACACAACCTTTACTCAGATTTCCATTTTAGCCAATTTTTCACTTCATCAATATAACATAATTTTATATATGTATCTTATAACATTGAATGATTTAAAATGTTGTATAGATGGGCCGAAATACAAGCCCAAGAACTAATATGAAATCTCGTTGGGCCTGTATTGGGTTGACGGGCGAAACCTAGCATTCTAGTGTCATGGGCTTTTCCTTCAAAATAGGCTAATTTCTTGTTTCAAGTCCATCAAGAGCCAAGCGGCCACACACATTCCTTGATCCAAAAATTCCAAAATCCATAAAATAAATATGAAAATAATATTTAGAATATTTTGACACCGAAAAACACAGATAAGTAAGAAAATGGTATGTGCAACACATAAAAAAATGCATAAATCTCATTTTAAACTACTAGAAACAAACATATTTCCTACCTGTCAGTACCAAATATTCTAAGTTAATATAATATCTTAATAATTTTTCACAAGCAATTATTTCAATATTTATATAAATAATATTTTAGTCAAAAAATTAAATACTTCAATTCAATGAAAGTAAGGTATATTTGTCAATTGAAATTATAGAGGTCCAAATATCCACAAAAACTATTTATTTGATATTAAATAGTGTTATTATATTGTATCAGTTGTGCAATCTTAAAAATTTGAGTGAAAAGTAAAATATTTGTCAAACAAAGAGATATCATATTGTTCGCATTCCATTTTTTTTTTCTTTTTATATTATTTGATCATTATATCTACTTTTTTAATGAATTTGGTGAGCGGAAGGAAAATGGACAATAAAATTCGAACTCAAGTCATCAAAATTTGCATATTTATAAAAGTGGAATACCACTTTGCAAATCTAGGAAAATGGACAATAAAATTCGAACTCAAGTCATCAAAATTTGCATATTTATAAAGGTGGAATACCACTTTGCAAATCTAGGAAAATGGACAATAAAATTCGAACTCAAGTCATCAAAATTTGCATATTTATAAAGGTGGAATACCACTTTGCAAATCTCGTATTTTACCTTGATTACCATATTAGTCAACATGGATAAACTGAAAATCAAAGATGATTCAAATTGAAAAATAAGATAAATTTTGATTTATTTTTCTAAATTCAAAAGTTAATGCAATTTCATAAGATTTCTTATATATTTTGCAATGAAACCATATTTAATCCACACATGTTTCCATTGTTCTATTTTTAGGAATCATTGTTATAGTGCTAGTCTTATATATGCTTGTAGTAATTGTGTTAGTTGGATCCCATATCAAGTATACTAATTTGCTAAACCAAACGGAAAAAATACACTTAAAATTTTATTTGTATGGAAAGTTTAATTGCAAACAGTAATTTTACTTATTTTTTCATTTGTAAAGATCTCACAAAATCTAAAAAAATAAAACAAAAGAAAATCTAAAGTTTGATAGCTTGATGCCTTGATGAGACTAAAAATAAGAGGAATTAATGAAATTTAAAATATAATCACAAAAATCCTTATAGGTTGAAAATTAAACTTTAGAATCGTTTTCTTACGAAATTCGACACATGACTATTTTTACGAAACCCGATTAAAGATATTTTGTGTTGCAACAGAAAATATCTGATAGTTGTTCTCTATTGTGTGGTTTTCATTACTTTTAGTGTTTAAATGGGGAAAAATAAATGGTAGAAGATTACTTATCAGAAACAAGTGACACAAACTAACATCCTCAATTTTAACAAAACGATAATTTTTTAATTATTTATTTATAAAATTTTATGACCGTCTCATAAGAATCTTATCCTAAATATCTGATGTAGAACTCAAAAAAATAACTATACATTTTAAATTTTGTTAGTGGATCACAATTAATGTTGGCTGAAGTAGTTACCTTCTCACTATTATATATGTTGGCTTCTGCGGAAGCTTCTTCAATCTCTACAATTAATCTTCTTCTCAATCTGAATACTACACTATTTGCAACAATGCAAAATCTTAATCTAGTCTTATTTTTGAGTTTACTGCTCGTAAATACATCGTTGGTGTTGCAGACAGAAACCCTACCTGACCTGGGAACGAGAAAAGTGACGAAACTTCGATTTTATCTCCAAGACATCATTGGTGGTGAGAATAGAACAGTATGGGAGGTGGCTAAATCCAATATTTCTGATGTTTCGCCCTCACAATTTGGTGTTGTGTATGTTTTAGACAACCTAATAACAACTGGTCCTGATATCGAGTCGGGAAAAATCGGGCGCATGCAAGGGGTCGCAGCGCTTGCCGATTTTCGTGTAACGGCCTTGTCTATGCTCCTCAATGTCGTGTTCACACGTGGTGAGTACGAGGGAAGTACGTTTAGTTTCGTGGGGAGGAATCCATTGATGGACAAGGTAAGAGAAGTCCCAATTGTTGGAGGCACGGGTGCTTTCAGAATGGCGTCGGGCTATATTCTTACCAGGAATTACTCCATTGATCCGGCTGGAATTCGTAATGTGTTGGAGTACAACGTAACTATTTTTCATATGGATGAAAGTTTGTCATCATTGCCATGAATGAATGTTTATAATTTGAGTGTGATTTGGTGTTGTATCTCGTTATATTGAAGGATCATAAATAAAGAGGCCTCTTCATGGCCTTTCTTCATTGGTTTTGTAGTTAGGTTGACCCATGTGATCTTGGTGAAGCATCATTCATTCATTCATTCTTCTTATCTCTTGTCCCCTTGTCTCACACACACACACACACAAACAAACCATTTTAATTGGCTGAATTCCTAAAGTGGGAATAGATCCCAAAATAAACTAAAAATTGGGCATTTGATTGAAATAAAGAGACATAAAAAGGTTGTGCATTCTCTAACATTATGGTTCACAAATTAGAGGAGATGAAAACAAGCAACAACTTACGCAACATGGCATAATCTGTAGTACGAATAAAAATTGTGACAATGTAAAGCATTTATATAGTAGCAGAGAAGACTTTTAAGTTTCCCTAGTAGCAGGGGCCTTCTTAGCAGCTTCGGCAGCAGCTTTCTCTGCTTCCTCACACCACCAGCTTTGTGTGTACTTCTGCAAAAGACCAGCAATTGTAATATAATATCTTAATAAATTTTCACGAGCAATTATTTCAATATTTAGATAAATAATATTTAGTCAAAAAAATTAAATACTTCAATTCAATAAAAGTAAGGTGAATTTGTCAATTGAAATTATAGAGGTCCAAATATCCATAAAAACCATTTATTTGATATTAAATAGTGTTATTATATTGTATCAGTTGTGCAATCTTAAAATTTTTGAAAAGTAAAATATTTGTCAAACAAAGAGATATCATATTGTTCGCATTCCATTATTTTTTTCTTCTTATATTATTTGATCATTATATTGGCTTTTTTAATGAGTTTGATTAGGGTGGAAGGAAAATGGACAATAAAATTCGAACTCAAGTCATTAAAATTTGCATCTTTATAAAGATGGAATACCACTTTACAAATCTCGTATTTTAGTTTGATTATCATATTAGTCAACGTGGATAAATTGAAAATCAAAGATGATTCAAATTGAAAAATAAGATAAATTTTGATTTATTTTTCTAAATTCAAAAGATAATGCAATTTCATAAGATTTCTTATATATTTTGCAATTAAACTATATTTAATCCACACATGTTTCCATTTTTACTGTCCTATATTTTTAAGAATCATTGTTATATGCTAGTCTTATATATGCTTGTAGTAATTATGTTAGTTGAGCAGATCCCATATCAAATACACCTAAAATTTTATTTGTATGGAAAGTTTAATTGTAAAGAGTAATTTTACTAATTTTTTAATTTGTAAAGATCTCACAAAAATCTAAAAAAATAAAAGAAAAGAAAATCTAAAGTTTGATAGCTTGATGCCTTGATGAGACTAAAAATAAGAGGAACTAATGAAATTTAAAATATAATCACAAAAATCCTTATAGGTTGAAAATTAAACTTTAGAATCGTTTTCTTACGAAATAGACTAATGACTATTTTTACGAAACCCGATTAAAAATATTTGAATATAAATAATTTGTTCTTATATATTATTCATTAGTCCATATTTTAATTTTAGTTAGTTGAGTCCATTTAATAGTGTAGGCCAAGGTACCTAACGTTCTCACCATTATATCTACTATAGCTTTTGTGGTAGCTCTTAATTCATCTTCTCCAAAGTATGAAAATAAAATAGCATAGTTATACTCCACTACTTGAAACAATGCAAAAACTTACTCTTTTCTTATTCTTGAGTTCATTGCTCGTAAACACATTTTTTGTGTTGCAAGCACAAACCCTATCCGACCCATTTAGTGACGAAGCTTTGTTTTTGGTGGTGACAAAAGAACCGTATGGATGGTGGTTAAATCCAAGCTATCCGATATTCTGTCCTCAAGATTCGGTAGTGTGCCTGTTTTGGACAGCCTAATAACATTCGGTCCTGAAATCGAGTCCGAAGAAATAGGGGACCTACATGGAACATTGGGGGTACAACTGTACCTCCAAATTTTTTAGAAAATAACAAACAAAAAAATGCAAAATTTAAACATTATTTTAATGTAGCTTATTTGGTTTGATGTTATCTTTCAAATCTTGGGTTCAACTCTCCATGACAACATGTGTGATATTTTTCATTTTTTTTATTGTTATGAATCTTTTTTTCATATCTTTAAAGGCCCAACCCGAACCGGCGCGTGAGACGCTTTTACGCGCATCCATGCGCCCCCACGCGCGGCCACACCATAGCTGGTGTGCGCCGCGCACCACCTGAATTTTATACTTTAAGGTATCACTCATTTACTCTTAAGGTATCACACATTTATTCTTAAGGTATCACACTGTTACCCTTCAAGTTTTAATGTAAAAACAGCGCTGCTTTCTTCTTTTTTCTTTTTTTCTTTTTTCTTCTCCCTCCTTCTTCTTCTTAATCTCTTTTCTTATCAATTTGTTATTCTTCTTATTTGTTTTGTACACTATTCTTCTTGCTTTTATTCTTCTTCTCTATATTCTTATTCTTCATCAAATCTTCATAAAGTCATTTATGTAGTTTTTTTTTCTTTCTCTTCTCTTTTATTCATTTTCATAGATTTAGATAATTGATTTCAAATCACAATTTATTACAATAATATTAAAACATTGAAAATCAATTATTTCAAACAATATGAAATCATAATTTGTTGATTTTGAGGATTTTTTTTGAAATTTTAAGATTTTTCAATAAAGATATTAGTTGTATGCTCTTAAAGTATTACACATATTCATTTCAGGTATTACATAAATATCTTACATATATTACACATGTTCTTTCAAGTATTAAAAAATACTTTACAGGTATTACACATGTTTCTTTCAAGTATTACACTTACCTTATAAGTATTACACCTGTAATTTTATAATACCTGAAGAGTATATATGTAGTATTTATAGATCATATCAGTAATACTTGAAAGGTATCACTGATCATATATCAATGTTTTGGAATAATTCTGATTTATAACATCATGAACAATCAGAATTTTTATAATATCTGTAGAACATATATGTAATACCTATAGAATAAATCCGAATTTTAAATACAAGATTTTCATCATCTTCTTCCACAAAATTTATTCAAAATCATATTACTCAATTAATAACCAACTATGGTGTTTGTTGCATCAATTATCCCGTATGTTGCTATGAATCGGATCAAGATAGAAAGAGTTTCAAGTTATAAGAAAATAAAAACTCTAAATTTTTATACACATTAGGAAGAAAAAAAAACTTGTTGGAGTATTAAAAAAATAAAAACTCTAAATTTGTAGCAATCATGTAAAGAAATTAAGAAGGAAGAAAGAAAAAAAGAAAAAAAAGAAGGAATAGCGCCACAGGAAGAGGTAAGAAAAAAAAAAAAAAAGAGTATTTGCGTAGGAGAGAAAAAAAAATTAAAAAAAAAATAAAAAAAGGAATGGAGTGGGTACAACATAGGAGCGAGATAAAAAAAGAAAAAAAATTAAAAAAAAAAAAGCAAAAAAAAGGAGTGGAGCGGGTCTAGATCCGTACCCCAGGGGCATACAAGTGTCTCTCATCTTTAAAATGAAGATCAATTCATTTAAAAAAATTCTTTTATAGTGACTAAATAATAATTTTTGTATTATAAAATCTTCTAAAACAAGCAAACAAAACTTAAAAAAATCATATCAATTTTTTATTTGTAATGAATTTTTTTTTCTTGTATTACTAAAAAGAAACCATATCTATTTTTTTTATTTGCAAGTTTGGAGTTGTATAGATTTAAATCTTAAAATACATTTTATTTATATATATTTATAATTATTTTTCGCACCCCCAATTTTTAAATTTTGGCTCCGCCACTGATGCATGGTGCATGTCGTAGTGAACTCCGATGTGATGATCTTGGTGAAGCATCATCCACGTATCTCTCCAAAGGGTAGTTTAATTTCTTAATGAAGGTCTGTTTTGTTAGTAGGTTTTCTCTCTCTATCTGATAGTTGTTCTTTATTGTGTGGTGTTCATTACTTTTAGTGTTTAAATGGGGAAAAATAAATGGTAGGTTTAAGGTATAAATAAAACCTAATTTATTTGACTGAAAGATTACTTATCAGAAACAAGTGACACAAACTAACATCCTCAACTTTAACAAAACGAGGTAGTTGATTTTGTACCAATTTAACTATATTTTAAATTTTGTTAGTTGAGCACAATTAATGTTGACTAAAGTAGTTAGCCTTCTCAGTACTATTATATATGTTGGCTTCTGCGGTAGCTTCTTCAATCTCTACAATTAATCTTCTTCTCAATCTGAATACTACACTATTTGCAACAATGCAAAATCTTAATCTAGTCTTATTTTTGAGTTTACTACTCGTAAATACATCGTTTGTGTTGCAGACAGAAACCCTACCTGACCTGGGAACGAGAAAAGTGACGAAGCTTCGATTTTATCTCCAAGACATCATTGGTGGTGAGAATAGAACAGTATGGGAGGTGGCTAAATCCAATATTTCTGATGTTTCGCCCTCAAAATTTGGTATTGTGGCTGTTTTAGACAACCTAATAACATCTGGTCCTAATATCGAGTCGGGAGAAATTGGGCGCATGCAAGGGGTTATAGCACTTGCAGACTTTCGTGTAACGGCCTTGTCTATGCTCCTCAATGTCGTGTTCACACGTGGTGAGTACGAGGGAAGTACGTTTAGTTTCGTGGGGAGGAATCCATTGATGGACAAGGTAAGAGAAGTCCCAATTGTTGGAGGCACGGGTGCTTTCAGAATGGCGTCGGGCTATATTCTCACAACAACTTACTTTCTTGATAAGGCTGGAATCCATAATGTGTTCGAGTACAATGTAAATATTTTTCATATTGATGAAAGTTTGTCATCATTGCCATGAATGAATGTTTATAATTTGAGTGTGATTTGGTGTTGTATCTCGTTATATTGAAGGATCATAAATAAAGAGGCCTCTTCATGACCTTTCTTCATTGGTTTTGTAGTTAGGTTGGCCCATGTGATCTTGGTGAAGCATCATTCATTCTTCTTATCTTATACACTTGTCTCACACACAAACAAACCATCTTAGTTGGCTGAATTCCTGAAGTGGTAATAGATCCCAAAATAAACTAAAAATTGGGCAGTTGATTGAAATAAAGAGTGATGAAGAGTTTGTGAATTCTCTAACATTATGGTTCACAAATTAGAGGAGATGAAAACAAGTAACAACTTAAGCAACATGGCATAATCTGTAATACGAATAAAAATTGTGACAATGTAAAGCATTTATATAGTAGCAGAGAAGACTTTTAAGTGTCCCTAGCAGCAGGGGCCTTCTTAGCAGCTTCGGCAGCAGCTTTCTCTGCTTCTATATCAGCAACAATGGCGTCGATTTCAGCTTCTTCAAGCTGTCGCAGTCCATCATCTTTAGTCATTACAGCCACTTCGATGTTCTTTCCTCCACTCTCCACAACCTACAAATATTAAGTACATTATTTCTTATACATAATAATTAAATTATATAGTTTGCAGGTTCAAAGACTCACTTAAGAAGAATGAGATTGAGGTGCAGAATGGATAGATCAGAAAATGAAACAAACAAAAACCCATCACAAAAAAGTTTCATCAGACTATACTCCAATAATAGTTCAAGTATTTGCATTTTCTAAATCAACCATATATATCCACATGTTTACCTTATCTGAGACTCAAAAATTCACAATTTTGTGAATCAAGGTTGCAGAATATTGCACTGTCCTGTTGTTGCATACATTAGACTTTTTCTGTCAAGGTAACATGGTTTTTTTATGTCCCAAAGGACAAGGCAATTAAAGACCACAGACACAAGATGGTCATGATATCTCAAAAGCCAATAAGCTAACAATCTATACGTTCACTGATGCATCCATCAAAACAGCTAAGGCTTGAATATACAAGGAAACTATAAATACCCATCAATCTCAATGGCCCTCAGCGATTACTGTTTAGACCTAAGTATTTTGTGTACAAATATTAAGGTATTTCTACCGCATAATACATGCACAGGTTGCACTTAAGGTGAATACTACTACTCATGACAAGCTCTTATTTTATCTGCCATTTGCCTCAACTAAATATCAACGTGTGTTATATACAGCTACAACTACAACAACAAGAATAAAAAAGAAAGAAAGAAAGAAAGAAAGAAACCTCAAGTACCTATAGATATATGCACACTGTTAAAGAAGGGAGGTTAAACCAAACTTACCTTTTCTACTTTTGTTCCATTGCATGTGACATTACAGAGTATTAAACCACTTCTGCATTATACTTACTAATGAAGTTGACAGTTCCAGAACCTCTTGAGAGAAAACCAATTGCAAAGAAAAAAAGAGATAAAAGTAATCATGAAAAGACGTAAACATAACACAGACGGAGAGCAGAAGTGAATGATTCATTATTATTAAAGGGCAATGTTTGGTTGTAAAATTTTCAAAGCACCAAGAGAAGCATGGGATCTAAAGTAATGAGTTGCATCTGATTCAATATCATACCTCCAGTAGAGCACGAATGGCCAACTTCACAGTTTCTTGGCCAGATGTATCCTTGTAATTCTTCTCCAGAAACTCCCTAATAGAGTTTGAGTTTCGCCCAGTAGCATTGGCTTTCCATGCTGAAAATGTTCCTGATGGATCCGTCTGATAAAGTGATGGAATACCTGTGTGGGGATCAAACCCAATAATCAAGGTTGAAAGACCAAAAGGCCTCACACCACCACTTTGCGTGTACTTCTGCTGAAGACCAGCAATGTAACGAGTTATGTATTCAACAGTTACAGGATCCTCAATTGTAAGCTTATGACTCTGGCATTCAATACGTGCCCTATTTATTAACACACGTGCATCTGCCTTCAAGCCAGCACAAGCCAATGCTATGTGATTGTCTAGATTGACAATCTTCCTCACTGATCTGAAATATGCCATATCAAAAGAGGTATTAGAAACGAAGGTTTAGACCCACAACCAATTGAAAGTAGAGGGGTTGAGTTCACAATTGGACAAATGCAGAAGATACCACAGTCCCAATTTAAGAGGTTTAACAATAATTAAGTAAATCAAGAATAATTATTTCAAAACATATAGATTTACTATCATCTTGGTAAGCTTAGCTATTGTTGGGAGGAAAATAACAAACAAGTCTCATGGAATAGTCACTGATATATTCCTAGATACTAACTGATATTTACGGAATCCTGCTCATCGTTGTATGATAAACTGAAAATCCAACATCTAGGCCTTAATGAATTCAAAGTACCCCATCCAGGTCTAAATGTTTAAAGCGTACTTAAATTAAGGATTTATTCAATGAAAGTGGAAATGAAATCAGTAGAAGCAGATTTTTTTTTTCTTTTGAATGAATAAATGTCCATTTTAAAGACTTTCAGTAACCTCAGAAGTACTGAAATACTACAAATCAAGCAATGTATCTTCAAACTATGGGCGTCCAAGTGTTTACTTCACGTTTTGAGCAGATGACAAAAAAGTATTACCCTATAATTTTCTTCACTACTAAAATCCTAACATAATAACAATCCCAGAGCTTTAGAGAGAGCAATGAACACAAGTAAACAGAGAACTCAAACAAGAACCATTACAGTTCGAAAACTATCAGTACAAGTCAATCAGACTACAAGGTCAGCAATCCGCGAACAATATTCAACTCCAAATTAACAAAACAAACCCAATTAAACCTCATACCAAACCCTAAACCCTAAGTAAATTCATTCGTCATTACAAAATCCGCAACAAACAACCAGTAACGAAAATCCTACATCTCCGATCTGCAATAGTGCGTCTGCGCAAAAAATATTCCCAAAAAAAAAAAAAAAAAAAACAGAGAGAGAGTATAAACCTTGAGTCCTGCAGCTTAGGAGTAGACTTTTTCTCGACAGCGAGCACAATAGTATCTGTTCCCCGAACACCGACGGCGGCGTTTCCCTTTCGCACGGCTTCGAGAGCGTACTCCACCTGGAAAAGGTGACCGTCCGGCGAAAACACCGTGATTGCTCTGTCATAACGCGCCATAACTCACTCTACCTCGATTGATTTAAAAAAATCAGTGTATAAGTTATCCGATCTACCGGATTTCTCTTCCGATTGTTCTCTGAAGTAAAAATGTGAAGGATTTGCAGAGGGTGGAGGGATTTGCTATGTATAAAGAGAATAAATGAGAGCTTGGGCGACACGACAGAGACGACTGTAACTAATGACGCTGTTGAAATCGCCCTTTTGAATACCGACTCTTGCTAATAAATCTTCATTTTTTTTTTAAGTTACTCTGGCTTAGTTGCATAAATTAACACAAACTTTTAGGATAAATTTCATAACAATAACCAATTTATATATTAGTTCTCAATTTTGAATCCGATTTTTAAAGTTTTTCAATAAGAGGTTCAATTTAACATTTTTTTCTCAATTCAAGGTTTGAAATTTAAATTGAGTTCTCAATTCAAGACAAAATTTCATTTTTTTTTCTTTTTTTTATATTTATAATTTATTTATATTTTAATATGTATTTATAGTTTAGATAAATTAAGATAAGTTCGTGCAATTTTCGAACGATCTTCATCCGACTTGTATTAATTTATATATATATAATAAATGCAATTAAAAAATTAAGATATTTTTATTTTCTTAATTTTATGAATAAAAGTATAGAAAATCGATTTTAATATTAATTAGTTTAATATAAATTATATTTTATGAATTAACTTAATTATATTTTTTTTCTTTCTTTTTTTCATATAAATTAAGATAAGTCGGATGAAAATTGTTTTTAAAGTGCACTAACTTAACTTAATTTATCCAAAATATAAATACATATTGAAATATAAATGAAATTTCGTTTTGAATTGAGAATTCAATCTAAATTTTAAGGCTTGAATTGAGAAAAAAGATTAAATTGAGCCCCTTATTGAAAAACTTTAAAATCCGGATTTAGAATTGAGAACTAATCTATAAATTGGGTCTTGTTATAAAATTTATCTCAAACTTTTATGACACTACAATTTAATACGAATTTCCTAAAACAAAAAAAAAAAAAAAAAAAACTTAGCAATATCTTAATATTCATATCACCAATATTTTCTCAGTGAAAATTTGTGAACATGTCTAACCAATTTGTTCTTATTCAACGTCGGTCAAATAAAATAAAAGTAAAAACTAATGAAAGTTAAAGAAAATAAATATCATTCTAATCTATAATTTATACAACCCTAATAAAATTAAAGTGAAAAAAACACATACACACACAAATAATTCGCTATAGGAAATTTTTCCATACGGCAAAGTAGATCTTAGATCAAGCCAAAAACAAGCAACCAAAAGGACAAATGAAACAACATTGATCTGTTCATTTTCAAATTACAAAATAAGGTTTAAATTCGTAATTTATTTTGAAAGTTCTAACTGAAATTGAAAATTCATAACAAATTATGCTATATTTTACAATAAAATTATTATATTTTAATAAATTTAAATATGTGGACCTCTTCGAACACATGTAACAACAACCAAATTGATAACAAAATAATTAGTTTTATGAGACGTTACAAAATTAAAACAAACGTTGCAAATTAACTCTTTGGTAATTCCCAAGTGTTGAAACTTCAAATTTCAATAATAAATAGTAAAGTCGATTATGCTATATATAGGTTAATATAGCACATAATTCTATAGAGGAACTTGAAAATATAGTGAGGAAAAAAAATGAAAAACATAGTGTTGAGTATATTTGTGATTATGAGTCTTGTCATATGCATGTCACATGCAACAAGACCCAACGATTATAATTATTATGATTATTGTGGATGGCAATGCGGGTTTCAATGTGAATATGCACCCAAGGAAAATTGCATTCAAGAATGTGAAGCCAATTGTCCTGATTATTCCATAATCGCACCATCAACATATGATGTTAGGATGAATCCAAATATTGTTAGATAATAAAATTAGATAATATATGTAAATGATATTAATATTGATGTATCATGTAATGAACCATATTGGTTGGAAATAAAAATCTCACTTTTGGAATTGTTGTTGCAAAATGTCATCTATATTTTGTAATGCTATAATTTTTTTAATATTACATTTTTAATTCAATTTATTGGAGGTCATTTTGGTCTTTTAACATCGTCTTCGCTCCTCCCATAAACCCTAGCTTCTCTGCCATCACAAAAACCCTCCAACCTCTCTCTCTTCATTCCAAACTCGAATCACTCTCTCACACACACATTCACACACACCACAGAGGAGAGAGATGGGAAGCGACAGTGAGGTTGAGAAAAGTGCGCAGAAAGAGAGGGAGAAGAAGAAGCTCTTGGCTCTCGCTCCCATTGCCAAACCACTCGCCGGAAAAAAGCTTTGCAAACGTACTCTTAAGCTTGTTCGCCGAGGTTCTGTTTCTATAATCAATGGAGTTCTCTCTGATTGTTATGTTTTATGCTTGTTTTATTTATTAATTATTTTTTGTGTGTTTTCGTTTGAAATTTCAGCTGCTGAGCACAAGTGCTTGAAGAGAGGAGTTAAGGAGGTGGTCAAAAGTATTCGCCGCGGAAATAAAGGGTTTGTTGATTCTATTCTGGTTTACTGGATTTTAATTTCTGGTTATGTTCATTTTTGTTCTGTAACTGGAGAGATGTGAAGTTTTGTATGATTAAGAGTCACCAGTTTTTTTTTTATAAATAGTGCATGTTGGAATTTTTTAATTTGTGGTGAATTTTGAGAGAAAAAAAAAAGTTGAATTTATGAGCTTTTTCTGGACATTGTAGCTATAAAACGGTTTTTCAAGTTCTTTTCCATCTCTGATAGCTACTGAATCAAGATTTGAAATAGGAGATATAAGAATTCTAATTACTTTCTCTTACTATATTATATAACGAGATGCTATTTTGAATCCCGTTAATCCTTGACGGCTCTCAGTTTCAATGCAGTGTTATTCAGTAGATTGATGTTTGAAGAAGATTGTATAGATGTCTAAAAAGAGATTATTTTTTTCCTTTTTATAGATTGATGAGTCTTTGACTTGGTTGTTATGTTGGCTGATGTATGGAGAATTCTGTTTCAAGATTTTTGTATTGCATTTAGCTTTTATACCTAAGTATGGGATGATGTTTTATGAATGCAGAGTATGTGTCATTGCTGGGAACATATCACCTATAGATGTCATCACTCATGTTCCAATCTTATGCGAAGAAGCTGATATTCCATACATCTATGTTCCATCGAAGGAAGTAAGTGATTTTCTCTTCATTGCCTTGTGATTGCTAGTCATGTGATGCTACTGTCATTGATCAATAGCTTCTGCACCTGTTTTAGGTAAGGTAGAGTAGGGATTCCACAAACATGTTTTTGCTTCCACCTAGTCCTTGCTTATAATTCCACTACCTCCAACCATAACACTTGTGCACTAGGGAATGAGAGGATGTAGACACTGTTTGGCATCCTTGCCAATCCGATTTCAATTTGACTAATCATTGCATCTGAAAACTTCATTTTGGTATTTGGTTCAATTTTTCAAATTTTGGCATTCAACTATTCGATTTAGTGTTGATAATTTCATCTGGTAATTGGTAGCAACCGGATACCGATGTTTGTGTGTTCATTTTAGGATTAATTTTTTTTCGTAAAATTAGTGGAAATGAACAAGATAACACTGACGTATGCATCTGAAAACTTCATTTTGGTATTTGGTTCTTTTTTACAAATTTTGGCATTCAACTATTCGGTTTAGTGTTGATAATTTCATCTGGTAATTGGTAGCAACCGGATACCGATGTTTGTGTGTTCATTTTAGGATTAATTGTTTTTTGTAAAATTAGTGGAAATGAACAAGATGACACTGACGTACTTGACTTTCTATTCCCTCTTCTCTTCTCTTCCCATTAGGAGTGGAAATAGGCTAGTAATAGGCTAGGCTAGACTAGACTGGGCTTTCTTGTGATTGGTCAAGCCTGAATTTTAAATATAAGGCCTAAGGCTGGTCTATTATATATGATTAGACTTTTTTATTTGTCTGAGTCCGATCTATTTTGTAGATAAGCCCGGTCTAAAGCCTATTTAAAGCCTATTAAAAGCCTACAAACATAACAATACTATACAATGGACTCTCCATGCAATTTGAGCTACATTTCAAATTTTGGTCATTTTCTCAAGTTTAGTACACTTGCATGATGAGAACCAATTACGTTGAAAATAGAAGATAAATGTCATTGATGGAATCTAGACTTGTCGATAAATTATATCAGTTACAATATATATATATATATATATATATATTAATATTTAACTTATCGATATCGATCATATCAGTTGTGATATGCATAAATCAATATATAAATTATCAATATCAATATCAACTATCATATCATTTGCAATATCAATATACCGATATATATCATTCTTAATAATTACTTCACATTTTTTATAAATAGATGTCATATTCATGTTCATCTAACTTATCTAGACTTGTCGATATTATCGACGTCAATTATGTTAGTTGCAAAATTTATAAATATATATATATATATATATCAATGTTTAACTTATCGATATCGATTATATCAGTTGCGATATGCATAAATCAATATATAAATTATCGATATCAATATCGACTATCATATAAGTCGGAGGAATGGATGTAAGGGTGTGCAACTGTGTGAACTCTTGAATAATGGATCATACATATATAATATTAGGGTACAATTAAAAAATATATATTATATATTTATATAATAATAGACTATAAACAGGCCGTATGTATTATATATTTATATAATAATAGACTATAAATAGGCTGGCCTGTTAGGCTCTAAAGGCCTTTTTTAAAGATTGGGTCTAGCCTATTTTCATAAAAAGACCTAACAAAAGGTTTTGGTCTGATTCATTTATCAAATAGGTCGAGTCGAGCTGGGTCAATAGTAGGCTGAGCCATAGGCCCCTATCGAGCAGCCCGATCTATTCCCACCCCTACTTCCCACACATGTAGCCTACTTGCCATTACGATGATACCTGCAAATGAAGTGATTGTAAACCTTATAAATCAACTAGGCTTTTTTGAAATACTATCATTTTTAGCAAAAAATGTGAGTAAAAGTGTGTTTGTATGAGAGTTTTTGCTTTTGTAGGTTATTGCTCATTTCTTGTGTCCTAGTTAACTCACTGCATATATACTTTTTTGCTGGAACCATATTGAATTATTGTTGTATACTTAAAAGCAAAATAAAGCTGTAGATCTGTCACTAAATGGTGTGAATGAGGCTATTGCCTTTTGTTGATTTCATGAAATCGTTTATTGGTACTGTGAAGATGAAACAATATTCCATGCCCTTTTGTTCAAGAAAATGCTGAACCAAAATAATACTTCCTTACCATCTGCTACACATTATGTGCTTATCATGTTATAATGGATACATGCAAATAGTTACACTCAACTTGTTAGTTAAACTCGGTTACTAATAGTATGATGAACTGGCTATTTCAGGACCTTGCTAATGCCGGAGCCACCAAGAGGCCCACTTGCTGTGTTCTCGTGTTAACAAAGCCAACCAAGGGAGAACTCGGCCAGGACGAGCAAGAGAAATTGAAGGGAGAATACGACCAGGTTGCATCGGACATACATGAAGTCGCTAACTCAATGTTTTAATTATGTCCTAAATGATTACATTATGAAGTTTGTATTCTACTCTACTTCACTTGAGATAATGCATATTTTTCTTGCCTGTCCTATGTCTTGAATCTTGTACTACCTTTTAGGATGTAGCGCCTTTTCTGAGTAATTTCTATCATTCATTTGAAATGGGGCGAAACGACGAGCATTTTGAGCTCATCGTAGTGCATTAAACCACCTTATTGCACTTGTGTCGATTGATTTAAGCTGTGACAATTTTATTTTTGTTGCAAAAGATTTACTCCATCTTATTTTTGCATTGTAGATGCATGTAATGTGTATAAAATGATATTATCAATATGTATTATGGATGTTAATAGAAAAATGTATGAAATATTTGTTTTGATTCGAGAAATGAAAGGTTAATAAAATGTAGTTGGAAAATAGTATAGTGTCTATTCTTGACATTGGTTAGAGCAAAAATCTAATTTGGTGTAATAATTATTATTGATTTGTGTAAACATGTGTCTGCATGTAACAAATATTTGATTATATTGGTTTTATTTTACCCAATATTATATTTTCAAAAATTACTTTGTTATTCATTTATGTGTGATTGTGTTGGTGAATGTAACAATTAGAATTTTAATTTGATTATAACGAAGATTGTTAATGTTTGTTCTACTGTAAAAAGTTTCTTTGTGTTCATATATTTAATAATAGAATATGTTTTCAAACGCTTGACTAACTATTCATAATAAATATCTTTATATTGTCTGGAATATATTTAGATTTTATTACTCATTATGGTCATATAATATGTTCATTTTGTTTATCTACCTGCTATTGACTTTTGTTTTAAGTTTGAATATGTTAAAAACTATATATGTTTAGAATTCTCAAATTAAATATGAATATTGAATAGCAAGTAGATAAATATAAAATTAATAAATAATGAATGATAAATGGACATTAAACTAACACTAAAATCACGTTCTCGAATATGTTAATGAACTTCTGGTTTGTTTACGTTCGTTAAAATTAATAAATGACGTTAATTGGATTCGATTATGACTAGTTTGTCGAACAATTTGTTTGTTTATTACCCTAAATTTTCACCAAATATATAATCTACAAATTACAAATATTAAAAAATAAATAAATTGGTGAAATGATAAAATTTGGCAACCCATAAATAATTTACCTCACATTAACCCCCTTTTTATCAATATAATTCATTCAATCCCAAATAATTTGTTGAAGAATCAATGACATATCTATTTATTCAAGAAGTGTCTAAATGAAATCGATGGGAGTTAATTTGAAGACTAAGTAGTACTTTTGACTCGTAAGTAGTGGCTGAGTCAATGACTAAAATTCAATAGTTGATATTCAAAGATTTAATAATCAGACCAAAATACCATAAAGTAGATTTAATAAATTTCATTTCTTTATGTATATATGTGTGATTGTGCTTGTAAACGATATTGAATATTATATTTGAAATGTTTTACTTAATATATAATATTCACGAAACTTTGAATAATAGTCACCTAAGACGGATATTATTACTTACAAATCTCTTAGAAGTTTTTTTCTTGTCTTTATTGAGAAGATTTTATCTGAAATTGATGTATGTGACTATATAAATGAGTAGACTAAGTAGTCTTTTTGACTTATAAGACCAAATTTAATTGTTGATTTTTCTAAAAGAAAAATTAAATTCAATTCTTCCCATATTGGATTCGTTACGTTGTGTATACATCCAGCCAAACTTTTTGTCTGCTAGTATAGTTTTTATTTCAAAATTATATTTCTCTCCCAATATAATTACTTAAATTAATTGCTAAAAAAATATAACAAAAAAAATAAGTCGATTGAAAACTATTATAATTAAGTCGTAATTAGCTACCGTAAAATGAAATTTGATATTTTACTCGAAAACATTTCAAAGTTGGTATACCAACATTTGTTACGATTAAAACTTTGTATCATAACTAATATTTGATTCAAAATTTGTGAATTTTCTTTTCTTTTCAATTAAAAAAATCCAAAATAAGTCAGGGGAAAAGGCCAGAAAATTGTACCCAAAAAGAAGAAAAGAAAAAAGAAAAGGTTTTAAGTACTAATTAATAATAAATAAAAGTCATGTGGCGAGGGGACAACTACCAAACAATGGCCTTAAGCGGCCCACCACGTTATATGGGCTTTTGGCCCGTAACTCTTAAATAGGTTTAACTAAGTTACCAGTTCTTATCTTTTTATGGGCCTGTAGGGCCCATGTGGCCCACTTCATTTAATCATATCTCACCTAATTTCTTAACTCCCTCCCTTAGCCATGCTGCTGCTATCGTACGCCGTTGGTGTTATGGCAAATCTTCACATTTTGAGGCTCGAGGAGAAGAGTACAAATTAGGTAAATTTATAATAGTCTAATAAATAAAAAGGGTTTTTGCTTTTAATATTAAATAGATTTTTTGAGTACTATAATAAGTGTATAAATAAATGGAGGAAAAAAAGAACATGGCTGACAAGATTTATGGCACATTGAAATTCTATTTTGCAAAGGAAAAAACACAAACATTTGTTTTTTTCTTTTAGCTTGATAGAACAATTCAAATCCAGAATTTTAGGATTTTTATTTTTTGATGAATTCTTGTAAAATTGTTAGTTTAGTTAGGAGTTAGCTGATTTGAATGCAATTTAACCCTTTTGTCGAAATTCTTTAAGTTAACAAACAATGTATTGAAAGATAGATAAAGAGAATCACACTCATATAAACTATAAAAATAAATAATTATAATAGAGTTAATTGTCGTAAAAATTATCAATTTTTAAAAAATTACAGTTTTAATTAATTTTTTAATTATTAGTAGATATAACATGACTTTTAATGTTTCATGTATTTATAACTAATTGGTAGATTTCAAACACATCTTTCTTGTCAAAAAAAAAAAAAGATTTTGAGTTTCCGTTGGGTGATAATCAAATGTTAAAGATGTATGTATATATATATATATTTATAATGAAGTTACTGATGTATATAATGTATTTAGTTAAAATAAACGAGTTTTTATTACGTTCTTAATCGAGAAAATCCAAAATGATTATTGTTTAAAAGATACAAACAAAATTTTGGCCAATTGCATACCACTTAATATACTACACATATTTATAGTTTATACATAATATAATATGCATTTTTCTATTTGAATGAAATGTAGCTAGTATTCATACTAATCAATTAATTTTATCGAATTCAGACATAATCTAACTTGAATTATTTAATTGCCATATAAAATAACATGGTATTATCAAATGGTACACGTTTCTTGAAGAGGTTGGGTTCGGGTCGGGCCCGCTGGGGGCCCACCGCCGCAACAGAGAAAATAATACCTAGAGTGGAGTTGGTGAGGCTGACGTTTTTTTTATTTGCTAATTAGACCCTCACTTTCCATAAAATATTATAGTAACCCCTCTCTCATTTTTTTTAGTGGAATCCACACTCAGTTTGAAAATAATATACATTGTTATCTAATTTTGTAATATGGGTCAATTTATAATTCATAATCCGTAATTTAAGAATTGATTCATGAAATGTTGAGTTATTAGATTATGATGGTCAATCTTACGAAATTATATATATGAAAAGGTTTTATATAATTTTAATTTTATATAATATATACCATACATTAATATAACTGAATTCATGGCTATTTAATTATATATACGTGGAGATTGTGTATGACTAATTTATTAAAATGAACTTTTATAAATTAAAGTGACCGTAATAATATTATTTGGATTTCATGGAATAACAAAATATAATAAAATTACATAATTTGTAAACAAAATTACCATAAAAGTATTGTCCTTGTAGTGTCGTTCTTTTTCATGAAATGTGTGTGATTATATGTAACTTGACCATGGATTATATGTTGTGGATTACATCTCATAATTAAGATTGGTATAAAATATAATACTTGTCGAATCATTTGGTTTTAATTAAAAGATAGTAGAGGTGGAATATAATTGAATCTATAATCTAATTTTTAATAAATTTGTTTAGTAGAGGTGCCATATATTTGTTATTTTATATCACTCTTTTCAAAATGATTTTTAGGAACATAAGATACCGTTAATAAATTGATCAATATGCCTATGATTTTTTTAAGATAAATCACTCTTTATATATAGATTTGTATCCCTATTCAAATATACATAGGGAAAATAATATCCTACAATACTAAGAATTTTCTTGTTTTTTAATATGATTACCATAAAATTGTTTTATAAATTAGATTTAACAAGATGAGTCAATCTACAACACACAATCTGCATATCCATAACACCGATTTATATAAGTTATTTATGTTAATTTAGAGGAATACAACAACTTAAATTTACTTTTATTTCCTAATTCCTATATTTGTTCCATGATTAATCTCCAAGAATTGAATATTTTAAAATGAAAACCATAAGTCTTTAGAATATAGAATAATGGGCCCACGCCCAAAATCCTTGCATCACTGCATGTGAAGTTGGTTGGATTTGGTCAATAAATTATAACCAAATTGTTTCCAGACTTAGCTAGAAAGAATAATTACCCCATTGTTGGAGAGAGAAGCAATTATTGTAATTAATTTATTTGAGTGACGACCCTCTTAAAATATACTAATTTCAATCCCACCCCATTGTGATAAAAAGTGGAAAAAATAAAAATCTCATGGAAGCTTCCAATGTTTCTACCTAACACAATTGGGAAAAAATTATTAAATAAAAGAAAAGAAGAAAGAGTGCGATGTTGAAAAGTGTTGAGTCAATGTTATTTTACTTTTCTTGTTTCAAATCAATTGTCACTCGTTTTACTCTATTAGATTGATTCATGCTTCACTCTATGTAAAATGTATGTGATAATAATTAGATCTAAGTCATATATGTGAATATGTAAATTTTATTTAGTGTTTAAATTCAGTTTAATATAAAAATAAATTCATTTAATCGGGTTGGTTCATGCTTCAATCAGTGCATCATTAGATAGTTTGATTTATGATGTCTGACATAATACGTGCTAAGTGTTGCGTTTTGTATATGCACTTATGATGTCAAGGAGATTCGTATATATTAAGTTATATATTATTGATTTTTTTTTTGTTTATTCTTCCTTTATATAAATAGCAGATGGATATATCAAATAGAATTAATTAATGTTCGTTGACAAACTTCTTATTAGAAGATAACTTATATGAATGTTCTCATTAATGTAGGCTCTAACTTTTCTAGCTAGTTTAGGAGATATAAAAAGTTGTAAAATTAAAGAAAATGGGACCTAAACAAATTAAGCTAGACTGCATAAGGTTACAAAGTCAATTATTAAAAAAGTATTGAAGTTGAAAAATGAAACAAATGTTAAACAAATTAATGTTTATTTCTAAGTTCTAACATCTGTCCAATCTTGCTGTCTACTCATAATATACAAAGTTATTTAAAATTAATTGTGTCATGCTTAAATTAATTATTTTAATTGATTGTACACAAGAATAGACGACGGTCTCCCTTAAACTTTAAAAAACGTTGATGAATGATTTCGCCATTTTTCAAGATGGAAAGAAAAAAGCAAAATAAAATGAAAAATAGTAAATCAAGTTTTGATATATATGTTCTTTAAATAATAGTTTCTATATTTTAATAACATATTATATAAATTATTTTATCTTATATTTTCTATGCTATAGCCATTGAAACTCTTTAAAATTAATAAACTGAGCCTTAAATTAATTTGTTTAATAAATAGTATTATTTTCTAATACATATAATTAATTTATATAAATATATGGAGGATGTCCCGTTGACATAATTGGTACGAAAATTCTCAATGGGGTTAATGGTGTGGCCATTAATATAATAATATTGGATTAAGGTTTTTTTGCCATTCCTATAATTGAGAATGAAATAAGAATTTTTTTTTTGCCTGGCCGTACATAAATTATTTATTAAAGCCAACTATTCTTATTCTGTTCTTTTTTTTTTTTGTTAATGTATGAGTCAAATATTATAAATAAAGAGTACTTTTAGTATATAAAATCAAGAACAAGATATAATATATAAAATTGTAACAGATGATAATATACCTGGGAGAGGGAAATAATGTCATTTGCAAAAGGAATATTTAATAATGTTGAAATACCCTATATATAATGTGATAAGGGGATATTAATGAACGGTCAAATTTTATTCTTGAACATATCTCATAAACTATGATTATCTTAACAAATTAGTTATACTAAATTAATATGACATAGGATCTAATAAAAATGTTCGTAACGAGGGAGATATAGAATAGAGTTCTTCACGAAGTTCGAAAGAAAGGAATAAAAAAGAGTTTCTCATCGGCCCGATGCTTCGGAGTGAAAGACCAGGTTCGATAGGGTAATGTTAAAATTTATACAAAGCTAATTAAATAAATGGTTAATTGTCGGAAAAGTCACAACCTTTACTTGAAATCAAATTGTCAATTCACCCAAAGATTTTACTATTGGTCAAAATAACATAACTTTATATATGTTGTATGTTATTTTTACCCCGATCAAGTAAAAATAGATTGACAGACATCAGTGGAAAATAATAATTTTAGAGCTAACAGAGATTTAAAAATACACAACATATATTAGATTATGTTATTTTAACCAATAGAGAAAACTTTAATTAAACCGATAATTTAAATAAATGTAATTTTTTCGACAATTAATTCTAAAATAAAATATAAAGTTGCAAGAAAATGAATAGAGAGTCCATATAGAAAATTCAATAAGAGTGTTGAGAATTCAAAATAGACTAACTAAAAGAAGAATTCACTCGATTGTTTGATTTCTTTATTCCATTTTTTCTTATTGAATCAAATACGGAAAAATAGAATAGAAGATCTGATTTGATGAGTTTTTGAATCAAATATAATAAATGTTGCTAAAAGTGCTTTTATTACATGTGTGAGTGTAAGTAGTTTGGAAGAGATAGCCTACCCACCTCCTCGTCTTCTTTTTTTCTCATCCTCTCACAGCTTATCCATTCCTTTCAATTCATTCATATCTTCTGCTAAAGAAGACAAACAAATAAAATGGAATCTAAATTTAGAAAAAGAAAAAGTTATGAACATAAAATTGTCTTTTTTTTTTTTTATTACTCTTCAAATTCTTCATCTCACACATGATTCATCATACCAAAGATTCCAACTCCACCCATCTATTCTTCTTTTTATTGTAAAATGATGTTTAATTTTCTCGTATTTTATAATATAACAACATCATCGATCATTAATATACACATTATGTATACATATTAACAAAATTACAAATGGAAGAAAGAAACCCTTTTTTGTATATTATAATGCGACCCAATTTAAGATTTTTTTTTCTTAAAGATCTAGTGCAACACGTTTAATACTTATATTTTGAAAATATCTTAATAACGACGAATTAAATCTTTATTCAACGATAAAAGATTGACTATAGGGATCATATATCTCAATTGAAAACCCTAAAATTTGATAGAAGAAAAGTAGCTTAAAAAATATATTTAATGGAAATCTGGACCACATTACCATTGTGTATGATGTTCATTAAGGAAGATCTTTATGATCTTTCACCAACTTTCTGCACACAAAAAGATTTCAACACAGCAAATCCGCATCACAGAAACAGCAATATTTTTCAAACATATATATAAAGTTCAAACATTAATTCACCAAATCTCTGAAAAATGTGCCATAAATGCCCATAATTTGTACTATGCTGTGCAATAAAAATACTCAACTGTTACTTGTACAAATATAGACAAGACTTCATAAAGATCTTAACTACTTCACATGATCAATTTCTTCTAACTAATCTGACTTAATTATATATATATATTTGATTAATCAATAATCACATATTAATTAATCAAAAAAAATCCATCATTTCATCTCCAAGCTTCTGTAATCCAAAACCCCATTTTTTATGCCAAGAAAATCATGCCCAGAATTACTGCTATTCCCAGTAATTGTTCCATTAGTGCTGCAACTGCAATCCTTGCTGTTTTGTATACCCAAACTACAGGCAAAGCACAAGGTACTACTCCTGTTTCTTCCACCTGTTTTGATGAATGGTTCTTGATTCTGATATGGTGGGCTGATTCTCAGATCAAGATTCAAATCCGGGCATCTCTCTCGGCCCGTTTTGCTTACTTCTTTGCTCGAGATTTTGATTCGATCATCTTCGGCTGCAGCCCCGGAGAAAGAAATCGTGTTCATGATTTTCGATGAAGGTGCTGCGACAGATGCCGGCTCATTCATTGGCTTATGAGTCGCGGGATCAATCCCGCGACTCATAAGCTTTCTTCTTATGTGAGTGTTCCAATAATTCTTTATTTCGTTGTCGGTTCGTCCCGGCAATCTCCCCGCTATAAGAGACCATCTGAAAAAAAAAAATATTAGGGTTATGTAATTAAAAAAAATTATTTATATGTCCACCGTTCATATGTTAACTATTAACTAAAAAAAGGACTTACTTGTTGCCTAAGAGGCTATGGAGTTTGATAATGAGCTCGTCTTCGTCTTCAGTAAAGTTGCCTCGTTTGAGATCGGGTCTCAAGTAATTGATCCACCGGAGACGGCAGCTTTTGCCACAGCGAAGGAGGCCGGCGGCCTTAGGTAGGGACCGCCAGCATCCTTCGCCGTGTGCACGAATATAAGCTATGAGACGATCGTCTTCTTCTTTAGTCCATGCTCCTTTGTTTGTATGAGCTTTTTCACAACAAGGAGACCTACCCATTGTGATCACGTCGGCGGCGGCGGTGGTGGTGGTGGAGCATCAAAACCGGCCCTTTTTAAGGACTCGATATGGGCTTATATATAGGCTTGTGACTCAATGAGAGAGAAAGAGGAGAGAGAGAAAGAGGAGAGAGTAAATGCTTCTAGATGTGAGTTGGTGAGGACAGGTTAGAGAGAGAGAGAGAGTGGTGGCATCTCTTGGTGATATTAACATCATCATTAATAGTAGTACAACATTATATAGGTAGGCGATGTCATGTAGTGATTTAATTATAAGTGGATATTAACTAAAGGTGACATTCAGGTAGGTAGTGTAAAGTAATATAAGATAATAAATTACAGCAAGACAAAATGTGATCTCTCATCTCCGCCCATTATTTTATCAATATTCATATCAATTTCATTAAATAATTAAAATTCATATGGCACGATCTCATGGATAATAATCTGTCGGATCATTTCATATAATATGTTTATTAATTACGAATATTTTTTTTACATCCAGAAAATTATTCACCATATATAATATACCAGCACTAATTAATTAAAACTTGTGAGTGTAAATTTTCAGAAGTATGATGCAATATTATGTGACTTTTTTTGGCAAAAATTAATCAATGCAAAAGAGCACGTGCAATGGAAAAAGTGGGTTGGAAAGTAGATTCAAAGTGTGTAAACCAAGTGGGGGCTATGAGGTTTGTAATTTGTTTGATAAGACAATATTTTTGCAATCAAGTTAGTTGTGAATATTGTGATTAAGAGAATTAGTATTTTCCAAATTAAATGGCATTTACATTGTGACCGTATCATTGTGTTTAATAATTCATGTCCGATTATAATAAATTTACCAATTAATTGCAAACTCCTTTAGTTAGTAATTTTTCTTGGTCCTATTGTTACTACACATTAATAAAGTTGTTAGTGGTTTTACTTTATTTCAATCCAATCAATATTAATTTTAGCGTGCAACCTACAAAATATATCATCTATATCAAAATTATATTTCACCTTACCATCATATATATATTGACTAGCATGAGCATGGGGTCTATAAAAACACAAATAGAAGATAAAATACAATTTTAAATAAAGAGTGTGAGCACATTAATATATATGTAAAGAGGTTCTAGAAGAGTTGGAGGTTGGGGGCAAAAAGAAATGAGTGTGGTTGTAGTTGAATGTGGGCTTTGGTTTACCTTCCACTTATCTTTTCTTCTTCTTTTTTTTTTCTTCCAAACCTTGTGGGGCAAGTTTAGGGTTAGGGTTTGCTAACCCCACCCCACCCTCCAAAAACACAATTGAAAACAACAATCAAAATTCTTGAAAATCTTCCCATGAATCAATTTGGTGGGGGAGAGAGAGGGGGGCAAATGTGTAATTTCATGAGTGTGTTTTACCTACCTTCTCACCTTTTTCTTATTGTCTTGGTCCAACCATGGCTCCACCCTTGATGTTGAGTAATAATATATAATAAGAGAAAATGGTGCTATATGTTTTGTGATTTTATTTCCATACAAACATTATCTTCTCCTCAACCAACAATAATTAAGAAATAAAAAGTTAGAGAAAGAGACCCTATGTATTGACCCATGCATTTATTCATTAATTAATGCTTTCACAAATTAACTCACATATATATATATATATATATATATATATATATATATATATATATATATATCTGTGTGTGTGTGTCTGTGACCTAATAAATTTAACCATACATATCCTCATCAAATGGCACATTAGCTTATTCATGTACTTTCTATTTCATTTGGACTGGAATATCAAAATACTTTCAATTGTAATTTTTTTTTTTTTACTTTCATTCGTAAAACTAATTATTATTATTATTATTATTATTATTATTATTTTACTTTCATTTACATTAATTTGGTTGATATAATTACTAGCTTATATATTGACCGAATTTCATTACAATTGAACGAACAAAAGAACTCAATTTATATAAGCCAAAATACAAACACTCAATAACCCATTTCCAAATAATATTAATAATAATAATCAAAATTTAAGACCTCATTCTTTACAAATAAAAGTATGAAGAGAAAGTAGTTTGTTTTAATAAAAAAAATTAAAAGTAGGGTTAATTTCAATTTTGATTCTGTGTGACACTTTCCATTTTTTGACAATTAAATATTTGTTTTCAAATGTAGAAGATGAAAATTAAAAAATGAGCTAAAAAATGAAAAATATACAATAATTTGAATTACATATCCCACATGCACATCCAAGTTGTACCATTTATTTAATTATATTTTCATCAAACTCATCCATTCAATTTGATTTAACCAATAATAATAATTCCACCTAGGATGTGTCATCACCAAATTAAGTAATGAAATTAACTAAGATGAGTGTTAATTATCATGTGCAGGAGAAGATGCATATATGTTGATAAACAAGTGGAAGTCATATGGTTAGGCATAGACAGAACAAAACTCGTGGGGCTGTCCTAAAAATAACCTTACCTACCCTCTTCCACACCTTATTTGGTTGATTAGAACATTAATTGTAATCTTATAATTCTAAAATCGTCCAATTTTAATTATTTTACCATCATAGTTATTAAACAAAACATCAAAATTTGCACCTAATTAACCATATATATTTATGAATTTCTCGTCATTTAGATGATGTGACACTGTTTTGCTAATATAAAAATTTATTACTATATTAACATTCAATTGGTGAAGAAATATCAGAAACTGACATAACCTATCTTCAATACTTTGCTATTTTGATATTTTCTTGTAGTATGTATATCAAAATTGGTAAATTCCATGGTTCAATTATTTTTATAAAGCAGAGAATAAAACAAATATATCCATGGATCTACCTTGGAAGAGAAACTGAATAATGTAACAATTGTCAATGAATATTCCCATGTTATGCAATCCAAATGAGTAGCAAGACAAGCAAACATATTTCATTTTTTAATAAATAATGGTGCCAACAACACTGTGTTCCTTAATCCAAATTTAAGGAAATGGTTAATATATACATCAATCATGGTCCAAACTTAATTCCATTTTATTTCAACAATTTTGTAATATTAATTTAATTGCTCGAAAATGGGCCAATAATTTCATGCAATTTTTCTGGTGTTTCCTATTAGTTGGCATGTAAGAAACCGTACGGTATCTCCACATGTGGTACACATAAATAATCAAGTTAGATGTAGGGATGATCCAATCTCGACTTTATATTATATTTAGACTATATTTTGTGTTATATTCCGAGTTATATTCCGATGTCGCTAAATATACAGTACATGTAAATTGGTGATACCATTTATATATATAACTAGAGGAGGTTAGTTATTTTGAATCGTCGGTTTCGGTTCCGAATCGACAGTTTGGTAAACCAGTTAAAGACAAACTGGAACTAAATCGTGAGGATGTCGGTTTCAGTTTTGTAAACTGCCGGTATGTTCGATTTTTTTTTCATGTCATCATGATACTTCATATAGCTTTTTTCAAACAATTAAAATTAAAATTAAACCAACCAATTTGAACCGTCTGTTCACAATGGTCAAATCATTTTGACCGTTAATGATCAACGGTTGACTCATCTAAGTAGTTCATTGTCACAAACCTGAAATAAAATTAAAAAAAGAAAGGAAAATCGGCAGTTTAATCGCCGGTTCATGATTTTTCAAACCGTTGATCCGGTTCGGTTCCGATTTACTCACAGAAAACCGAATTGTTGCTGTTGTTTTGAAATAATAGATGAAACACATATATAACAACACAAAAACACAGGAAGAAACCCGTTGTGGAAAAAGACAACGACAAGGGAATTAATCGTTGTAATTCTGTTTTCTTTTACCTTAATGACAACGGTTATTAACAGTTGTGCACATGTTGTAAATGTGTGCTCAAATACAACAATTGGCCAACAGTTGTCGTTATTGTCATCGACAACAGTTATTAACTGTTGTGGTTAAAGGGGTCTACGACACCACCATTTTTCATATCAGTAAAAAAATGGTTTAATATTAATCACCACCATTTTTCATATCAGTAAAAAAATGGTTTAATATTAATCGTTGTCATTTTTGTAATAGTGATAATAAAATAAGTTATGTTGTTTGTGGTTGAAACTCACACTTATACTCTATAATTATGGACTTATGACTAATTTAGTTGAAGAGGAAAAACATTGAACCACATATGTCAATATGTCAATCTTAGGTTTCTCCTTTCTTATATATTAAATATTAACTTAGAAATTAAGAAATGCAGAATATATTAAATATTAACTAAAGAAACTTAGAAATACAGAATATAGTAATTTGTATTATATCTTAAATAGCAAATACATAATCTTAAAGTTAAATATCATATATATATATATAAATATTTTGTATATTGTTTTATCTAGCACTTATATAATAGATAATCTCAAAAAAGAAATATGAAGAGTTGGAACATATATATCATGAATGTATTATGAATATTAAATCTATTTTCATCCAAAGCAATATTTAAAAGAATAGTTGATCTCTTGTGAGGTCGCCTAATAAGCACGCAGGTTAGGGGTCATGCGACAAGATTCAAATATGTCGTTTACAGGTATAAAAATGTATTTTTCAGTTATAAATATGCGTTTTATTAAAATGTTTTATAAGTATAATTCAAATATGTTTTATTCTACTATAAGTTGCACGTCAATTTTTGTGTCAAAAGAAATATACATCTAATAACCAATTTGTTTTCTTCGAACTTTTGCTTTAATTTATTTTCGACTATTGAATCTGCAAATTGTTCATATGATGAACCCATGAAAGAAAACTAGGACTATTACTATTATAGTTCGACTTGGGCTTTGATACTCTCTGGCCCAACTATGTATTGGGTCAATGGGTTCTTCCAAAAAGCCCAAAAGGTTACACAGTTACTCTCCTTCAATTAAACGGCCCAAATATTTTATTTTTCAGTCCTATCTCATTATTTTTATGTGGGCTACTTGTTCTGTTTAAGCCCAACTAACTTTAATGAGCAAATTATGGGCCTGAATTCTATGTTTAGTTTTTTTTTCCCCTCTTGTCTTGGCCCAAACAAATTCTATCTATTTAGTATTTTTTAAATATATTTATGTTATATCAGATAATGTTTTTATTTGCTAACTCACATCACTGGTATGATATTTTTAAGAAAGTAGGATTTTTTTATTTGTATTTTTGAGTTTGTTTGGGTTATTGAATTTATCAAATAATTTGTGGATAAATAAGCTTAATTTGGAAAAAAAAAAAAATTTAATGGTAGGATCAAATTGGGATCATGAATAGTTAAAGGACTGAATATAGGACTGTTGGTTTTGGTTGCTTTTATTAGTAATTATTATTTAGTGAAAGTATGTTACCAAATTAGTATAAGCTAATATACCAATTGCACTTAGATTGGGGACATGTGAACTAAAAATATATGAAATGTTTGGTTAAAATCAAAGTGATGTATAAAGGTAGAATACTTTATTCTTAGATGTCTTACAAATATTAAGTTGTGGTGATTAATTGAATTAAAACTAATTTATATTTGAAACAATGAAAACAATATTTTATTTCAAACAATATAAAATAGTGTAAAATCTTTATCTTTATATATAAATATTTATATATGATCATTTTATAAATATAACTTCATATACAAATATTTATATATGATCATTTTATAAATATAACTTCATGAGATCGAACTCCACTTTCTATGATTTAGAATAAAATGATTTCAGAAGATTTTTATCGATATTTAATAAAATAAAATAATGAAAATGCAACCTAGGAGTTAGGGAAAAAATATGATGAATTATTAGATTTCAAGAAAGATCCACCAACTCTTTGATATACATGCACCGCCTCTAATTTCCCAAATATCAATGTAATTTTATTTATTATATAAAATGCTATTTATATTTTTAGTATCCAATAATAATTAATATAGTATTAAATTAGCAAAGAATAAAGAAAGGTGAGAAGTTACGTGGTAGAGTAAAAGGAGAAAAAGCCACCACACCGCAGCAGAATCATCGTAGGATTATTTTATTTTATTTTGTTTCTTATTAAAATAAAAAAAATAAAACCATGAAATTAGGGTTTTCTTAATTTTATTTTTTCTATATAAATTTGCATCTTTATATTATCACTCGTCATTTTTCCTCTCTCTAGCATTCTCTGCTATTTTCTTTGCTCGATATTTCATCGGTTGATTTTCTTTGTTTCAATTGTTAACAATACTCGAGGGGCTCCTTGTTGAATTCGCTGTGCGATTCAGCTGAATTGGCAAAAAAATTGATCTGGATTTCAGGTGGCGAGGAGGATTAGGGTTTTCTGGAGGTTCTGATTGTGAGATGATAGGGATTTGGGGATCGGGAGAGAGTCTGGTCGCCGATTAATCGGCGAATTGATCAGTCGGTTTTGTAGGGTTCTTGTATGGAAACTCGGAGCCGGAAGCGGGCGGAGGCATCCACCTCAGCAGCGTTATCAGGCCCCACCACACGCGCAAGCAAACGTGCCCGCCTCTCTGCGACCTCCGCTCCTTCCACCGCCGCGAATACACCGCCGATCCCCACTCGCTCTCGCGCCGCCGCTCGATCAACTTCGATGGACCCCAACCCGGAACCCTCGACCGCCTCTGCCTCCACCTTCCGCGGCCGCCGCGGCAAAAACCCTAGTAATAATCAGAATTGGGACAACAATAATAACAAAGATAACCCTAATTCGGATAAGGGAAAAGAGAAAGAGCCAGAACACAGGCACAGAGAGATTGAGAGGACCTTAGGGCTGAACATTGATTCGCACGATGGAGATGACGATGATAACGACAGTGAGGGTGGAGTCGGTATTTTGCATCAGAATTTGACTTCTGCTAGCAGCGCTCTGCAGGGTTTGTTACGGAAGCTGGGTGCTGGATTGGATGACCTGCTTCCAAGCTCTGCAATGGGTTCAGCTTCGTCTTCCCATCAAAGTGGGCGGCTTAAAAAGATTTTGTCAGGCTTGAGAGCTGATGGTGAGGAAGGGAAGCAGGTGGAGGCGTTAACACAGCTTTGTGATATGCTTTCGATAGGGACAGAGGAATCCTTGAGTACTTTCTCGGTGGATCAATTTGTTCCAGTGCTGGTGGGATTACTTAATCATGAAAGTAATCCCGATATCATGCTTCTTGCTGCCAGGGCGCTGACACACTTGGTTGATGTATTGCCCTCTTCATGTGCTGCGGTTGTGCATTATGGAGCTGTCCCTTGCTTTGTTGCTAGGCTACTGACAATTGAGTACATGGATTTGGCTGAGCAGGTGAGTTTGATCATGGATTTTCTATAATAATGTTTGCTTGGAATTTTAGTTGACGCTGGCAATTATTGGTTTTAATTTCGCCATTTAAAAAAAAAAAAATTCTTATGTGTTTGTTGACCATGTTACACGCCACCTGGTCATGAGAAGTTCTGGTATTGTTTCTAGTATGAACTAAATGATGACTTTGATTTGTTTGGAACAGTCTCTGCAAGCCCTGAAAAAGATATCTCAGGAGCATCCAACTGCTTGTTTGCGTGCTGGTGCACTTATGGCTGTGCTTTCATATCTCGACTTCTTTTCTACTGGGGTCCAGGTGCGTAAAAAGTGGACGGTCATATAAATATGTCTTTGGATTCACTTAGCTGTTTGATTGTGTTTTCTCCCAATTTGTATCTTAGAGAATGTTGTTTTTGTATAATGCTGTCAGAGAGTGGCCTTATCTACTGCTGCAAACATGTGTAAGAAGTTACCTTCAGATGCAGCTGATTTTGTAATGGAAGCTGTTCCGTTGTTGACAAATCTCTTACAGTATCATGATGCCAAGGTTAGATATAGTAGTGCAGTTTGGTTTTAACAGCGATTAGTGTAAATTTACTAGTATTTTCTTGCCATTTCATGCTCAATACATACCTTTTTTTCTTTTTGTAATTTACAGGTTTTAGAATCTGCTTCTATTTGCCTGACACGGATTGCTGAGGCATTTGCTTCATCACCAGAGAAACTTGATGAACTCTGCAACCATGGTCTTGTCACACAAGCTGCTACGCTGATATCATCCAGCAATTCTGGAGGTGGTCAGGCTTCCCTTAGTACTTCTACGTACACGGTAATTCCAATGACAAGTTTTGGTCAATTATTTGTTGTGAGGGGCAGTATTATGACTTCACATGCATGCAGGGATTAATCCGGCTTCTTTCCACATGCGCTAGTGGTTCACCTTTAGGAGCTAAGTCCCTCCTCCTCCTTGGAATCAGCGGTATTCTGAAGGACATTTTGTCAGGATCTGGCTTTGGGTCGAGCATGTCCGTTTCACCTGGTATAAGCAGACCCGCTGAGCAGGTACAAGCCATTTCCTCGGCCTGACACTTGGCTGCATGCACCAAGCTTTGCATTATGAACTAGAATTGACCTTGTATTCAGCTTCATGTGATTGTTTTCTAATTTATGTTTGCTATTACCTTTAACATTATTTTTTCTTGTGTGAATTACTTAATTAAGTCCTTTGGTAGGGAAAGAATCAGAAATTAATAGGCACTGCTTCCTCTGAAGCATAAATCCTCATTGTATGCTCCGGCTATTAACTGTTTGGCTCTGTCAATGTCATCAGATTTTTGAGATTGTTAACCTGGCAAATGAGCTTCTCCCTCCGCTTCCTCAAGGAACAATTTCTCTCCCTGCCAGCAGTAGTTTCTTTGTAAAAGGCTCTCTTCCTAAGAAGGGTCATGGAAGCAGCTCTACCAAGCCAGATGATTCAAATGGAAATACACAAGAGGTGTCAACTCGTGAGAAACTGTTGAATGATCAGCCTGAACTTCTGCAGCAATTTGGAATGGATCTCCTTCCTGTTCTGGTCCAGGTTAGTTGTCAAAGTAGTGTGGCTTAATTGTTATCATGTGTTACTATACACTTCAGTCTTACATGTCCTTTTGGTTACAGATCTATGGTTCCAGTGTCAATGGTCCTGTTCGCCACAAGTGTCTTTCAGTTATAGGAAAGCTCATGTACTTTAGTCCTGCCGAAATGATCCAATCATTGATAAATGTCACAAATATCTCAAGGTATATAGCTGTTAGTCATCTCTCAGTATATGCCTTCTGACTGATCAGCCACTAGATATATACTTAACTCTATTTTTGTTGTTTAGTTTCTTAGCTGGTGTTTTAGCTTGGAAAGATCCCCAAGTTCTGGTGCCAGCCCTTCAAATAGCAGAAATTTTAATGGAAAAGCTTCCTGGTACCTTCTCTAAAATGTTTGTGAGGGAGGGTGTAGTGCATGCTGTGGATACTCTGATAGTCACTGGATCTACTAGTTCACAGCCACCTTCAAATGATAAGGATAATGATTCTATTTCTGGGTCATCACGGTCTAGACGGAATCGTCGTCGAGGTGGTAATTCTAGTGCTGATGCAAATCCTTCTGATGATTCTAAAAACTCTATACCGGGCGTTATTTCACATCCAAATTCAGTTGAAATTCCAACTGTTAATTCAAGTCTTCGAGTAGCGGTGAGTGCATGTGCCAAAACCTTTAAAGAAAAATATTTTCCTTCAGATCCAGAGGCATGTGAAACTGCTGCTACGGATGATCTACTCCGTTTAAAGAATCTTTGTGTGAAGTTGAACATGGCTATAGATGATCATAAGACTAAATTAAAGGGAAAATCAAAAGCCTCTTGCCCACGACCTGATATATCTGCTGGTAAAGAGGAACAGCTAGTTGAGGTGATAACTGAGGTGCTGCGAGAGCTTAGCAGAGATGATGGAGTCTCAACTTTTGAGTTTATTGGTAGTGGTGTTGTTGCATCTCTACTTAACTATTTCACTTGTGGTAATTTCTCCAAGGAAAGAGTTTCGGAAGTAAATCTATCTAAGCTTCGAGAACAAGCAATCAGAAGATACATATATTTTGTTTCTGTTGCTCTTCCTTCAAGTTTTGATGAAGGAAATGTAGTACCCATGAGCTTTCTGGTTCAAAAACTGCAAAATGCTCTGTCGTCATTGGAACGCTTTCCTGTTGTGCTGAGCCATGCTTCAAGATCATCTGGTGGAAATGCTCGTCTTTCTTCTGGTCTAAGTGCTCTGTCTCAACCATTCAAGCTACGCCTTTGCCGAGCGCAGGGAGAAAAATCTCTTCGTGACTACTCATCAAATGTTGTGCTCATTGATCCATTAGCAAGTTTAGCTGCTGTTGAAGACTTCCTGTGGCCCAGGGTTCAAAGAAGTGAGTCAGGTCAAATGCCTTCAGTATCTGCTGGGAACTCTGAGACCGGGACCACTCCTGTAGGTACCGGAGTTTCATCACCATCTGCCTCCACTCCTGCTGCAGCCGTTGCTCGGCGTCATTCAACACGTTCCAAATCTTCAATTAATATTGGCGATGCAACTAAAAAAGATTCCTCTGCTGAAAAAAGTTCAAGTGCTTTAAAGGCTAAGGGAAAAGCTGTGTTGAAGCCTAACCAAGATGAGGGAAGGGGGCCCCAGACCAGAAATGCTTCCCGGAGAAGAGCAGCTTTAGACAAAGATAATGAAATGAAACCAGTTGATGGGGACACCAGCTCTGAGGTATACTCTATATTCACCAAGAACGTTTTGTATTGAAACAATGGTCGATTTACATTCTGTGAAATGTATTCTTGCTTCTCTTTTACAAAATACTCAGTGCTTGGTGTAAGAGTAGAAACATAAACCTGTAATAGCCATCATGAAACTAATCTGCTGTGGCACACCTTTTCCAATGGGGCTTTAAACTAGGTTGGAGTGTGTTCTTGCGACTGCATGCAAGTTTGTAATTTCAACTGTCCTGCCTGTAAGATATGCCTGGCTTCCTTTTGTTTTGTGGTCGCAAGTGCAATCCCAGAAGGTTATCATGCTTGTTAGCCTTTTCTTTAGAATAAAAATAAGCTTTCTTGATTTTACTTTTTTTACCTTGTGAGTTTTCTCTTCATTAGAGAGAGAAGAGAGAGAGAGAGAGAGTATTCACCCACTCTAAAATTGCAGTGTTGAAGTTGTATCACTTCCCATGCTCCCCAGACCTATATAATTGAACTCAAAATTGTATTGCTTCATATCAATTGAGTTCCTTTGTGAACAGAGAACTCTTCTTCTTCCGATAGCAAAAATTATGTATTGTTTTGCATATTCTTACGCAAGGCTGCTATTTCCATCTAGATTTTGGAATTTTTCATGTCCTGTTGATTTGTTTTACCCCATAACAGACGCCAACAATACAATGTTTACTATGATGTATCGGATATCGGATATGATATATATTGCTCTCCTCATCTCTCTCTCTCTCTCTGCATGCTTTAGAAGGAAATGTTGGCCACTTTATAATGCTTATTTTGTTTTTTTTTTGTTGCTGATTATCCAACAAGTATCTCTTTTTCTATTACTTATTTGAGCTTTTACACATTGGGTAATGTTTTGTGTAAGTTGCAGGATGATGAATTGGATATTTCACCTTTAGAAATTGATGAGGGTCTGGTGATTGAAGATGATGATATATCGGATGAGGATGACGATGATGACAATGATGATGTATGTTGCTTATAACCTTACATACTGAAAATATTGATCCTTTTTCAAAATTTATGCTAGACAAATGTTTTTCTTGAGATTCATTAGTCTGAAATGACTTATTGAGAGAACGTATATATATTTTTGTTAATAAGTTTTTTTTACACAAACTATGAATGCATATTATTATTATTTTTTGTTAGGTGTGTCCGACATTTTTGGAATGTGCATTGAATAAAATTTCAATTTTCAGGATTACTCTTAGTTACAAGAATCATATTCCAGAATTGTAAAATCACAAATATAATGATGTTCATGTGTCAAAGTTTCACTGACGCCATTTGTAAATTCAAATGTATTGAGAAATATATACATGAAGTGACCAGTATTTAAGGGTGTATCTAGATGCCCTGAAGTTAAGCCCTAAAATGGTGCCAGCTCATGGGCATGTTCATGGTTGATATGGATAATAGTATCTATATTGGTCATGGAATTGTGTCATCTGGAATGAAGTTGCAGTTGCTAAGAAAAATTTCTTGTGGAATTTTTCATGTGTTCATTTGTTAATTTGTTAATCTTGCTTCTGCGATGTCTACCAATTTAGTCATTATCTTCTTTGTTAACAGGTACTTGGTGATGATACTCTTCCCATTTGCATGCCAGACAAAGTGCATGATGTCAAATTGGGTGATTCTGTGGAAGAGAACCCTGTTCCTGCCCCAAATGATGGGCAGAACAATACAACTTGTAGTTCTAGTAGCAGAGGCTCTGCAGAATTTCGTAGTGGTAGTTCATTTGGTTCAAGGGGTGCAATGTCCTTTGCAGCTGCTGCAATGGCTGGACTTGCATCTGGTAATAGTAGAGGTGTGAGGGGAGGCAGAGACCGACGGGGTCGCCCCATATTTGGCTCCAAGGATTCACAGAGGTTAATATTTACTGCAGGGGGGAGGCAGCTGAACAGACACTTGACCATATATCAGGCTATCCAAAGGCAGCTTGTTCTGGATGAGGATGATGATGATAGGCTTGCTGGAAGTGATCTTGTTGCTAGTGATGGAAGCAGGCTATGGGCTGATATCTACACTATAACGTATCAAAGAGCAGATGGTCAATCTGAGAGGCCTTCAGTTGGGGCCGTAAGCTCAATAACCCCCTCTAAGTCTGGAAAAGTTAATACTTCAACTCACTCTGGCTCTGATACATCAACTCATCATGTATCACTGCTAGACAGCATTTTGCAAGGGGAACTTCCTTGTGACTTGGAACGGAGTAATCCCACTTATAACATATTAGCACTATTACGTGTTCTAGAGGGCTTAAATCAGCTTGCACCACGTTTACGGGTCCAGAAAGTGATGGACAAGTTTGCTGAGGGGAAAATATCGGGTCTAGACGAACTTAGTGCTTCTGGAGTTAAAGTTACGCTGGAGGATTTTATTAATAGCAAGCTGACTCCAAAACTGGCTCGACAAATTCAGGATGCGCTTGCACTCTGTAGTGGGTCTCTTCCATCATGGTGCTACCAGCTCACTAAAGCGTGCCCGTTTCTGTTTCCCTTTGAAACTCGGCGCCAATACTTCTATTCAACTGCTTTTGGGTTGTCTCGTGCACTGTATCGACTCCAGCAGCAGCAAGGTGCTGATGGTCATGGATCCACTGGTGAAAGAGAGGTGAGGGTTGGGAGATTACAACGCCAGAAAGTTCGTGTTTCCAGGAACAGGATACTTGATTCTGCTGCAAAAGTTATGGAGATGTATTCTAGTCAAAAAGCTGTTCTTGAAGTGGAATATTTTGGTGAGGTTGGCACAGGATTGGGACCAACTCTGGAGTTCTATACTCTTCTAAGTCATGAGCTTCAGAAAGTTGGATTAGGCATGTGGAGGTTGAATTCATCAGTCAGTGGACCCCATATGGAAATTGATGCAGATGGACAACCTGGTGCTAAACAACCCGAGTCGGCTGGGGTCTCTGTGTCTGGAGGATATAAAGATATTATCCATGTGCCACTTGGGTTGTTTCCTCGTCCTTGGCCACCGAATGTTGATACTTCTGATGGTAGCCAGTTTTCCAAATCTATCGAGCACTATCGATTACTTGGACGAGTTATGGCTAAAGCTCTTCAGGATGGGAGGCTTCTGGATTTGCCATTGTCAGCTGCCTTCTATAAGCTTATCCTTGGTCATGTACGTCCGTTTGTACTATTCATTTGTTAAATGAATGAAGATGCTTGCAATTAGAAATATTTGGAACCAGTCTTGATTGATAAAAGTTTTTTTCATGGTTTACTACTTCTGCAGGAGTTGGATTTGCATGATATAATATCTTTTGATGCGGAATTTGGGACTACTTTGCAAGAATTGCAAGCAATTGTACGCCGAAAACAATTTTTCGAATCCATGGGAAGCTATAACTTAGAAGAATTACGTTTGCGTGGAGCTTCAATTGAAGATCTATGTCTAGATTTCTCCCTTCCAGGCTACCCTGAATATATTTTGAAACCAGGCAACGAAATTGTAAGCAACACCTCTCTATAGGCCCCATTGACTTCTTCCTACCCCAACTGTGCATACATCCAAACTGCCATTTTCTATAGTTAATAGTTTTCTAACTGGTTTCTACCTGCTGAAATACACAGGTGGACTTGAGTAGTTTGGAGGAATATGTGTCACTTGTGGTTGATGCTACTGTAGGGACGGGGATCTTGCGGCAAATGGAAGCATTTAGATCTGGATTTAATCAGGTTTGTTCGTTTGTTGATCTTCATCTACTTTTGATGTCAATATGTTCTCTTCTTGTTTTGGGGATGTTTGTTTAGTGGGCTGATGATGGTGCCAGAGCAAAATCTATCGTAGGCTATTCTATCCTTCCAGTTATACTTGTGACCTACAGCGTTCTCATTTTGATCCTTCCTAGTCTTCTGTCACAAACATGGTGACTGATTTACTAGTCCCTTCCCAACTCAAAATCTCCAGCGAACTATTTCCCTTGATTAAAAGCTTCCTGGGGAGTTAGTCCTTGTAATCCATAACCTCATTGGAAACAGCCATCTATTGCCAATATATACTAATTCAATCAGTTGTAAAGAGGAGTTGTCATTATATAATTTGAAGTTGCATATCATTTCTCTTGGGATGGTAACTTCAGTTTGGGTGATGCAATGATATATATTAATTTTCATTATTTTTTACATGGCAAAAAATTGATTTTAAGGATTTGTGACTTTTAGGTGTTTGATATCTCAACACTACAAATATTTTCTCCAAATGAGCTGGACTATCTACTCTGTGGTCGCAGAGAGATGTGGAAGGTAACCATATCCCCTTTCAAGTGGACCCCAGATAAACTTGGATTCCTGCATTTCCCTGGTTTAACATTTTTGCCTTGTGATGCAGGCTGAGACACTAGTGGATCACATTAAATTTGATCATGGATATACTTCCAAAAGTCCTGCAATTATCCATGTATGTGAGCTTTGCTTTCATGAAACACAACAAAAAAAGCAAACGAACAAGCACTTAAATCCTTGCTTGCATACATTTTTGAACTTTCATGCATTTACCTTAATATTTGATATTTGATCGAATCAGCTTCTTGAGATTATGGGCGAATTTACGCCGGATCAGCAGCGGGCATTTTGTCAGTTTGTCACTGGTGCTCCTCGTCTTCCACCAGGTGGTCTGGCTGTGCTGAATCCTAAGTTGACAATTGTTAGGAAGGTATTAGCTCGTTTTGATATAGGACACTAGAGTCATATGGATGCTCTACTTGGTGCATGCTAACTTGCTTTTTTTATTGGGCCAGCATTCTTCAAGCATGAACAACACACAGAATAATGGTTCTGGTCCATCAGAGTCGGCCGATGATGATTTACCTAGCGTGATGACATGTGCAAATTACTTAAAGCTTCCTCCATATTCCTCAAAGGTTAACAATAGGGATCTCACACCCTTCTTTTTCTCTCTGTATTACTATCTCGTTTGTGGAGTGCTATAAATGCTCTTAGGTACTGATTACGTTTCTCTTCTTAGGAAATTATGTTCAAGAAACTGCTTTACGCTATCAGTGAAGGGCAAGGATCTTTCGATTTGTCGTGAGCTGTCCATTCATCCTCCTGGATTTCAAGAGAAAATAATTTGGATGGTATGGTGATGGCTGAAAGTGGGAAAGTTAAGATGCTTAATAAGAGCCCCCCTTGGCGCTCTTTCTTAACCACTGACTTAGATAAGGTCACTTGTTTATGCAAAATTTGAAGTTGTATCCTGACCAACGATTGATATCATCAGTTCGTGTGATCATTTAAACCACACTACTTTAGGCTAAACTTAAAATTATTCGATGATCCTTTTCAGGTGGATGGAACGATGGGCTTCGAGCAGTGGCAAGGAGGGGATTGTGGTAAATCTATGTTTTGAGATGTTTGTAAATAAGTAGGGTTTTTATCCATAAAAGAACATTTTATCTCTTATTTCCCATTCAGCCATGTTTCTGGCTGTTAGACAAGTCACACCTACCTATATACGGGCGTTACGCTGCTCGACATATCTTTGGTTGTGTTGGTGGCTATTTTTTTGTTATATTGTAATAATCAAGCATTCATTCAAATAAATTACTCACCTGATTTTGCTTATCTACTTTTTGGTTTCTAAGCTAGTAGAATTATACCTATATAGACATGTGTATTTGGTGATCAGTTTTGGCTGCTCTGTTTCCTGAGAGTGGCTTTTATTAGTTGGCATTCGAGTCGTGTTGAAGTCCTATAGTAAAGCTTGTTTGAATTATGATCGAGCATACATGATAGCTTGTATGGATTTGATATTTATTGTCATTGTATTGACTATTGAGCTTGGATGAAGTTTTAATTTGAGTCGAAAGCAAGTTTGATGACTTTGTACTTATTATATCTTCATTTGTTCATTGAGCCCAGATTGGTATTTTGATTATTTTGAAGAAAGAAAAAAAAAGAGCATGTTAACTCTTATTTGAATGATTTCAAATTATTTGCAAATATTCTCTCGAAACATTACTTAATTAATATGTTTTTTTTGAAAACGTTTTCCTCTTGATATGTTTATTTTAATTTGCATTTATTATCTAAATGCTCAATACGTTTTCATTGAAAATTTGGAAAAAGTGCCAAGGAAGCATGCATTCATCTACTTATGTTTTGCTTTAGAAATTATTATATTTATCTTCATAGTTATTTATAATCGTTTATCATTACATTCGTTTATTGTTGTTATAAAATACCTTTTGCATTCGATCCATGTGTTGTGGAAAAAATAGTTAAATTAATAATCTTATTAAGGATGTAAAAGGTTAAGAGAATAGTGATTCATTATAAAAAGAGATTAAGAAAAACACACAGATACCAAATCAATATTTTACTATAATTAGTATCTTATGTAAAACAATATTTTGGTTTTTGTATTAAAAGTCATTTAGTTATTTACTCATTTTTCATTACGTTTTTCTTTGCAATAAATTTATCCTTCCTCTAGAATTGTAATATCTTTGCTTCGTATATGTTCATATCTTTAAATTTATCCTTCAAAATACTTGAAATTTCGAAGAGTTTAAATTATATATTTATATCTATTAAATTATTTGAATGACCTCAAAATCAATTGTGATAAGGTCCATAAATTGTTTTCTTTTTCAGGAAAAAATTCATTTTTTTTCAGAAAAATAGACATAAAGATAGAGATAGATATTAATAAATAAAAAGAAGAGAAAAATATTACATGGCTTTTGAGATACAACATCGAGTGAAGTTAAATCGAATATAAATTTATCATTTATACACATAATATATGTAAATTTATGATAAATTTGCAATCTGTATAACTTCATCGATATAGCAAATAATTAACCAGTATTACATTATCAAAGGCCCACTTGGTTAACTTAATTTAATACAATATTAAATCTAAGCATTGCTCTTCCTTGGGAGGGCACAAGCCACCTGGACAGCCAATGTTTTTGCCACGTCAGGACAAGAATCTTTGCCAGCATCAGCAAGAAATTGTCTTTCAAATGGAATTGTGCACTTTTCCTTGCCCAAGCATAGCTGTTTCAAACCCCAAATAAACATTTTTTTAGTTTATATTATTTTCTTGCACAAATAAACATCATATGATATATGTATCAATAACATTATTATCTGCCCACATCATATAAATAGACATAGGTACTATGCTTGGACAAATTAAAATACGAGATGAAACAAAAGACATGATCTAATTCGATTACCTTTTCGACGAGTTTGTGAACCGTTTTGGAGTCACATTTTCCGGGTCGAAAGGCTCCGCAAGCACCCTCGACATCTCCGAAAGCAGCGAATTCGATGTTGGTGATGATTTTGCCTTTAGGGCAAGTGAGATGGGATGCCTTGATTGGGTCAACAATTGCACGAAATTGGTCATTTTTCCTTTCCCATGTGTTGACATGAGGTGGATGGTACTCTGTTAGAATGCTGCAAATGGTGTCTCTATTTACAGTCAAGATTTCAATCTTCTCTGGATTGCCTCCTGTCTCTTCAAACACCACCAAGAGGTTTCCCTTTGCCTTCAAGAATGATCTTGGGATATGGTACCTAATATATGAACGTGTAAAAGAACGAAAGAATTTCAATTTTGGTTCTATAAGTTCGATTTGGACGATCAACATTACCAACATTGAAAAGATCATCATAAAACCAAAAAATGGAAACACCTAAGTTATAGCTTTAACAAAGAGCAGGGATCATGAGGAACACAAATGTAACTTCATAGTTCAATCTTTTCATATCATATTATTATCATCTTTTGGTCGACAAAAATAGTTGTTTGAGAAACTTAAAAAAACAATATGAAAGTTTAAATTATTTCCATTAGGGCAAAATTGAGCATCCGAAATTCTTCTGAGATAAAAATGTACGTTGTTTGACCAAATATATCGATCCCAAATAAAACTTACTCTTCTTGAGTAGGCTTGTTAAGTGCCGAGTAGTAAGACACCCAATATCGACCAATGCTTTTGCCATTAATCCAAATCATGCCCTTTTGCATGCTATTGCTCATTCTAATAGCAACTGGCTCATCTCCTTCTGGCGCATTAAAATATGCCTGTAAAATTCATACTTATTATTATATTTCTACAAAATAATAATAATTACACAATAGTAGAGATATATATTTTTTCTCTCTAACTATGTGTTACATTAATGTCATTCATTACCTTGTACCAAGTGACAGGTCCTAGATTTTTGTCCAAGTGAGACCATTTGACTCTCTTTGATCCTTCTTCTGTAAAAAGTTGCATCTTCTCCCCATTTACTCCAACCTGCACATTTTAATTCCAAACAAACAATATCGATTATAATATCTATCATTCAAATAATTTATCTTTAGGGTTATTTGGCTAGTTTTACCATTATCTTATGAAAATAGATTACCTGTTGGCTCCAACCATTGTGGGTAATATCAAGATTTCCAGACATCAAACCCTCAAGTGTGACAGCTTTAGGCCCAGCAAATCTTTTCTCCATGTAGGCTCCACTATTCTGCAATTTTGAGAGTATTAAAGTTATTAAATAAATATTAGGAAAAAAAGAAAGATTTAATAAAATTATTTTAAGAAAATAAAGAAATTATATACCGGAAAACCCACAGTCATGGCGAGCAGTGAGATGTGGTTAATTCCACGTCTCAAATTGATAGGCTTTTTCAATACATGGCTCTTCTCAATGTTACTACCATGGCTGAAACCTAGACACAAACCTCAATACAATCAATCATCTTCTAACATTAATCTTGATTGAGATCAATAGTCGAACCAGTGGAGTTCGTTCAACGTGACCAACTCCACTGGTTCGACCCTGATTCCTTGAAATGCAAAATCAGAAACGTACCCACGTATTCACCGTTCACGAATGCAAGCAAAGCATGGCCAAGACTTGCAACCTCGACGACCGGAAGGTCGTCCGGACGCATCGGCAAGTCCTGTCTATCGATCTTGAAGCTGCCAAACAGTTTATATCAAACATTCATCATCTTTTCTTGATCAAAATCCAATATCTTTTTTTTTTTTGGTATAATATAAATTCATTGAGATTAATTACCTTGTGCTATACCAAGCATAATCGGAGGTGTCTCTTGTGAAGCTATAGAGTTCTTTAGGTTTGGAACTTTTGACTTCCAAATCAGACACAGTTGGGATAGCTTCTCTAAACATCTCCCACTTAGTCATCTTTGCTTTCTTTGACACAACAAAGTTTCTTGAACTATGTTGTGCAACAACCTAAGATCAAATGCATATTTCATTTTATAACGAATCTTGTGATCATTAGCATTAATAACTCATAAAAGGGATTAGTTTTGTTTACCGTTTGAGTGTTGAAAACAACAGTCTTGCAATCAGGGAGAATGCTAACAGATTTAGGTGGAAGATAATAATCTACACCTCTGAACTTAATTGTTGCAGCTTCCCTTGTGTTGTTGTTTGTCAAGAATGCAACACACATTTTTGTTCCTGCTTTCTCATAAGTTGTAATCTGCAAATATTAATTAATTTCTTGAATGATTAAAATATCCTAATTATTTGTAATCGAATTGAGTCGAGTCGAGTTGATATTCGATTTTGACCTCTAAGTCTCGGCTTATACGTTGCACGTTTTGTTTGCCTCGAAGCAAAGGCTTCTTGCTCAGTCTTAAAGCTCTGTGTAGGTCTCTCAAATGTCCAAATTTAGGTTCCCTTTTCAAACCTAAGAAGCAAAATAGAGACACAAATTAATGAGCATGTTTTCAATGTATTAATTGTCTTAGTTTCTTGAATTATTAGTTAAGGAAAAAAAGAAACATGTAACATAAAAGTTTATCCATTTCAGTCTGTTTTTCCATTAGAATTTAATAAGTCTGTTGGTTACTGAAAAGTGACTCACACATGACCTATAAATTTGAGGATTTCCAGTAATTTAGATAGCGTGACACCATTTTATTTTTTAAAAACTATTTTTTTTCTTTTACAATTTTCCGAATACAAATCAGCAAAATGGTGTCATTAGAAAAATGGTTAAAACTATCCTCTTAACTTAATATAACTATCTTTAAACAACCACTAATTAATCGGAATAAAAATGAATTTTTCCCTATCAGTTTCTTACCATATTCATCGAGGGGAGCTTCATCATAGTAACGTGTTGTCACAAATGATGAACTTGTTCTACCAAAATTGGTTCCACCATGGTACTGGAAAAAAACAAATACGTGTCATTTGTACAGTATGACATCATTATTACCATATCGTGTGAATATAAAATATAGAAGAAAAAAAATGTTTACCATGTAATAGTTGTTGAGAGTGCCATTTCTTGTAAAGAATCGAGTAACTGCAAATGCTAAGTCCTCAGCTGAGCGTTGTGATGGGGCGTCACCAAATACTCTATACCTAAATTTATCAAATTTATTTCGTACATATATTATTACTATTATTTTTAATTAAATCCCTCAATCAAAATTAAATATGTAATAGGTTTTTTTAACTTACTGAGCAGTCCAGTTTTCAGTCCACAGAGAGGGTTTGTTAGGCCCATTTGGGCCTGGAAAAGTGTCTCCACATTGCCTTCCATTACATGTACTAATCTGAAAAAAAACAAACAAACAAACTTTATTATTACATAATCCTTTAGACAATTGTATACTTACTTCTAAAAGGAAATTCTTTATTAAGAACCTATGGCAAAAATAATTGAAAATCACAACTAAGTCCTATATAGAACTGGTTGAGAAAAATGGATAATGATATAGCTCCAAAAAAAAGAGACTAGCAACGCAATGGACCCAATTCCCAAATAGGCCCAACAAAAAACTAAACACAACCCAAAATCAAGAACAATACAACATTCAAGCCCAAGCCCACTATCGTCAAGAAACAAAAAAGGCTCATTTGTGTGAGGATACATTATCAATTTTATATTTTCACAACCAAGTATACATTTTTCAATTTTGATCCTGTAAGTTTCAATTTTTTCTAATTTTAGTTAATTTTTTCAATTTTGGTCTTGTAATTTCACTTTTATCCAATTTTAGTCTAATTTTGATCGAATTCCCAAGATCGCATATGCCACATGAGATTTCCCGACGGCCATCCGACCTAAATTAAATTGAAATTGAAAAAAATTGAAATATATGAGACCAACATTGGAAAATGTATATTTGGTTGTCCAAAGATGGAAAAAGTTACACTATTTGAATTAACACTTAAATTTCGTCACATTAAAAAAAATTCAATAAAAACTTACAACTGTTTGAGGAGCATTTTTCTGCTTACACATGATCCATGGAATTTTATTGTATAGACCGACAGCCATATCTGCTGCCCATTTTACATATTTCACTCCATTTTCTCTGTATGCAAGTTGAACATTATTGTACTCATTTTCTATCTGCATTGTAAGAAATAGTGGTTTTCTTAAACTACGTAAAATAATCTTAAACGACAGATAAATTGAAAAAAAATATTTTCTGATAATAAACTGTATATTTAGGATTTCTACCTGAGCCATGATAATGGGACCTCCTTGATCTGCAAATAGTTTCTCTTTTTTCATCAAGTTAATCACCATCTCTGTGTATCTCTTCATGTGGAACTGCATATTTTTTAAACTATTAGTTTCTATTATTTAATTTGTTAATAATGGATATTACATTTATATAGTAAATAATTACCATGAAAGGTTCATTGTAAGAACGAAATGTGATGTTTGGAACCTCTCTCAGCCAGTATGGAAATCCTCTGCTCATTGAACAAATCAAAATTAGGAGACCATGAACAATTATTAAAAAATAAAATAACTATTTTCTTTTTTTAATCTAATATTTTATTGGTGTAGCACCAAAATTAGCACAATTAATGTAGTAATTAACTAGTCTACCAATCTATATAATATATTTTTTTTTAACACAATTTACTAAAATTGACATTTTCCCCTCAAATTTAACTACATTGATAAAACATAAATTGCCTAAACTCATCTTATTCTTATCATCAATAGTAAAAGTGTACTGGTTATTTTGGATAATTTATGGATAATTTACCAAAATTGTGATAGAAAATTAATAAGTTTACATTATATGGTAAAAAAGTCAAAACTATTTGATTTAACTGTATTTAAAAATATTTAACTATTTTTATTTTATTAATTATTTAATCATATATTGATAAAATAAAACACGAGAGAAAAATACCCCATATTCCATTCAGCCTCAATATAAGGACCAAGCCTTAGGGTTACCCACAAGCCATTGTCTCCAATCATCCTAATAAATTTCACCAAGTCATAGTTGCCTTCAAAGTTAAACTGAAAATTCCAAATAAATTAAATAAATCAATACAAAAATTGTACAAAAACCTCGAACATTTTACCAAAAAAAAAATAGTGTACACCATATGTAATATTTCACCTGTCCTTGAACAGGCTCATGAATGTTCCAAAACACATATGTTTGAATCAGGTTCAATCCTCCTTCTTTAGCATTTTTTATGATTTCAGGCCACATCTACAACAAATAAAATTCGAACATAAAACATCTCATCGCGATAAGTTATAATATATCGAATACAATATCTATCAAATGAATCGATTATTAATACCTCTGGCGTGCTACGTGGATAATGAATCGAGCCGGAAAAGAGGAGCTGTCTGGTTCCATTGATGATCATGGAGCGACCATCATATCTCACCACTTCGTTGCCAAAGGCAATATTGCTAATAAGCATTGCAAACAGGGCTAACAACAGTATTTTGCTTGATTCTAACATTTTTTTTAAATTTAATTTTTTTTTCCTGTTTTTTGGCCCCTTTGCTTGAAGCTTAATTATGATTTTTTTTAGACGGGTGGTGGTCGGAGATGGAATCTCTTCCACTCCAGGTGGAAGACGGACTGGGAATCGAGAAGTGGCAACAAGATGAAAGTAATACAAAACATCTCTTAATAGAGAAAATGAGAGGCAAAAATTGAATTTCGGAGTTTTTTTCGTATATATATTTGACTTTGCTTTGAATTATTTATAGTTTGGTTGGGTATTTTTGTAAGAAATTTTGTTGCGAGTGTTGTAACTCTTGTTGGGATTGAGAGATTAATAATGTTTTATTGGTATATAAATTTTATTTCATTATATAGTGTGCGTTATGTAATACTTATATCTAGTATAATGATTTATTAATAAACAATTCTTGCACATCTTTATTTATAATACATGATATAAAATATTAAAAATTCTATTAAATTATCGAGTTATTACTCAACGAGACATGCTATTAGTTATTCAGATTATTCATCGATTGAAGATAGTAGTTATGTATACACTTGTTAATCTTGTGTCTGAATTTAGACTCTCTTTTTTTAAATTATAAATAGTATTTTGTCTCATATTTTATTATATAATTTCCAAGTACTATATGCATAACCCAATTGTTTGCACTCAGTTTAATAAATAAGTTTTTAATTAGCAAACTTTTATTTGGTGATCAATCTATTTACAATTTCAAGCTGGATATGTTAAAAGACAAGAAGTATATTTATTAAAAAAATTAATTGGTCGTGGTCGATTTCAATTAAGTTGATTCAGGCTTAATTTTCAAAATTAATACATAAATGTCCATAATTTGCTAAGAATTAAATAAATTCGAACAATGGTATGTTCAACTAAACTCAGTTTATTTGTACACTTACGTTACAGTGGAAAATAGAAATAGATGTTATGGTTACAACTTACAATATTACATTAATTAAAAGAGTTTTTTTATTTTTTTTATATGGATTGATGAGATGATTATTGGCAAGAATTAGGTTTGGTAGATTGTCATGAAAGCAACGTTGTCAAATTATTGTTTCCACTATAACAACCCATTGACTGAAAACTTCAAATTGGTCCATTCAAGATTTAAAATTGCATGATCATCCAATAAAATGGGAATATAATGATATTATAATTTAATTTCAAATAAAAGAATGTATATATATATATAATGGAATTTTTTTATGTGAAATCGTTTTAATAAATAATTCTAATTTATTATGGAAAAGATTTTTATGAAATCCTTTTACAAATTTAGGAGACAATGTTCCACCCAAATCATACAATTTTATTATTTAAATTCGTGAGAAGAGTTTCTCATTTATTATATGATGGGCCAAAACACCTAAGTTGACAAGTGAATTTAGCTGTCTGAAATTAAAATCATGTACTAGGTAATTAATTCAAAAAACTAAAACCTATCTCAATCTTGAAAAACACTACAATTAGGTATGCCATCTAGATTAAATTATCAATCTATAAATCTTTAATATTACATTAATTATGATATTAAAGTGTAAAATATAGATATATTGAATCATTGTGCCGTTGGAGGACTTAATATGGATGTTTATTTTCAACACATGGTTATATTCTCCAACTCTTAGTTGGGTTTTCTACATGTTTTATTCTTGTGATTATTTTTTACTTTAAATTATGTATATAACAAAGATGTTCCATTCTATATCTGATATACACTAATGCAATGAAATACGAGATCAAAACTTATATGGAGTTTTTAATACTGCGATTTCAAAAGAATTGAAAGACTAATATGATGAGCTTTTAAATTGTTTTAAATTTTATATATGTATATATATATATATTCAAAAACCATGTAAAATATAGTAGATAAGACACTAATGATTAGACATTAATGGAATAATTGATTAAACAGTGTTTGATTACTCATAATATTTTTTTTCAATAACTACTACTCTTTGCTTTAAGATTAAGAATATGAGGAAGATTGCTTAATAATCTACACATATTAAGCTTTTCCATATCAATTGCATTGCATATATATATATAAAGCCAAAATGAGAGACAAAAATTAATTAAGTTTGTATATCCACCACTTGTTTCACTTTATTTCACACTGATATTTGAATTGAAAATCAATTCAATTATTCAATAGTAAGCTAATGATCCAAGCGCATGAATCTTATATGAGCTGAGAATTAATTATCAACATTTTTTTAATTCGATAAAACCTAAAATTCAGCTTGAACTTTGATTAATAAGAAAAAAAAAAGAAATATATATCATGTGAAAAAGATCAAATAACCAAGGTTAGATGATTTGGTAACCAAATTAGCTTAACCAAATGTTATCTAAATAGCATGCATAATAATTATATAATTTTTAAAGCATAAATTTCCATTTAACCTCACCAATTAGTTTATTTTTAATATTATTATATTTATAACCAAATTCCAAACTTACATCTAACTAATCAAATACAGTTCCTTAAAAATAATTTGCGAGAACTAATTTTACCATTCAACTATATCTGATTATCGATAGTTTATATTTTATACTGATAATAATAAATACAATTCACCTACAAATTTTAACAAATTTTTTTTACCATTCTAACTACATCTAGATATTGATATTTTATATTTTATATTGATAATAATAAATGCAATTCTGCTACAATTCTTTCCTTCACATGAAAAAACATGTGAACTTCAATGTGCATTTAATTTTAGCAAAATAACTCGTACCTTAAGAGCTACAATTAATAAATATATAAATGGGGCTAATTTCCTAAAAATAGAAAAAAAATTATTAAAATTGTGATTGGTTATGTGTTGGCAAATGATAGAATTACCCGAGTTTCACCTTAAAGTGTATACTACCCGATAGCTGGCTCGTAGCTGGCTCACTCGCCATTACTATTTAAAAAACTCTCTTCTCTCTCTCTTGCATTCATAAATCATAAATTCTGCTCTCTCTCTATCTCTCTCTCTCTAGAAAGCATCTGCTACCTCACTTACTGCGGTTACGTGTTTCTCTCTCTAGCAGGTGCGTGCGTCTCCTCTCCTCTCTTCTATTAACTCTTCCACTGTGTGCTTCTGTGTGTGGAATTTGACTGAGCATGAATGTGGATGTTGGTTGATTGTGCTGTATTTGGGTTCGATTTTGAATTAGGGTTTTGATTCTGTTTGTTTGGAGGTTTTTTAACTATTCCTCTGGCAATTTGTGTAGTTAGGAGTTATTTTGTTGGTTGCCAGTTGGTGCAGTGAAGGATTGCTGGTGTTCGAGTTGTGTGGAGGGGAGAATTGGAGTGATCGAAGGTGAGGTAATAGTTCGCCGGCTTGAGAGGAGTTGCCGGCGGCGAGATGAGCGCATCTAGATTTATAAAGTGTGTTACCGTGGGTGATGGAGCTGTTGGTAAAACTTGCTTGCTCATTTCCTACACCAGCAACACTTTTCCAACTGTGAGTTTTGAGTTTTTGGTTGTGCTTTGATTTTACACTTTTCTTTGACTTTTGAATTGTTTAACTTTTTGAACTAGCAAGGATTGAATTAAACGTAAGATAGTTCATTTGGGTGTGTTGATGTTGGTATGCTGTGACTTTTATGGTCTATGTACTTCTGTTATGTTTGGAAATTAAGTGTGTATTATGTTTGTGTTTTGGAGATTATTGATATAGATGAAAATCTTAATCTCATGAATTTTGAGATTGAATATTTTTGGGCTTTCTACCTTCACTCTATGTTCTGATTGACATAAATTTAGTTGTTGGGGTGTGGGTGAATGGAAAGATTATTATTGAACATGTAAATCTGGAACACGTGTCGCTTTTCGGCAGTTTTGATCAATATGTCCTCTTAAAGTAAAGATAGGAGTGGAATATGCCTGTAACAGGGTCTTTTGACATTTGCAATATCTATGTTGCCTTTTTCAAACATGATTCAAATTTCTTCCTCTGCTACTTTTCTGAATATTGAACATGTTTTCATGGAATGAAATGTCACCCTTAAATTCCATATGCGAATATTTATTGTGATTCCTTGAGGGACATAAATTTTAAGTTTTCAAATTTACCTGTCTTCTTGTCTTCTGGTTCAAATTTAGATTCTGAGGAGCATGTTTTTTCACTTGTCTTCATTGATAAAGCTTGTCCAAAAGGAAGTTGCAATTTGAATTTTCAGAGCTGTGCCCTAATATTAAAATATTTGTGGGAGGAAACAAAAGCGCCTAAGACAGCTGAATTGTTCCTTCACACTTTTCTCTTCTCTCTCTCATTTGGTGAGGTGTTCATGAGTGTGAAACTGTCATGTCCATGCACAGTTTCAGTGCTTGTGTCCATTGGTCGCGAAGTTTTTGACAGAAGATCGTCTTGATATATCGAGTCAGAATGCTTACAAAAGCAAATTTTCAAACCCATAAAAATCTAGCGCTGTCTGATTTTAGTTAGTCAATTTTTCCATTTGTGCTCCATAAAATATAACGTTCAGATCAGTTATACTCAATGCAGATGCTGTTTTTAGTTTACATGAGCTGAAAGTCTTTATTCTCATATACTAAGATTGGTTTACTCTGTTTCTAATCGAATTTCTGATGTCTAATCCTGTAACATAAACAGGACTATGTCCCTACAGTGTTTGACAATTTCAGTGCCAATGTGGTTGTGGATGGGAGCACTGTTAATCTAGGATTGTGGGATACTGCAGGTAGTTAATTATTCTGGTATATCTTTTCTTGTTTGGCTTTTTCAAACAATTGTGGAACAGGTGGTCACCCTTTATTGCGCAGGCCAGGAGGATTACAATAGATTGCGACCATTGAGCTACCGTGGGGCTGATGTGTTTATACTTGCATTTTCTCTCATTAGCAAGGCTAGTTATGAGAACATCTCCAAAAAGGTTAGGCTTAATTCACAGAACCTGACCTTGTCATGGTTTTCAGTTTCTTTGATAATATACTATAACAAGCTAAGGGGGGAAAAAAATCTAAAAAATGGGGGGAATGTAGAGTTATCTTGGTTAGTTTACTTTTTGTTTGATCTATGGATGATCTTGTTTGGCGCTGAAGTAAATATTATTGTAGTTTTTTTGCTTCTTTCTTGTGCCATTTTTGGCTAATCAGCTAAAAGGCTAATGAGTGTTACTAACTACAAAGTTCTCTTCCATTGCTGTTTTATTTTTCATTTTCAGTGGATTCCTGAGTTGAGGCATTATGCTCCTGGAGTTCCAATAATCCTTGTGGGAACAAAGCTTGGTGAGGAACTCATTTTTTCCTGTCTTCCAGTGCACAAGACTAATTTCCTGTTCTTCTCTTTTTATTCTGTTCAGTGGTAAATCATGTTTTTTTTACAGTTATACCAAATTGCTGCTTATCTGTCTTGCAGATGCATATCAGAGAAGTGATCTTATTATCTCTTGTTGATCTTTAACGCTATAATTGCTTCTTCCCCCATTAAATTCTCATAGGATGGGTCATTAATATTCAAAGTTATTATGCTTGCATTACATCGTTGAAGGGACCACATTTCTATTTTAAACATTGTCCCAGTTTTTGAACTAGAAGAGTCTATCAGGCATATCAGGACCATCATAGAAACATATATTTTTCCAATACTATATTAGGAAACCGAGTTTGATCCTGTCATACACTATGGAAATATCTTGTGATTTTGAACTTTTAGTTGAGCCACAAACAAACAAACAAAAATGATAAATAAAGACACTGCGGCTTTCTCCCTCATTTCTTGCTTTCCCTACTACTGATGATTTCTATCTCTTGTGTTCAGTTTAAATAACCGTATCTTATTGCCTTCCAGATCTTCGAGAGGATAAGCAGTTTTTTGTTGACCACCCTGGAGCAGTGCCCATCACAACAGCGCAGGTAAATTGCTGTTCATGTTTCATTATTTCTCCCACCTATGACCCATCAGAACCAGTGTCTACTATCTATACTGTTTTGATTCTTTTTCATGACCACTAAATAAGACATGTACTCTTCTAGGGAGAGGATTTGAAGAAGTCAATTGGAGCATGTGCTTACATCGAGTGCAGTGCTAAGACTCAACAGGTTTTAAATTTTACTTTGATGTGTAGATCACAGTTATGTTTTCGCCATCATCATTGGCAATACCTATTCATATTCTTGTTCCAAATATTGCAGCATGTGAAAGCTGTCTTTGATGCAGCAATTAAGGTTGTTCTGCAGCCACCCAAGCAAAAGAAGAAAAAGAAGAGAAAGGGCCAAAAAGGCTGCAGTATATTGTAAGTCTCCAGAGAAATGTCGAGATGAAGAGTATCTTGTGGATCACTCACAGTTACTTGTATCTTTTTAAATGTTCCTTCCCCCTCGAAGAATGCAATGACCCTGAGCTATATATTCTTGACCAAACTATATTAGGGAGATCTATTAAAGCATTGAATAGTTGATTTCTCCATCTTAGCAAATGTGTGGTAATGTGAAAAACTCCTCCATTTAGGCGTAGATTGAACGATTTGTGCTTGTGTAAGATGTGCATACCTATAAGTTCTCTTGAATAGGTTTCTGAAAGAAGGGAAGTATGTTTCTCCATTCTGTTTCTTCTATAGAAATCGACTCGTATGTCTGAATAATGTTTGTTTCTACTATTAGGTGGCATGAAAAATGAGATTAGATGTCGATTTTTAGCTTTTATGATTCAGGTTGAGCCATATTTGTCTTCAATTGTAATCACATGTTTCCTTTAAAGCTAGAGTCTTGATAATCGGTATCCTTTGGATCCATCTATCCGGTTTTGGTATTGATGATCTGAATACTACCTTCAATATATTTATGTTTATTTTCTCTCAACATATTAGGTAGTATAAAAAAATTAAATAAATAAAAAATTCATGCAATAGTTTGTCAAGCAAATTAAAATGGGTTTTTAAACATTTGATGGGGTACAAAATTGGGTGTTTTGCTCGTACTATATCAACTGAATTTTTTAATGGTCATTTTTATTTGAAAATTATAGGGAATGTTGTGGGTAAATTAGTATGGCATAGCTCATTCTTTCTTGGTATTGTATAACATGTTAGACAATTTGGTTGTTTAAAGAAGCTATTATTTTATTACATAAATCTTTAAATTTATTTGAAGTGTTAAGATCAAGGGCAAGAGCAGATAGAGGAAACTCATTAACTGACCTACTCTGTAACTCTGCCCCATTTCTTTCAGAAATATCTCCAGTCACCAACGTTACAGTACATGCAATACAATCACTAGCAGACAAATTTAAAAAAAAAAAAAGGCAAATTTTGTAAACACAAGTTTTTGATTTATGAAGGATATACAGATAGATACTAATTTAGAAAAATAAATTGATTTCCCTAATTTTTATAGAAAAAAAAGGATGTAATCAAATCGAGTTGATTTCCAAATGAACAAAAAAATATACAAACTTAACTTGATAGTAAGCAAGACAACTTCAACAATAGGTAATATAATTATCAATGTGCGCCAATTGGATTAAAACCATACCGCCATTTATTATCAAACCCCGCATTTAGTAAATTATTATTATTATTTTAGAGAAAGTTATTTATTTATTTTCTTAATTTAAGACCACGTGAAGGATTCTTACATTTGTTTTATTAGCATTTGGTAATAAAACACCCATGTTTGAAAATGATTCTCCGATTTGTTCCTTACATGCTGGTGGGATTAGTTCAATGCCAACTTTTGTTAACTAATTCAAAGTGATGTGAATTATAATTTCCTATCACCCCCTGTTTCAGCCCCTTGAAAACAATTTTTAACATTTAATTAATAACAATTGACTCCTTTCCTAATTTCTAACATGTTCATTGTTCTCATTACCAACCATCTTTCTAATTTCATGACTAAAAAAGTCCACCTTGGAGAGCTCATTTTTATCTTGCCTATATATATATATATATATAAAGGGTGTAAGAAGGTAGAATATTGTGCGACAAAACAAAACAGATAAGCCCATTTGAATCAATGGAGTTGAATATGATGGAACAGTGTGTTCTAGGTGGTTTCATTGCTGTTGTACTTGCTTTCATGTTATTACATAGATTTGTAGGAAAAAGAGACAAAAATGTCGTAACGAAGGTGCCTATTGGTGCTCGGAAAAGCTCAGAAAATCGGGTATGTAAGAAAGACGGCCCTCCGGATGTTGTCGTAGTTGGTGCAGGTGTAGCTGGCTCAGCCTTGGCTTACTCTTTAGCAAAGGTATGTAAGAAATTCTTGTTTATGATTTCTTGCATTGTAAGTAACTATACAAATTATTGATATTATGTGTAGTGTATTGATCTTGACACGTTATATCGATGCATAGGATGGGCGAGTGGTGCACGTAATCGAGAGGGATTTAAGCCAACCCGATAGAATTGTTGGAGAGTTATTACAACCTGGAGGATACCTTAAACTAGTCGAGTTGGGAATGGAGGGTACGCAATTTTAGTGCTTGTATAGCTTGTTTCTGAGACGTGTATTGTTAACATGCTCGTTTTTGGACATTTGTCGTTGCAGAATGTGTTAGTGGGATTGATTCTCAGAAAGTGTATGGATATACACTCTACAAAGAAGGCAAGTACGCTAAATTAACATATCCACTAAAAGAATACAGCTCAGATGTTTCAGGTAGAAGCTTTCACCATGGGCGGTTCATACAAAGGTTGCGCGAGAAGGCCTCGTCTCTTCCCAAGTAGGTGTTATTTTCGATTATCTAAGGTTGTAGTAAGGGCGGGTGGATTTTGATGTTTGGTTTCTTGTGTAGTGTGAGAATGGAACAAGGAACTGTTACATCTTTGATTGAAGAAAAGGGGACTGTGAAAGGAGTTAAGTACAAGAATAAAGATGGTGAAGATGTCAAGGCATTGGCTCCTTTGACAATTGTATGTGATGGATGTTTTTCCAACTTGAGAAAGAATCTTTGCATTCCTCAGGTGAATCTTACAACTTTCCCAGGTAGTTATGACTTATGGTACAAAATTTGCTCGGTTTTGACCCCCTTTTTTTGGCAGCTAAACATTATGTCGCACTTTGTTGGTATGGTTCTGAACCTAGAAAATGGGAAGCTTCCACATCCAAATCATGGACACGTTATCTTGGCTAATCCTTCACCCGTTTTGTTCTATCCGGTTAGCAGTACTGAAGTGCGATGTTTGGTGGACATTCCAGGCTCGAAAATGCCTTCGATTGCCAATGGGGATATGGCCAAATACTTGGTAGCTAAAGTGGCTCCTCAGGTACTAACTAACAACATTGGGAAATCTTCATAAGATGATTTTCTTGTTTCGTGATGATTTGATGAGGTTTTCTTGCAGCTTCCACACGAGCTTCGTGACACTTTTGTCGAACAAGTTGAAGGAGGAGACATAAGATCAATGCCAAACAGGACCTTACCTGCCTCACCACTTCCAACTCCGGGTGCTATTCTACTCGGAGACGCGTTCAACATGCGACACCCTTTGACGGGAGGTGGAATGACGGTTGCTCTGTCGGACGTGGTGGTGCTTCGTGATCTATTGAGACCTTTGCCCGATTTCACCAATGCAGCGTCTCTTACCGAACATCTTGAATCGTTTTACACCCTACGAAAGGTATGACCTAATTCCGATCTCTTTTTTTACGCAATCTTTCTCTTTAATGAGTTAGTGGAGTGGGGAAAAGAAGACAATAAAGATTGAACTTGAGTGAGCTAGGTTTGACGGTTGGCCAACCTAGTCTACGTCTTTATAAAAATGAGAATACAACCTGAGCTGCAAGGCTCGTGTTCTTTTCTTACACAATCTTGAACATGGGATTAACATTGTTTCTTACTCGTTGCAGCCAGTGGCATCGACAATCAACACATTAGCTGGAGCCCTTTACCAAGTCTTTTGTCCGGCCCCCGACCAGGCGAGCAGGGAAATGAGAGAAGCATGTTTCGACTATTTGAGTCTCGGGGGAATGTACTCACAAGGACCTATAGCCCTATTGTCCGGTTTGAACCCAAGGCCTATGAGTTTGGTTGCGCATTTCTTTGCAGTGGCCGTGTATGGTGTTGGCCGCTTGGTACTTCCATTTCCTTCGCCTAAACGCCTCTTGCTTGGAGCTAAGCTACTCATGGTGAGTTCTGTTCTCGAATTCTGATAGATACTACATCTGATGAAATATGAAATCACAAATTGCAGGATTCTTCTTACATTAAATACTAAAAAGGGCTTCGATTTTCTCTCTATTGCAATGCAGAACGCATACGGAATCATCTTCCCGATCGTCAAGTCCGAAGGAGTGAGACAAATGTTCTTCCCCATTACCATTTCTGCATACAACAGAGGCTCCTCAGTTGTAATGAAGAGTGCAATGTTTGATATGATGGCATAAACCTAGGTTTGTTATGTAAGAGAAATTCCATCGTTGTGATACACACTATTGATAGAGTATTATCTTCAAACACAACTAATAAAACATAGTTTCATTCAAACAAGCCAAAAAAAAAACAAGATTCACATCAATGTCATAAACCCAACAACCACATTATAATCAAAACAACCTCAATATGATCAAAATGTAATGAACATCACATCACATGACAACACATGCTGAAGGATTCTCATCACTGAAAGCAGTAGTGTAACGAACTTCAGTCGAGCTCGCTCTTGTGAGCTGTGAGACTTGAGGGTCGTTTGAGTATCGTACATAGCCAGCCGGGGCCTTCTTATCATAGACACCCGGTGCATACGGATGTTCAACCACATCGTATGGAATGTAGGGCCAAATCTCGGCCTTTTTTCCGGTGCGGTGGGCCACACGCTCCACCACCTTCTCGGGGTTGACATAGCCAGTGACTGTGAGTTTGTTCTGCTTAGGAGATATCTCCACTGATGTCACCCCTTTCATTCCTTCCACAGACCTTCTCACCTTTCTCTCACATCCTTCACAGTCTATTTTGATCTTGATCTCCACTGTCTGGTTATATGAACAAAGAAACATCCCATGATCAATAGTGTAATAAATCTTGATATAATTTGCAAGAAAAACTCGAGAAATTTTCATTTTTCACCCTACTTCAAGACCCATGTTCGATAATAGTCTTTTATAATTCAGAAAATCAATTTTAGATCTACCATTGAAAAACAAAATGTTCAACTTCACTCCTTTTTTTCACTGAGAATTTCTGAATTTTGATGGTTTTTTCCGAACTCTGATGAGTCCATAAGAAAAAACCACAAGATTTCAGAAATTCCAGTGGAGAAATAATTGAAATTGAACTTTTTTTTTAATTGCAGGACCAAAATTGATCATTTGAATTATACAAGACTAGTTTCGGACACGAGTCACAAGCTGATTGTATGACATGTCGATCAACAATGTCCGACGTTCTCATGACATGATTCCGATTATTAGGACTAGTTTGGTAGGGAGTACGAGATTGATATCCAATTAATAGTGTTTGGTTAGCTATTAAATTGTCCGCGAAAGAAGAATAGAACAACAAAATTAACCCCCCAAACAAAGAAAATCCAATTGTACAAGATTCTACATTTCGTGTTTCAATCTCATATTTCACCTCACATACCATATGACTAGTCGTGTGAGCATAATAAATTAATAATGTCATACACAATGTAATGAAATACAAAATAAAATATAATAATAAAATGAAGGGACATCATTTAATAATCTCACATGGATTTTCCATCAAGCCTAGAACTATTCTAACAACATTTATACAAATTTTCAGTTTCTATATAGTTCACCCAAAAATTAAGATTAAAAAATAAGATAAAAAAGAACTGTCGGTGGAATGCTAAACTGTCAACAAACGATGAACAACATTAAACTAAACAAGTACAATGCTAAACAGTAATAATCTCTTAACTGTCACAGATCTGAAACCACATGATTTTTTTTTTAAATAATAGTAAAAGCTCAAATTAATATAGCATCTAAATGTAGCTGAATTAAACAAAAATTAATTCGATTCAAACTCCAAAAAAATAAAAATAAAAAGAGAGAGAAAAAGCAAGAATGAACCTGGAGTTGTTTGCGTTTCTTAAGCTTGGAATGGCCACTGGAGCAGTCGAGGAGGTTTGAGACATGATCCAAAACACCCATTTCTAAATATATATAATTCTTTTTTTTTTCTTTTCTGGAAATTACTATATATCAGCTGAATTAATTAGTAACAGCTACTTCTCTCTCCTCAAGAATGATTGAATGCATCCACAGCAAAAAAATGTCTAAAGTTGGTGGTTTCTTTCTCTCACTAAATGTCAAGACAAGTAGACAACTCACTCACTTTTGTTTGTTTTCTCATTGGATTTCGGACAGTGGATCTATTACCTACATAAAAATTCTTTTCTCGTGGAATATATTTTTATTAAATATTAAAATTTAAGATGGTAATAGTAATTTAATAATTTTATATTTAAATAATTTTATATTAAAATTCTAGTTAATTTAAAATTTTAGAGAATTCAATTATACTTAAAACTTTAATATAAAAATATTATATATAAGATATTTGTTTTATCTTTTTTCTTTAATTTGAATTTAATCTCCACATACAATGCACGTAGTCTATATCCCGTATATAAAAAAAATGTAAACAAGTCACTTTTATTTGAATTTTTTTATATTTTTTATTTAAATGTACTATTGAATATATATGGTCCAAACAATCCTAGATATAATATAGATTCATCTGTAAATATGTTGTTCATTTCATTCTATGTGGGAAGCAAAACTCTACTGAAAATTTAGATCAAATTAGGAACTAAATATCATAATTTACATCAAACACTATCAAGGTTGACCAATATTTTTTATTTGGCACCACCAATGAAAAAAATATAATTGATTCAAATTTGAATCTAATTAAATTTCGGTAAAGATTTGATATTAGTGATATAGATTGATACAAAATAATGCCCCAAATATTTACATCGAATATAAATTGACACGTGGGCCCAACTGCTAGATACTTTTCTTGGATGTATATTACTGGGCCCAACAGAAAAAGTAATTTATGGCCCATTTAAAAAACTGTTTTAGTGAATGGATACTTAAACTGTAGCCCAAATTAGAGGCCCACTCTTTCATGAAAGGGCTCCATATAATCTTATATGGTAATAAACTCATTGTTTTGGGTCTAGAAATTAGGCCCACTTTACTATTTAAGTTATCATTTATGGTCAATAAAACTTATTTATTCTTAAATATTTTGAATGATGATTGCAAGTAACTTATATGATTATAAATTGTTAACTATTATTATTTTTTGAATGAAACTATGAATTACTAGTTGTTAACGTAGTAATCATCTACTAATGAGGAATTGTGGATATGTTGGTAGACTCTTCCAAATGTCTATCTATTTACACGTAGATATTTATTTAAACGGGTGAAAATCGAATATTTCAAAATTGGGTGAATATTTTTCAATTAAAAACTTCAATAAATAAATGAATGAATGACTACGCAAAACAACATTACATATAGAGCCAAAAAAAAAAAAAGTAAAAAGTTCAACCAAATGTAATTTAGAAGGTTTGTATTCATGATAACCCAAACAAAACCAAACCCAATATCTTGAAATGTAATATGATCGAAGGTATTATATCATGAGACGAGATGTCATTTAAAAGACACAACACATAAATAATTATTTTGACTTAATAATTAAATGAAAATGCATTCGATATAATTCAGCTTCATATAATTTGATTTTTTAGACAGTTTCATTTAAAATTTTATTATGGTTCGAAATTGATCACCTTACTTAATATGTCAAGTCTAAATCTTCTCAACTAAGCTTGTCCAATGGACCAAAACCCTTTAAAATGGGCATAAAAAATGCAATTGCGATAAAGAAATTGAGAAAGCAAAAGGCTAAAAAAATAATAATAATAATAAGTATGATTAGTTGTAGGTTCTTGGAAACTAGAAAAAAGTGGAAATTTGAAGACTATATTTTACGAATACCAAAATGGGCAAATCCAATGTGTTTATGTTCATTGTGCTCTGCAGTGATGTGTGGGACAATTTTTGTGGCAATCAATAGTCAAAACTGCAATTTTGTAGTAATTAAATATACATATTTCTTTGTCTTTTTTTCCTTTTTAACAATTATTCAATAAAACAAACATAACTCACAAGTACATGAATTTCCTTCCTTAATAACGAAGAAACTGTGATAGATTTAACACAAAAATCCATATGTTCGTTGCGGGTTGTGAACTATGGGGTTTGTGTATTATACAAAATTAGATTATTGTGACGATTTTATAAGAATTATATTCTAAGATTTAATATGAAACCAATCATGATGTTTATCTCATACTTATTAATAGATTGGATGGTAAAAAATTAAAACAACCCAATAAAGAGACATATGGAATAGAATAGTATTTTTTAATAAATTAATTAAATGATTGTTAATTATATTCATGATAGGATCTCTAAGTAATACTTTTGTAACTTTGAGAACAAATTTATAAACACACGCGTGAATAAAAATTATTTGTGCCCCACAAAGTCCCTAATCGGATATTTTGCCTTTATTTTATATTTATTTATATTTTGCAGAATTAACTATTGAAAATCGTAATAGATCTATTCCAAAAATTGTAATATACAATTTTCAAAAATCAATTTTTTTTCACATTGTATTAAATTAATAATAACATATCGTCCAACATAAAATACGAAACCGAAACAAATAATACAAGCTTCAAAGTGCCAAGTGTACATGAACTCACCGAAACCACGCCACGTTGCAAAAAAGGAACTAGAGAGAGATAAGACCATGTTTGGTTGTTAGTAATAAAAATTCATAAATAAATAAATAAATAATGAGCATAATAATGTTAAAAGAGTCAAAATAGAGGAGATAGTGGAGTGGCATATTAAGAGGGAAGTTCACATGGATTGCAACACTAGTAGGTGGCCACCCACGTGGCCTCCATATGTCTCGTCTTTCGGCTCCCATTTATCCTACTATTTTTTCTAATATTTATATTATTCAATTTTTGTTTTCTATTCGAAATATAATATAGATCTCGAACGCATCTGCTAAAAATGTAAGATTTGTGAGGTATATGGTACAGATTTTAACCTAAAACGATGATAGTGTAAAATAGAAATTAATGAATCATAGATTACTCTGACCTCATTGTTATCTTTGTAAGTAAATGGTATTAATCTCCCTTATAAAAGAAATTAGGATAAATTTTATAATAAGATTCAATTTATAGTTTAGTTCTCAATTTTGAATCCAAATTTTAAAGTTTCTCAATAAGAGACTTAATTTTACATTTTTTCTCAATTTGAGGCTTGAAAATTAGATTGAGTTCTCAATTTAAGACAAAATTTCATTTTTTTCTTCATTATTTATATTTTAATATGTATTTATAGTTTAGATAAATTAAAATAATTTTGTGCAATTTTGGAACGATTTTGATTGGATTTATATTAAGATATATATATATATATATAATAAATGCAATTTAAAAAATTAAGATTCCTTTATTTTGTTAATTTTATGCATAAAAGTATAGAAAATTGATTTTAATATTAATTAATTTAATATAAATTATATTTTATGAATTGAATTAAAAAAATTGTCATATAAATTAAGATAAATTGGATGAAAATTGTTCTTAAAATGCACTAACTTGTCTTAATTTATGCAAAATATGAATATATATTGAAATATAAATAGAAAAGAATATGAAATTTTGTCTTCAATTGAGAACTCAATCTAAATTTCAAGCCTTAAATTGAGAAATAAATATTAAATTGAATCCCTTATTGAAAAACTTTAAAATTTAGATTCAAAATTGAGAACTAATCTATAAATTAAATCTTATTATAAAATTTATCCAAAAAGTTATTGTAAATATGGAATATTGAAAAGATGAGCATAATAGAGAAAGATTAAATATTAAAACCAATTAACCATCAAATTAATCTATATAGAAATACAATTATTATAAATTGGTTTAATGAATATTGTAACTGTAATTGTAATATCTTATCCCAACACATTTGTTCTATTATAAATACTCCAAAGTTAAATAGTCATAGTCGTAATTGTTTAGGATATATATTTGAAGTTGATCCTTTCAAAATTCAGAAAAATCGTGTTTTGTCAGTGATAGGTGATGTGGGGGTGTGGCTTAACATGGAAAGTGACACGACTCATCACAAGAAAATACTTGGGGAAATGCAAACCAAGATTTCTATATTATATATATATATATATATATATATATATATATATATATATATATATATATATATATATATATATATATATATATATCTGTCTTTTCCTAGACCATTAATTATTAATATATACTTTCATTTATCAATTTTGGATTTTTTTTTATTATATGATTTAATTTTTATCAATGTATCTTACAAATATAGTGATAATGTCATTGCTAATGTCATTGATATTGTATGGTAGCACGCACATGTTGATTTAGTAAATAAAATGAGGATATAATTCTAATTAGCAACACCAAGATTGTCATTTATGATTAAGGGTTGTAAAAGGAAATTAATATTGTATTATTAATATTTATATTTATATTGTATGTATAAAGGGATGAGTTTTGGTTGATTTGGTTTTTAATTCTTTGAAACTGCAATCCAAATTAAAAGTTCGAGCTTACTAGTTTTTTTTTTTTTTTTATATCTAAGCTAACCTAATATAACCATAACCATAAATTTTTGTATGATTTGCTCCATTTGAGAAGTTTGTATATATGTAGCCCTAAATTAAATTAAAGCATTACATATCTGATGTAACTTAGCTAGTTCAAATGAGTTTTCCAGCGACCAACCTTTAATTGAATATTAACTAGTTTGATTTGATTTTCATCCATATTCACAATTTCAGTCATGCAATATAGGGTGATTCTTGATAAAGTCATGAGCTTTTCTTTTCTTGATAGATTTTTTGTCAGATCCTCAATTAATAGTTATCTTTAAGATCGATTAAAAGATACATACTTTTGATTTAAACAGACCAGATCTAAGACAAGACTAAAATTGCGATTTTCCACCCCATCCCATTGCCTAGATTGTTTGGGCCAAAGGCCATGTGGAGTGTCAAATATGAGATGGTTTTACTGTATTGCTTAGAGCACTCAAGAATGGGATTGTGTAAACATGGAAAGAAACACACACCATGACAATGAGGAGATGTGCTTTTTTAGTTTCTTTCTTTCTTTTCATTTTCTTGGTAGTGGGCATTGTATTTGTACATGTGGACAGCAAAACCTGAGGACAATGTTGATGATGGGCCTTCTTCACCTTCATTGTCAGAACAATGATCCTGTAACTTGGTACAACTAAATAGTAGTATACACAATCTCATACAAATGTGTGTGAATTTAATTCTACACACATTATTGGTTTTGTAGTGGTGGGAATCATTTATTGTCCAAGAATTGTGATTTTGGTATTGTAGTGCAGTGTGTGTGATTTTATAACTTAGTTTCATCTTGTCATCTTAGGTATCGGTTTTGGGATTGTTTGTAGGGGTGAGCAAAATCTAATCGAAACTAAAAAATTGAACTGAATTGAGTGATTCGGTTCGAGTTATCAAAATTAGGCTACTTCAATTCCGATTTTATTATAACCGATCCACCAAATCGGTTCGGTTCAATTTTGAGGAAAAATTTAGTAGTAGTTTTGGTTTCATTGGCTTAGTTCGGTTTTCGGCCAAACTGGCCGATTGCTCTCCTGTGTCTGTTTGAAATGGTGAAGTGCAAGAACTTTGTTTCAGTAGTTTAATTTTACAAATTTCAGTTTCGGTTCTTTAAATTTTTTTTCTTTCCAAATTTCATTCGATGTCTTGGAATTTCGATTTATGCCTACGTAGATGTCGGATTTGTTGATGTGGATTTTTTTCACTTCCAACGTCCACGTAGAAAAAAATTGACATTACGAATAGAATCGAACCAACATTGATTGAAATACATAAAATTGATGATTAAAAAGTGAACAAGGCCTAAAGGTTATGGGACGAAAATTAAAATTTCCTAGTCGTTGAATTACACTATATATGGATAATATATATGTATAAATACATTTGGTACTACAATTGAAAAAACTTAGAGATAATGACAGGACAGAAAACAGGCTCAAGAAATGACAATAACTGCTGCATCAACACATTATCCACGCCTAAATCTTTATTGATAATTATAGTTTGTCGAATAGTACAAATTTGCAAGATCACAAATTTATAAAAAAAAAATTAAAAAAAAAGTGACAAGTTATAGAAAAAGAGAAGTTTCCTTTGATTAATATTCACAGGTAGGAAATGAAATGGTAGGAAAATGTGGTTTTCAATCCAAAATTCAAAGTACCTCCATTACTTTTTTTAGTAAGATTGACAGATAACTAATACTTGTCTTACCTATTTAAATTCAATGATAATGAGGAATATGTGTAGGAGTTTACATTTGGACTTCTTTTATGACTTCTTTTGTGCACCTTTTTTTTTTCAAGCAAAAATGATGTGATTTTTGTAGTTGCTTTATGAGTAGGAATCTTATGACACTTTTCACGAATTTAATTTCTCTTGGATGAGCTAATTCATGATTTGTAACTTTGATACTCAATTGGATTATATAAGTTTTTGTGTTGTGTTATCATGTAATTGTAAATTTAATAATTTGGAACTTGAGATCTTATTATGTACTTATTGTTAAGCTAAATATGTGGGCACTTTATAATATAGTTGTTAAAGAAAATATGAGATTGTTTTTTAGGGTTTAATATTTGAAAAAAAAAAAAAAAAAAATCAACACATTTATATCAATAGCAATTTTGATCAAACCGAGCAGATTTTAACAATATCCTTGTTGAACAAGTACTACAAATATCTCTCCACAACGTGTTCTTCAAATGAACACGTAAATAAGAAAAATAATAAAACATGTTCATAATCGAAATTGTAAAATATATTTTTTAACCATGTTTGTTTTGCAAAAAATAGTACTTATACTATATTGAATTATCACCCTATTAAAAATTCAAACAAAATAAAAATTCCGCTTTTGTAACAATTTATTGAGAATATATAGTAATATTCTAAACTTCGTAATTGCACCGTAACAAATTTTTATTTTTCCTGTTTTAAATGAACACCACACTTTGTTGAAGAACAATTTTCATTTGATTGATATACGACATTTACATTTGTCGTTTTGTTGTGAATTAGTAGCTTAATTATGACGGATTAGTGAGATAATGTAGCAACTAGTTAATGGCCACCAAAAAATAAGAAATAAAATATAAAAATTTATATAAGACAGTTTCATATATTGAATATAATTTTATGAGATAAGACTTTCAAACGTTTAATACTTACGCATATTTTATTTTCGATTATAAAACTTATGAATCTACTTGTTTTCAATAATTGGATTGATGAAACGATCTTCCAAGAGTTCGGATATAAATAATAAAAAAGAAAAGGAGTATAATTAAAGTGACCGGCCACTAATTATCCAACATTGTGAAAATATTCTCTTATTAGCATTACAATTAATGTCAATTTCCAATAAGTCGTGCTTGGTTAATAATCATAACATTTGGCAACTTTTGAGAAGTGGGTCTTAGGAAAATTACATTTTGATTTTGCTGTATAATGTTGAAAACCATTTCACATGCATGCATGATTCACACTTTTTACATAACCTTTCATATAATTATTATTTTATTTTTCTTTATTATTGTATAATATGAAGTGGCCCATTTGAAATTAAAATTCATTTATGTTCATGTGCCTAGTATTAGTAAGTTCGACAATTTTTTAGATATAACAAAATAAATAATAATTTGGGATTATAAAAAAAAAATGTTAAAGAACCTTTTTTTTTTTGGAAAAGACAAAAAACAACATTAATTAATTAAGAAAGAAACGCGTTTTAAAAGTTTTCCCTTGATAATCGTGTGGATGTGGAATTTGATTAAAATTTTGAATTTGTTTATTTAAGAAAATTTAGTGTGCATTCCACGTAGTAATTTTGATTTTATTTCCTTGTGAAATGATGGCTATACCATATATCACATCACCATTTAATAATATGAAAATATTGGCTTCATTAAAATTAATAGCTACCTATAATATATTATAGGGTGGGACTATCCGCACCCCACCCTTTTCTAAGCACACCCCATAATTAATTAAATGAAAAGTAATTATTTATAAAATGTCTAAAAAGTCCTTGTATATTAATATTAAGATATATATCTCTAAGCACACCCCGTAATTTCTAAACACACCCCATTTACATATCTCACCTTCACTCACCCCCCATCTCCATTTTCCTTCCATTTCCAAAGTTTGTAAGAAAATAATTTGGTGGAGCAAGCAGATTTGGGTGTAGAAAATGTCAATGAAACGTGAAGACACTTGCGAAGTGAGCAATATAAGTGGATAAGTTCATTTTTTACAGTATTGAACGTATTTTTTGAAAAAATCGAACTGTAGGGTTAAGCTTGAAAATTCCCGCTGGAGTTCGCGTTCGACCTGAATCAGTCAAACCATTCACTACCCATTCGACGCACATGTTCGAACACCACTTGCAATGTTCGACCGATTTGGTCGAACGGAACACTGTGTGTTCGATCGATTCGGTAGAACGCGACACTATGTGTTCGACCCATTCGGTTGAACACAACACAGTCAAACACAGCATGTCTCGTTCGATCCTCCTGTTCGAACATGCCTCCTCGCGTTCGACCCTAGTGGCCGAACGGGCTACACAATTTGCGACCAACCAGTGTCGAACGCACCGGGCGGAAAACTCGAAAATCAATCCACATAATTCGATTCCAACCTTAATTTTTCGCACTTACGGCATAGCCCATACGTAAACACATACACAAATGAACATAACACCCCATTTTGCACAAAAAATTTGCAAGTAATGTCAAATCTAAGCAAATAAGTGGGATGACTCCTCTTCTTCTCCTCCAATCGGTTGGATGTGTTGGGGTGTTGGGGTGTGTTTGGAAAATTTGTCAAAAATTGGGGATGTGTGTAGTGGGGTGTGAGTTAGAATGGGGTGTGTGTGGTATTTTAGGGCAAAGGGTAATTTTGGAATTAAGTGGGGTGTGTTTAGTGATTTATCAAAATTAAATTTCATTATATGGGGTGTTGTTAGAAATCGGGGTGTGCTTAGAAAAGATCGGGGTGCGGATAATCCCACCCTATATTATATGCTATATCATCAAGGTATAGCATCTATATTTCAAATTATGTATTTAAAATAAACAGTGGATATTATTTCGATATAATTTATTCAACGTTATACATAAGCTATTTGCCTAATTATTTGTGGGATATTTGTGATTATATGAATCTTGGCTTTTATCTACCAAATTGTACTATTCCAAAAAACTTTTGTAGCCAAAATTAAGGATGATTTTCTTGTAATTAGGTGTAAAAAATTAAGTATTTCATAATTAAATTTGGAAATTGGTAATACATTGAGTTTGCCCTTGGCTAGCTACCTAATTTTATATTTCCAAATTGCTTAACTTTTCCAAGATTAAGATAATCTTCTTATAATGATAATATGATTCGTGGCCTTGTCCACCTAATTTTGTGTTTTTTCCAAATAACAATGTTTTCCAAGATTGAGGATAATCTTGTTATTTCAATCTCCATGAATAACATTGTTAATTTGACAAATTGAGATGTCAACATCATATATTAAATCACGTAAAATCTTCTATTTTATGTAGTATTTAATTTCTGAACTCATCATATTCTGAAACATCGGAATACAAGGATCATCAATATACACACATTATATACAGAAAATATCAAAATCAAAAAATAAATTTCTTGCTATTTTAATTTTTTTAATCGACAATTTTTATTCGAGAAATGAGATGTCAACATCACCTATTAATTAAATCACACAAAATCCTCTATTTATATAGTATTTAACTTTCTGAACCTACCATATCCAAAATCATCGAAATACAAATATTATCAATATACACACATTATATGGGAAATATCAAAATCAAAATATAAATTTCTTTCTATTTCAACTTTTTTAATTAACATCGTTGATTCAAGAAATTGAAATATATGTCAGTATCACCTATTAATTAAATCTTCTATTCTGCATAGTTTTTAATTTCCTACACCTATCATATTCCGAAATCATCAAAATTCGAAACAAACATATTCGAATTCAATAGCAACACATCATATATATCAAAAATATCGAAATTGAAAAATAATAAAGTAAATGAATATCCACACATTATGTGCCATAAATTGAAAGTAGTTATAGAGAGGGGGCCATGGATGGTGTGAAAGAAGTAAATAGAGATGGACATGGAAATCGCATTTCAAGAAACATTAAAAGGTGGTGGAAAAAATCAATGTAGGACGAAGTTATGGTAATAAGAAAATTGAGCATTACGAGAGTTGTTGGAATCCTATTCTTCTGCCTTTACAAATGCCCCTAAACTGACAAATCCCTGATTCTCTCTCTCTCTCTCTCTCTCTCTCTCTCTCTCTCTCTCTCTCTCTCTCCCCCCACTAATTCAATACTCCTCAAAACGACATCGTTTTGATGACACTTTCAATTTTCCTACCCCAACCCACCCCCTATCATGATCCGATAGTTTAGTCACAAAATCTGCATGTGTACGCCCTTTGCTTAGCCATCCTTCTTTAATGCATCACAAGAGGGGGGAGAGAGAGAGAGAGGAGAGAGAAAATCAAGAATTCCAGGCCCCCACCTTCTACCCTTAATATTTTTATTTTCCTTTTTTTTAAGTATTTTCAGTTACTTTATTTTAATGGGAATGGAGTAAATCGTTGTGAATATAAATACACACAAACACAAGGACTCATATCACTATTTTTAATGCTCAACTTTTAACCTAGACCATACCAAAGACATTTTCATCATAGGTTTTGCCAAACATAAGTTGGATTTAGATTAGAGAGGCCATAGAGCTATTCCTATTCTCCATATTCTAGTATAATAATAATAACAATCTCTCAAGTTTCTTGTTCTGAAAACAAGAAATTAAGGTTCATGTCCCATGGCCATCCAAGCCCAGTTGTATTCAGACAATCTTGGGTTTTCTTCTCCTCTTTCTCATGATAATTTCTTGTCCGAAAAGGCCTTGGCTTTGACCCCACATCATCAAGATCAGTTTTTTTCTCTTGATCATCACCAATCCATGGCTGTTTCTGCCCATTTCGAGAAGCAAAGATTGGAGTTTGATCAGTTCATCACTTTCCAGGTTTGTGACGCGGATTATTCTTTTTTCTGGGTTTTGATTAAAATATGAATTAATCTTGAAATTGAACAGAATGAGAGGTTGAGATTGGCAATGCAAGAGCAAAGGATGCAGCAAACGGCGCTTTTGATGAACAAGTACGATTTAAAGAGTCGCGTTTTGCTGAGGCAGAAAGAAGAAGAAATTGTAAAAGCGGCGAACCGGAGAGAGGAGCTCGAGAATTTCCTGAAGAGGATGGAGATGGAGAGTCTGACGTGGCAGAGGGCAGCGAGGGAGGGCGAGGCGATGGTGGCGTCGCTCACCGGCGCCATCCAACGGCTCAGAGAGACCGTCGGATTGTCGGAGAATGCAGCCGAGGACGCGGGGTCGTGCTGCGAGAACCTACGAGAAATTGGGGAGAAATTGAAAATGAACAAGTGCAGGTGCTGCAACTCGCGAGATTCGTGCGTGGTCATGCTGCCATGTAGGCATCTCTGTTCTTGCAAGGATTGTGAGGTTTTTCTTGATTCTTGCCCTGTTTGTAGAATGCCCAAAAAAGCTTCTGTTGAGGCCTTTTTTTGATTTTTTTATATATTATTTTATTAATTTGTTAGAAAAGGAATTTTTTTTTTTTTTTAAGTGGAAATACTTGGAAACTTTTGGAATTTCTCTGCTGATTTTTTGCTCTTTTATTACTTTTTATACTTATGGTCTTAATGGAATTTGTTGGTTGAAATTATGATGGACATGTTTTAAGGAATTAGATATATAAGGGATATAGTTTATATGCATTCTCTATTAAATATCTTATGAATTTTGATTTTGAGGAAAAGGGCAACATACAATACCTTGTTTTATTTGAAGTTGATACTTCAATTCAAAGTAAATATCGTCTTTAGAGTTTAAATTTTATTTCAAATTAAATATTATTTAGACTTTTACATGCAATTTATTTTCAATTTTTTCCGATTAATATTCTTAACTAAAATTTAGAGATTTAATATAATATTTTTTTATAGAATTAGTTTATTTCTATTTCCAATTTCGAATCCTAAATTTCTTATTTAATAAAGGATATGTTCAATTTTTATATTTTTTAATTTATGACAAAACTTCAAAACGATATTTATTTTGAAATTGATGGGAGTATTACTAGGTATATATGTAGAGTCGGGGGTGTTGTAACTATAGTTATGAAAATAAAAGGCATCATTTCATACGCAAAATATATGTAATATGTGTGTTAATTAGTTAGATATAAGATTTGGTTATGATAAAATGAAAGAAAAAAAGATTCGAAGTTGTAGTAATAATCTGTAGTTGCATCTAGTGTAAAGTGAAGTTTCGTATTGTTTACTTTTTAAAATATTGTTAATTTCTTGTCAATATTTCCAATTGAAATTATTAAATTAAAATATGTTTCAATCGACTAACTACCTACTTATTTATAGGAAAAATTACTTAACGCAATTTAACGTTAAATAAGATTTGGTTGTAACTGATATATAAACAATTAATTAGATTTAATATCAATTGCCTCTTTCCTAAACAAAATCTTAAGTTGAGCATCTTTTCTTAAAGAAATTGATATCGTTATCCTACCAAAACAAATTTAATGTAATTATATCTATCAACAAATTATTCAATTCCTCTAAAACAAAAGGGGAAAGAAATTTATTCATTATGTCACAATCCAATTGTTAGATATCATGAGTTTTCTTCTTATTCTCAATTTACCAAACAATAAGAATCTTCTTAGTAAGACCACACATTTGCCGACTATTATTCAAAACTTTATGACGTTCATGATGCAATCTTGTAAAATTAATTATACAAAACGTGATAATTCATAATTTGACATGTAAAAGTGAGTTCTGATTCAATATTGTAATGTAATAAATGAGACTTTAACATATAGAAATATTTATGAAACAATCTCGTATAATATATATATGTATTTTTTTGAATATTATGGTAATCGTTGTATTAGTTACATGTTATTGTCCAAAGCATACCATAAAATAGTTTCCAACAATTTAGTTAGAAAGTTATATCAATTTACCAATAATAAGAATAACATTAAGAAAATAATCACATTTTAAATATTTCCTATTATTGCTACGTTTATAGTATTAGCTATAACTAATCAATTAATCCTGCCAAAATCCATGTAGGAGATTAAAGAATATAAATCCAATATATAGCCTCAATCCCTTCCAATATTGTGCTTTAATTTACCAATGTATAAGTGAATTGCTCTTCTAAACTAATAAAATTATGTCTTACCAAATAAAGCATACATATATATCCCTAGTTACAAGCTTTCTCTTAATAAAACGGAAAATAAATTATATTTTATGAGATGAAACTGCATTCAATTCATTGCATTATAATATTATTAAGTCAAATTTGAGCATTATATATTATATAATGCAATTGGGTCTTATAAGGGTGTTACAAGTATATATGAAAAAATAATGAACTTATAAAACCTAGGTCTAGAAGTGCCGAATTTTGGAACAATATATTTGGATTAAAAGGCTAATTGTTTGGCTCAAATTAATTAATTTACTACAAAATTTGGGTCAGAATCCAGGCTGTAAAATAATGAAATTTAGGGTTGTCGGTTTTCCTATTTCAATGCAAATTAATTGAGCATTTTTATCTATCTTTGTTGTATTGGACGTGTTGATTGTGCCCTACAAGAAGCTAGTGCATTGTTTCTGATGTTGACTTTAAATTAATTTTAATCTTTTAATTTCTTTAAAAAAAAAAAAGTTATTACCTTTATATCTTTAACTTTTAAGAATTATGATTTATAATAAAATAAAATAAAATAAAAGGGTTTGGTTGTATCTTAGTTAGTAAGTCCCAACATCTAGAGGTGTTTCATGATTGGTCGGATAGCATCATTTTATATTTTATTTATTGTTTTTTTGAGTATTTTATCATGTTCTTTTAATTTAGTTTTTCTTTTTCATTTTTATTATATGTGTGTTGTTATTTTATAAACCGATTTATAATATAACTTTAGGTGTTTCGAGATCTTATTAAATTATTAGAAAATAGATATTTTTGTTATTATATTAATATTATTTTATGAAATGTCAATGAAAATAATATTAAGTGTTGATAATTTTCGTTTGCCAAACCCTATATCGACTTTCATGGTTGAGAAGAAACCTTAATTCTTTTATAAGAAATTAATTACACTCATAGTAGGCGGCCAAGACTCAATTAATTATGTAGAAAATTATAAATAAATCCATAATCATCGTTATGCTATCATTTTTAAAGATATAATTGTATGTGATCATCTGATAAGTATAATTTCATAAATAAAATCGATCTATAATTAACAAATTAGAGATTATCTTACAAAAATATATATAAATTATGAATATTTAAATTTCGTCCCATGAAATTATATCAATAGGCGTTTTCAAATGGTTTTGTGATAGAAAGTATGGTCGACTCCTAAAATCGTGAGAGTTGAAAGTGTGAAGCATTAAAGAAGGTTCTTTGCTTTGTGATTTTCTATCTAGTGGTCCCACTAATTGCACACAACTGCAGGCTTTTACTTTTTATTTTACGCAAACAAAGTACAAATTCAAAAACAAATCTCTACAATATTTTAATAAAAACTTATTTAATTTTGAATTTGTGTTGTTGTGAGATTTCTCTACACAGACCTTACCAATTTGAACATGTACAAGTGGGAATCTTACTTGATGATGATGTGGATATAGTATATGCGATTGCTCTTAAAATGGGCTTTGAAAATCAGCCCAATGTTGTGGGCCAATCGTCCCTTTACCGACTTAGGAGGGCCCACATCATATGTGAGCATCTCTTTTGCAAGGAAAATGGAGGATTCCCAATTTCTCTTTTCAATTTTTATTTCTTTTTCTTTCTAATTAGATCAAGAATCTTTAGGGCTTGTTTGGATTTATTTTCAATGAGATTCCGAGAGATTTATAGGTGTGTATTAATTTTCATGTAAAAAATCATACGATTTTTGAATATTGTTTCAAATGAGAAACACATCATATTGTTAAGAATTTGTCTAAATCTCATTAAGTGTACGTGACATTTGAATTGTGATGGATTCAATCCATATGGCTTTATTATTATTATTCAAAATGGGCTTTTTTTGGGCCAATGTAAAACGATTTGGGTCTTTTCGGCTCTAGCGGGCCGGCATCTATCTTTTTGTGGGTCTTTAATTTGGGCCTTATATGAAGCCCCTAACTTTATTTAATTTTAGGAAATTACACTTGATCATTCCTACATATTTTTTAAATTTGAACACTGAACATATTTATTACCATTAATCATTCAAAATATACAAATTCTCTATTTTACCATTTGGAGTTGTCCATGGCACAACCAAGGTTCCTTTTCTTATAATAGATAACTTTATATTTTAAACTAATTTCATATGAAAACAAACTGATTAAAACAATCAAATTTATATGATAAAATTATAATTTATGCATTTTAAATGATGGAAAGTGTAAAATAAAAAAATCTGGACAAGAAAATTTTAAAATACAACTTCCTTTCATATAAAAAGACTTTCAAAATTTCGTCTCTCAAAATGCAATATGTTAAATTGTCTCATTTGAACTTTTATGATTAAGAATTATGATTTATGTTCTATGAAATATATGGCAATAAAAAATAATGCAAAGCGGTTAATTATACTCTGCTTTTTGGAGGAATAATTCTTTGCTTTTGCCTGTTGTAATTATCTTAATCTTAATTAATATAAAGGGTTAATATGCTCTTTATGGTATAATTAAAGGGGTTTAATTGTAACTTTTCTCATTTATTTACTATTCTCAGGCCCCTATATTTAAAACATATTACATATTCGCCCCAATTCTTTACCAGTTATCGATGGCCAATTCGCAGCATCTACAGCTTTGAATGGGAATTCATCGCAAAAGCGAATCCGGTGCCATCAAATTTGTAATATAAAAACTAAAAAGTTTGTTGATTAAAGAAATTCATTGCAGAAATCGCCAGGATTTCTTCTCCTGTTTCTCCAATGGCGGATGAATCGAAACCTAGTACCTTGTCTGTTTACCTCTACGTTCCCAACATAATCGGTAAGCATTAATCACTGTTGCTGTGCTTGATCAATGATTTAACGGCAGTTTTCCTCCTAATCGATCCTCTGATCATTTGTGGCAGGATATGTAAGAATTCTAATGAATTGCTATGCGTTTGCGATATGCTTTAAGGACAAACATCTTTTCTCCATTCTGTATTTTATTAGGTGCGGTTTCTTTTCTCTCTTGTTCGACTTTTCCTTGAAAAAAACGATTTTTTTTTGGTGAAGCATGGTTTTGAATCTGAGAAGGAGCTCTATTTTTCAGTTTTGTATGTGATGCATTGGATGGTTGGTTTGCGCGCAAATTGAATCAAGGTTAGGGTTTATGATTTGCTTTCCAGATTGAATCAATATGAATTCGGTTTACTGAGTCGATTATTTTTCGAATGCTTCCTGGATGTAAGAGCCTTAATTCTGCAACGTTGGAGTAACTTCTCGAACTGTACTATGTGTTTTTCAGTTTCAACATTTGGTGCTGTTTTGGACATGGTTACAGACAGGTATCTGTCGGTTTAATGTTTATTGTATGTCATTTATAACGTTTATTCTGTCTTTTGTATATTACTACCTTGAACTTGCATTACATATCTCTACTTCCTTTTTGCCCTGGATTACAAAGTTCGTTTTGGTTGACCTGTTTTATATCCCAGGATAAGCACTGCTTGCCTCTTGGTTGTTCTATCCCAAGTTTATAGGTAAGATATGACTTTACTTCATTGTTATGTCTATCGATGCGTTGCAACATTAGTTCTCATCCCTGATATTTTCCAGGCCTGGGTTGATCTTCTTGTCATTGCTTGCTCTAGATATTGCCAGCCATTGGTTGCAAATGTATAGGTATTTACTTAGTGACATCATTTTTCATGTTGGTTTTGATCTTAACAAAGCAGAGTGAACCAGGTTTTTTTTTTGTTGCCGTGGGTGCATTTGTCTTGAAACATTTTTAACTTTTGTTTCACTTAGTGGCTACTACTTTGTGTTGCAGTACCTTTCTGGTCGGCAAAAGTAGCCATAAGGATGTTAAGGATAGCAGCAGCTGGCTTTTCAGGCTTTATTATGGGAATCGGAAATTTATGGGGTACTGCTGTGTATCCTGTGAGGTGAGTATCGTCTGTACTAGGAATGTCCTTTTTCATTTTCGACTGTTAATTCATTGGTTTGGTTCACAGGTTCTCTACATTATTTTGTTTCTTCTGGCAAAGAATGAGACTGAGAACCTTACTGAAGTAAGACTCATATGCTTGATTGCAACATTCTCTGGATCACGTAATGCAAATTCTTATAGTGTCTTATACCCTCCTGTTGTTTTTCTCTTAGGTTTTACTAAATGCTTCTACACAGAACTGGCTCTATTTGACTTTACTTCCTTTGAGTGTTGTTGGATGGGCAATCAAGCAACTCATTAATGTTATACAGGTAAATGGATAGATAAGCAACTAAATAATGGTTTCCTAATTGTGCTGTGTTGATTGTATTTAGTTTCTTAGTTTGTCACAACCTTGCAAACCCTGCATTCTTATCATTATCTGGTTCAGCAATGTTTTGTGATGCCTATTGATTTTGTGATTCTACTTCTTGACAGTTGTATACTTGAACGCAAAAGTATTTGCATTAGATGTTATATACTTAAGGTTATAAAACTCCCAAATATGAACTGCCAAAACAGAAAGCTGAATCAACTGCAAAACTTAGCAATAAAGTATTTCACATGTCTCAGGGTCTGGCTTTTAGTAAAAAATTAAATAGTTCTGCTTTCTGCTCTAAAGTTATCTGAATATTGGTTTGTGGCACATGGTGAACTTTCTGAATTCTCAGATTCCCAGATTTCTGCTGTCTGCATCTTTTGCATCTTGTTTTGTTAATTTAAGCCAACTACAGGGTGCTTTGTTTATCTTAGTAGTTGTAAAATCCCCTGTTTTTCTTTTTTCAACATTACCATAATGAACGACTTGTTTTGGAAAGTTCATGATTATATTCTTAAAAAAGGTAGTGCAAGTGTCTCCTGGCTCATTTGTGCATTTTCTTTGATTATGTTTAATCCTCGATTCAACTTGCTCATCCCTCCATGGTAGCAGATGAGTGAATTGCTTGTGGACTTGTAGCTCGCTGATGATTTTATATTTGCTTTCTTTAAACAGCAATGGAAGCCAACTTTATAGGCCAATTGTGCACTTGCTTAAAAATATGAGAAAATTTTGCTTCCATTTTCTTCATAAGCATTTGTATTTGTGTGACAATTCTGCAAATCCCATTTGCTTTGATTTATCAAATAAGACTTGAAAAATCTCCTGAAGCAGCTATCTTTCCTGTTATTTAAGACATTGTTTTTATGATTCTGAAGTTTGTGCCTAAGATGGGATAAAAGTTGATTACACGATGTAGTTTCAGTTGCAAGTTGTTCAAATCTGAAAACATTTTCTGCTGAAGCGTACATGAAAAGATGTATTAGGCTAATGGAAGAGAATCAAAGACACATAAAAATGATCATGAAGTGGATGTATCTGAAATTAGTTAAAAGTTTTTATATTTTGTATATTGTCAAAATCATAGAATTATTTCATTGACAGGAGATTGATCTCTGCACTTTTCAAGCATCATATCCTGTATACATCTTATAGTCTTATCTATAGCAGCAGATATTATTGCAGAGATAAATCAAGATGCTTTTAGTCGACCATTGAATTTCACATTCTACAAAGTCATTATCTTTAAATATGTTTAGTCTTTTATTCAACTTGCTCATTCATTTTACGGTAGCAGATGAAGACGGCTGCAGATGCATGCATACTTTATGACATCGGCAAAAAGCGGTAGGAAGGATGACTCAGCATTGCTTGTTTTCTATTTAACAATTGAAATTTCATTTTGGTCGGAATGGAGAAGCATATTCATGGACCAGCATTCAAGATTGAGATATTGAATCAGTAGCTGATGCTTGTTACGTAGTCTTCAGAGATCTCAAACCTCGATGAACGTATGTGATAAACGGAGATCATGCTTACTTACATCTTCTCTTATGTGATCTTGTCTGAAACTCTCATCATCTTGGTTCTTGTTGTCTCAAATGTAAAGGATGACTTGCCCATCAATTCAGTGTTAAATGAAGCTCAAATTAATTCTGGATCTTTGAATTATAGCGTGCCTTTTGACTTGTAACTTCTCTGTAGCTGGTGTAAATGTAACTGCTCTTTGCTATGTTCTCTTCTTGTGATTTTCAGAGAGAAAGATACACAGAAATCATTGTGGGTTCACTTTTTCTACTTTTACCTGTTTTCAGAATGGATTTTCAAGAATGTTATTATATATAAGCAAGATACTAAACTAGCATAGGGCCATGAAGACATCCCATGGAAATCAAACATTGGACACATAAATAAATCTCAAAGATGAGCTTTTGCTCTCAATCTCACTAAATCTTATACTTTCAAAATCTTAAGCTACTTCTAAATAGATAAACAATGAAACCCAGAAAGCAATCAATAAAGACTGAACCCAAAAAATTGGCTAACTAGAAGAGCAAGCCCCAAAGCAATGGCTATGAGGGAAGATGCCCACGTTAGCTTCTCCGTTATCCTGGGAACTCTCTCCTTGAGAGCCTCACTACAGGATCCTATAAACACCGTATAACTTCCCATAGCAACAACCGTCCCAACAAGAAACATTAACAGAAATGCGGCCCCAGCCAGTCGAGAAGGCAGAGCAAGGGCCGGTAAGATCATCATCAGAGCATCGGGCTGCAATCCGTGGACAATCCCTGTGGCAAAAGTAGCAAACCCAATCTTCTTCTTCTTCACACCCGGTTGACTTGCTAGGGCTTCGTACTCACTAACATCACATTCACCGTTTTCCAGTGCAACACATGGGACAGGGACTTCTGAAGCTTCCCTGATTCCCATTGCACCAATTACGAGCAGGGTAAAGCCCACCACTCTTGTTCCCCATGTTCTGATTATCTCAATATGAAGCCGGTCCTTCAAAAGCAAAAAGAGTAGGCCAAACAACACCTGTCCAGCATCATGGCCACATCCCCATAGAGCTCCAACGGCAGCACTTTCCATTCTTGTTCGGCCAATTGAAAGTGGAGCTAAGGCAGCTAGATGATCAGGCCCAGATAGTGTGTGTAAGCAACCCGCAAAGAATCCCGTCCACGCACTGCTTAGTAATTCGCCACGAACAAGACTACTCCCCACTGCAACAGCGGCTGGACCACCAGTTTTGGCTGCAGTTTCAAAACTTGCTAGAGCTGGTTTGACTACAGCTGGGTGGAGAAATGTTAAAACGATCGTTGATAGTAGTATCACTGCCCCAGCATTAACCACCTGTCGCAAATTCAAGAACTGGTTAATAACATTTGAGATACTACAAATGTTATTCATTCTCTATGCAAAACAGAGAGTAGGGTTGCACAAAATTGTGGTAACTTATCTTTTATATTTTTGTGGGAATTCTCATTCTCATGATATCGATCATTTATAACTATTTGAATAATTTTACCATGTCTTATGCCAGTAACTAAAACAAAATAATTTTACAATACATCTTTAGGTTAAAAAGTTAACCGCATTTATGCATCCTCATTTTCCCAACAAACCATCCAAATATATTTTCATTCTCTACATGTTTTGCTATTGCACCATCAAAACACATTCTCCAAGAAAAAATTCCAGAATAACAGGAGATGTAACATTCTTTTAAAAGGGGATCTTAGAAGACTGGCCATTCTTTCAAAGAATGATCATTTTTTATACCTAGCATTCTGCAGATTCTTTCAAGATTCCAACCTTTCTGCTCTCATGAAAATTGCAACTCTACTTACCAAATTTTCAACAACTATCGATTTACTTCTTACTGATTCAATAAAATATCTATTCCATAAAATTAACAGTAAAAAAACATGCTTGCATAAAAGCCACAAATCATCACTGATAGTCACATTTCGCTAATAGAATTCATCAAACTGAGATCACATGACAATTCAAAATTCAAAAACAAACAACATGAATCAAATATTTCTTCATCAACACTTCTGCTCACCATACTGCTTCCATTCTTCAGCTCTTTAAACCAAATCCAAAGTAACAAAAACCCAAAATTCAACAAGCAAAACAACCCAAATCAAACAGAGAATCAACAAGAACCTAAATTTCAATTCAAATTATACCTTCTGCTGGCGAGACAATTTCTGCGCAACCCATTTGAAAAAATGGGGCTCCGGGTCAGTCCCGTTTGCCGAATCCACAGATAAATCCAAATTAAAATCCGGCGAATCATCGACACACTTACGGGGTAGAAAAGACGAGCAATTATTCAAACTGCAAGACAGCGGGTTAAATCGGCTTGGAAGAATCCGAAACGGCAAAGAAGTCGGCCCAAGTCGCCGGAGCGAATCAGATCGGCCGAGTCGAGGAAGAACCGGAGAAGTTAGGTGGAGCTTGGAAGAAACTGGATTGGAGTAGATTAACTTCTCCATCTTCTTAGCAGAATCCACCAACTGTTTGACAAAATTCTCCCTTATTTCTCTCTTTTATTCAGAGGTTTTTTAGGGTAGAGAGAATTGGAAAGGATAATGCATATACTGATACACTCTTTGTTGGCACTTTTAACCATATCTATATCGTTAGATTGGATCTATTTTATATCCACATTCAATTTAAAAATTAGTTTTCAATTTTAAGATTATTAAACTAATTTTAAGATTATGTTTTAAAAAATTTTAATATGGAATTTATTTTAATATTTTTTTAAATTAAAAATTTAGTTTGAATTTTTAATTTAAGATAAAATTTTATATTTATTTTTATTTTTATTTATGTTTATAAACTTATTTATATTTTAATATGTATTCATATTTTAGATAAATTAAGTTAAGATAGTATCTTTAAGAACAATTTTTCATTCAATTTATCTTAATTTATATGAAAAAAGAAAGAAAGAAAAATATAATTAATTCAAATCATAAAGTATAATTTATATTAAACTAATTAATATTAAAATCTATTTTCTATATTTTTATTTATAAATTTAAGAAAATGAATGAATTTAATTATTTTGAATTGTATTTAGTATATAAATTAATACAGTCGGATAAAAATCGTTTCAAAATTGCATAAACTTATCTTAATTTATCTAAAATATATATAAAAAAAATGAAAATTTTGTTTTAAATTGAGAACTCGATCTAATTTTTAAACCTTAAAATTGAGGAAAAAATGTAAAATTGAGCCTTTTATACGAAAAATTTTAAAATTTGAATTTTGAATTGAGAACTAATTCATAAAAAAAATTGAGAACATAAAAGTCTAACAAGATAAATTGCAATTAATTTAAAAAAAAGCATATCAAAGAGTAGTTAGATGTCACATTGTACATGAAAGTGTGGCCTAATTGAGTCCACAATTGCTCTAATAACAAATCACAAGCCAGAGAGGATTGGTGGCTTTCACATCTTTCTTTAAAGCTACCAATATCGAAAATTTAAAGCATATATATATAAAATTTGAAAAATTAAATTTTATATATATATTTCTTCTTTTTTTTTTTAAATATATATTTCTTTATCATTTTGGAATTTTAATGGTTGGTCCCACCAAATTGGAATGTCAAAGCAAATTAATGATGACAATGTCAACATTATGTTGATAGGATGGGTAAATCGTGGTATTTGTCTTAATAATAACAATTAAATATAGAATACATAAAAAATGTCTAATTCATGTCTTAAATTATTGATTTATGTGTTCTTTAATTAAGTCACATGCTATTAGTTATTTGATATTTTGGTTGGACCTCAATTTATATTATCAAAGTCACAATTTTATTCTTATGAATTTATGATAATATGATTTTTTTTTTCACACTGGCCTTTGTAAAAGTCGAAATAAAAGCATTAATAAAATCTGGAGCAATCACGATATTTTATATAATTTTTTTTAGTTCGTCCAATTGTACACTTTGATCTAATATCAAACCATTTTGAGCCAAAGATATAAGTCATATATATTTTTTTTTTTTATTACAATTTTGAGTCATATATATATATATATTGGTGGAAATTTCGATACATCATATTTATCGATATTTTTCATACTTTTCGATATTTATCTATATTTACCTGGTATTATTTTTCGATATTTACCTATATTTTCCTGATCATAATACCAATATTTCCCTAATATTTACCTATGGAAATATCGAAAATATTTTTGGATCATAATACCAAAATTTACCTGATATTTACCGATGGAAATATCTGGTGTTATTTTTCGATATTTACCTATATTTTTTTGATCATAATACCGATATTTCCTTTATATTTACCGATGAAATATCGAAAATATTTTGGGATCATAATACCAATATTTACCGATGGAAATATGGTAAATATTTTTGGATCATAACACCGATTTATATTTACCGATGGAAATATCGAAAATATTTTTGGATCATAATACCATATTTACCGATGAAAATATTATAAATATTCAGAAAAATATATTTTTTCATCCTTGATTATAATGTGGGATTGGGAACTAGAATCCAAGATCATGTTCAGATTGAAAGATATACATACCATTAGACTAAATACGTCCAACTTTATATTTAAATAAAGTTATGAAGGTTTTTATTTTGCACCAAGAATTGATAAACAAACTATTCAACAATAACACAGTTGTGAGGTGATATGAATATCTGATGACCTTTCTGGCCCAACATAATTTTGGGCTGGGCCCGAATTATTGGGCTGTACCCTACCCTATTGAGCTAGTTCTTGGGCCTTCACCATTGTGGCCCAAATACTCTGGACTGCTTTGTACTACTGCATGTTATAACATCAAAATAATGTAAGATGTCCGGACATATTTTAATACACAATTGTTTTTATACACCAGGTTAGATCCGTGCACCCGGGTCAACCCGCCCAAAAATGCCTTTCACGCACCCCCACGCGCGCCTCACGCGCCCCCACGCGCCCAAACCCTAACTTAAATTCTAGTTCTGCTGTATATTGGCATAACCTTTTAGTTTAGCGAACTTAACCTTTTAATTTAGCGAACTCAACCTTTTAGTTATATGCACATAACCTTTGGCAGTGCTGAGTAGTGAAAAAAGTATAAGTTATTCACTGAAAAGGTTATGAAATTTGTACATAAAGGTTATAGTATTACAGTATAAAGGTTATATCATTACAACATAAAGGTTTCGGCTATATTGAATTTTTATAGTGAAAAAACTATAAGTTATTTATTGAAAAGGTTATGAAATCTGTACATAAAGGTTATATTATTACAACATAAAGGTTATATTATTACAATATAAAGGTTTGAGTTATATTGCATGAATTTTTATAGTGAAAAAAGTATAAGTCATTCAGTGAAAAGGTTATGAAATTTGTACATAAAGGTTACACTATTACAACATAAAGGTTATATTATTACAACATAAAGGTTATGACATAAATTATAAAAAAAAAAGGCGCGGATCCAGGTTAAACCAAACCCGACCCGACCCGTGTGCCCAGTTACATGGATCATGACCTATGCAATTGGTGCACACAAATACTACTCATTTTAATATGTCTATAATCGATGTATAAATATCTTTTTTTATTTAGGCTTCATTTACTTTGGAAATCACTTAAAATAGTGATATTTTATCTAATTTTAGTTAATGTTTATTTGATGGAAATAAAAAGTAGGATTATCGTTTTAATTCGGGATAAAATGTCAAAATCAAAATAGTGCCTTAGATAATAATCCGGGCTGCTTAGGATAGTTACCCAAAACTTAGAATAACTTTAGGAAATTACATTTATATCCCTCATAAACATTAAACTTACTATTCAGCCTAAACATTTACGTAATATCACTCTTATCCTAACCTTCATATATTACATAGTAAACGTGGATAAGGATAATTAGTATCCTTATTCAAATATTATATGTTTAAAGTAACATCGGAAATGGATAACAATTTATATCTTATCCTTTGATGTTTTGTCTTACTTAAATAATTAACATATTTTGATTGTCAAAGTAAACGGGCCTTAAAATATATGATCTAAGATTAATGGGTCCAAATCATTTTTCGTCTCATAATTATTGTTATGATTTTGGTCTCATAATTATCATGATTTTCAATTTAGTTCTATAATTTAAAAATATGTTTTATTTCGATCCAATTTCGTCAAATTAGGATTTTTCGATGACTAGTAATTATGTGGCAACATTTGGTCTTGTGACATGACATTTTATGGTGAAATTCAAAAAAGAATTCAATCGAACTTAGATTAAAATCAGGCAGAATCTTAAATTGTGAGATTAAATTGTAATTTATAATATTTTAGGGACAAAAATCAAGAAAAGCTATATTTATAAGGCGAAAAAATGATTTAAACTCAAAATTTATAATTGAATCAAATTTACAACGTATAAACCGTGGATAAATAAATTTGTATCCATCGTGGGTAAGTTACATGACCGTATAATATCAATATGATATGTATTCAAACGAAAATGGCTTGTATTGGGAAATAAATTAATTAGATCAACTATATATACACAATGTTATTGGATTATTATTTCTGCATGGCTCAAAATCAAAACTTTGAATAAATAATTGAAAACCAGGATTTCATCATGTGGAAATATTCCTATTATGAATATTGACACATAAAAAGCCCAGATGGATTATTCTCTAATTTGGTTGAAGTCAAGACATTCGTTTAATAGTTAGAAATTATATAATAGAAAAAAATAATGTATAAAATGATTTCACTATCCAGCATTTAATATGCATAGTTAATATTTTATATTATCCTAAATAAAAGTCTAGTATCACAAACAAACAAGATGGGTCTACCATTGAATAGAAATCATTTAACTCTTCTTGGGGATTAAAAAAAAAAAGACAAGTGGGACAATTTCTATTTTCTAAATCAATTGTTACTTTGAAATGGATTGAGTACATAGTACATGAGACAATTATTAAATTTTAACTTCCTATCTATCCAATTATTTTTTTTAAGGAAAAAATTGTTTATGTTAAAAAAAATCGTATAACTCCAGCATCAAGATGTGATGTTCAAATTCCACGAAAATGACAAATATGGAATATACTAATTATGTACCAATCAATAATCAATATATGGTCAGACAAATTATATAGCTTTCTACTAAAAATTTCAAAAATTATTGAAAATATTATGACATTTGATCATTTACAAAAAAGGGAAAAAAAATCGAGTTGGTTAATAAGTTTATGGTATATCAAAATATTGAATAGATAAGAGATATGCCTTGAATTAGAACAATAGAATAGAAAATTATACATAATAAGTAAATGGAGAATTTAAATTTAAAACTTGTCCAAATTCAAAACAAATAACATTACTTATAAAAATTATTGAGATCCACGAATCTCAAATATGCGGTGATTATATTTAATTTTGGATTTTTTTAATGTTCTTGTACTTGTAGATAGTAATTATTTAAATATTTTTCCTTTTCCTGTATAAATTTCTTGTGAGATATGATTGATCCCAAAAGATTTGATTTCCAGTCCTTCAATTATTACGAAATTCGTCATGTGGCTGACAACTTGTCACAAGCTAATAATAGTTGCACTATCAAAACAACATGCAAACATGGTAATTTGATTTTATTTTTTCTTGTAATAATTGTATTTATTTATATTCTAATACACGATTGTATTCTTTTTGAAAAAAGAAAAGAATATATCTATCTCATTGCCAATGCTTTTATTAATTTGGCTATGAAACATGATTTAAAAATTGTTTTCATATTATTTCATAATTGATGAAGTCTAATTTAATTTGATTTTTTTATTTGTCCTATCTATTTGTCTTTACTGAGTACGAACTAAAGTGAAAATCTAAATTTAATATAGAATTATATTAAATGAAATCAATTTGAGCTCACATAAAATAATAATAATAATAATAATAATAATGATAATAACTAGTGAGCGAATATCCGGTTTCAAAAAACTCAATTAGATTTCAAATTATATTTATCAAAATTCGAAAAAGAAAACTCTGAGAAGTCACTTTTGAAGCAAAAGATAGGGTCAGAAGCTAACGTGCGCTGAGGGGGGTCCACATATATTTTATGTTATTGTACAGAATATATATATATACATATATATATATTCTTGAAATTAAGATAAAGAAAAAAGCCAACGGGTTTTCTCTAGAAACATCGAGCTGCTCTGTCACGAGGTTGAAAGAAGATTTACACGTGTCGGTTTACGAATGGACTGTGCTGACGCAGCACTTGTTCCGAGTTCTTCTGCTACATTATCATTATTTTGTACACATGTATAGAGATGGCGATGGGTTGAGATGGGGTCGGGCTAGGGGGTACTCCCCATTCCCGTCCCGCGTTTGCAGGAATCTCCATCCCCACTAATTTTAATAATTTTTAAAATATATAAAAAGAATTCATATAATTACATATATTACAATGTAATTAAAATATTGAATTATCATCATTTTTTAATATTTCAATTCACAAGAAAATGAGAAATAAGATTTTGAATTTTTTATTTATATATTAAAATATATTTATTTTTATAATAATTTATATTATATTATTTAAATATATATATATATATATATATATATATAATTTGGGGCCTGTAATTGATCCCCTCCTCACCCCACGAGGATGTATATAAGGGAATCCCCGCTCCGTTCGGGGCGAGTTCCCACAGAAAACAGGAATTTCCCACTCTGCTGCCATCCCTACACATGTACATATCTCATATATATTCATATATATATATATATATATATGTTAATGTTGAATTTTTCAACATAATTAATTTTTCTTTTTTTCTTATTAATTAAATCATTTATCTATGTTAGAGATAATCTAGGAGATTTGTTCACTCAAATCTTGGAGATTTGTTTAGAATATATGTTCTCTTTTAATCACGTTGTTTTGCAAAATTCAAAAAAGAGAGCACTTTCTCATATTTTATAGGAAAGAATTGTTTGTGTATTTTCACTTCTCTAATATAAACAAGAACGTGAGTCTTGAGAGAGAGAAAAAAAGTGTCATAGAGATTGAAGAGGAAGAGGAGAACATGACTTTAAGATCATGGAGATGAGGGAGCTTGAAGAGTGGTATTTTATAGGAAAGAGTTGTTTGTGTATTTTCACTTCTCTAATATAAACAAGAACGTGAGTCTTGAGAGAGAGAAAAAAAGTGTCATAGAGATTGAAGAGGAAGAGGAGAACACGACTTTAAGATCATGGAGATGAGGGAGCTTGAAGAGTGGAAATCATGAAGCACCAAGATCATGAAGAGAGTGGATGAGTGTTACAAGATCATGGAGGCTTTTCAAGGCTGCTGGAAAAGATAGAGATTTAAGCGTGAGAAAAGCAAAGAAGAGCAAACACAATTCTCTTTCAAGAAGCACCATCCACAGTGTGTTTGATCTTGATTTGATCACATCTTGTTGTTAACGAGTCTAGCTTATTTTCGTATAATCATAGAGTATGTCTACTCCAATGATTGTCTAACAAGATAGGTTTCGTTGTGTGATCATATATTTTAGTTGAGAGTATATGTTCATTAAGATTCATAGATTCATTCTTTGAACGTATTTTTGTGTCTTTCAAAGGGAGTTTTTCTTATAAGATCTCTTTGTGTCTTGTAATCTCATATACATTTAATAAGACTATTTTTGCCCTGTAGGCATTCCACGATTATATAAGTATCATTATTATATAAGTATCATTATATACTCGTGGATAAATCTTTCATTATTTATTCATTTTAGTTTCTCATGTTGTTCGTAGTGTTGTCAACATTATAGACAACATTTCATCTATGATATTTTTAGTTTCTGTGTTTGTCTTGCACAGGAACATTCCGACACTTTCAATATATATATATATATATATATATATATATATATATATTGGATATAATCACAAGCATACAAAAAGTAGAAAAGAAATAATGTTTCTTTCTAGGACTGAAGAAAGTGAAATTAAGTACAATAAATATTTTACTAGTTTAGTTTTAATTGTGAAATTTAAGTTTTTCAATTACTCAATTTTTTTTTATAAAAATTAATCAAGGTTGAAGGAATAATTACTTACATATGCGCACATAATATGTCATACGTAGACCTGTAGGCTGTAGTTGAGTTGAACCGAATAAATATATTAATATAAATACGCTTAGATAATTAATATATTAATGTAAATATTTAAGACAGCAAATGATGATAATTGCTAAAAATAATTAAATAGACGCAGAATGCGGCGGGGGAAGGAATAAGGACGTGTTTGGATGTCCAATATTTTATTAGACAGAAAAAGGAATGAGGAGAAAAAGTGGTCCAATTCCTTTTCCTCTCTATACTGTTTCTTTCTTTATCAAACACGACGCTGCCAGCTGTTTCCCACATGATTTTTTTTTTAAATATTTCGGGCAAATATTTTATAGGGTTGATTTTGTAATAAAAATCATAATTTATACTTGGATAGTTATTTTAATCAAAAATAAATTTATTGATCAACATTAATATTTCGTATGTTTTTTCAGATGTCAAATACAATAGTTTTATAAAGTTCAATTTCAAAATTTTCAAGATATTTTTTAATGGAATGTGCAATTTTTTTTTTAACTAATAAATGTTAATAAATATTATATATATATAAGAGGATATATCATTTATACTAATAGTAAAAATTTTGGTTGAAAATTCTGTAAATATTATAATTTTTCTGATAATTAACCCAATATATTAGTTAGTAACTATGAATTTGAATTGAATTTCATTGTGCTTGACAATAATGAAGTGTGTTCGGACATTAAAAAAACAATAATTGATTTTTTGGAAGCACATAATTCGAAATTATGATCCAAGTACAAATGGGTTTTTAAATGTGTTTTTACATGGAGATGCATTAACTCATGACTACCATAACTAATTAGAAATTTAAATAAATGGATAAGGACAGTACCAAATGATAAGAGGAACAGCATCTTTGACAATGATTGTACATAATTAATGGTATAATTGTTGTCACAGATAAGCTTGGTCCTTAAAAAATATTTTAATATGGAATGTTTGGTTGTTTTCTTGGTTTATTAATTATATGATTTGTGGTTTATTTCCATCAATCTCATGTATATATTTTTCAACTTTTTTTTACCATAATTTAACGAGCTTTAAAATTAATAAAAAAAATAAAAAAAGACCTAAAGAAATCTTACAGCTTGAAACAAACAAGGGGGAAGTGCATACATGTATGTAATAAACATGAAGAAATGAATTATGGTAAATTGAAAATTCAAGTAATCTTTTTGGAATAACAGTTATAATTAAAAAGACAAATAACTAGTGTTGGACCCTAGACCCGAGTTGAAATCGAACATTAAGTTTGGCCGATTTACAGAGGTGGTCTTCAGGAGTTTGATCTAAACAGTCCATTGAGCTAACTCATATGATCTGGCCAGGATCATTTCCGTGGTGGGTTCGAGCCGACCCGGTCAGGTTGTGCAGAGCAGAAATACTTGTGGTGGTTATAAGATCGTGTGATAGCTAAACTGCCCACTCCCGTGAAAGTAGGCAAAAATCAAAGAGGTAGTGAACATGATCCCCACTACTCGAGTTTTTCATAGGCTATAAATAGTAGTATTTTTTAACTTGTAAAGGGTTAACACTTTTGTATTCAAGCACTAGAGAGTTACTTTCTCTACATATATTACATACGATCCTGACCGGCCACTACAAACCGACCAGGATCAGTCAAGATAAAATGCCCAAGTAGGCTTTGGACCAGTGTTTCTTGCACATTTTATTTACTTTTTTAGTTTGACTTGCTTCATTTTCAATCCGAATTCATATAATTTGAATGTTACACTAGGAATTTATTGATTTATAAATTCCGACGGAATAATCAGAAATAAGATTGAGCCAATTAAATGAGATTGAATGAGTAATATTTAGGATTAATAGTAAAAATATGCAAAAAAAAAAGAAAAATTTAATCTTAATCATATCTTTTTAAAAATTGCAATCTAACATATCAATTTTTTTTATTTTTTGAATTCAATCCACCAAATACCTTTTCGCAGGGATTTTGATGATGTAGTTCTTGGAGCTGCCACAATAGACACCATGTAACTTCTTTTTAGTGATCTAGAGAAATTGTAAGAGATAGAATAAAAATTAGAAAAAATTGTCTTATTCTAATTCGAATCCTAATAATCACACAATCTGCATTTTTATAAAAGTGAGATATCATTTAAGTTATAAAACATCATGTAAGTTATTAAATAAAAAATTTGACATAATTTTTTTTAGTGTAATAAGAATTAAGAGCCAAATTATAAATTTAATGCATCATATATATACAAGTATTTTTTATAATTAAAAACCTTAAATTAGATGACATGTATTAATAAAATAAACATGCAGTTTGACATTTATACCATCAAACTCTCATTAAGATATTATCTTGTGCTTATAGATCAATTATTTGCAATTTGTACAAATGTCATAACATCTTCAAATTCAAGAGTTTTTACCTTGGTTTCTAAACAAAGTTTGCAGCTTGAGTGGACTTTTAGGTCAAGTGAAAATGTTCTCTCTTATACACAAAGCTATCCTTTTGTTATTCATCTTTTTATCAAACTTTGTACACTAGTGCTTATAATCATTTAAAAAAATTAAAAATATTTCTAAAAATAAAATTAAAGCTTGTTTAGTTTACTTCATTTAAGTCCCTTTTTCTACTTGGGCCTTAAACAAGTCAAGAATTTGTTAGGTGACACGTCCTTATATACCAAATTCTTTTTTACGTAATAATGATGACATTCTTTTTATTTATTCCAACAATACATTCATTTGTCCGATTCACATCATTACATTTGCTTAATAATATTATCACCAACTCCGAAAATTACATATAATTTATACTATATCTGATGAGTAAAACAATTGTTACACAATATTTATTAAGGACAATGTGATAAAATACCACAATTTATACAAGATATCATTTTTTCTATTATATAAAATAGTATTATTATTTATCTATCACAAATCAAGAAGTTTGTTATTATGATAAAATAAAGAGAGACAAATTTTTGTTGGAGTTTACACATGATTTTTCATAAGATTACATATATGAAAATCATAGCATTTAGTTTTAGTGTGTTTTCATAGGTTTCTTTATTTAATCATATTGTGTTACTTAATGAAAAATTATATCGTACAACTTTCGACAAAATTATAACACTTTTTACTTATTTCAAAATGTCAAATTTGCAAATTTTCTATTGTAGTAGAAAAGTAACAAAAATCATGTTATGTGGTAAAAAAAGTAAGGTGAAATATCCTTATGGAAAATAATAACATGCATACCGTGAACAACTTTTAATATGATCACCGCTAATATATAAAGATCTCATTCTTTAAATATTTTGATTTAAAATTTATGATTGTTCTATATTTATGACACATCCACGATGTGTTTATGGTGGATAGGGTATCAGTGTTGATACCTTCATATCCCAGGACAAAATAGTGAAATACTTTTTTTACCGTGATAGTTTTATTATTTTTCTACAACAAATTAAGAAAATTGACAAAATTATCATTTTATAAAAGTAAAAAAAAAAATCAACTATTGAAATTTATACGATATGTACATATCGTTTAATCTCAATATTAAATGATATGTTCATATCATGTAAAATCAGATAAAAATAACTGACTTTTTGACTTTTATCACTAGAGCAATTTTATCAATCTTCTTGATTTGTGTTAGAAAAACTAACAAAATTATATTTTAAGGTAGAAAAGTAATTATTTATATGAAATATGGTATTTTAACTACCAAAATCAGAAAAATAATTTTTTTATATGAATTGTACTAATAAATCCATAGGTCGTATATTTATTATCTATTTATGTAGAAAAAAAGACAATTTATGTATATATATATATAGTAAGGATGAAAATATCCTAAAATATCTTTCATATTTTCATTTTTTCACATATCTATAAATAACGATATCGATTTCAATATAAGTGATTTTATAATATAAATTATAGAAAAATTGGTGAATATCAGAAAATATCAATAAATATCATGGAATATCGATAACTATCGAAAAAATGGTATAAATTATAGAAAAATTGATGAAATATCAAAAAATATTGATAAATATCATGGAATATCGATAAATATTAAAAAAAATATCGATAAGTATGACATGATAATATATTTATAAAATTAAGATATCAATATTTACATCAAAATCGAAATTGTGACAAATAGAGGTAGTAAAAGCATCCAAGGAAAAATAAAAAGGAAGAGGGGAAAAGCAAAGAAGGACAGAAAAATAAGGAACCGTTGAGAAAAAGGGTGGAAGAAGAAAAAGACATGTAACCGTTGGGATTTTGGGGTTGGCTCTGCTGCAATGGACCCGCCCACAGCAAAGCACTTCCAACATCCAGATTATACTTCACATGGTCTTGCTGTCTCACCTCTATCCTACTTTCGCTCTCTAACCATAACATCGCTTCTTGTTCTTACATTTTAATCTGGTACTATCTAGTTGTTTCTCTTTTCTCATTTCAATTCTTTTATTATTCATTTATATTTGTATCTCATATTTTATTGAGTTAATAATACTATGAATTGATATAGATAATAACTTGAATTAATTTGATCCAAACATACTTTTTTAAGAGGTATTCGTGAGACAAAGATCAACGATCATGTTTTGTAATACGGTTCAATTGTAAATGATAATTTATATCTATGTGTGTTTGATGCATGGTCATATTTTGATATATGGAAAAATATTTTATTATGAATTATCGCATACAATAATATAATATCATACAGTTTTAATATATTAAATTATACAGTTTTATCATATTATACGTATAAAACATTATTTGCTTATATTATTTAATGAGTTATCATTATAGGCTTTCACATCAAATTAAGCTTTTAGATAAAAAAAACGATAAATCATAATTCTCAAAAAAGAAAGTATATTAGTTGGGACATTTAGGTCCCATTACAATTCATATTTTCACGATTAAATAATTAATCCCACATAATTATCAAGAGCCCCCATAATTCGATCCCGAAAATACCCTTGCATTATCCAATATAATCCTCCACTCTTCTCCACCCTTATAAGCACCCTCTCTGCAACTTTCTTTCACCAATTGAACAAAAAAACGAGAACCTAGAGAGAGAAAAAGAGATAGAGAGAGAGAGAAATGACGAAAGAAGTGAGCGAAGAAGCGGAGGTGCACCACCACGGCAAGGACTATGCCGACCCGCCGCCGGCGCCGCTGCTCGACATGGGTGAGCTCAAGCTCTGGTCCTTCTACAGAGCCCTAATCGCCGAGTTCATCGCCACCCTCCTCTTCCTCTACGTCTCCATTGCTACCGTCATCGGCCACAAGAAGCTCAACGCCGCGGACCAATGCGACGGCGTCGGCCTCCTCGGCATCGCCTGGGCATTCGGCGGCATGATCTTCATCCTCGTCTACTGCACCGCCGGGATCTCAGGTTTCGCTTCTAACCCTAAAAATTAGGGCAAAAATAAAATACAACTTCTGAAAAATATCCACTGAACTCTCTCTCTCTCTCTCTCTGTTGATTTTCAGGTGGTCACATTAACCCGGCGGTGACGTTCGGGCTGTTCCTAGCTCGGAAAGTGTCGCTGATTAGGGCGGTAGCGTACATGGTGGCGCAGTGTTTGGGCGCCATCTCCGGCGTGGGCCTAGTGAAAGCTTTCATGAAAAGCCCCTACAACAGACTAGGCGGCGGAGCTAACACCGTCGCCCATGGCTACAACACCGGAACAGCTCTCGGTGCTGAAATCATCGGTACCTTTGTCCTCGTCTACACCGTCTTCTCCGCCACAGACCCCAAGAGGAGCGCGCGTGACTCCCACGTTCCGGTAAGCTCTTCAAACATTTCTTCTCTTACGTCATCGATTTCGAAACGCTTTTTTTAATTTTGTGCGTGACCGTGTGTGTAGGTTTTGGCTCCACTTCCAATTGGATTCGCAGTTTTCATGGTTCACTTGGCCACCATCCCCATCACCGGAACTGGTATAAATCCGGCGAGGAGCTTCGGCGCCGCCGTCATCTTCAACAACGAGAAAGCTTGGGATGACCATGTAAGGATTATTTGAGCTCGATTTTCAAGTTTAGTGTAATGGATTTTGTTCTAACAACGTGTGTTTGAAAATTGCAGTGGATATTCTGGGTGGGTCCCTTCGTCGGAGCATTGGCGGCGGCGGCGTACCACCAGTACATTCTCCGGGCGGCGGCGATAAAGGCGTTGGGATCGTTCAGGAGCAACCCCACCAACTAGTGTGAAGAAGATTTATTTCAATCAATGTGTTTGTGGATTATTATTAATTAATTATGTATCTTAATTAATTTAATCTATAGTTTGGCTTTTGTGTGTGATGAGATTATGAAGAGGAGAATATTTATTTATGGCTTTTTTTTTTCCCCCACTTTCTGTACAGTTCTTTTAATGATTGTTGTTGTTTTTGTCTGTCTTTATTTTGTCAATAAGTGCTAGTGATGAATTAGTTGGCACACTGTACCAATTTGTAGTCACATGTGTTGTTATATTTGTTTTCAAATTAATTTCGTACCATGCACGTAATATATGAAAAATGTGAGATGAAATAGAACTTAAAATAATTTTTAAAACATGTAAAACGAATAACTCATGTATTCGTATGGTGTTGGAATTATGTTTCAAATTTTATGTGTGGAGTCTCATTGATTTTAGTAGAAAGCATTATAGGTGAATAATTATAATCCAGTATGATAATTACTTGATTTTTGTAAAGATTAATTAAAGTTGTTAAAAAATAAAAAATTCCAATTTCTTTAAAAACCAATATTGTTGATAACGATCAAAATTCAAAATGAAATTATTGGATCATGTTGTTGCATGTCTTATTTTTGTCCCAACATTAGTCTATACATTTAATAATGGGAATTCTTACATATAGCTTCCTAAAAAAGAATTTAGCAGAAAATATGGAGGTAATGAATTAGGAAATTGCATGGATATATAGATAGGAAGGCATATTGATATGTGGGATGAATAATTGGTGAATGAACCCTACAGAATAATTTCCATGAGATCACTTTTCTTTGTCATTGCCACCTCCAATCAGAGACAGACACGTGTCTGTTGATATCTGTAAAAGGAAGATGCCGTATCCATCGGTATAATAATCAAACCAAATATCCAAACCTAGAAAGAAAGCTCTCTGCTATTTTCTGCACACCAATTCTCTCTACTTTGACCACTTTTGACTACCAATGCCACTTGAGAGTGTCAAAAGGTTAAAAAATAAAAAAGAAAAGAAAAGAAAAAAGACACACATATATATATAAAGTGAAACTAAAGATGAACACTTATGGTTGTAAGAAGCATTCTTCACCAAAAATACACCATATGAAAGATGGTATGAGTGTGGAAATCTACCAAATGTTTCATTAGTAAAAGTGGGCACTTCATACTTCTTTTTAAATGATACCATACCCTTTCTTTTTCTAAAGTTTTTTGTGAACATTTTCAAGTGATGTGATGTTATTTTAATGTTTATGTTAGTGGTTTGCACTTATAATATGTGTTTAATAATTTTGGCACATATTTGTATTTGTAGATATCTCGTATCAATATTCTAAAGTTAAATTTGAAATATGAATCAGATAAAAAGAAAAGTGGAATTACATTTAAAAAACTATAATTTGAAATAAATTTAAACATGTAAAACGACACTTACGAGATAAGGAGTGTAATAATTACTTGTTTATGTTGGGAGTTGGTTATCTTATCTTTTTATATTTTTAAAATGAAAATTTTATAATTGGTATTAACAATCCACACTTCTAAAATTAATACATTTTTTTTTAAGAGGTTAAAATTGATGAAAAGTGAGTAACCTTTGAGAAAGGAAAGAGTATGAGAATCGAATATATTAGAAGATTGATATGAAGATTACATTTACATGCATATTATAAAAGAATATTATAAAAGAATATTATAAAAGAATATCCTAAATAGGATGGGTCACGAAGACCATTACAAAGGCCCCATAAGGCCCAAATGGTAAAATTAAATAGCCCATCTATTAAGACTGAAGCGCCCAATTAAACAAATCATGAAACGGCCCCGTTTAATGCTCCTCCTTACCCAAGAATGTAGATAAACCCTAATTTGAAAAACCTCCAAGATTCCAGTTCTTTCTCTCTCTTCATTTCCCCCGCTCTCTCTCCATTGATTTATGTGGAAAATGGCCGCACGATTCAAAGAGCTGATGAAAAAGTATGGTAAAGTAGGATTGGTGGTGCATTGTTCAGTTTCTGTAGCGTCAATTAGTGGCATCTATATCGCAATTAAGAACAACGTTGATGTTGAATCAATGCTTGAAAAGGTTGGATTACCTAGCCTTGCGAAGGATAAGGAATCGGATCAAAATCCGGATTTAATCGCAACTGATTCACCTGTAAAGAATGATCAGACGGTGAAGGAAAGGAATCGGACGACGGAGCTTGCGGCGTCCAGTGGCGGCGCTCTGGCTTTGGCGGTGCTGATAAATAAGGCACTTTTTCCGGTTAGAGTTCCGATCACATTAGCCATTACACCACCTATTGCAAGGTTTCTTGCTAGGCGAAATCTGATCAATAAAAGTGTATGATCTTTTTTAGTTTTTATTATATTTTAGCTGTTCTTGTTTCAAAAATAAATTTCAGTAACAACTCACTAGCTTGTGTTTGTCAAGTTTGTTGTTTGGAAAGATATGTGAATTTTGAACTAAAGATGATTATTATAAACTTGGATCTTGTTAGGGGAATTTTGTCTGTTCTACTGTTTGCTTCTTCTGTGGAAATTATAAAAGTTTACAAGATTTGTGGTGCTGTTCTTGTTATTGTTGTTTGGTATTTAATTGTTTATGCTTCAAAGTAAGATTGATGGGTGTATTGAAATCTTCCGCTTGAGCTATGTAGAGATTCAAGATGGATATAGGATGAAGATTGATAGGAAGGTTTTATGTTTAATTTACCTGGAAACGAATCTTTACATTTATGTAGTGATTGAAGATGGATTTAGCGCAGATGACGATTGATCTAAGGTGTTATGCTTACCTTACTAGGAAATGAACTTTCGTTGTAATCTCAAAGATTTCATTTTTGACAAGTTGTTGAAGTGACACTCATTTTAACCTTACTTTTGAGCTTACTTGCCATGAAGTTGATATCAATTTAATGATAGATAAAACTTCGTAAAGTAGTACCACATTGCATTGGATTTAACGTGTTGAGTCTTGATTAGGAGGAAGCTCATTAACAAGTTATTGTTTAAATAACTAGTTGTCTTTCTTGCATTTATACATTGTTTGATTTTTGTGTCTTGAATCTTGATGTTTATCATTGCGGTTTGTGTTTTACTGTAGGTTGGTTTTGTTCATCTTGATGTGTTTGTAGGATTGATAAGAGAGTTAAATGCTTATCCTAAGGCCTAGAATAGAATTTTGTCTAATAGTTTTATAATCAAGAGGTGCTATTGAATCACTCTCATCCTTTAAGAATTTTCTTTTCCCTCCGTTGCTTAATAAACTTATCGTTGTATGGGAAAAGAAAGGCGTGTTAGAGGAACACCACCAGATATGTTTGGTGAAGATAGGCCATTATGTAGGATGTAGTATTTGTATTGATTTACACGTAATCACCCACACGCACATTCACGAGGGTCATGTGATCAACGGTGGATACTAAGCCCGTATCCATGGCTTAGAAGTGAGCTTTGATTCTAAGACCTTCTATTGTTTTTGCATCTCAAATACCTATATGTGTGAATCTATGATTACTAATTGCACCAAATTTGTACAACTTATACACCAATTAAGTATTTGATGTAGGTAGTTCTCATTCCAACTGTCAAATTCTATCTACTTTGGCACCAAAAATGCCACAAATCTTTTCAATTTGTCATCTAGACCACAGTGATGATGGAATATTTTGCCAAGATGAAGGTCTTGCTGTCTTTGAATTTGAAGGGTGGCCATCACAGCGTTATGAGCTACAAATCGAGCTAGTTGCTTAAAACTTTGAAAGACGACAAATTCGAACTCAAAATAATTCGAATAAGAAAATGTTATTACTGCTGAAAACTAAAATTGTCATCAACTCGTATTACTTCAATTGAATATTTTGTTTTTGCATCATTTAAGTCGATTCCAATCCACCTCTACTAACAAATTTAAAATTTGGTGTTGGAACTGCTCACTTTATATATATAAAATTATATCACATTTAAAACAATTATGTCCAATGTCACAATATTTAAGGAAATTACATATTAGCTTCTATTAATTACGTCACTTTCCTTTTAATTTTTCCTGGTCTGGAGCAAGTAATTCAATTTAGTATAGATCAATGTTGTTTATTCACTACTTAATGCATGAAAATTTCATAAAGTTACATTAAATCAAAATTTAACTAATTTGACAATCGGTTCACAAAAAATAAAAAAATAAAAAAAATTGACGATTAAATTATTCAAAAGGCGAAGTGAAAGTAAAGAATGGCAAATTTAACTCATCATCAAACATTACTTTGTTCAGTATGCTTGATGACTGACGAACAAAAGCTCCAATATGACAATCTGGCTATTACAACAAGAAGTTCCATCCAATCGATCGATCCCAGACAAAAATATTGGCTGCCCAACAAGGGCATATGAACGTACCCCCGCCCAAAATAATAAAGAACATAAATAGGAACGGAAAAGAATATTGCAAAACTATCGGAAATTCTCAAACAAAGTGCTCGATTTTCTGTTTGTCAGTTCACAAAATTTTGCAACTGGGTGAGTGTAATCCTTGCAGATGACCCCCAACCAGATTTGTGCAGTCAAGATATGGGCATGAGAATAGTAATTATCAATCTCCCAAGTTAGAGCATACCTTCAATCAATCCAATGATATCCCAAGTTTTGTTATGCATAGAGAGCACCTTCGTTTACTGCTACAATTGTGTCAGATTCAGATGCTCAAACTCCTTGCAGTCAGCTCCAATTTCGTTCAAAGCACAGAAAAGTTTTGGGACGACTTTAGCAAGCATCAGTTTGAACCCAACTGAATTTGAGTAGGTATAACTATCATTGGGAGAAGCATCCTTAGTGAGTGAGCCGATCAAGTGCCCTTTCATATAGGCGTCACAGGCCTTGAGGATATAGTGACCACGTTTCCTGAAGTGCTCGGAAACGAGCTCTTCAAAATGCTGCAAACGAATGTGTGATTACATCAGAACAATATTAGATGCGTTAGGTCGAAGGCGGAGAAAGTAAGATTTGATTTAATCACCTTTGGAGGCTTTCGCAACAGGTACATCATCATCTTACAGTTCAATAAAAATGTGTTCTCGTTGTAGGATAGTGAATTTTTCTCCCCTTCAGCTGTCCCAACTTGTTTGTCGTATCCAGCTTCGTTGAAATAAGGCTTCGAATTTAATACGAGCCCCTGAAGTGAAACTAGTACTTGAAGAATGCTGGATGTTGAAGGATCCCAAACCTCGTTTCCTCTCCCAGTCCATGTATTAAGAAGACTAAGGCAAACTTTTCCTTCCTCATATAAATTTGGATTTATTCGCCACCCTCCAGAATGATAGTATGCCGACTGCAATTAAAGAGGTGATTGAATGAAAACATTATATAGCATGTGTAGATACCAAAAGAGACTTAGAGCAACATGAAAAATGGGAGATTACAAATATGAGAAATTATGGCAAGGAATAGTATTGAAATACAGAGTTTCGTACTGGGGGAACATCTGGATATTCTGGTGGTAAGTGAAAATCGAAGAAGAAAAGACCATCCTGGTATGGTGTCCCATAAGCTCCAACTATCACAGCCCTCAAAAGATCCATTCTATCTTCATAGACACGTACATAAATACTCTCTGTTTAAAGGTAGTTTTGCTTAGTCAACTCCCGTTCGGTTTCAATTTGATAACAGAAATTAACATATTGGAGAATAAGAAAAAGGACAGGAGCATACCGGGTAAGTTATTTTGAAGAATGTCCCAATCTTTCTGAACTTTCTTGAGCCACTTCCTAGCAGCGTTCTGTAAAATTTGCACAAAGAACCATCACTAGGTACTTCGGATGGATAAGAAGACAAGATATGCTAATAAATAAGGTACAAACAAAGTCGGATACTACATTATATGTGTGAGAAACACTACTAACCTGTCCCTGCGCACCCAGAAAGTGATGGTCAAAAGGACCTCTAACAATATCAAAGCCTCTGAATGTTGAAATAGACTCTTCACGTGGAGCACCTGCTTCTGGTGATTTTAAGTTGCATAGGGTCTCAGCAATCTCCAACAAATCAGAGGCCTCGGCAGCATCATCTTCATCCCCCTTACAGTTAGTAGTTAGCCTAGCAAGTTGATCCTCGATGTCATAAGGTTTTTGAGAGCTTGATCCGCCATCAGACTCTCTAGTCAAGGTAAAATCATCACGTTGAAGATCATCTTCATTTTTCAAATCTAAGTCTAATGGATCCGACTGCCGTCTTCCTCTTGAAAATATTCCAGAGGCTAGTCTGGTCATAAAACCAAATGCAGTCGAGAGAGCTCCATTCTTTCCAGAAGTTTCTGCAACAATGTTGTCATCTTCAATCTCAGGCCCACCATCAACAGCATACTCTGTGCCATGGACCTAATTTGAAACAGGTATGCAAATTTATCAAACAAATAAAAGAATCATCTTTAGAAAAACATTTGCACAAAGCGGCAAGAATAACAGCTCGATTGGTCATCCATCCAAAACACCATTACTTTCAATCCATAGCTTAATGACATCTGATGTTTGATAATGGATGATGTTTCCCTCTGGATACTACTCTGGTGGCAAAAGTTCTTAAACAGACCACATCCCATATCATTTTCAATTATCGCAGTTCAGTTATTAAAAAGAAAAAGCATAGACTTAATCAGTACAACCTTCAGAGCTCTCTTTTGAACTTCATCGAGGTGAAACTGAGGATTTACTTCAGCAATGGTTTGCAGAAAATTTACTTTCAAATCATGTGCTAAGTAAATATTCCAAGTCTCTCCAAGTTTGCTTATTCTTGAAGCTCTTGGTTTGTCAATAATTCAAACTATTGAGTAATGAAGTTAATTAATAAGAACATTTTCTGTGTTGGTATAGCCATTTGTGATTTACCTCAACATCGTTGACACTTTCCATGTCATCTTCAACGGTTTCCCAGCTAGCTGCATCATCACTACCATCACTTCCAGCTGCAACAGACTCATCGTCATCTCGACCGACAACATATATTGCTTGAGGACCAACCTATAATAATAGAGTTCCATATTAAAAACCATAATTAAGCAACAAAAAAGATAAAAAGGTAAACTACTATGGAAGAACATAACTATTTGTAAGAAAATAGAATAATGGTTGATGATGAGTGCCATAGAAAAGAAAAATTACCGTGGATACCATCCCATCAGCCCATGTGACTTCAATGTCACCATCTTTCAGACTAGTGATGTTACCGACCCAAGAGAGATCTGAGAATTCAGTAAATGTGTCAGTAGGAGATGTTCTTTCTGTGTTCGCCATGTGGTCATGCTTCCCCATTTCATGGTTCAACTCATTTGAATTGTTAAGAGGCGTATTTTCAACAGTGTTCACAATAGAAATAGGTGAGAGCCGCACAACTACATCTCCATAACAATAATCGTAATCAGGATGCCCCTCTAGCTCATACACACTTACCACTTCCTCTTTATCAAATTCTTTTGGGTCCTCTGCCTTGGCAACGGTCTTCAACCACCTGACACAAGCTGTTCGATCTTTTGCATTGACACTTTTCACAACCCCAACACGTTTAGTTTCGACAGTATCATCACTATCCACGGCCTTCTCCACTACATACTGTTCCGCAACAAATTCATGGTCTCCAGGACTATCAATGGGGATTAAAGATGTAGAGTCCAAGCCTCGTTTTATTGTACCATCTTGCCAAGCAACATCAACTTTTGTATTGGTGTTGATAATTAAGAGTGCCCTTTCAAAATTTTCTGTTTTCTTTCGTAATTTCTTGTCCTTCCTGACCACCACTTTACGGATCTTCTTGCGATGAAGGGGCCAAGTTTCATGAGCAACTTCCTTCGTAGCTGGCGCTGAACTACTACATAATCTTTCTTCAGAGGCATTATTGTCTGAAGTTTCACCATTTTGGCTCAAGCAAGCCTCTGAATCATTATCCATCGATTTAGTGTTTCCAGTTGATTTCTCTGTAGTGGCCACTTCTGCATCAGACTCGTCACCTGTTTCAGTAGATTCAGGTTCGTCCTTCGCAGAATCATGAGAATCTGGTTTTGATGATCCCTTGTTCAAGGGTGTGGATGATAACTCCTGGGACGATGGAAGCAGGCACCAATCACCCAACTGCCAATTTGTATGTGCAAAACAAGATAGCAGTTTCAAATTCTTAGGACTTTGCTCCTCAGCTGGTGTATTGGCTGAGTCGGGCCCATATCCGGCAGAAGCAATCCAGTAAATGAAAACTGATCCTACAGTAACTTTGGTCACTGTACCTTCGAGTCGGTTGGCTTTCCATATTCCAGATAGCCACCGAGAATTCTTAAAAACTGATGAAGAGGTTGCTTTCACACGTTGCCCAGGATAATACGGAAAGTGACCATCTTCAATTACATTCTTTCCAACTGGTTTAAGATTTAATGGGTCAGCTTTCACCACTTTGCAAACAGAACCATCGTCGACTTGAACTATTACATTATCAAAAACGTCTTCAATTCTACCTAGCCATGGCCCAAGCACGACATGATCACCAATAGTAAAATCTCTGATGCGTCTGATGTCTCGAGATGGTTTGTCTTTTAAAACAGATCCATCATGCGTTAACAAGTCAACATTAATGTTGACATCAACCACAATACCAATTTGACCCGTTGGATCAGAAGCTGCAGCCACATAATCCCCATGTAAAAATCCCCTATCAGTCACTTCCACATCATTACTACTTTCTGTTGTTTCAGAACCATCCATCCAAAGCACTCTAACTTGATCAACAGCAAGTGGGCTGTTTTTGGAGTCGTTATCATCATTGCTCTCAACTGCATTATCTCCAAAACTTCTATCATTTTGAACGTCGCCTTCCTTATTAGAACCAGCCTCATCATCTTTTTCATCATCCTCTTCCTCGTCTTCATCTTCTTCATCATCAGTTATGCTGCTATCAGAGTCTGAATCACCCGCAACTTGAGTCACTACCCCAGTTTCAGTTCTAGTTTTGCTTCTCACAACATCTTGTCTATAGATGTATGCGACATTCTGCAAGATCTTGAGGATCTCTCCAGGTTTATTTTCATAACTGAAGTTTGGATCTATATTACGTTCCCTATATGAAGAATCGCCTTCTTTTGAGGTTCCTTTTCCGTCAATAGTTGTACGTTCATTGGCATCCAGAACATCAGATTGCTGCTCAGATTCCATCTGTACAATGCTGAAGATACGAAATAAAAAGTCATAACATGGATCGAGCGATAGAGCAGAATATACTACATTAATATGTGGCATTACCTTTATAAGGAAAACTAAAAAATTAGCATGTACATATAATAAGCAGAAAACGTGGCTCTCAATTCTGGAATTTCTTTCCTTATCGTGAGGTTGCTTATCAACATCAATATCAAACAATTGCCACGTGTTAATCAAATATGCGGTGAATATCTTCTTCCATGAGTTAAAGCATTCAGGGATATGTAGTTGAATAAAAGCTCCCACCTTAATTGAGCTAACCATAACTAATTTAATGCAGAGATATCAAAGCAAATGCATTTTAACAGCAACTCTAACACTAATGTGATTACCCTGCAACAACAATAGTAACTATCTCATAAGCATATCAGAATATTTTTCTAAGAGGAAACCGAAAAAATATCATCACGCATTCAATGTAACCAAAATACCATATTTCAAATTCACCACCGCAGAAACATTGGCAGAAACAACCCACCGATTCTTAAAACATTGAAACTGGTTGCAAACAACATGCATCTCAACTACAAACTTTATACTCAACTACACACCATGAATTCAGTTCATCACTCAGTCAAATAGTAATAATTTCAAAATCCCACCATTTATAATTTCAGCAGGAATCCCGCAGGACATCTCATAATCACCACGAATTGTAGAATCAATAAAGTAGTATTAGATTCTTGAAATAAAAAAATAAAAAAACCCTCCAATTATCAAAAATGAAATAAAAGAGTAACAATAAAACCGGAATAATAAATCCCTGGACCAGCTCCAACCTCATCATTCAAACTCCTAACAGCTAAATAATAAGCTAAAACAGGATCAAATAACTTAATACGCACAGAGATGCATTCACCATAAAATCGATACAAAAAAATTCATATGAAATTTACAATTCAAGAAAGCGAGATAAAATTATCAACCAATTACACATCAATTAGAAAAATGGCCGTCAGAATCTACTTGATTACCTTAGAAATCGAGCTCACGCTATTCTATGATGGATTGAAAAGAAGAACGAGCGGCTCTGTGAATTGATTCTATTAATCGATAGAAAAAAATGTTTATATATAGTAATAGTGTTTAGAGAAGAAAAACTATTGCGGTGGAAGTCAGGGGCATTTTCGTCATTTCGTGCCGCAGAAATGTTTTCTGATGTGTGCTGCTTTTTTTTATTTTTTATAATTCAGTTTCATATTCACATTTAAATGAAAATTAGATATTGAGTTTTAGAATAACTAATGAACAAGCAAAGTAAAATGCTTTACTAAAACCTATATTTAATTTGTGAGGATTTATAAAATTAAAGGTCTATTTCGTTAAATCTTGTAACTTATGGGGCCTAAAATGTAAAAAATTATATTTCCGTGGTTAAATTTGCAAATTTCCCTTCAATAATTCTCACTTGGAGCGACGAATCTTCTGAGCTAGAAGCCTAGAACATCGGAGAACAGAGAAATGATCGTCTGCCTCGCCGTCGTCGGCCACCAGGTTCGCCGCCGCCGCCGTCGCTGTATTTAAATTTTCATGTGTTATTAGATCAGTGATTATGATTCCTTTAGTTTATGTATGTAACTTGAAATTATGGTAATATATGGCAGAATAATCCGTTGTACATTCAGAGTTTTACTGAATCAGATGATGCGCTCAAGCTTCATCATATAGTCCATTGTTCTCTCGACGTTGTCGATGAAAGAGGTGATTAAATTTTAATGTTAGATCCTTTGTGTATTGGTTGTAGGATTCGAATTTCGCAGATGAATGTTAATAATGGAGTGATTAGTGGAAGATATCGAAACGTTTGAAAACCTAAAAAATTGTGAATTTTCCCTGATCAGTGGTGAATTGAGTTTTATTAGGTTTAACCGTGAAATTGTCGATTATGCCATGATTTAGAAGCATAAGCGTGAAGTATCTTTAGTACTGATACTGATGATGTTGCTGATAGGTTAAGATGGATATGCAATAACAGAAGAGTGTAGTGATAATAAGTATGCAGGAATTTGGTTAAAGCCATTGTAGTCTAGAACGCTGTAAATGTGTTGTTTGAGATGACTTGGGCGGATTTTGAGGCACCATTCAATGCATTAGTAATGCAAACTTGCAGAATTCATTTTAGCAATCAACTCAAGAGGAAGATAGAGTTAAGCAAGATCCCCTTGAATGATGTTCTAGAAATGATTTGACCATTTGTGGTTTCACTTTAGAGGTGACCCTTGGTGTCGATTAAAAGAAGAATGTAGCTGTCCCCAAATAATAATAGGATATAACTTTGTGTTAAGGTCTTCAATGATTTGTTCATTATTGGTTGTGCTTAATGGAAACTGTGGCCATACAGCTCGTTTCATGACCTTTTTTACTTGTTATTTTGATTGAATGAGTTCTTCTTTTGGTAATATCTTTTTCATCAGTGAACAACCCGAAAAAGTCTAGCCCAACAATAAATGAAGCATTTCTTGGTTTACTGTATCCAACTGAGAACTACAAAGTGTACGTACATAGAACCTTGTCTTTAACTATGTTGAGAGATATCGGTTTGCTTTCCTGTTTATGTTGCTCACTATTTAATGTTTTCAGGTATGGTTACTTGACAAATACCAAGGTGAAGTTCATAATGGTGACTACAGATCTTGATGTCCGAGATGCTGATGTGCGGAACGTAAGTTTATTATGCTGTGATGGATTTTGTGCTCTGTTAAATTCTTACTACCAATTTTTATAGAAAGAAATACTACTATCAATTAAATTTGTTTCCAACCACTACTGTTGAGGTATAAGTATAGATACTGTGTCCCCTATGGCACTGCTTGAGGATAACAACCATTCTATTACTTAACTGAAATTTGATAGAACCAAATCAAACCTCTAATCAATCTCCGAACTTATGCTGTTTAATACTTGATTATATGGATTTCTCTTTTTTTTGCTTTATGCTGCAACTTCTTGACCCTGGACATTGAAGTCAGTTAAGTTCCAAATAATTTCTTGTTCATAAGCTTCGTTCTTTTTTCTTATTTTATTGACTCTTGGATGCCCAACATTTGTAACTTATCATTTTGATTGCTGCTTTAGAAACCTCTTTGCATGTTTAGTATCCACAATATTGCTTCTAACTTCCTCTCTGTTTCGGGTAACAGTTTTTCAGGAGGTTCCATACTGCCTACGTTGATGCAGTGTCAAACCCGTTTCACATTCCGGGTAAAAAGATAACTTCCAAAACTTTTGCTGAAAGAGTCAGCTCTATTGTCAAGTCCTTTGGATTGAATTCAGCAAGCTGATTGCTGTTACAGTGCTACCCGTCTTCTCCTTCACTGAAGCCTCAATTTTATACTGGGTGTTAGGATCCAAGGCTTCGGTGTATGTACTGTAGCTTTTATTGTTAAGATTGTGTATCATTTGTGCGTTCATTTATGTCGTCTGCTAGTACGTTGGAACCCATTTTGCGCATAGAGCGTTTTAGCCCTGAATTTATTTTGAGCTGCGATTGATGTAGCAATTAAGTATACAGGATACAACCATAAAAGTGAGTCTTGGATGGAACTATTAGCTGCTTTTTATTAATGTCCCTCTTTGAACATTCTTACTACTATTAGGGCATTGTAGATTCTTGAGGCTGCTTCAAATGTTACTGAGAAATGTTCAATATAAGACGTGATGGAAGATTTTGTGCTTTCAATTACCCAAGAAAATTCTCTAAGACTATGAAGTCCTAGAATCACTATATAGAATCCCAGAAATCAAGAATTGATTTAATTGATGCAAAGGACCAATATGCTAAATCGGCAACCAAGGAAATATGTCAAGGTTTAACTGCTGTTGAAAATCAAAATGACAACAATAAGGAAGATACACAGTCAACTAAATAAAACAGCAATAAGCCAGCAGAGAATGTATTTCAATAAAGTTCAATGAGCACAACTTTGTCCTTTCAACCAATTTTAAAGCGAATTATGATTTCTCATAAACAGACTTCTCTGGATTCAAACGAATCAAAGGGCATGCAACCTGCAAATTGAGATCAAAAGAATAACCAAGAAACTGAAGCAGCTCATTCACCAATGCATGGTGAAGCAAAAGGCTAGTCATGCCCGTCAGTCCGAGAATACCCTTGTAAGGAAACTTGATGATTATGGAAAAACACATAAGAGAGAATCTTGGAGAACAAACATATAACTCTTATCTTCAGAATTCGTCATCATCCTCCTCGGCTATATGTTTTGCAAGCTCTTGCTCTTGCTGTTGTCTCTCTCTTCTCTTCTCTGCACTTTCCTTTTCCTTGTGGGAATTTGGTGGAAATCGAAGGGCTCTCACTGCTTCATTGTGCATGTTTAGGCAAAAAGCAATCCTAGAGTTAAATGCAATTTGAGGCTCATTTGTGGAGTAAATATCCCCGGTCTCCTTTGATATCATCCATCCATTAGTATGGTCTAATGTGGCATCAATGGCACTGTCTCGGATTGCTTTTGATACGATACTTTCAGCATCAGCAACAGGATTTTCAGAATCCAATCTCAGCTTCTTGGCAACATCAGGAAGTGAGATCCTTGAGTATGAAATGCTAATGTTGCGTAAACCGGTCCTTATCACATTGTGCCGTAACCTGACAATCAAATTGTTAGTTCTATCAGAACTGAAGGTGCTAGCAAACTTCTCAGCCACTGTTTTGAACAGCTCCAAATCTCCAATCCGAACAGCCTGGAAAGAAAAATATATCAATTCCCGACTATTTTTTATACTAATTAGTCCAGAATAACAATTAGAAACTTCAACATTGTACAGCAACTACTACACAGAGATAAACAGAATTAAGTAAATTAGTCACATTGCATATCTTCCTTACTATACTATAAAAAAACTTCCCGTTTACAATCAGCTAACTAAATTAAAGAAATTTAGAACAGAGACCTACGATGGGGAAAATCAACACAGGCAATAATCAGAGGGTCGGGAGAACTTAAATAATTCATACTCACATTTGTAAGCTCAAAGTATGGCCTCAGAGCTTTTTCCATCCCTTTCTGCATAAAAACAGTTCTTTCTGGAATCTCTCCGAGTAATAAGCGGACAATCACAGCCCACTTATTGCATTGAATTCGGAAACCTAGAGCAGAAATAGGTGCTTTCCTGGAACCTTGAAGGAGGGACTCTTTGGCATCAGTATACTCAAGCTGAATTGTTCTAATTTTTCCAAGGTAGAAGAGGTACCGAGAGAACTACAGAGACAAAAATGAAAAGAGAACAATGCACACTCAGATAAAGAATTTGAGTCTGTACATAAACTACACCAGGAAAACACCCAAAAAATAATAGTATAATGCACATGCTTGATTTATTTCTATTTGATTCGTCAAGGATATCCGATAGTTAACATTAGAGACAAAATCCTGATGCAATTGCAGTGTCATATAATTTTTTTTTTTAAAAGCATGTAGTACGCTTAGCATTTAATAGCTTCTTAAAGTTCAGTATAGATCTAATATGCTATTCATACATCCTTTTTCCTTATAACCAGAGCGATGTTTTACCCTTAGTCAATGATGTTTCTATAGTTCTTGAGATATAAAGCAGCAGCTCTACTTTTTTATTTTAAGAAAATGACGAAAATTCACATTGCTTACAGACATAATATATGCAATTTATGTTACATCAATCTCCTCTTTGCATCAATATCACATATCCCATTTGATGTTTTGGAACAACAAATAATTATTGTGAATGACAAACCAAATGATCTCAAATCAGACATGTAAGCAAGTAATCCCCTGATCCAATGTTGATAGACATAAAATATTCAGTGTAATCAGTGTCAAAAGATTTGCCTGCTGATTTGAGTGGGCCTCAAATCGAGGTGCCTTTGATCTCAATTTCTCTGCTTGATCATACAGGTTGTAATGGAGGTAATTCCTGAGTAACAGATTCAACAGAGTTTCCTGCATTATACAATACGTAATACATCATGAGAACACTAACACAAAGATATTAAACTAATAGCTTGAAAATTGTGGACAAACCTGCCCCAACTCATCATGGCGTAAAGTTGCAGTACGGTGCAAAGCAAGTAGAGTGCTGTAAATAAATGTGAGTTTAGTCAGATATGCATCATCATTTCACAGAAAAATAAACTTTCGAGTAGCAAATGATGAGAAACAGAACATTTTGGCTCTTATATTCCTTATACATAAGTTGATTAAAAAACACAGTATCATGCAGCACCTAAGGAATAAGGCATCATAAGTGTTGTGAGAAATTCAAACATCAGTATCATACCCTCGTATTTCAGCCAGATCACCCGTAAGCTCATAGCTTAGAGAGTAGTAAAAGTAAAGCCTGGATGCCAGGACATCAACAGTCCGCCTATTGAGGTTCTTAATGCGTGCAATGCTAGCTGAAGAACAAGTCTTAGCCTGCAAGACGGAATTACAAATAGTTTAACTTAATCTAGACATTATTCATAATGCAAGCCTTTCAGGGAATGTAATCGCACAGCCCACACCTCACTGTATCTCTTCTGATCAATCAAAAATATCAGAACAAGCAAATAGCAATAGATTTCTATCTCAGGTAAGGAGTGCTTTGTCGAAGCTTGAGTAGCAGATGTTGCAGTATCCACTTCCATATCATGCTCATCCTCCTGCAAGCATCGGCATATTAAACAGTTAATTAACATACAGGGCATCTTCAACTTCTACTTCCACATCATGAAATAAGATGACCTCAGAACAAAATGGCCACTGAATTGCAAAACCATGATATGGTTTTTCAAGACAGATTGATGTTTTCAACATTACTTTACTGACAAAATTCATTTTGAAACTGTAGAGTGTTGGGCTCTTAACATAAAAACTGCAGTGAAAAGAGCACCATAAAAGGATATCTCATAAATTCTTTCATCTCCTTGTTACTAAGTTGTGGCAAAAGTGACAATGTTAACACATCCAATATTAGATTAAAAAAAAAAACTATAACAAAATAAATAAGGAATATGGGGTGACTAAATAGCAGCTAACAGAAATGGAAGCAATGCAAATACTGCTGGTTAGGATCATGATAGCTTCCACTTATAGAAGATTCCCATGGATTGATTTACTACAATGCCTAGGTAGAAATCGAGAGACCTCACCAATGAATCAATCAACTTACAAGCAATGTACCTTAGAAACTGAACTTTTTCACTCAAATATCCAATAGGCTTACCTTAGGAATATAGGAAGACAATCGAGAATGCACCTCAGATCCAGGAACAAGAGCAAAATTGAGAAATGCAGAAAGGTTAGAGGCATTTAACTTCTTCCTCAGTTGAATTGTCCACCGAATAGCCCTCACAATCCTCCGGACCTCACGTGTGTAGGCGCCCGTCTCAATCAATGCAGCTATGTCCTTCAAATCTAACATAGTAACCAAAAAAAAACACCGCCACCATTCAATTCAAGTCCGGAGAAAGTGAAAAAGATGACAAATTTATTAGAAACTAATTCCATGAAATTTCCATCTGGGTAAAGTACCAATCTTGAGCCAAAAATCTCAATGATATACATAATGGCACTTCTTCTATGTCTCATTAAAAACCACACAAAGGAAATATATGCTCGTTGGAGTTTCTTCACCAACCCAAAGCTCAATCACATCATATTTAACCAAAAAAAATTCGAAAAATTACAGATTTCTGCACTTGTAAATAAAGCACTTACTCTGAAGAATGGAGGGCGAGGTTGAAGTGACAGAATTGGACGGAGCGGGCTGCTGCTCCTTCATTTCAACGTCTTGAGTCATCTTCGTCAAAATCTGAGAAATAAACGCAAATATGATCTACAGATTAATAAATAATTATAAATAATAAAACAGAAATATAAACTGGGAACTCTATTCATTCTTGTTCGCGTAGATTTACGAAACACATGAGATTTTACCTCCAATTGAGTGAAAAATCGCTCTGGACCGATGCGAAGAGGCTACCGATTAATTGCTTTTGCTGCAAGTCAGAAGAGAAAAATTGAAATTTTCCCTAATTAAATTTCAAATTGAAATTGAAATAAAAAGAAAAGAAAGAATTTTGTTGCCGAGAAGAAAAGGGGGGAACGAATGAATCGAACCTGAGATCGATGATTCTTTTGAGAAATCCAAAGAACAAAAAACCCCTAAAATTGTAAGCCTTGTTTGGACTAGGGGATCTTCTTCTCCACCCTCAAATCTCAGGACGAAGTACCGATGCGGGGTATTTTTGTCATTCAACAATGTAATCTAATTTGCGTTAAATTAATCAAAATTATGATTATGATTATTAACCCCAAAAAAAAAAAAAAAAAAAACTTTCCAAACTGGATTATTAAATAGAAAATAAGATATATTTTAAACTTTTTAGGATAAAACAATAAAATTTACTGAAATTTTCTACATATCATATAAATTTATTGAAGTTTCTTCTTTAAAATAAAAATAAAAATTGATTTCAATTTAACTTTCAAATTTCAACCTCCAAGGGAACAATAAACCAATTACAAACAATGCTGTCATTTTATTATGATTTGTTAGTTTTTTATTGCTTAAATAATAATTAATAAGACATATGCTTAAAGAACAGTATGACTAATTTGGTATATCTAGAATCTATCGAAAAATAAAGAGTTATTCCTTATTTTAAAAAAAAATTGATCCGTTTAATCAAAAGCTCAATTACATCATTAATTATGGTTTCCTCAAAATATTAGTTGACATAATTAAAAGGAATAACTGCATTTTCCTCTTTCATCTGTACATTGTACATGTAATTTTCTTCTTTGTAGTGCTTCAAAATAATTATCATTTAGAGTTATTTAACAGTGATAAGATAGCATTCAACATGTATAACTTCAAATTTAAAATGATTAATGTATACATGACAAATAAAAATTTAGTAACAAAAAAAGTGGGCAGAGCACTAACAGTTATTTTGAAGCAGAACAAGTAATAATCGACAAACACATTATTGATGATATTATTCTTACAAATAAAGAAAGACAACAACATAATCATATAGAAAAACAAAGGCTGCATCAATAATGTGTTTGTCGATTATGAAGCCCCAGCCATAAACTTACCCAAAAACCTCTCTCTCAAAAACTGCATCACAACACCATTCTGCTGCATGAAACCTATCATTTATGAAGTAGTAATGAGATCAATGCTTCTCCATCTTCTCTCCATTGCAAACTTCCGCATCGCGTTCTTTATTCTCTCTTGCTCGTTTTCTTCTTCCTCGTTTTCCTTCAATGCCTCGGCCAAGAGCCTGGCTAAGACGACACTGTCTTCCAACTCCAAACACCCTCCTTGGGCCATGTCCGGTGTCATGGGATGCAACGCATCGCCAATGACACACACGTCCTTGCTTATGTTCCCCCATACGAGCTCCCACGGATGTCTGAATCTTAACGGTGAACAGACCATGTCCTTTACATGTGTCTTCTCAATCACTTGTTTGGTTTCATCAGAGACTTTTCCAAGCTTGCTAAGTATGAGTTGCTTCAGCTTGCTGGATCCTCCAATCCCTCTTTCTCTGCATCGTTTTTCGAATGTTAATAGTTCCAGAAAATGAAAGGATTCTTTCAATGGAAGAGTAACTACCTTGAGAAGAAGGGCTGAAGGTGAAAAACCAGTAGACTCCATCGACATTTCAGGGTATAAAACCATACTTTAACATCTTTTTTCAAAGAATTGCATAAGCTTTGGCTCAAAACCATGCCCGTTTTTGAAATATGCCAAGCCTCTGGCACTTGATCGGCTAACGAAAGACGGGTCGTTGAAGCCTAGATACTTGGCCACCACAGAGTTCACTCCATCAGAACCAATCAACACCTAATCAGACATGTACATAGTTAACAACAACTTTAATTTCACTTCTATTCTAAGCGTCACTGTTTTGACGGGAAAATTGCAAATTTCACCTATCCTTTTGTCATTCATCAGACACTTAAATTTCACCTAATCAGACACTATCTTTTCAAGCCCCAACATTGGGACATTATCTTTTAATTTGGGGATTTTAGGATACTTAGCCCGAAATTTCCTAAATTGCATGCGTCTCTCCAAATTCCTTTTTTTTTTTTAATTTGAGTTGATTCTCACTCAAATCAAGTTTGAATCGAATAGATTTGGTTAAATTGATTTAGGACTTGGCTAGGGCTTGAAGAAATGAGTGTATTGACATAGAAAACATAAAATTTGTTTTAAGTTTTGAGAAAACTTCGTCCTAATCACCACCTCTATTGCCAAAATTTTATTTTTCTTGAAACTAAACCAAAATATATGTTTTATACGATAAAACACTCATCTTCTCAAGTTATAATAAAGCCCGAAATCAATTTATCGAATTCAATTCGACCCAAGCTCAATGTGATTGAGAATCGATTTAAATTTTCGAAAAATCCTAACTTGGAGCGGCTCATGCACGGGACATGCATTTTAGGCCTGACTTTTTGGAATTTTAAGCTAATTAACCTAAAACCAAAAAGATAATATAAATGTATGATGAATGACTAAAAGATAGCGTTCTAAATTAGCCATTTCCCTTGTTTTCGACATAAATTACCTTGGTTTTTAGGATAGTTCCATTGGAAAGATGAGATTTGAAGCAACCATCTCTTTCAATATGAACCACCTTAGATGACTACCTAATTCTATCACTTGGAAGTTCGTTTTCCAGTATTTCGAGCAGCACTTTTCGAACCACACACCGCATTTCATGATCACCCCTTCATATCATTATAAAGCATCTTTATATATATATATATATATATATATATAGACACTGCTATTACTGCTACAAAAGCTATAGATTTAATTAATGCTTACTCTGATGAATCTATGGCTCCTCTCACAGACAGCTCTGAAGTCCTGATCTCGGAATTCACTGATGTCGTCACAACGATGCTGCGATTAATTTTTCAAAATTCTGGAGATCAAATAACCACATATATGAACAGAAAAACACAGAGAAAATGATGGTTACCGATCAAGCTAGTTGTGTTTTTCGCTAAGAATGTGTCCAACACCAATGGCGTCTAATGCCTTCCAACCATTAGTCCACATTCCTAGAGCAAATCCTGTAGTTCTCAGGGCATCTGATCCTTCCAAAACCACACTCTTGATCCCCAATCTATGAAACAAAAACTGTAAAATTATGCTAGCTACATGTTTGATGAAAGGCCTGAACCATGATCTGGTTGATGTGAAGATACCTGTGAAGTGCTAGAGATGTTGCGAGACCACCAATCCCAGCGCCGACGATTACAATATCTTCCACCATCGCCATTGCAGTTTCGAGCTTCTTCTTCTTCTCGTGAATATGAATGTGTATATATTGATAGCAAAACAGGTCAGAAACTCATTAACTTATGAATGAATACAAGTATGAGAAGATGATGACAACTAATTATTTGATATTACAACGTGCCAAGATATGATTTTATTCTTATAGATTTCTAATAATCTTTAGTCAAAACATTAAGTTATTTATATAATGCTACAGAATTCCTTACAACTAATATACAAGCAATCTTTTGCTTAGACATTAATTTTTTTTTTGTAAAATTGATTATTATTTAAAATATTGAATGATCAAGGAAGTTTCTTGTTCATGTGTATCAGTATTGTCCAATTTGATCCTCTAGCTTAATATTGTATGACTATGATTTTTTAGTTTTACAAAACTTAATCATGCGAGACGAATCAATGCATAATTAAAGTTGTCAAAACGAATTAGGTCTATTGAGTCAGATCATCCCGTTCCACCAAAACAGTGGGTTGAGTTGAATAATTAGTGGCTCGTAAGAAGGTGGGATTAAATGAGTGTGGATTGGACTTTTAATAGATTGATCTTTCATTTTTTTTAATTTCGTACAAATACAGATGAGAAGAATAATAAAGTTAAAATAAATAATGATTTATAAAATATTGATATGAATCATTTATGTATAAAAATGAAGATATTTTAATAGAATAACTATTTTTTTAAAACATGTATTCATATATTATATGTAACTCAATGCATATATGTCCTTGTAAAATGTGTGTGTGTATATATACTATAAATATACTTTTCTTTTCATAAAAACGATAAAAAGATAAAAGAAAATTCTTGTAAATTGACTCACCTAACTCACGATCTACTAATGGATTGGATAGGATTAACATTTTGAAGTTCGTTACATATAAAATACACTCTCCCCATTCCACCCAACAAGTTATGTACGGTAGATTATAGGTCGGCTCATCCTGGTCGGTCCGTATATCACCTCATCCTCAATCCATCCAGAAATAAATAAATGGTGCTATCAGGTAAGGTTTACAATAAGATTAAAAGTTTGTTTATATCTATATATTATTATAATGTGAATTTGACCCAAATCACACTTGTTAGTTTTAATGGGGCCTGGACTAAAATGTATAGCTATGAGTTTATGAACTATCAAACCCAAAACATGGAGATAAAACTGGGCAAATAAACAGGCCCACTGATGATATCCAACTTTACTTGTTAACTGTTAAGTGCAATTTCCAAGCACAAAGTGTAGTGTTTGGTCCATGATAAATCAGACCAAAATTGAAAATTAATTGAACTATTGGAGTATTGGATTGAAATAAATTAAATTTTAAATATTCGATTTATGTTAAATATTCAGTATTTCACTGAGCTCAGTTTCCTTTTAATATAATACCATATTCTCTTTGTTTAATTTATTCTGGAGTAAACTCTTTGAAGCTTCAATTGATTTATAAAAATCGATTATAAATATCAAGTTTAAACATAATCTAAAAATTATTGTCTAACTCTCTCTTAACCTCTTTTTTTTTTTTTACAATGATTTGCACTGGTGATGAGAAAATACTAAAATGCCCATTGTAGGCAATTCTTAACGTGCTCACCGATAATATGTAATGATCTCATCCCCTCATTATATGAAAAATGAAATTAATAGATATTTTTTTTGAATTTTTTATGCATAAATAGTATGCCCATAATGGATATGATAACATGGCTGGTGGTAATGATATAGATTGAGATTGCACTAAAATATATTATTTAAAACCGTTTTATGTGCTTGCCAATATAATAAAAGGAAGTTAAGTGATCATGATAAAGAATCACATAAATTCATTTTTTTTAAAGGTTCTATTTAGTCATTACAACCATAATTGACTTGGTGATAGCAATAAAAACCACGTAATAATTAACAAATAATTAAGTTCCTAATAAAAAGTGGGCACATTATAGTTATTTTAGAAATATACTAAACTAACATTTAATATGTTTATATATTTGATATATTCAACCATGATATTAGAACACTAGTTCAAAGATGAAAAAAAGAAAACTAAGATTTTTGAACTAAAAAGGCTTAGCTTAGGTCCCTAAAAAGGGTTTTTACAAAGGTAAAAATTTTGTTATCAAATCAGTGTATACAACTCAAACTCATTTATATTTATATTGATTCATATTAATTCAAAATAGTTGAAATCAATTAAAAAAAAAATTTAATGCTTAGAGAAGCAATGACCTAGGGCATTTCTTAATGGGCCCACATTTAGATTTATTGTTGATATTCTTGCCATTTTAGAAATTAAATATGTAGAAAAAGGATTCATTGTATATCTTTCAATCCCTTTCACATCATATATATAAATCAATTGAATAAACCTTTCTAGTTAGAGTACTTTGACTATTTCTTGGAACTACATTTATAGTTCTCCCCTTCAAAATCACTTCCAAAAATTGCAATTTTTTAATATAAATTTCATTGTATACACCATCCAAATCTAAAAATATATGCAGAGGTTAGGAAAAAGAAAAAAGATATTACATTATTAATTAATATATAGCAATTACTAAAAAATAAAATATAAAATGAAATATCAAAATATATATAACAGAGAGTGTGATATATTCATATCATAATAGCATATGAACAATAAGAAATAACAATCTCATTGAGACTAAAATTCACAAGGAAGAAAAAGGATTTAGGGATGGAATCAAACATACAATGTATGTAGATCAAATGGTTAATTTAAATTAAAGATTCTATAGGTTATATATGGACAAAAAAATTAAATTTTTGTTAGACTTCCACAATTATTAATTTAATCTCACGAAGTGTGAACTCAATAATATATAGTTTAGTCAAATCAATTCAAGGGAGGAAAAAAACCGGCGTATATAAATACATATATTATTATGTTATATATTTGATTTCATATTTATAAATTACACCAATAAAAACATTAATTATTATCTTAGCTACAAATATATATAGATGAAGGATAAACATTGCACTAACCATATTGATCAATTAATTTTTCACTACATAAATACAGAAAGAATTGACTCTCAACATCTAGAAACATTCCACATGAACATGAATGTGATTATATAAATACATATATAATGTTTTCATGGGTTTTTTTTAAATAAAAAATAAAGAAAAATAGGGTAAAGAGTAGCTATCAATTGAGTTGCAAAGAAGTGGGGGCATTGGATCAGACAGTTCAGTTTCATTGCATTATCATAGGTCAAAAATGATGTAATGGATAGAATTATAGAAATGATGGGTAGTTTGTAGAAAATTGGCAACACATAGAAACTACTTTTATTCTTAGTTTTCTCCAAATTCACACTCGAAAATGAACCAAAATTATGTCCTAGCTTGTTGACTTTGTTACTATCAAAATATAATCTGGTTTCATTGTTACAACATATTTGTATTGATTTTTATTTTGCAATAATTGCACTTGGTGTAGTAATTTGACCAAGTGATTCACTTTCAAATATTTTTACCCTAAATGTTATCTCATATTCACGAGTTGATAAATAGGATATTCTATCATTCTACTGCATATAAAATACAATAAATGATATTTATCTGTCTTGTTTTTCTATTATCAAGAAAGACTAATTTCTTTTCGTTCAATTTTACCCTTATTGTTCCTTGTACCAGATCTTCATCTTTTAAAAGATCCCGACTTCTGTTGGAAATCTGCTATGGCAGAACTCAAAAGGACATTTTGGTCAATTTACATAGAAGGGCATTGTGGCAATTACTTAATGTTAGGAATTTAAACACAATTATGGAAAAAATGATATGAACCAAATATAGCGAACACGAATTTGTTGACCCTTTGTCAATGATGACTACGTTCGAGGGCACTACCAAACCATGAGATATACTAAATTTTTGTGATTAACATTTATAGTCAAAATTGGATCGTAAATCTAAAAACCCACTAAAAAAACATTACATAGACAATAAGATTTCATAACCCAATACTTAAAAAAAACACTTTATGAACAAAATAGAATTTGTGTGGTTAAGAGAAAATCTTAAACGATTGATGAATTGTAAGGGACAAAATATTATGTACTATGTTTCACTTATTTTGAAAGAAAGAGAGTAGGGATGACAATTGGTGGAGAGGGGCCGGGGGCAATCCCCATTTTTGTCCCCGCGTTCGCGGGGAATCCCCATTCCCATCCTCATTAGTTTCGTGGGGAAAATTTCCCCTCTGTCTCCGTTCCATGGGAATCCCCATCATCGTGGGGATTTCTCGTCCCATCAGGGACGAAACCACATGGAAAGGTAGGGTGGCCCGACCCCCCAACTTATCAAATTTTTTTTTTTACTCCTATTATATATTTTAATAATAAATATATATTTTTTATTTAGTGTAAATAAATTTAATATTATTATTGGCTCTCTCAATTTTTGATCCTAGTTCCGTCACTGCGTCCCACCATATATTTTTTTAAATAATTTTTTTATAATATATAAAAATAATTCATATAATTACATATAACTAAAATATCAAAAAAATATAAAAAAATGACCCATAATTCGAATAAAAGATAAAACATAATTTAATCAAGTTAAGCTAAAACACAAAGATAAAATTTATTATTACATTTCATTAATTTTCAATACTTAAATTCACTTAGAAGCGAATGAGAAATAAGATTTTGAATTTTTGATTTACATATTAAAATATATTTATTTTTTTATAATAATTTATATTATATTATTTAAAAAATTATATATATATAAAATTCGAGGTCTGTGGGGAATGGAATGAGGATCTTTGCGGGGCGGAGAATATGATCCCCATCCCCACCCCATTTCACCATTCGGGGAAAAAATCAACCCCATCCCCTTTCCCATTAAAATGTATTTCGGGAAATCTCCACCACGTTTTGGGTGCCACCCCACTGCCATCTCTAAAAGAGAGATTATCTTATTTCTTGTATCAGATCTTCATTTCCGACAGATCATCTCCTACGCTAGAACTCAAAAAAGGGCATTGTGGTCAATTTACACCAAATGACATTGTGGTCATGGTTTTTAAATGGCTCCTTAATTTGTGGAGGAAAAAAAATCTTAAATGACTGATCATTCCGGAAAGAGGTTTTATATTACATTTAGTGTTACATCTTTTATTTTAAATTAATCACCACACATCACGTGTATTTAGTGATATCACTAATTAATATGTGACGTGTGTTAAATATTATGTAATATAAGATATAATATCGAATGTAATAAAAAATCCAAACTCGATTCGATAAATCGTAAATGAAGAAGTATTATTTCCGATTCTCACTTGATGTGAGAGAGAGAGGGAGTAAATGCATGCATTGTTTGGAAATTTGAGAAAGAATAGAGGTAGAATAACATTATCCTTGTGAGTCGATTTGTAGCTGGTGGTTAAGATAAGGCAAACCCGAAACCAAACATGATCGGTCGTGCATTTTCTTTTGTTTTTCTCAATTAATTTCTTTCTTTTTCATTCCTAATTTCTAAGGTCCCATTTCCCTCTTCTTTTTCACCAAATTATTAATTGTTCTATTCACTCTATTGCACCATATCATGAGTGTACTTTTCATATAACACTAAACTAAATCATTTTATAATTAAAATCTTCGATATATATGCAAAGACTTACTCTTTCTTGATCTCTAATTTTATATTCTTTTAGTATAAATTTATTTACCTCATATTACTAAATTATGCTCTGATACCATGTGATTAGGAAATAATTGCCTCAAATCAACGATTATCATTGAGATTACAAAAATAAATAGATACAAAGTATATCAACAGAAAAGGAAAAAAAGATAACAATAATAAAATCAAATATTCTAGAAATCTCCTAATTTATCGTTGACAAAAACGATGTTATTTTTAAGTTTTGTGCTAGTCCATTCGTTTGGGTTGATCAACCCGCAATTTAAACGTATTTGAATCGATGAAGTTTCTTTAATAATATAAATCTAAAAACATCAATCCACACCTTTTATTTAAAAAACGAAAAACAAACAATTTTACACAATTATATTTGTAAAATTTGGGTCCAACGAGGTAGTTATATATATTTGTAAAACAATAGAATTTATCAGTTATACCAAACCGTAAACAATTTTTTATTTTTTTTAATAAATATGGGTGCTAAAATATTTATCCAAATCTTTGAATCGGAGTGCTCTAACATGCCAAATTAAATACATGTTTCCCTAGTTATTTAATGCATACACAATATGTATCAACAAATTAAAATAAGAAATTATAAGTGTTCAAAAACAAATTCACAAGTAATTGTGCATTTCATTGTGTAGTTGCCAAGGAAGAATGAAAGAAAAAATGAAGGGTTTTAAAGAAGAGGCAGAGTCCAATCACTACTGTCGAGTGGGACTTTGCTGAAATACTCTTGTTAGGTATGTGTTTATATCTTCTTTTGCTTTTTTCCAACTTATTATATATATGATAATATTGTTTTGGACTTTTATCAATTTAAGAAGAAAAATATTGAGAAAAGATAAAATTACCAGTCAAAAGTTCATAATTTTTAAACCTTTGTTTGACATTTTGTGATTCCTAATTATTTAAAAATATTTTTGAAATGATAATCACAATATATGATTGTTAAACTTTAAGTATACGAAGGAATTAAAAAAGGATAGAATAATAAAATAATAATATATAATCATAATTGATAAGGCTTAAAAATGAAGATGCTAAAAAATGATATAATTTCATTTCAGACCTCAAATAGATAAATTTTATTTTTGAGGCCACAAATTGATAATCAACCTTTCATTAACTAGCATTGACTAAAGTTCTATAAATTAATATGCATTTTTCAATAATTGACTTTGAAAATGCGATTTCTTTCTATCTACCTGTTGAACTTTATTTGATTTGAGGAAGGATGATTATATTTTAATGTTGATAAAATGATTAAAGAGTTTTTATTTTATAATACATCTATTTTGATCTAAACTATTCTCAACATTAAAAAAAAGTGCTAACCTATTTACTTGTTATAAAAAGCAAATATTTAACGAGAATTGCACAAAATAACATTCGATCAATTTTATAATTAATTATACAAAAATATAGCATATATATTTTCCCTTTTTTTTTAACTTTTGGTTAATATTAGAGTTTTTTTTTTAACAGCCTAAATAAAACCTTTTTTTTACTTTAAAAATACATACAAATTTAAACATTTATATGAATACATGAAAATAATTAATAAGTGTCTTAGCAGTATATTTTATCTAATGATCAAGTATACAATACATCTGTTGGACTATTTGATGCACAATAACTTTGTTACTGTTTCATGAATTTCTTCTTCCACGATATTTTACAATCATTACATTTTTTAAGGATATATATATATACTATGCAAAAATTTAAAAATAAGATAGAATTTTTTTTTGGGTAAAAAGAAAGAAAAATAAATAGTGAAATGGGAGTATTATTTCCTCATTTTGGGCAATTATTTGAGGAATTTATGAAAGAATTGTCCCTACAATAAATCAGTCTTGATTTAAGTACAGTGGTATTGAATAAATTTGATGCTGACTGTTTACCATCAAAATTATTACTATGAAAAATGCAAAGGAGACACCAATTCAGATACACCTTATCGTTTGTCACATAAATATAATTTATATTATTTGGTTTTGTTTGTCTTAAATATTTTATTCCATTTCCATTCAAAAGATTTTATTTTTTTTTTTCATTTAATTTCATTAGATAATATGGAAAATCAAAGCTACAATTTTGACATTAGTAATCAAGTGCAGCTATTGAACTAGAAAAGGTAGGTGCACAATGGAAGTAGAAAATTTAGATGGGGCCACAAATCTAAGATAACAAAATTAAAGGACTATAAAAATAGGGGGGAGAAGGTGTTTTAATCCAACATGTTTGTTTTATTGAATTCTTTTCAATTTCTTTTAGTCATCTATATTTAAAAATATGTACTTTTTTTTGTCCACTTACTTATTACAATAGATAAATATCTTTAATTATTATTTTTTATTATGTTGTCCACTTACTTATTACAATAGATAAATATCTTTAATTATTATTTTTTATTATGTTGTCCTCTTAAACAATTAGCTTTGCAGCCTATAAAGTTCTTAAAATTTGAAATATGATAATATAATATGATTCGATAAAAATGAGTGAGTTCAAATGTAATACTCATAAAAGTATTTTTTAGCTTTTTTCATAGTTAAATAGTTTGAATGGTAGTTTTCTCAAATCTTGAGGTTTATTTGGTAATTTGAACAATCTTCATGGGTGACATGTAATTCACCCAAATAAAATGACAGTTATCTAATATAACAGACATAATTGTTGAGTTGTGTTTTTGATATTTTTAAACATAGAAGAATATAAAATAAAAGAGGCAAAATCCAATAAAATTTTCAGGACCAAATATATATATTTTGATGAAATATGTTTCCTTAAATTAGAATTTTTTTTAAGATTTAAAAAAATATTAAAAAAAGGTAATAATTTCTCAGCTTTTAACTAGTTTAAACTTTAGGACAAAAGTAAGAGAATTGAGCTCAAATGTCCAAAGGCAATTAAAGGTCGGCTGCTTTAAAAAATAACCAAACATAAAAAGCTGAGTGTGAGCTGTTAAGCATACCCTTTTATTTATGCCCTTCTTCATTTTTTATTTTTCTTTATCAATTTATCTTTATTCTTTTTTCTTCCATTTTAAATATGTATGAGGTTGAAAATAAGATCAAACTATTCAATATTCAATTTGAGATTACTCGTTACGAGTTAGTTTGAGGTCGATTTGAATAATGTAGTAGATAAATTTGAATATAATTTTATAATTGATATACTTTAAAGACTGTAGTCCAATAAATAGAATAAATGAAAATACTAAGTAAGGTAAATGAGGAAAATCGAGTTATTTTATTAGTAAATTGATATTTTATTTGGATTCTATTAAATAATTAAAGTTAATGAAGATAGCATTTTAATATATCGAGAAACATAAATAAATAGTAAATTATTATTTAGCCATTGATGTTATTTATAAATATAATATGAATGGAATATTAAACCGGAAAAATAAAATACTAGACCTCAAATTTGTGTGAGATAAAAAAATAAAAAAGATTATACCAAATATATTTACTAACTTTCTCTTAAAAGTAATAAACTCTATTTATTAGCTACTCTTTCTCAAATAAATAAATAAATTAGCTACTCTTTATGATATACCAAATACTATTTGGAGGTCAACGACCTAAAAAGGTCCAATTGGGTAAGTAAGGGAAAACCCACAACTTGATCACACTGTATATAAAATCATTCTTAATTACTTTGTTTTAATTTTCAGAATCTTTTAATTTATTTGAAAATTAATTTATTTAACCGAGCAATAATTTGCTCCATATACACATTTAATGCTTCTAATTATTTATCTGTATTGGAACTTGGAAGGGGAATATGTAGGTATTTATTATTTTATTAACTTATTTAAGTTATGTTTACGACAATCAAGATTCAAATATCAATTAACTTCATTTGCCCAATGAATACAATTAAATTTAAATTAAAAGATAGAACCAGCCATTGTTTCTGTTTATTAATTAGAATTGTACATCTAACTAACACCTTAAATGTGAATTAGCAATTAACCCACATGTCATATTATTGTATGTTATAATTAATTAGTATCAATACTAATCTTTTTCTTCCTAAGATCATTTGTTATAATATATGTTTCAGTTTAAATACATATATGACTTTGTAAACTACAATTTAATTTTTTTTTCTCATTAACACAATTTATGTATAATATATTTGAATATTATATGAATGAAAAAAAAAAAACTTTAAATGACATTTAACAACCTCTATATTTTGGTCTCCTAGTCCTCGTCATCTTTATTTATAGTAGACTTATTTTCTTGCCAGAATCCTGAAATTTTGCAGCTACAAATTTATTTGATAGAAGAAGGAAGAGTAAAAAAATGACAAGGAAAAAAGAAAAAATAATAAAAATCCAAAAAAAGTAAAAAAAAAAAAAAAAAAAAAAAGAAGGTCGAACTAAAAACGTGCAAAAACATAAAACGTTACAAGAAATTAATAATTAATTTCTCAAGTTTATTCCTTTAATTATTTTTAATGTTATATAACAAAAATGAGTTATTTTATCAAAAAACATTTTTATCCCTCAAAACTTAAGGACTAAAAAATCGATTTTGATAACATAACATGTGCACAACCACTGTTTCAAAATTTGGGGACCAAAAACTTTAATAAACCTATAGGGAGAAACAATTTGTTTCTTTCTCAAAATACAAAAAATATATATATTTTGATAAAATGTGAATATGAATTCACATTTGCTCTACTTAAAACTTTCTATTGTTGGCTTTTAAAATTTGACTTACTTTCAGCTGTGAATAAAAAAAAGAAAAAAAGGCCCTAATAATTGTGTGAAGTATTAATAAAAATAGATATGGTGATTATGCATTGTGTTAATAAATTGTTAAAAAGTTGTTAAACAGTGAGAAACTAGAAAGGTCTAAAATTTGAGTCAAATTAGCATTATTTATTTTATGAATAATTTTAATTAATTCAATCTTGTTGCCACGTGTCACAAGTAAAGGCTCAAATAGCATGAAAAATCCATGCAAATGCCAATTTCTCCTATTATACTCAACTTTTTCCTGTAAAAATATTCAACTCCATTGACATTTTTATGTGTATACATTATTCGTAATCTATACATATATGTAAGAACCCTCTTTCTCTCTCTCTCATGTTATTTTCCACCTCCCATCATTTTACTTATGGTTTTTATCATATCTTAAGTTTCTCTCTCTAGATTTTCTCTATCTGGAAGAGAGAGGGTGGAGCCCAGAACTGGTCCTCTGCTTTGCTGGCTTGAAGCTCTCCATTGTTGGTTTTTAATGGGGTTTGTCTGCTGAGAGATACCAGAGTTTCAGTTGCCCCAATCAAATACACCATAATAGTAATAATAGTAACACCACTCTCTCTCTCTCTCATTGATAATTCTTTTTTCACCCAGCTTTCTCTCTCCGCATATTGTTTTTTCCCTTGTTCTCTCTTCTTCCTGTACCTCATCATCATCTTCTTGTTCTTGTCACTGCCCACAAAGAAAAAGGAGGATTAGAGACCAAAAACCCAGTTTAAAGTTTCTTTCTTTTCTTTTTTTCTCCAAATTTCTCCTTGATTTACTGGATCCACAGATCTAAATCTCCTTCGCTTTCAGATCTTTCTTCATCCCAATCAACTCTAAAGGTAAAGTCTTTAGCTTATTTCACACCATCTATTTTGCTCTAACTTACTTTTTTGTCTGAAATATTTGTTGTGGTGGATATTGAAACATTCAAGAAAATGGGTTTTCTATCTTAGTTTCAGATTCTTGTAGTTGGACTTTACAATTTGAACTCTTGATCAACCCTTCTTGTTTCCAAAGTCTCCCTTTTTCCATTTTGTTGATTTTTTTATTTTTATTTTGTGGCGGTTATGGTCTTGGAGGTCATGGTCAGAGATCTGTTTCACATTCAAAGTCCTTCATTTCCCATCAGTCTTGCAGCAATTATTGGTTTAATTTAACATATAGTAATTAACAAACGTCTTTTAATTGCTTTCTATTTTTCAAGATTATTGTTGCTCAAGCTCTGATTTTGTCTCTATGGTTATGTTGCTAGACTTCTACTGCCCATAGTTTGGAGAAGGAACTGATTTACTATCATAAGTAGAGTTTGATTTGTTCCCAAGCTATTGAAAGTGCTCATGAAATGTGGATGATTTGGAGGGTGGTTTGGATGAGATGAGGGATGTTATCTGGATTGATGAACTTTTTGAGGGCCTGTTTTCGGCCAAGTGCGGATCGATACGTTCACACGGGCTCGGATGCGACTGGTCGCCAAGACGGGCTTTTATGGTATAAGGACTCGGGCCAACATTTCAATGGAGACTTCTCTATGGCTGTAGTTCAAGCCAATAATTTACTAGAGGATCAAAGCCAGCTCGAATCTGGTTCTTTGAGCATAAGTGAATCGGGTCCGTATGGTACTTTTGTGGGGATTTATGATGGACATGGAGGCCCCGAGACCTCCCGGTTCATCAACGATCACCTCTTTCAACATCTGAAGAGTACGTCTTTTTCAGCTTTGGAAATTTGAGTTGCTATTTACTTGGTTTAAATGTCTGATTTGCTAGAGAAATAAAGGGTTTGTGATATGTGATGTATCTTATGGGGATGATAACTTGGTTCTTTATGTAATTTCTTGTAATCTTTGGTTGATTTTGTGTTTATTGATTGTGAAGGGTTCACGGCAGAGCATCAATCAATGTCAGTGGAGGTCATTCGAAAGGCGTTTCAAGCAACCGAAGATGGGTTTTTCTCGGTTGTGAGCAGACAATGGCCCATGAAACCACAGATTGCAGCGGTCGGGTCTTGCTGCCTTGTCGGGATCATATGCAGCGGAACTCTTTACATTGCCAATCTTGGTGATTCCCGGGCCGTTTTAGGGAGGCTTGTTAAGGCCACAGGGGAAGTACTCGCCATTCAACTCTCGGCTGAGCATAACGCTAGCTTCGAGTCTGTTAGACAGGAGCTGCAGTCTTTGCACCCTGATGATTCCCATATTGTGGTCCTAAAGCATAATGTATGGCGCGTGAAGGGTCTTATTCAGGTTCGTTTCTCGTTTCTCTACCACTTTTTATATAGAATTGGGAAAGAAAATTTAACTGGGAGTTGACAAACAAATGTAGAATAGAGATTGATGCCATGATATGATGGTGAAAATCTCAACATAGCGTTTCTATTGTGAGGAAATGTCCTTAGCGACATGTTTTATGTTCGTTTTCTTTTAATAAATGATTCTTCTAGCATGTTGTAAACCGAATAGCATTTTTTCAACATTGTCATTTAGAGCTTCTTGGTTTCTTGTGAGCCACTATGTATGGAATTACATGATTGGGTGTCGCTATTGTGTCGTTACAGATCTCAAGATCAATCGGAGACGTGTATTTGAAAAAGGCTGAATTCAACAGGGAGCCATTATATCAGAAATTCCGACTTCGTGAACCCTTTAAAAGACCGATTTTGAGCTCAGATCCTTCGATTGCTGTGCAACAGTTGCTGCCTCATGACCAATTCCTTATATTCGCGTCAGATGGCCTTTGGGAGCACCTTACCAATCAAGAAGCAGTCGATCTTGTTCAAAATCATCCTCGCAACGTAAGATATTTACTCAAATCCATTATTAGCACATCTATAATTTGAACCCTACGACGTTCTCGATATTTCATAATTTTTTCCCTCAAACTCGTGCTGTTATGAAAAGCTTAAATGGATCTTAGGCTCTGCATCTTGATATAGATTTTCCTTTTGTATTCACAATATTCATCATCTTAAGGAGTTCATTAATGTAATTCAATGTTAATCATCATGAAAGCAAGGACTGACATGATCGCTTATATTTCTCGCGTCGAGACAACGTATATGAAGTGTAAGACATAAAATAGGCTGAAATTTTATAAGAAAAAGGGTAAAAAATTATTTTCTCATTCGAACTATACATGATTCGACAATTTTTTATTTTTTGTGTATTAACATTGAAATGTTCTATTTTGATGTATGAACTTTAAATTTGATGCATGTTACGGTATCAGTCATACATGTGTTCGAAATCATCGATTAGGATTCGTTTGATACCATAAAATGCATTAAATTTAAAGTTCATAAGGCAAAGAAAATCATTTCATAGGTCATCCAAAACAAAGTGTCGAATAATGTACTAGTTCAAATGAGAAAATGTTTTCCGACCATAAGAAAAAATGAGGAACATGGATCACATTAAGGTTAGCAAAAGTGTCATTTTGTTCTATGCCCCTTTTTTGGACATGTGCATATGACCCGACCATTAGATGCTCTACCGTGTCACACATGGTATGTATTCGATATTGGTTCTCATTCCATAGCTCTAACCATGCAGGGGAGTGCTAGAAGATTAGTCAAAGCAGCACTGCAAGAGGCAGCGAAGAAACGGGAGATGAGGTACTCGGACTTGAAGAAAATCGACCGGGGAGTTCGCCGTCATTTCCATGACGACATCACAGTAGTGGTCGTGTTTCTCGACTCACATCTCGTGAGCAAGGCTAGTTCTGTCCGGAGTCCCAACATATCGGTGAAAGGAGGCGGCATCACCATACCGGCCAATACACTCGCGCCTTGCACCACCCCGACAGAGCCAGTTGCAACTTGACAATGCTCGTCTAGTCTCTAATGTCGTTATTACCTGTTTTACCCTTGCTCATGTGAATACAGGTAGCCCCTTGAATTCTTTAATGTACACCGTACGTACGTAACTTTTTAACCGAAGAAGACTAATACTCGACGTAGTGAGAGAGAAAGGGTAGATGGATTAAAGCGAACCTCAAGGTGACAGACAATCATATCGTAATTTATCTTTCAACTCTTGTTGTCTTCTATGTCGTCCTCGTTTATTTGATCTTGATTCACTTTTGTATATCCTGTTTCCTTCAAGATAAATGACCCAGTTTTATTTTTATTTGAGACTAAGTTTCTGTTCATCACTTACCAGGTTTACAGCTCAAAATCCATAACTAGAAGTTCTTTGTTTCTCCTTTGTTTCTTTTCACAGTGTTTTCATGGTACCATTGTTGTCTGGTAATATAATCTCTCTCTCTCTCTCTCATGTGATGACATGAACTTAACATGAACAAATATTAACAAAATAAGCAGCAGATATTAATGTAATGATTTGGTAAACAAATATTAATATAGGATCGAAAAATTTCTCTTTACTGTATAATCAAGCCAAGTTCAACAGTTTTTGGGTAGGGCCTATGTTATTGAAGCCCAATTAAAATTAGTTCAATATTCATAATTTTGGGCCGAAGGTGGGCCCCACTCTATTCATCACGAAAGGCAAAATGTGGACACATTATTAAGCCCATAATCGAGCACGACAAAAAACATTATTGTCTTGTCTTAAATTATAAAAAAAAAACACCATTCTTAAACTTTTGCAAACACAAAAATTAGGGGAAAATGGCAAAAATCATAAATTGACTCCACATCAGAAATAAATTGGTCACGTGAGACTATGATCGGTTCTTTACCTTTACTATAGGTAAATTGATATTGTTGGCAAAAAAGGATAATATAAAGGGTATTTTCAGAAACTCAAAAAATTAAAAGATAAACTCATAATTAGGAATAATATACGAGCTATTTTTACCATTTTTTTCTTAATAATTAGGATAGATCTAGTAACTACTGATAATTTATTTCACCTCAATTTGATAAATATTACACAATTTTTTTTTTTTAAATAATATGTTTGCATACTAAAGTTTTAAAGCTTGTTTGATGCATAATTGAAACAGTAGTAAAATAAAGGTTTTTCGAACATGAATTATACATATTTTTTTTAATCTATTTTTTTTCCCGATTATAACATGTACTAAAAAGTAATTTCTGACCAAGAAACGTACATGTAATAGAGGATAATTTTGTCATTTTCACTTTAATTATCCGATCCATCCCAAAATCTACATTAAACCTAATTTATTCCCCATTTCTAAAATTAGCCACAAATTCAAACCGTTCATGAGTTTCTTTACCTTTGAAAACTAGTTACAACACCAAATTTTCTCATGTTTTAAACAATGTTCTAAAATTAGCTAGACGCTAGTCGGACGTTTGATTGGTGCCTAGCGCCTAGGATGACTGGTTGAAGCCTTCGTTTAGCTATTTTTCTTATTGTTTTTATCTCTAAAAGATATTTTTGAAACTCATATATATATTATTTATGTTGTAGGACAAGTAAAATCTCGATATTTTATTTGAATTATATTTATATATAACTTATTAGTTATTCATGACTATAAAATTAAATTTTTTTTGTATTTCTTAATTCGATAATTTTCTTTCTATATTATATTAAATATTATTAATTTGATCGAAGTTTATAGTACATTAAGAACACCTTCGTTTTGCTAAAAAGTAAAAAAAAAAATTATTTCGCACATGGTTCATCCATGACCAAATTGTTTCGCCTAGAGCCGTCTAAGGTTGAATTTTTCCGCTTAAGACCGCCTAACTCCTAAAGTAGCCGAACTGATAAAAATTGGCGGTTAGGAACCGCCTAAAATAATAAAAAAATAGAAAATGATAAAAATATCCTTCAACCACACATTTGCAGATCACTTGTGCGGTTTTGTATTGAAATTTACTGTTATAGGTTGTAAAAAAAAAAAAACATATAATTACATTGTGATAAAAAAGTAAAAAATGATTGATTCGAAAGTGAAAAATCAAGTACAATACAGGTTAGAAAATGATATTAACCAATAAATTAATAATTGGTGTGTGTCATATTCTAATTTCTAAGCCTATCTTCTCAATGGGTCTAAGCAACTAGATAATGAATGACACGTTTCCACTTCTCCACCGTCAGATTCCGACCAATAACATCAGCCATCGGCCTGCTTTGTTTTGTTGTACCTTCCTCCATATAAAGTGTTACCAAAATCACTACGCAACCACGCTTCAACAGGTTGTACACTCGATTTTATTTTCAATTCTTTTATTTTAATTCACAATTATTGAATAGAACCCTTTCTCACATGATGCATGATTTAACATACTGACAACTTACTTGATTTCAATCGTCAGATCTCAGTTTTGTTCATCCATTCTCCGCCAATTTTCCTCGCTTTCTCTCGATTGAGGAACAGTAAAGAGGTATGTGATTTTCTAGATCCAACTCGACCACATTCAGTTCCAATTGGTTCGAATAATCTGAATTTATTTGATTTTTTATTTTGATTGATCGATTCCGGTTTGAGTATGGAATCTGCTTAATTTTGCCCCAGTGGAGTTGTAATTTGCTTGGTTAATCCGTGGAGCTGAATATGAATTTGATTCGTCCATTTTTATAGTTGCTGCGCGTGTTTTATCTGTGGTTGAGGATTGCTGTTTTTAGGAGAAAAGTTTGAGGGTAAAGGTGTGATGGTAGTTTATGTGTCGTTAATTTGTGGTGATCCAATCTCGAAGCTCGGTTTCACGATAGTTGCTTTCGTTTTTGATCGAATTAGTTAGGAAAGGATGGAGATAGTTGCTGAGTTGCTGCAATTAAATTTGTTTGCTTCAAGTATGGTTGAACTCTCTCATCTCTCTCTAATCCTGTTTGGTCCAAACTATTGTGGATTTTGTAGGTTAAATATGGGTAAGGCACAAAACAACACTGACATGGAGGACGATTCTCTGGAGATTGGAATGGGTATATTCTCATCGTAAATAATCATCCATCAGTTATTAATACTAGATGTTTATGTGCATCTAAGTTCACACACACGCGCACACACACACACACATCTAAGCATCATTCACTCTTTGTCTCTCAGTTTATATTTGCATCAGTCTGAGCTTAGTATAGACTAGATAGGATGTAGGAAAATTTGTGTCATTTTTTTTGGGATGGGAGCTGGATTTCTTATAGTTGATGAATACACATTTCTATCTGCAACTAATGATCTATGAAATTTAAATGAAAAGATTCCAAATTGGGTCTGGATTTTGATTATTTCTGTGTTCACAGGAAATTACAGGGAAATTGAAATAAATATAGGTGTCTCCCTCTGCGGTTTGTAATAACTAATGGCTAATCTTGCAATCTGAATTCTGATGTCATTCTTAACGGCAAATGTATACATGCCAAAGGGGTTGAGAAAAGAAAACATTTGATCCCTGTTTTCATAAATTTCAAGTGTGTTCTATTGCCTCTGGGATAGATATTAAGGTGACCTTCCCTGCTATTATAGGTAGTACTAAGATCTGTTTCATGTTCTATACCCCTTCGAAGTCTTTTTGATTTTTTATGTTTTATGTAGCTGTAGTTAGATGCACCCAGGGCAGTTACTAAGCAACCGATTGAGGAACAGTAAAGAGGTATGTAATTTTCTAGATCCAACTCGACCACATTCAGTTCCAATTGGTTCGAATAATCTGAATTTATTTGATTTTTTTTTTATTTTGATTGATCGATTCCGGTTTGAGTATGGAATCTGCTTAATTTTGCTCCAGTGGAGTTGTAATTTGCTTGGTTAATTCGTGGAGCTGAATATGAATTTGATTCGTCCATTCTGCCCTAATCGCAAAATATCTCTTCTCCACACATCAGGTATCTGCTGCCTGCCATTGCAATAGCTGAAGCGGCTCCTCAGCCTGTTATAACTGCCGTTTCCACAGGTTCTTTTTCCATTATAATTGTTGTTACTTCCGTTTTAAGTTTTCTGTGTTTTAAGTGTTGATGTCATTCCGTTCGTAGCCACTAATGGAATTTTACTTCGCAATTTTGGTTTTGAATTAGTATCTTGAGTCTCTGAATTCGAAATTTGGGCTTAAGTTATTATTTGCTGCAATTTCTCAAGTTTGATGGCTTTGATTTTTAAATAATATTAGCAAAGTATTTTTCTTTATCAATTTTTTGTTTGATAATCAAGTAAAGATTTTCATCACAAAAAGGATAAAATTTTCTTCTTTTCGTTTCATGTCCTAACAATTTTGATTCAAAGAAGAGTCTTGACATCTACACTTTCTTCTGTTTTCATTTACAAGGTTGATTATTTTGGGTGTGGGATGATTCATCAAAATGAGAATTTTTGATGAAACCTCAAAGGGAAGTTGGGGAAAGTATTTCACCATTTAATCATTGTTTTGCAGTTGAGTAGGGTGACATGGATGTTGAAGTCGACCATTATGTTGTTTTGGGACTACCTTCTGGTGAGGAAGGTGCCAGGCTTTCAGAGCAAGAGATTAACAAAGCCTATCGATCGAAGGCCAGAGAGCTACATCCTGACAAGAGACCTGATGACCCCAATGCCCATGCTAATTTTGTAAAGCTTCAACATTCCCTTGAAGTTCTCAAGGATGAAAAGGCTAGGAAGCTCTTTGATGATCTACTTAGAGTAAAAAGAGAGAAGCTTCATCGCCAGGGCCAGCAAGATTCCAAGCGCCGGAAGATGATGTCAGATCTTGAAGAAAGAGAGCGTGCTGCTTTTGCCGAAGACACTAGAATGAGTGCCCGAAAAGAGGAAGAGAGAATAGCTCGTCAACTGAAGGAGGAGATCGCAAGAATCCGTGCAATGCATGCCAACAAAATGCCAGCTGGTGCAACCACTTTTAAGCAAGATACAACATCAAGGGGAAGAGATAGCATGGATGGTGGAGGTAAAGGATTAGACAAGGAGAAGGTTCTTAAAGTTTCATGGGAGAAGACTGATGAAGGCTACACAGCTCAGAGACTTCGTGAAATTTTTGAAGAATTTGGTACTGTAGAAGATGTAGTCATTAAGAGTTCCAAAAAGAAAGGATCAGCGCTTGTTGTAATGGCATCCAAGGATGCTGCGGTAAGTTATTTTTGTAAGTCTTTGAATCAGCTTGGTTGGGTTGTTGTGGGTTTCTCACGTTGAATTTGACTGGCAGGTTGCTGCAACTGGGAATGTGTTAGGACATCTTTCAAATCCTCTCTTAGTTTTACCTCTTCTACCTACTTCGTCACCTGTCTTTTTTACTTCTGAGAAAAATGAGCCTGATGGTCCAAAAATGAGCAATCTTGTTGGTGCTGGATATCAGGCATATGAAGATTCAGTGCTGGAAAAAATGAAAAAGGTTGGTAACTGCATGAAAATTGTCTCTTCACTATGTATACATGTCTTTTTTTCTCCATTAGTCCATGCTTTTCTTTAAAGCCCATAAAATGTCTTCTAAGTTCGCACATGAATAGTATCATTCACTTCATTTAGTATGTCTGTATACCAAATTTATTTGCCCATTTCCTAGTTTTTTATTATGATGACGGTGTGGATGGGAACTCATTGTAAGCCCTGTAATTTATGAGTGTGTGTGTGTGTGTTGGTGGAGACAAGGGTTGGGAGGGGGGGAGGGTGATAGAACTTCTAGTGTAATATTGAAACATTTTTGTCGTTTAGGCTCCTGGTTACTGTTACTGTTAGTTTAGACAGCAGTACTATATAGTTTGTTTCTTCATCTTACTTTGAATCGTCCATATGATTTAAAAAGTAGCAAAAAAAAGTAATTCCCGCTGTTAATAGATGAATTTATTATTTATACCATCTTTCTAATTACATTTCATTTTATGGTGACAGGCTTCTAAGAGCAGCCAAAAGTGACTTGTTAAGAGCAGCCGCAGCAGCACGCTGGAGTGGCGCCCACCGCCACTTTTTCTCTTCCAGGAAGGCTTCATTTTCTACGCTATTGTGTAGAAATAAACAGCCCGGCGTCAAGTGTGAAGCCACACTATTCCAGCGCCATTATTTTCTGTTTCTTTTTACTTTTTTTTTTCTTAAATATTTTGTGAGTTTTGGGCCAACTATTGTGAAAATGAGAAATAGAAATGTCCTTAATTTAATAACTATAGACCCAATTTATATATTTTATAAATATTTGTTAATTTTATAAGAATTTGAGGTAATAATTTTTCAATATGAATGGTAATATAAAAATGTAAAATAATATGGGTGATAATTTGAACCACGTTGATAATAATATACAAAGTTTAAAATAATCACGGGGTCATTTTTCAACAAGGATAGTAAAAATATGAGAATCGAGAAACAATTATATAAAATTACTAAAAATAGATTAAAATACATAAATATAAAATTACAAAAAAAAGATTAAAATGCATGAAAGAAAATATAAAATAACTGAAAATTAAATAAAATATATGAAAACAAAACATAAAATTACTGACAATATGTAGCATCTATTTCACTTTCAATAAAAATAAGTCTTTTCTTTTTCATTTTACATTGAATTTTATTCAATTAATTAAATGATTTTTTTTATTATAAAGAGTAAAAATTATATTAATATGTTATCTAATTATAAATATAAAAAAATTAAAAATATAATTAAAAAAATTAATAATTAAAAATATTAAAGAATATTCTTTTTTAATGTAAAATTTAGTGCAGACTGCTGGAGATAAAATACTGTTTGTGCACTAAAGTGGTGCAAATTCTATGCTATTTTAGTGCAAACTGCTAGAGATGCTCTAAAGCATGATGAAGGAGGTTTATGAAGAAGGGAATTGTGTACCATTAGGTAGCTATTGAAACACAATTTTATAACATTTCTGTTCTCGGGACATTATAGCCATAGCCTGCCATGCATCTTCAATTGCACAAACAAGATATAGAAACTTACCAGGACATTGTTCAGCAAAGAATTTATAGTTTTGCACAACCTCCATACATTGTATTAACATGTTGAATGTTTCCACCACATACACAGCCTTGTAAGTTTCTTTATCGTGACATAAGAAAGGCACATGAATGTTCTATCTGTATGGTGTATTTCTTATCTTAATCGATGGCACATATCGCTTGGTGCTGATTTTATACAGATGGTATTTTTGCTATCGTTAGACTTGGATTTCGGTTACTGCTTACAGACGGGATAATATACGTTTGAAGGCGTTATCTGGAGTGTGGAGTATTGGCTTCTTACAGGGTTGAAGATGTTGTGAAGAGCAACAGCTCTATATGTAGGTATGTGTATAATGAGTGCATGTTTTTATGGGTAAATCAAAGGGAAAAAATCAATCTTTTGAGTGTCTGCTATATACATTTTTAATATTATTATACGTTACTCCATTATTAGGGGGGAGGGGGATATAGTGGTAAATTTCTATTGACGTACAAATTATTCAATTTTTCTCATATAATTAATTGAATATGAAGCTTTAAAAGTAGAGATGTTTTCAAAATTAATGTTTAAATAAAATAAATAAAATATTAAAATATAAATAAATCCATGTCATTTAAAAAGTCATTATCAATCTTTTTTTTTTTTAGCTTTTGTGTACCATGTATGGATTGTGGTATCATCAAATTTCTTTCCGACCACATGACGTAAGACACTATGCACTTAAATTGCACACGTGTATATTTATATATACAATGCTGTTGTGATGATTGTTTGATCCAAAATCTAGTAAATGCACGATATCTATATCCTTATCTTAGAGTTTGAAATTAACGTACACTAATATTAACCATAAAGAATAAACTAAATATGCAATAATATATTAAAACTTGACTACAAATATAAGCCTAATACTGTATGCTAATAACTGTGAAAAACTATAACCCATGATTTATACAGTAATTTAGTGAAAAATGAATTCGATTATTCGAATTTTTTTTTATGATCCCATTAACCCCATCAATTAAAAAGATTCGTGAAATAAATCAAGTTGCAATCTACAATTTAAAAACCGTATGTAAGTTTATGAAAATTAGATTGGTTTATGTGCATTATGACTCTTGTCTCATTTAAATTTGCAAAAAACTATATAAGTAATATTCAAACTTCCATATATCATTATAAAACCTAAAATTTCAAACTCCAATTACAATTAAGAAAACATTACATAAATTCAACCCACGGAAACCCCGCGGGTCAATGGGTCCCACCCCCAACCGCAGCTATAACACGTGTACTCTCATCTCTCCTTCCTCTCTCTCTCTCACTCACCTAAATCACTTCACTCTCTCTCTCTTCAAAATACACAAACTTATAATCCAGCCATGAAAACACTAATCCACTCTGATTATGCAAAGCTCCATAAATTAATCCCCAAACACTGTGATTAACAAACTGCATTAGCGACCATAATCACAGCAACATAGAGATGATTGCTCTTCACAGCATCAACTACACCAGCTTAAAGGATTTGATGCCGGAGTCGCCGCCGTCCACGGCGTGCTGCCGGGGGGACAGCTGGCGGGAGATTCCGATCAAGGATCCTCTGTTGCAGCACGCTGCGTGGGCCTACTTGCAGCCGATGGTCGAGCAGCGCCGGAGCGACGGCGCCCGCTGGTGGCGGAGGTTCCATGAGAAGTTTTGCCGGCTGTTTAGCTGCTTCAACGACGTCGTATGGGTTCTGTTTGAGAGTTGGTTCTCTGAGAAACGCGGTCAACGGCTCCTGATTAAAGTTGACCGACTGTGAGACCTTTTTTTTAGGTATTTTGTAAATATATTATACGGACTCTTTATTCTTGGAATATTCTCCCATTTTTATTTTTGTAAATGATTATTGAGAAATATTAATTTGTTTTGATTTACATTATATCGGATTAATTAACTTGACAATTTACTAGCCGTCATGATCAATAGAAAAATTTGTATAAATTCGTCTCATAAATATAATTTTATAATGACTAATTTTGTATGAGATTGAATGTTTTATCTGTACGTGAATCTTTAGTTTTTTCTTTCTTTCTAGAATTTTGTGATAATAGTGTCTTAAAGTTCTTTAAGATGAGAAATTTTTAAAATACATTATCAAAAAACTTTGTGATGTACAACTCAATTTAAATTATTCTCTGTTACTACCGTTAAATTATTATTTTAATATGGTCATATAAGTTAGGTTTTTTTTTTTTTATGTAAAAAAAGAAAAAAAAATATAACTTAAGGGAAATGCGATATTAAAAAAGGTTGTGTTCAAACCTAAGTTATGGTTGTTAAGTATGACATTTATGTGTGAAGTTCTACCAACAAAAAGAAAAGTGAGATAAGATAATTAATTTTATTAGGAAAATGACACATTTCAAATAGACATACACGTTAGGTTAACATATTTAAGTGCGTGTATAAATGAATGAATAAAAGGGAATTAAGTAGATTTGCTAACTAAAATTTCATTTTTAATTCTGTATATAGAAAATTTATCATTTTTAAACAATTAAGTATTTCTTTTTAATTTTAATCTATTATATTTTAATTTTTTTTTCAATTTCAATCATTTTTGATCAAATTTTTCAAAAATGCTATTATGATTGTCGAATTTGACTGTCATGTGAGATTCCGATGATCACATTAGAATTTTTGATGGCCAAGTCAGTAATTTTAAAATTTTCAACATTAAAATTAAAAAAAAAATTAAATTATAAAAGATAAAAATTGGAAAATAAATATTTTGTTGTAAAAAAAAAATGTATAACAAAATTGAAATTATCCCTATTATTTATTATATGAAAGTACAATTTACAAATATAATTCATTTCATGCGACAAAGTTTCACATATTCACTAATTATATTAATATTAACAAATTCATATATGAAACTATTTGGATCATCGCACTTGTCGGGTGATAATGTCATATGCTTTTTTAAGTACCAACTTTAGTTTTCATTGGTTTGGCACAACAAGTTTGAATATGATGTCACAAAATTAAAGCTACGTGGAGCATTACAAGTGCCTAAATTATTTTATTTTAGAAACATAGTATGCAAATATTATTTAACATATATGTCACAAAAATGCATAAACGCGTTAATGAATACATATTTTATGTTTATTCTTTTTGGCATTTGAGTTGGCAACACTTTATTCATGACGATGATTGGGGTAATTGATTTGTCCTAATCTCTAAATAACGACAAATATATTCTGAATTGGCAGAAGTTTTACTAACAACAATCATGTGTATTTAATAAGTTATTTCTTTCCTTTCCAAATTTTTTTTTATATTTATTTTTCGTTTATATTCCAGGTGTTTCCGATTAATATTGAGTATATAGTAAATCTTGATTCAATCTCCATTTAAATAGTTTATCCTAAAATAAATTTAGATGCAATTCATACTTCATGTTCAAATGTTCACCATGAACAACTCTTAATATATTCACCTATAACGTGTAATAATTTCATTTTTTTGTTATATGAAAAGTGAAATTAATAAATATTTTGGATTTTCTGCATTAGGACTGATAATTTAAATTTTGATTAATTATCTTATTAGTACTTTTTAGGAGAAACACCACATTAACGAGACAATTTAATGTATTTAGTATCAAATGAATGTTATCAAATGAAAGTGCTGTAAATTTAATTTTGGTCCATGTAAACTTTTAATATACATGCTTTTAATTTGATATCATACTTTAATTTACAAATATAATATATATTTTTTATTTTTGGATTATGAGTTGTGCATTACCTCAGTCTTAAAATTGAATTGATAAAAGAGTCTCACAATTAGCATCCTACACTTTTGATAAAGTAGCCCAAGAGAAAAAACTCATGCACTATTTCCATCACTAAAATTATATCCATAAAAAATGGACAAAACTATGATCCTAATTTGCCATTTTTTACTATAGAAAATTAAAAGACAGGAAATTTATCATCAATTTAGTTAAAACCGTGTGAAACAATTCTAAAATAATATTAAAATTTCAAATTAATCAATTCAACTAACGCTAAGATTAGCTGGGTTTTCCATTTATGATTGAATCCCAATTTGTCAAATATTCTTTTAGAGTTCGACTAATTATTCACATGGCTGAACTTCAACCTTAATTAGCAATCCCTTTTCAACAACCTTTTGAACAACATGGTGTTGACGTTGTAATTTGTTTTAGTTGTAAATTTTTATTCAAACACTTAAATTAATCGATCTAGCTTAAATAGATCAAATTGAACAAAGAAATTGAATAAAGAGTAAAGTATGTAGAAAATACTGTGCCCGAAGCCTACTCGAACGAATTTAGTCGGCTAATTCCGATTGGTTTTATGTGGTCGGTCAGAATCGTATTTAATATATGTAAGAAAAATGCATTCTTTTGTGTTTGAATACAAAAATTTTCCAACCATTTCTAAGTCCTAATTTCTACTATTTATAAGCTAAGGGAGATCACAAGTTAGTGGGGATCATGCACATTTCTCCCTCGTTTTTGGCCTATTTTATAGGAAGTGAGAAGTTAATTTTTTTCTCCACTATCCCCTATTAATCAAGAATATCTTGACAGATCTTTTGGGAGCCTAATCGGATGTTATTCTTGACCTTCTGAACCACATCCTGGCCTGCACCTGCTGTTATAAGATCATCATGAGATCGGTTCTTGTCGGGATTTTGATCGACTGACCCAGGGTTCACTCTGGTCGGGTCTTCCATCTAATGACACGTCGAGTTGGGTGTTCATATCCTACCTATCGGTTTGGGTTGGATATGACTAGGTCATGTGTTTTGACCGGACTCGGATCGGGGTCCAACATATGGCATTAAATAATAAATAATTCTTTACTATTAATAAGAAACAGCTAAATATGATTGGTGCAATATTTGTTCTTTTATTGGATGATTTATATGTAATCAAGAATTCTCCCATTTTACGTTATTTTTACTTTTAGCAAGATCCAATTCCATGCAACACTAGTTTTTACCTTTTCCAATTTAATTGTATTTAATATTACAACGAGTGAAGTATACTAAGTTTTAGGTTTAAGTCTCCAACTAAATCTTCACTCAAATAAAATAAAACAAACTTAAAAAATGGGCCATACCTAGTGAAGTGAAATGTCATTATTAATTAGTTTCGTTGAATATTTCTGGCCCAATTAGCCCAATGGGCTGGCCATAATTGTTCGAATTTTGAAAATGAGGACAATTTTTATTTTATAGGAAAATTGAAACTTTGAAAAAAAAGAGAGAAAAAAATAAAATATGCAAGACAATTTGATTTTGCGGTCTAATGAAACAATTTAGTTTGGAGATTTATGTTCGTTAAATAAAAGAAAACCAAAATTAAAAAAAAATTACTATATTTTAGTGATGAAACCTCCTTTCATAATCATTTTTATTTAGAAATATTCTTTTATGTCTAGTTGTTAATTTTTTTTTTTAACCAAGGTAAATGATTTGTAATTGATTATATTTTTCTAACATTTGATAGTACAAGTTTTAAGTATATAATGGTATGAATTGAAATATATGGTGATATGTTCTTAAATATACTGGTACAAGCTACATTAATAATGATTGTACAAGGATGTAATATAGTGATATAAACTATATTAATAATGATATGAATGTTTAATATGGTGATACAAACTAAATCAACGATGATACTAAATATAATATGGTTGTACGAGCTGAAGTATACGGTAGTACATAGTTAACATATCGGCATCACCATACCGGCAAATACACTCGCGCCTTGCACCACCCCGACAGAGCCAGTTGCACCTTGACAATGCTCGTGTCGTCTCTAATGTCGTTATTACCTGTTTTACCCTTGCTCATGTGAATACAGGTAGCCCCTTGAATTCTTTAATGTACACCGTACGTACGTAACTTTTTAACCGAAGAAGACTAATACTCGACGTAGTGAGAGAGAAAGGGTAGATGGATTAAAGCGAACCTCAAGGTGACAGACAATCATATCGTAATTTATCTTTCAACTCTTGTTGTCTTCTATGTCGTCCTCATTTATTTGATCTTGATTCACTTTTGTATATCCTGTTTCCTTCAAGATAAATGACCCAGTTTTATTTTTATTTGAGACTCAGTTTCTGTTCATCACTTACCAGGTTTACAGCTCAAAATCCATAACTAGAAGTTCTTTGTTTCTCCTTTGTTTCTTTTCACAGTGTTTTCATGGTACCATTGTTGTCTGGTAATATAATCTCTCTCTCTCATGTGATGACATGAACTTAACATGAACAAATATTAACAAAATAAGTAGCAGATATTAATGTAATGAACTTATTCAAGCCAAGTTCAACAGTTTTTTGGGTAGGGCCTATTTTATTGAAGCCCAATTAAAATTAGTTCAATAATCATAATTTTGGGCCGTAGGTGGGCCCAACTCTATTCATCACGAAAGGCAAAATGTGGACACATTATTAAGCCCATAATCGAGCACGACAAAAAACATTATTGTCTTGTCTTAAATTACAACAAGAAACACCATTCTTAAACTTTTGCAAACACAAAAATTAGGGGAAAATGGCAAAAATCATAAATTGACTCCACATCAGAAATTAATTGGTCACGTGAGACTATGATCGGTTCTTTACCTTTACTATGGGTAAATTGATATTGTTGGCATAAAAGGATAATATAAAGGGTATTTTCAGAAACTCAAAAAATTAAAAGATAAACTCATAATTAGGAATAATATATGAGCTATTTTTACCATTTTTTTCTTAATAATTAGGATAGATCTAGTAACTACTGATAATTTATTTCACCTCAATTTGATAAATATTACACAATTTTTTTTTTAAATAATATGTTTGCATACTAAAGTTTCAAAGGTTGTTTGATGCATAATTGAAACAGTTTAAACCCACTTTTTATAAATTTCAATAAAACCCAAATAAATTAACAGTAGTAAATTAAAGGTTTTTCGAACATGAATTATACATATTTTTTTTAATCTATTTTTTTTCCGATTATAACATGTACTAAAAAATAATTTCTGACCAAGAAACGTACATGTAATAGAGGATATTTTTGTCATTTTTACTTTAATTATCCGATTCATCCCAAAATCTACATTAAACCTAATTCATTCCCTATTTGTAAAATTAGCCACAAATTCAAACCGTTCATGAGTTTCTTTACCTTTGAAAACTAGCTACAACACCAAATTTTCTCATGTTTTAAACAATGTTCTAAAATTAGCTAGACGCTAGTCGGAAGTTTGATTGGTGCAAGGCGCCTAGGATGACTGGTTGAAGCCTTCGTTTAGCTATTTTTCTTATTGTTTTTATCTCTGAAAGATATTTTTGAAACTCTTATATATATATATATATTATTTATGTTGTAGGACAAGTAAAATCTCGATATTTTATTTGAATTATATTTATATATAACTTATTAGTTATTCATGATTATAAAATTAATTTTTTTTTGTATTTCTTAATTCGATAATTTTCTTTCTATATTATATTAAATACTATTAATTTCATCGAAGTTTATAGTACATTAAGAACACCTTCGTTTTGTTAAAAAGTAAAAAAGAAAAGAAAAAAAAAAGTTATTTCGCACATAATTCGTCCAGGACCGAATTGGCCTAGAGCCATCTAAGGTTGAATTTTTCCGCTTAAGGTCGTCTAGCGCCTAAAGTAGTCGAACTGATAAAAATTGACGGTTATGAGCCGCTTAAAATAACAAAAAAATAGAAAATGATAAAAATATTCTCCAACTACGCTTGTGCAAATCATGTGTGCCCTTTTTTTATTGAAATTTACTGTTATGGGTTGTAAAAAAAAAAAAAAAAACATATAATTACATTGTGATAAAAGTAAAAAATGATTGATTCGAAAGTGAAAAACCAAATACAATACAGGTTAGAAAATGATATTAACCAATAAATTAATAAATAGTGTTGTGTCATATTCTAATTTCTAAGCCTATCTTCTCAATGGGTCTGAGCAACTAGATAATGAATGACACGTTTCCACTTCTCCACCGTCAGATTCCGACCAATAACATCAGCCATCTGCCTGCTTTATTTTGTTGTACCTTCCTCCGTATAAAGTGTTACCAAAATCACTACTCGCTGCAAACCACGCTTCAACATGTTGTACACTCGATTTTATTTTCAATTCTTTTATTTTAATTCACAATTATTGAATAGAACCCTTTCTCACATGATGCATGATTTAACATACTGACAACTTACTTGATTTCAATCGTCAGATCTCAGTTTTGTTCATCCATTCTCCGCCAATTTTCCTCGCTTTCTCTCGATTGAGGAACAGTAAAGAGGTATGTGATTTTCTAGATCCAACTCGACCACATTCAGTTCCAATTGGTTCGAATAATCTGAATTTATTTGATTTTTTATTTTGATTGATCGATTCCGGTTTGAGTATGGAATCTGCTTAATTTTGCTCCAGTGGAGTTGTAATTTGCTTGGTTAATTCGTGGAGCTAAATATGAATTTGAATCGTCCATTTTTATAGTTGCTGCGCGTGTTTTATCTGTGGTTGATGATTGCTGTTTTTAGGAGAAAAGTTTGAGGGTAAAGGTGTGATGGTAGTTTATGTGTTGTTAATTTGTGGTGATCCAATCTCGAAGCTCGGTTTCACGATAGTTGCTTTCGTTTTTGATCGAATTAGTTAGGGAAGGATGGAGATAGTTGCTGAGTTGCCTTATGGTGAAATTTTGACTTGAATTGGTGGTGCTTATGTGGTTGGGATTGTGCTGCTCCTGTTTCTATGTGAATTTGTACTCGGGTTTGGTGAAGAGGATAATCTTCCTCGCTTGAGTTGACTACAGTGATCATTCATCAATAGACAATTGTGGCTATTAATTCATTGAGCGTTGGGAGCAACTTATGTGGAAAGTAGGGTGTTATTCATGTTAGGGATTTTTTTTTTTTAGTTTTTTGAGGTGTCCGTCTTGACTGCAATTAAATTTGTTTGCTTCAAGTATGGTTGAACTCTCTCATCTCTCTCTAATCCTGTTTGGTCCAAACTATTGTGGATTTTGTAGGTTAAATATGGGTAAGGCACAAAACAACACTGACATGGAGGACGATTCTCTGGAGATTGGAATGGGTATATTCTCATCGTAAATAATCATCCATCAGTTATTAATACTAGATGTTTATGTGCATCTAAGTTCACACACACGCGCACACACACACACACATCTAAGCATCATTCACTCTTTGTCTCTCAGTTTATATTTGCATCAGTTTGAGCTTAGTATAGACTAGATAGGATGTAGGAAAATTTGTGTCATTTTTTTTGGGATGGGAGCTGGATTTCTTATAGTTGATGAATACACATTTCTATCTGCAACTAATGATCTATGAGATTTAAATGAAAAGATTCCAAATTGGGTCTGGATTTTGATTATTTCTGTGTTCACAGGAAATTACAGGGAAATTGAAATAAATATAGGTGTCTCCCTCTGCGGTTTGTAATAACTAATGGCTAATCTTGCAATCTGAATTCTGATGTCATTCTTAACGGCAAATGTATACATGCCAAAGGGGTTGAGAAAAGAAAACATTTGATCCCTGTTTTCATAAATTTCAAGTGTGTTCTATTGCCTCTGGGATAGATATTAAGGTGACCTTCCCTGCTATTATAGGTAGTACTAAGATCTGTTTCATGTTCTATACCCCTTCGAAGTCTTTTTGATTTTTTATGTTTTATGTAGCTGTAGTTAGATGCACCCAGGGCAGTTACTAAGCAACCGATTTCCATGAGCTGTTAATATAAAGAAATATTTACTGCAAAAATATTACATTTTAGATCGCTTAGTCAGAAGCTTCTAAATAATTTAATTTTGTTGCTTCTTTTAGTATTCGTTGTATATGTATTTATCCACAACAGTACAAAAGTTTGATGTTCTTGATAAATTTTCAGAATATAGGACGGTCTCCGGTGTTGCTGGACCACTTGTTATCCTTGAAAAAGTCAAGGTGAGTATTTTAATCCTTATTCATTTCTTTTTTTGTGTATCTAAGCATCTGCACACACTTCTCTGTGACTTTATGAATATGAATCTGGGACTAGGATCACTTAGATGTTTCTGTGAAAATTTCTCAGGGCCCCAAGTATCAGGAAATTGTTAACATTCGCTTAGCAGATGGATCAACTCGTCGAGGGCAAGTGTTGGAGGTTGACGGAGAGAAGGCTGTTGTCCAGGTGACCACCTTCAAAGTTTTTTTGCTGTTTTCTTATTTGAGTGGTTTTCCATGGTGTTCTCTGTATCAACTTGTGAGATATAATTGATTTTGGTATCTTTAGTTTTCTGCCTCTTTATCTCATAAATTAGATCTTTATCTCATAAATTAGAGCACTAAAGTCTTATGTCAAGAAGCACATGCCTTTTTACCTCTTTAGCCCCTCTAGTGAAGGATTGCTGAGAATTGTTTGAGTTATATGCATTTGAACTTGGATTTTAATTTTCTAGTTTCAGTTATTGAGTACTTTCAGTCAATTTCTCTACTTATAGAGTGCAATTTGTTACCTTTGTTCTTTCTACCAGGTTTTTGAAGGAACATCTGGAATAGACAACAAATACACAACTGTCCAGTTTACTGGGGAGGTACATTGTTTGCACTTGCAATTATTTCTTTCATATTCTTTTTTGCTATTTGAGCTAATAAAGTTATGTGGATTCATATTCCATTTTTCTTTATTTTCTACTGTTTTGTCCCCTAGCCTTCAGTCAAAACAAAAGAAGAATTCTTCTATATCCCACTTCTCGTCATCTTTACTATAATATTCATTTATTATATTCCCTGGCAGTGCAAGTTATTACAAATTTGCAGTGCTATCTGTTCTCCATAGTATTCAAGTCTTTGGTTGATACAACGAACACGTATGGTGCGAAGTTATAAATTCTTTTTGCGAAGTTGAACACGGTTCTATATTTCATGGAATGAGAATGAACCCTGATGCAATTTTAATTCTTTGGTGCTTTAAACTCTATTTTCATAAAAAAATCTTCTATAACTTTTTACAGGTCTTAAAAACACCTGTCTCGTTGGATATGCTTGGTCGTATTTTTAATGGTTCTGGGAAGCCCATTGACAATGGCCCTCCTATTCTTCCTGAGGCCTACTTGGATATTTCTGGCAAGTATTGATGGTGTATGATAATTGTCCTTTTGCGTATACATGTGACCACTTCGTGTCTGATGTATTCTTTAACCTGTTTGGTTTAGGGAGTTCCATCAATCCTAGTGAGAGAACATATCCTGAAGAAATGATACAGACTGGAATTTCAACTATTGATGTCATGAACTCAATTGCTCGAGGCCAGAAAATTCCTCTTTTTTCTGCTGCTGGTCTTCCCCACAATGAAATTGCTGCTCAGATTTGTCGTCAGGCTGGTTTGGTGAAACGTTTGGAGAAGTCCGAGAATCTTCTCGAGGTATATTTTACCCCTTTAAGTTTTCTTCTAGATCAAAATATTTTGGTTTATGCTTTGTTGATCTCAGTTGGAAAATTTTCTTTTTATGTTTTATAGCCGTTATAACTTTCGCTTGATAAGGTAGAACTATGTGCATTGCTATTTGAATTTATGCTTATCACTTATTGAAGTATATGTCTGGTGCCAGTGTCTGGTGACATTCATGACGTCTCAACATTGGTATTGGGGAAATTGCTTGCTTTTATATCCAGTTTTCTTTGGTTCTGATATCCTGAGATTTTTGCTTTTTTAATCAACTTGGTTATATGATCTACTCTGTGATACAGGATAGCGAAGAAGACAATTTTGCTATTGTCTTTGCAGCTATGGGAGTGAACATGGAGACGGCACAGTTCTTCAAACGTGATTTTGAGGAAAATGGATCCATGGAGAGAGTGACTCTTTTCCTAAACTTGGTAATTATGCTAATTACCTTCGAAACTGTAAAAATAAATCTTGGGTCAAGATGGCTTCTTTTTCTAATATCATTTCCTTTGCAGGCCAACGACCCAACAATAGAACGTATTATTACCCCTCGTATTGCTCTGACAACTGCAGAATACTTAGCATATGAATGTGGCAAGCATGTTCTTGTCATATTGACAGATATGAGTTCTTATGCTGATGCTCTTCGTGAGGTAATGTCTACATAAATATCCTGCATTCATCAGCTGTGCCAACCGATGATTCTCTCTTCTTTTAACAATTATAATTCTAAAAATTTTTCCAAGTAAAAAAGCGCCTCTAAAAGTCTTTCTTCTTGATGCATCTTATCTTCATTATCTTTCAATATTTGCCCAGTTTTGATTATTCCTTTTCCAAGTAAACTGGAAATCTGAGGGCTACAGTTCATATTTTCTTTTTAGGTGTCTGCTGCTCGAGAGGAAGTGCCTGGAAGACGTGGATACCCTGGTTATATGTACACTGATCTGGCAACCATCTATGAGCGAGCTGGACGTATTGAAGGACGCAAGGGTTCCATTACTCAAATTCCTATTTTAACCATGCCTAATGATGGTAATTCATCCATTAATTTTCTGTGTTAGCCATCAGGTATTCTTGTTACTCTTTCTTGCTAATATGGATCACCCTTACCCTGTTTTCCTGGTCAATTTGTCAGATATCACACATCCTACTCCAGATCTTACGGGTTATATCACCGAAGGGCAGATATATATTGATAGACAACTGTACAATAGGCAGGTAAAGCGAGATTGATACACTCCAGTTAGTATCTTATGGAGCTCACCCCGCCTTAAAACATTTTGCATATTTAAAGTTTCTGCAGTTTTTTTTAGATATTCTTCATTGCTGGTGGATTATAACATGTGTTTGTCTTTACTCTTTGCCTGAATTGACAGATATACCCTCCAATCAATGTACTACCATCCTTGTCTCGACTAATGAAGGTAATTACTCCCATACTCAATACGTTTCAATTCATTTTATGTGAGAGGGATTATACAGGATTATGAGGGTGCTATGATTGCTGTTTGAACATATTGTAGAGTGCCATTGGTGAGGGCATGACTCGTCGCGATCACTCTGACGTGTCTAACCAGCTATATGCAAACTACGCCATTGGAAAGGATGTCCAGGCAATGAAAGCTGTGGTCGGAGAAGAAGCTCTTTCCTCAGAAGATCTGGTCTGTAATCGCGTTAAATTTTTTGTTGAATTAATTTCCAATAGTAACTCAGATTTACTAACTCAAATGGGTCATACAGTTGTATCTCGAGTTCCTTGATAAATTTGAGAGGAAGTTCGTCTCACAAGGAGCCTATGACACTCGCAACATCTTCCAGTCGCTGGACTTGGCGTGGACCCTACTACGTATCTTCCCCCGGGAGCTTCTTCACCGTATCCCAGCAAAGACCCTCGACCAATTCTACAGCAGGGATGCATCCAACTGAAGAGGACGGAAATGTCCCTGCATCGGAGCTGTTTGTTTGTTCGATTGCCTTGGCTCTTCCTTTGAGATATATCGTTCCATGTTTATTTTGTTAAAATAAGATCGAGATCTTTGATGAGCCTTACGGGAGCCAAGCCTCTACTGAGGTAAACGATAGTTATGTGTTCTTTCAACAGAGAATCAGTGATTCGTTTGTATTATTCATTTGAGCTTCTTAAATTATTGTTTAGATACAAGATTTTGTGTCTTTTTTGCCACCTTTTGAAGCTACTGTTCCTACAATTCTATTGTTTTCTAATACTGAGATTTTGAGTTTGTTTATTATTGCCTTATCTAATGTCGTTTACATGATGGACAAATTGAGTTGCATAGTATTTTATTGTGACACTCATGATATATTTAGTTATGTACTTATTGTGTCTTTTATATCCTTTTAGATTGCATTATTACTAATTGAGTGGAGTTTGAGTTAGACTTGAGTTTGAGTTTTAACTTGAATCTCAAAGTATGGACTCAATTACAATTAAACGAGCTTTATTATTATTATTTTTTATATTTAAAGAATCACAATTTCCTAAATATGTTTCATTATTTACAGTGAATTTGACTGTAAAAGAATGTTTCATTATTCTTCCGATGTTTACAATTTAGCTCTGATGGATGTTTCAATACTTTTGAAACTAAAACTTTTAATTTAAGTACCTATTCTGTCTACAAAAATCTTTCATTTGTTGTGGAACTTATAATCGAAGCTCAGATAAGACTAAGAAAGTAAAAAGATATATATGTATGGTGAAAAGAGTGAATAATATATGAAAATGATATATTCTTATTCTTTTTTTTTTTTTAAAAACAAATGAGCAACCACCTCTATTTATAGAGGTTTGTAAGAGGTGGAATACAATTTGAACTGAAACTTTAAGAGGAGGAATTCAAATTGAACTGAAACTCTAAGAGAGAGAATGCAAATTGAACTGAAATTTTAAGGGACATCCACATGTAATTACATAAAGAATATGCCTCATTAAAAACCTTGTTAGGGAAAAACCCAGTGGGAAAAAAAAACCCTAGATAAGGAAAAAAAAGTATATATTACTTTGTGTATTGATTCTCCCCCTAATCCGAACATCACTTGAAATCTTTTAATCGACGCATTCCAATAAACTTCATCAATTTTTCGAATGTTGCAATCGGCAATGTCTTGGTTAATAAATTAGCCAAATTTTCGCTTGATCAAATTTGTCGCACGTCGACCTCACCATTCTTTTGTAACTCATAAGTGAAGAAGAATTTTGGTGAAATATGTTTAGTTTTATCTCCTTTAATATATCCTCCTTTTAATTGAGCTATACAAGCTGCATTATCTTCATACAATATTATCGGAGGATTCTCATTATCATGTGATAACCCACAATTCTTTCGAATATGATGGGTCATTGATCTTAGCAAAACACATTCTCGACTGGCCTCATGAATTGCTAGGATCTCAGCATGATTAGAAGATGTGGCAACTAGTGATTGTTTTGTAGACCGCCATGAAATGGTTGTACCATTACATGTAAATATGTATCCAGTTTGAGACCTTGCTTTACGTGGGTTAGATAAATACCCAACATCAGCATAACCAAGTAATTCAGGTCGAGATTTATTTGAATAAAATAAACCAAGATCAATTGTTCCTTGAAGATAGTGAAAAATATGTTTAATACCATTCCAATGTCGTCGTGTAGGAGATGAACTAAATCTTGACAATAGATTGACAACAAATGATATATCAGGTCTTGTACAGTTGGCAAGATACATTAGTGCACCAATTGCACTAAGATATGGTACTTCAGGACAAAGTATCTCCTTATCTTATTCTTGCGGTCTAAAAGGATCCTTATTAGGATCAAGTAACCGAACGACCATTGGTGTACTTAATGGATGTGCATTATCCATATACAATCGTTTTAATACCTTTTGGGTATAAGTACTTTGGTGAACAAAAATCTCATCTTCTAGATGTTTAATTTGTAAACCAAGACAGAATTTAATCTTTCCAAAATCTTTGATCTCAAATTCTTTCTTTAAATATATCGCCGCTTCTTGTAATTTTTCAAAAGTTCCAATCAAATTGAGATCATCAGCATACACTGCTATTATCACAAATTTTAACCCATTTTTCTTTATAAAAACACATGGACATAATGGGTCATTGGTATATCCTTCTTTAACTAAACATTCAGTTAGACGATTATACCACATACGTCCAGATTGTTTAAGCCCATACAAAAACTTTTGCAACTTGATAGAATAAACTTCTCTAGGATTTGACTTACATGCTTCAAGCATGCTAAATCCTTCAGGGATTTTCATGTAGATATCATTTTCAAGATTGCCGTATAAATATGCAGTCACTACATCCATTAGACGCATTTCAAGTTTTTCATGTACGGTAAAACTTACAAGATATCTAAATGTGATCGCATCCATTACGGGGGAATACGTTTCATCATAATCAAATCCAGGTCTTTGAGAAAAATTTTGGGCTACAAGTCGAGCTTTATATCTCACAATTTCATTTTCTCATTTCGTTTTCTTATAAATACCCATTTAAATCCCACAAGTTTCACACCTTCAGGTATTTGGACTACAGGTCCAAAAACTTTCCGTTTTGCTAGTGAATCCAATTCAGATTGGATTGCATCTTTCCATTTTGGCCAATCATTTTTTCGCCGACATTTATCAACTGATCTAGGTTCATCGTCTTCTTCCATAATATGAAGTACCACATTATATGCAAAAATATTATCAATAATTGTTTCTTTTCGGTTCCAACATTTTCTCGTAGTGATAAAATTTATATAAGTTTCTATTATCTCATTCTCTTCGGGAGCTAGTTCTTCAGGAGAAACATCGTTGGAGGCAATCTCTTCAGGAGATTGATTTTTTTCATTATGTATAATTTGAAATTCTTCATTATTATTCAACCCTCTTTTCTTTCAAGAATTTTTGTCTTTGGAACCGAAAGGTCTTCCACGTTTCAAGCGTGCTTTAGATTCATTAGCACTTAGTATTTGTTCATCAGGGACATCAATTTTTACTGGCACATTTTCTGCAGGAATATGTGATTTAGTAACTATTTTGGAGTCATTAAACGCATTCGGTAATTGATTTGCAATTTTTTGCAAGTGTATTATTCTTTGAACTTCAAGTTCACAATCTTTTGTACGATAATCAAAAGTTGTTCTCCCATTAATTTCCTTTTTAGGTTGATTTTTACCTCCCCTAATGTTGGGAAATGAGATTCATCAAAGTGACAATCTGCAAATCTTGCAGTAAATAAATCACCTGTTAAAGGTTCAATATATTTAATTATAGAAGATGATTCATACCCAACATAAATTCCCAATCTTCGTTGGGGGCCCAATTTAGTGCGTTGAGGCGGTGCTATAGGAACAGAAACCGCACATCCAAAAATTCTTATATGAAAGATATTGGGCTCATAACCATATGCTAATTGTAGGGGAGAATAAATATGATAACTTGTCGGCCGTATTCTCACAAGTATTGCTGCATGTAATATAGCATGTCCCCATACAGATAAATGGAGTTTTGATTTCATTAGCAATGGTCTAGCAATTAATTGTAGACGTTTAATAAATGATTCGGCTAGACCATTTTGACTGTGAACATATGCTACATGATGTTCAACATTTATTCCAATGTACATGCAGTAATCATTAAAAACATTTGATGAATATTCACCAACATTGTCTAGACGAATTCTCTTAATTGAATAATCAGGAAATTGTGCTCGTAATCTAATTATTTGAGCAAGTAATCTCGCAAATGCCAGGTTGCGAGAAGATAATAAACATACATGTGACCATCTTATTGATGCATCAATTAGCACCATAAAATATTTAAATGGTCCACATGGTGGATCTACAAGCCCACATATATCACCATGAATTCGTTCTAGAAATGCAGGGAATTCAGTCCCCACCTTAGTTGGTGAAGGTCTAACAGTTAACTTTCCTTATGAGTAAACAACACATGAATACTCATTAGCTTTCAACACCTTTTGGATTTTCAATGAATGGCCATATGAATTTTCAATTATTCGCATCATCATTATAGAACCAGGATGTCAAAGGCAATCGTGCCAAATCATAAATTCATTGGGATTTGTAGACTTCACGTCTACTAGGTGATGTGATTCAACTGAATTTATTTTTGTATAATAAAGGCCTGAAGAAAGTGAATACAACATTTCTAATATATATTTCCTTTCACATATAGTTTTTGTAATCAACAAACATTCAACATTCTTCTCATTCAAAGTCTCGATATGATATCCATTTCGGCGGATATCTTTAAAACTCAACAAATTTCTACGAGACTTGGGAGATAGTAGTGCATTATCTATGATAATTTTAGTTCCTTCAGGGAGAAATATGGTGGCTTTTCCGGAGCCATCAATTAAGTTTGCACTACCACTTATAGTATTAACTTTTATCTCCCCTTTTTCTATATGAGAAAAATATTTTTTATCCTTCAAAATGGTGTGCGAAGAAGCATTGTCAATTAGACAAATATCACCATTATCATCTAATCCCAATGGTTTGACATCCATTTCTTCTTCTGGAAGAAATTACATATAAAATTAAAAGATGCATAAACATAAATAAAAGATGTAAAATATTAATGTAAAAATATAAGGATTCCAAATACATAGGGTATTCAACATTCAATTCATTTTGGGATCTTCAAGATCCACAAAGAAATCGGCCACATCAAGATGAGTCATATCATCAAAGCCATTATGAACAACATTTCCATCAACAAGATTTGTTTCCACATGTTTATCCTTTGTATTTGCCTCAATATTTTTATTCTTCCTTTTAAAGGATGCTTGATAAAGCTCAACAAGGTGATTTGCAGTTCGATAGATTCGAGATTAATGACCTTCCATGCCACATCGAAAACATTTATCTTCATAATTTTTTCTTTCTCTATTATCTCTCTTATGGGAGACAATTTGTTTTTTGCCACAGTCGAGATTATTGTTATTATATGGAGTATATTTTCCACGACCGCGTCTATGATAATGGCCACCTCGTCCTCGATTTCCACCATGACTACGCCCACGATCACGTCCAAAATTTTGAGATTGAGTCGCATTCGCTTCAGGGAATGGACTAGCATCAGTGGGTCGGAACTCATGATTTTTCAATAATAATTCATTGTTTTGTTCGGCAACAAGAAAATATGCAATAAGTTCAGAATACTTTTTAAACCCCTTTTCTCGATATTGCTGCTGCAGGAGCAAATTCGAGGCATGAAAAGTAGAGAATGTTTCTCCAACATATCATTGTCGGTAATATTTTCACCACATAATTTTAATTGAGAAGTAATCTTAAACATTGCCGAATTATATTCGCTTATAGATTTAAAATCTTGTAGTCGTAGATTGAGTCAATCATAACGGACTTTTGAAAGGACGCCCATCTTCAGGTGGTCGTATCTTTCTTTTAGATCCATCCATAGCACAAGAAGATCTTTCACAGTCAAATATTCAACTTGTAATCCTTCATCCAAATGATGACGAAGGAAAATCATTGCATTGGCCCGATCTTGATTTGAGGCACTATTTTTCTCAACAATGGTATCTTTAAGACCCATTGCTTTAAGATGGATTTCGACATCTAATACCCATGATAAATAATTCTTTCCACTAATGTCAAGAGATGCAAATTCTAACTTTGTAAGATTAGCTATAATGAAAACAAACAAAGATAAAAAGATGTTACCTCAAAATATCCAATTTACTTCTCCTAATATCTTCAACTTTAGACTCTTGGGTGAAATCCTTCCCAATTCAGGCGCTTTCTTCTTTTATCGGGTTGGCTTCTCGAGGAATCGTGATCCCGGATGAGAGGAACGTCGAACGTGCGGTTGAGCTTTCAATGTAGAGACTCATCGTGTTTAGCTTTCAATATATACTCGTCGTGCTGATAACGTGTTGTGAAACTTATAATCAAAGCTCAGATAAGACTAAGAAAATACAAAAATATGTATGTATGGTGAGAAGAGTGAATGATATATGAAAACGATATGTTCTTATGAAACAATTTAGTTTGAAGACTTATGTTCGTTAAATAAAAGAAAATCAAAATTAAAAAACTACTATATTGTAGTGATGAAACCTCCTTTCATAACCATTTTTATTTAGAAATATTCTTGTATGTCTAGTTGTTAATATTTTTTTTAACCAAGGTAAATGATTTGTAATTGATTATACTTTTCTAACATTTGATAGTACAAGTTTTAAGTATATAATGGTATAAATTAAAATATATGGTGATACGTTCTTAAATATATTGGTACAAATTACATTAATAATAATTGTACAAGGATGTAATATAGTGATATAAGCTATATTAATAATGGTACGAATGTTTAATATGGTGATACAAACTAAATCAACGATGATACTAAATGTAATGTGTTTAATATGGTTAAAAATAATGTTTTTTTTTCTATAATGACTATACTCCATCTATTTAGTTTCCAATTCACCACTAAAATAGCATATTAACTAAAAGAAGATATGTAGATAATTAATTATTGTTAACATGTCATCTAATTAAGCATCTAATTACCTTTTCAAAACATGAACTAATTTAAGGGCGAAATAATATAGCTAAGTTATTTTCTTTTATAGTTTTAAAATCGAAATATTTTAAATAAAGTCATTAATGACATTATTCATATAGACATGATATCAACAAAAGTATTCATTCGAATATGAAATCAAACATGAATCTCCAACTTGAATAAAAGAAAATCATGAGGGCTACGAACAAATGCAAAGAAAAGATTATTATACATTGAGAAAATATTTCATTATATAAAAAATGTTCATATACGAACAGTTTCATGAATATAAATTCGTAAAAAAAAAGTTTCGGTATTCAGAAAAATGAAACCTAATTTCAAATTTGTAACAACAGAAATACTATTTGAATAAACTTTCAAACTGAACAAATTAATTGAAAATCAATATATATTAGATGTTAAATTAATATACCAACGCATTTCTCTTAACATTTACAGAAAATCAAATATGCATGTTAAATCATTAATAAATATCAAAATAAAATAAATTATAATTTAAAGTTCTTCTGGAATGCTCTGAAGAACGGGACTCCACGTACCGAGCCGGCTTCCACTCTTCACTTGGCTCGCCGCTCTCAAAATCTGCCGCCGCCGCAACAAATTGAGCCGCTGCTCCGCCGCCACCGATACTCGCCGGCGACTGTCTCTAATCGCCTCCAGCACTTGCTTCAGATCTTCCTTCTTCACCGTAAACTTCATCCGCCGCCCCTCCGCAGTAGCGTCTCCGCCGCTGAGCAGAGCGATCGCCTCCAGAATGTTGCTCGCGATGCCTTTCTGGTTTCTGCCGCCTCTCAAATGTCTCGATTCTCTTCTCTGCAGCAATTTGTTTTCCGCCATTTTTGATTTCTGTGAGTTTTTTTATTTTTCAAATGCAATTTGGATTATGAAAATGAGAGTATTTATACTGAATCAAATGCGAATAAATTAGGGTATTATTAATACATCAGGTATGATTGCAAACTGACATGTATTCTAATTTTTAGATTATTATTATTAATTAATTATAATCATAAAATAAGAAAATATTATACTAGAATTAAATTTTCGATACTTTTGACTTTTAAGAATTGTGTTTGGTCACCTTCACCACCTTTTGTTGCGCTAAAACATACTCCTTTAATTTCAACATTCTATTTGGATTGAATGATTGAGTTAATAATTGGTTATTAGTTTAGACTGAATCAAGAAAACATAATTTGGCCAATATATATTAGTCATATATTCATTCCCTTTGGTTTTGCGCAAATGTCTTTCTTGGGCAATTCTTAATATACCCACCGATAACGTGTAATTATCTCATCCTCTTATTATATGAAAAATAAAATTAATAGATATTTTAGATTTTTGACACATCAACCATGAACACTTTAATATGTGCCGGTTGGTAGGTGAGCAGGATAGTGATTCCCTTTTCATTCCTTTTAAGTTTTTTATAAAATGATAACTTTTTTTGGAACTCTTTTTATTCCTTTCCAAAATAACCTTTATTCATGATGTAGAGAATATTAATTAATTTGATAAGATAAAAGACGAGACTAATTAATAACAGGTTCAAGTAAATTATATGTGTACCATAAGCCATGTAGTTCAAGTGGTATTCCACCTTTATAAAGGTGCAGATTGTGATGACCCGAGTTCGAATTCGGGTCACGCAAGTTTTCTAGTTCTTATTGTTCCCCTCCCTTCCACTTCCCCTACCACAAAATTTATTTTCACAAATTCATATATGATCTGTAAAATATAAATAAATTCAAAAACAAAATTTATTTTCACAAATTCATATCACAAATTCATATATGATCTGTAAAATATAAATAAATTCAAAAACAAAATTTATTTTCACAAATTCATATATGATCTGTAAAATATGAATTATGAATTGATTCATCTCACTTAAATAAATTCACGAGCACGAAGTGATCTTAGGTAACACTTATTAATATTGATTTTATTTATAATTGATCCCACAAACCAATCTCTTGTTGAAGTACACTTGTCAATTAAGCAATCAATTCTATACATAATTAATATTAAGAAATCCATTTATGTACCAATCACATGCAAATCCAAAATCTGCGGTGAGCATGAACATGAAATCAGGGTTTGAAGTTGTTGTTAATATTAATTATTAATATTATTATTATTATTTGATAAGTAAAGTAAAGATATTTGATGAACATAATTAGTTATGACAGATAAGGGTTGTTTGAAGAATATGGTTGTAATAACCAAACAACATTTCCCAATTGGTCATCCCTAATGATCATATACCTACAGCCTGTGTTCCAATCATTATTCTCACAACTAACTTTTCATTTTCTATAATTTCATTTGCAATTAATTATCTAATTTGATTTGCATCTTATAATCTTGGTTGTTGTGGTGGTTGAAGTTGTTCTTGGATGTTCTATCTCGCATGTACTACCTTAACACATCAATTTTATATTTGAATATCAACAATGGTCTTCGATTCATTGCAAATTGGGCCATGAGAGTTGATCTTTTTATCCGTTTGGAAGGAATATTAGAGTTGACTAGGAATTTTTTTAGAGGAACATTATAAACATGCTTAAGCCCAAGAGCAGTGGGCCTAACTGCTTTGATATCAGGCCCAATATTGTGATAGATTCCACATGCAAAATATAGAAAGAACCATTTTCTAGACCTAAATAGCAAAACTATTTTCTCTCAATTTCAAAATAATTATTGCTTTAATAGTTAAATTTTTGTTACAATTTATGTGTTGGTTATTGATTACTAAGAAAAGACTGATTTTACTCCAATTATACCCCATATTCTCCTAATTATTGGGACATTTTTTGCAACTTTTCCTAATATGTATAATTCTACACACAAAGAGTATTATTAAAAAAGAAAAATGAAAGCAGCATGAAATTCGGCAGACGTTGCGATAGGGTTTGTCGCATAGCTAAAAGAGGACAAAATTAACAACAAAAAACAGCTCACACATGCAATTTTTTAATCATTAGTTTATTATGGATTTTTTCATAAATTAATCAAAATTTGTCAAGAAAACCATCATACCCCTTTTCCAACATTTTTTTTTTGTTAATCGAACAAGAACAACTCGAGTTTGGCTCGCTTGAGTTTTTCATGGGTGATTCCAACTTTTATAATTAACTCCGAGATTGATTTGTTTTAAGATTAAACAAGTTTAGATCGAACTTGGTTCATAAAATGACAATGGAAGATCTTTAAATGCATAATTGCACTCCAACTCATTAATTAATATATAATTGAGCTTGAATCTATATTTTAAGTATGATTGCCAATACGTTTACGACCTTATAAACCAAAACCCACGACTCGTTTACACCCCTAAAAATGATAACTTGATAAAGACAATAGATGATATGGAAAGTTAAATATATATCATTAAATAATGATGCTCTAATTAAATAAAACAAGTAACACGGGTCAGATGGAATCATCAGAGATGCAGCACCTTTACAACAAAGAAGAGCATAGAGATCTGCTAAAAAGGTTAAATTATTCAACCAAGATCAAAGCACATGTCACCAGATTCATGACAAAATTAAACTATGAATGCAACATAGTCTGTTTCGTCTCCAGTTTCATTTCTTCAATCGTACCAACGTACCACGGTATAAACGCACATGTGAGATGTATCGAAAATGAAAACCCGATGAATTGATTTAACAATACATGATAAGACACGAAAACATGCTGGCCAATCTTGGTTTTAGATTGAACAGACTTCAGGTAGGCAATCGAGGCCAAAAAAAAATAAAAAATCATCTTTTCATCGCGAGATAAGGGCAAGATTGTTACTTTGAAATGCATTAACGCGAAAAATATTACATGGGAGTGTCTAACAGTTCGAAATATATAGTCCTCTTTCTATGTTAAACACTTTCTTCCCCTTTTTTTATCATATACCTAAATCTTATATGCAACGACCAATTTATCGTGGCAGCTATCTGTACTTGGGTCCCATCATTTTGCTTCAACTATGATCCTTATCTTAAAAGAAATTCTTGCTAAGTATAGCTACTTACAAAACTACATATAATTAGAAGAAAAACATAAAGGTGAAGGACCGAATCGACCTTATAAGATCCTTTTCGATTATTGTCCAGCTAATGGCTTCATGTGCTAAATGACAGTTTACAGCAATTAAGCACCAGCATTGCTTCACATATCAGATTAGTGGTCCTGCTCAAACTATACAAATCAAGAACTACCATTTTTGCAAATATCTTTATTCATCTATCCATTACAAGTTACATCTCAATCATGTAGGCTTGTTTGCTTTTCAAGAACATTAAAGATGCTATTGGAAATAACAGCAAGTATACAAACAATTAGAAACAAGATTCAACATTTCTCAAGATCAAGATTACAAAAATTATGAAACTTTCTCCCATTAAGTTAAGAGGAAACAATCAAAATTTCATTGTACTTCCAATCTACTCCAACTCCAACCATTAACAATAAATAAAGCAAAGACCAGATCCTAAAGCTTGTATTAAAAGCAAGAAAACCATCCAAAGAAGCATACAACTGTTAAATAAATAATCATTTAATACCTCAATTCAGAACAAAACGAAACATTAGCAAGAACAAGCATCATGATCAAACCCCCCACTACAGCATATCTTAACAAGGGCCGGAAACGGGCTTACCCTCGGGCTTTCTGCAGAGGATCATATGCATTGGAGTGAAGATCCCAGTCTCCCCCCCTCGAGTCAGGTAATCAGCCGTTACGAAGAGCATCTCGTGCACGTCCACCGTGCCCTTGGGGGCGATTCCGAGCCAGGCCAAGACCGTGATCATAATGTGGTTCCTCCAATAGGCGAGCCGGCCCATCTTGAGCCGGGTCCACCACGGCTTAGCCGGGGGCTTAGCCAGGTCAATTTCCTTCACTACTTCAAACCCCACTTTCATGGCTGTCTCCGATATGTCCTTGTAGCTCCTCAGGCCCGGCAATGCGTCGCCTCTCTCGATCCCCTGTATCACCTCCACGTGCTCTGGGTCGTCCCCACGGTACAATTCTGTGGTCACCCATTCGTAGGAGATGTAGAGCGATCCGGGTTTTAGGACCCGGTAGATCTCGCCGTAGACTTCCTCGAGCTTTGGCGCGTGACACGTGGCTTCAATGGAGTAGGCTCCGTCGAAGGAGTTGTCATCGAACGGCATCTGGAGGAAATTGCCGCAGACGACCTCGCAGAGCTTGTCGAGCCCGGCCTTTTTGTTGTGGATCCGGGCCCGTTTGACCTGGTACTCGTTGATCGTGATTCCGACGACGTTGGCCCCCGAATGAGCAGCGATCGCGCGCATCGGGCCGCCGACGCCGCAGCCGGCGTCGAGGATTTTGGATCCGGGCTTGATGTTGAGGAGATCGACGGCCATTTCCTCGTGGACGCGGGTGGCGTCGCGGTGGGATTTTCCTGGAATTGAGGGGGAAAAATGGAAGGATTGGCCCCAACCCCACTCGTAGATGTCAGTGACGAGATTGTAGAAGGTGTCGACGAACGCCGGGACTTTATCCGCCGTCTCGATTTCCTTGGGGCGGCGGAAGAAGGACCAGTACTGGTCGTACTTGTCCTGGACTTTCTCCTTGTCAATGGAGCCGCCGGAGAGGTGGACGGCGCGCTTGCCTTTCTGCTCGGCGGGGCCCAGAACGCACACGAACCAGTACACGCTGCCGGCGACAAGAGAGGCGGTGCAGAAGAGAGTGAGAAAATCCATCGCTAGAGAGAGAGAGAGGAGAGAGAAGCTTTGGTCGAAGTGGGGAGTGAAGTGGAACTGATAGCTTTATTACTTTGAGGTGGTGAGGGGTTTTTATCTGGTGCGGAACGGTATTATGACTACCTTCAATCACTTTGTGACACGTCACTGTCGTTAAAGTAGAATCTTCACTAACAATTTTACCCAAAATATTACAAAATCAAAAGTGAATAATTTTTTAGGACAAAGAATGATTTTATTAATTAAGATAAATAGAAGATAGATAAAATTATCTCTTTGATAAAAGAAAAGGAAATCACTGTACACTTTAATTTTTTATTTTTTCAAAAGGATAATTTCTTCAATTATTTATTTTGAGTAGAAAAGTAATAAAATTATTTAATATTATAAAAATAATACCTAATATGAAATGTGGTATTTTGATAGGCAGACTCCACAATTTTTGGGATTAATTATGGTCTAAGACTTAGTATTTGAAAAAAAAAAATCATTCAACTTTTTCAAAACCAAAATTTTGTCAAAAAATATAGCCAAATACTTTTCAATTTGATATTGAAACCATTTAATCTTAATTTTTTTAATTAATACTACAGTAGACCTTCTTCAATTACTTCAGGTGTACTGGACCAAAATACAGCATAAAACTGTCCCCAAACATTTAAATCCTCGGTCTTGGAACAAAATATTAATTGCGTGAGTGGTCTCTTACACGATGCACATAGTGTATTTATGGTAATAAATGGAAATATCATTTTCTAATTTAATGTTGTGTTTCGAATCTTTGTTTGTAATGTTTGTCTCGGGCTTTCTTTGGATTGAGAATTACATGAATATAGTGAGTTTAAATTCGGGATTTAAGTGGATTTTGAAAAAGGTTAATTATAAGTATTTTTTTTTTTAGATTTTATATGGTAAAATTATAGTTAAGTTGTTATAATCATATTAAGAATTATAGAAAAAATAAATTTTTATATTATTTTATTTTAAAAAAATACATATTGTTGTTAGAAATTGTAAAAAAATAAAAAAAATAAGCAAAATGAGTTATATGATTTTTGAAATCTCATACACACATGAATTGAGATTTGACTCATCTCAAATTTGGATGGATTAATCCCAATCAAAACCAAACAAGGCCTTAATCTTACCAATTAAAAAATAAATAAGTTCATGTATGTCCCAATGTGTTAAATATCACATCATTGTCATGAAAGAAAGTCTCTTATTAGATTGTGTTATATAATTATGAGATGAATTTCCATTTAAAAGTTCAGATATAGATGATTCATAATTTATACTATACTAATAACAGGATAGTTGGAAATAATTACAAGAATATCATTTTTCCGCCCAAACTGTCCTGCAATAAATGTTATATATTTTTTTTTCTTAATTGTTTTGTTAATTAATTTCCAAGAATAATTATTACATATAATATAAAAGATATTTTTTATTACATGAATGCTTACTTTTGAGAATTTCAAGACATTTTTTTATTGTATCAATGCTTACTTTTGAAAATTCCAAAATATTTTTATTGTATCAATGCTTATTTTGAGGATTTCAAGACATTTTTTATTATATTAATGCTTACTTTTAAGAATTCCAAAATATTTTTTATTATATCAATACTTACTTTTGAGAATTTCAAGACATTTTTATTGTATCAATGTTTACTTTTGAGGATTTCAAGATATTTTTTATTGTATCAATGCTTATTTTTTAGAATTTCAAGATATTTTTATTGTATTAATGCTTACTTTTGAGGATTTCAAGACATTTTTTATTGTATCAATGCTTACTTTTGAGAATTTCAAGACATTTTTTATTATATTAATGCTTACTTTTGAGAATTCCAAGACATTCTTTATTATATCAATGCTTACTTTTGAGGATTTCAAGACATTTTTATTGTATCAATGTTTACTTTTGAGGATTTCAAGACCTTTTCTATTGTATCAATTCTTACTTTTGAGAATTTTAAGATGTTTTTTATTGTATCAATTCTTACTTTTGAGAATTCCAAGACATTTTTATTGTATTAATGCTTACTATTGAGAATTTCAAGACATTTTTTATTGCATTAATGCTTACTTTTGAGGATTCCAAGACATTTTTTATTGCATCAATGTTTACTTTTGAGAATTCCAATATATTACATATTAATTATCCAATAAAAAATTGATTTGATAAAAAATATTTTAATAAATTAAATGTATGTTGTTTATTTTTGAATTTGGCTTCCTATTCAATCCACTTTTGTTGCTTCTTCTTCAAGTCACTTTTGTTGCTTCTTCTTCAAGATATTGATGTGTATATATATAAGCAAAACTCATTTCTAAGACCTTAAAACTTGAGAAACCCAAATTAGAATATAATTTTAAATTATTTCTTTAATTTTTAGATAGTACAAAGTTGAATACAATCTTATTCGATAAGATTGGAAGAGGCTTATGAAGAGGCACATAAGCGTTGTTAAACAAAGATGTTTTGTTGAGAAGACATAGAAAAGAAAAAAAAGAGAAAAAAAGAAATTGGAAGAGGCATATAAGCTTTGTTAAATAAAGATATTTTGTTGAGGAGACATAGAAAGGAAAAAAAAAGAGAAAAAAAAATTGGAAGAGGCATATAAGTTTTGTTAAACAAAAATGTTTTGTTGAGGAGACATAGAAAGGAAAAAAAAAGAGAAAAAAAAGAGAAAGAAAACTGTCGATCTCTTGAAAGGAGAAGGGAGAAAGAAAAAAGAGAAAAAATAAAGAAAGAAAATTGTCGATCTCTTGAAAGGAGAAGGGAGAAAGAAAAACAATAAGAAAAAAATACGCAAACTTAAAATATGGAGATGAGAAAACAGCGACCACACTCTAATTTATATCTTTATATTTCTTTCCCAACTGTCCTATTATTAGTATAGTATAGATAGTATATATATATACATTAATGTTTAATAGTTGTATTCAATATTGATGAGTTGTGTATTTATAAATTTAATTTAATTATATTAAAATTATTTCGTTATATAAGTTGCGCGGGTACACTGCTAGTAATAAGAATTATTAGTAGGACAGTTTCACCGAAATTTTGAATTTATCACAATTAACAGTGCCTAATTTTTAATATTCATGACTCGAATCCACTAAAAGCAATTTAGAACCTGGGTCCCACATCAAAACTACATTGGAGAAGTTAGAAAAAACTTAGTAATGATGAGAATTAACAGAAACTACATAATTTGAATTGGGATTGTACTAAAAGTATTATTAATGATTTTGTACTAGCATTAAATTATTTATTAATGATATCCATTTGCATCCGTGAAACAATGATCAAAATTGCAAATATGTGAAAATTGGATACTGAAACTAGAAAAACTGTGATTTCTTGGAATATATTGAATATTTGATTTTACCCATTCACATATAGATTAATTGTGTTTTATCAATTAAAAGCAGTGATAAAAATATCATGATATTTCGACAATATTTTATCGAAATATCGCGATAATTAGGAAACCGATATAAAATTGACATACATTTTTTTGGGTAAAATATTTGCGAAATGTCGCCAATATATCAAAAAATGTCGTGCAAATGTCGTATCGGTGTGAAATGGCTAGATGTCGTGTTGATTTGCCGATATATCGGCGAAATATGGACTCTTTGCTATTGTCAGGTATCGATTGAAATGTTTTTATTTCATTTATTTATTTATATTTGCCTCTTTTTGACATTTTTGTAGTTGAGTGGAGGTGACATTATTGAGCCATTGTAGGCAGCAATAGATTTTTTATTATTACTTATCATCAAAGTATCCAATCTCATCTCCATTTATAAATTTTTTCAAGTTCACAATTATCATCAAAGTTATCTTCTCACTTATAAATATTATACTTCATATACTCCAATATCAAAATTGCATTGCATCTTCTAAATTACAATCAAAGAGTTATTCTTCATATATGAAGAAAAATCATCCAAACAAAGGTTAGTTAATTTAAATACTGTACAAATTTTGTTTATATTATCATAACAGACAATGTAATTTATTTATATATTTATTGAAAATATATCATTTTATTTGAAATTATAAATTCAATATATGTATTAATGTTAGTTATAATAATCTATAAACTAGTAGATATAATTTTTCAATTTTTTTAGAAAGTTTTCATATTTTTTGAAAAATGTTCGATATTTTTTAAAAAATGTTCGATATTTCTATAAAATTAGGATGCCGCTATTTTCGTCCTTGATAAAAAGTGATAGAGCCTATCATTTCTATACATGATGAATTGTAAAATTCAGAAGGTAAAGTAAAAACTATCAAATAATCTAATGGCAAAACTGAACCAGCCCAAGATTTGAACGAGGAAGAAAGAAAAGATGAGAGAGGAAACGATACGAGGACAGTTCCTTCCATTTTCATTGTTTGCAGACGAAAAGAAGACAAGAATCGTGGAAGAAATGGTTGAATAAATTAGATAATGTAGTAAGCCATTGATGAAAGATGAGAGACTGTACAACTCAAAAGGAATTAGGGGATTAGATGAACAAAAACTGGAGTGGTTGGTTATTGAACAAAATCTTCTCCTTTAGTGGTTAAATGATCCTCGTCTCAACGCAGAAAAAAATCCTCCGGATTTCACCTTCCGTCCCTCTCCGTTATCCCCAACCTGTTCCAAATGCACTACAATTCATGCTCAGGTCCATTTGAATCGCCATATCTTAATACGTTTACTACTATTCATTTTCTAGAGCCATGCAAAGCATCTTTCAGAATCGAGCTACGTGAAAATGAACGAGTAATATAAATTTGACTGTTGGAAGTAAAGATGATAAAACAATACCACATTAGAAATTTGCAGTAAGATTTCAGTCACTTCAGAAAAATCAGGTCTCAAAGTAGGATCTCGTTGCCAGCACCTCTCGAGCAGCTCAGCGAGCTTTGGATGTGCATCTTTCGGAATACTTGGGCGGAGACCCTAAGTATAGAAAACAGAAGTGCATTCAGCATGTAATCACACAAAAGACTCCATTTTTTCACGAACGGAGGCCGGGTGGATGGGTTTACCTTTTGGACAACTCCGACAGCTGCTTGCAAAGGGGTCAAGTACTCGTAAGGAAGCTGGGAGCCGGAAATAAAAAGGATTAAGGAATATTGTATCATAAGAGGTTGATTCGAATAGTATGGAGAATAAACTAATATACCTTTCCTGTCAGCAATTCCCATAAAACCACCCCAAAACTAAAAACGTCGGCCTTGTGATCATAGGGCTTATGTTCTATAACCTTCAAAGAGAAGAAATGTAAGTAAATAGAAAACGCGGAAGTTCTCAGTTCTTTAGTAGAATTAGCTGAAGATCAGTAGTTAGACTGTTGCAGTTCAAAACAAGGTGATGGAAACAGCCAATTAAAATATTAATTAGGCCTGAATGTCCTTTGCTCTAAGCTCCAAAACACAAGTATAACTGTATTAGAATGCCCAAATTGGTAGTTGAACTGAAAAAAAAAGCTAAAACGTAAGTAAATATCAAAGTTAACTTTGCACGTATAACACCAGTTTAAAAAATTAAATGATATCCATCAATAGATATGTATAAAAAAGGCATACCAGGAATAAATAATTCAAAATAATTTAGCAACAACCATGAACTCTAAAAAAATTAGCTGAAAGCCTGAAAGTGTAAAGATTTCTGGTTTTATAGAAAATAACATATACCTCAGGTGCCATCCACCGATATGTCCCAGTTTCAGCAGTCATAACACCTGTTTGTGATTTCACTCTGGCCACTCCGAAATCACCCACTTTAACAACCTGAAAATAAAGCTTTTTCAAAACTTTGCAAAGCTACAAAGTAAAGGCTAATCCAGATATTTGATTCCAAAGAAAACACATTTCAACTAAATTTGCAGTAACTATTGGTTGTTTAGAAGGTACATGTCTAAAAGCCTGAAAACTAACAAAATACATAGCTGCCAGCCAATAAACAATATAACTATTTCACTTATAGGAAAAAAACCAAATAAAAAAAAAGGAAAGAGGGGGCTGGGGAATCCTGTCTGCCCTTCTACCCACAAGAATATATCCATTTAGAAAGATTTTTCTTTAAAAAAGACCAAATCCAACATTTTGCTGAGTTAAATCTGCTCATATTGGTTGTCATCAGCAATTTAACAACATTAGGAAGATTCGAGTTGAGATAAAATACTAACTTCATTTTCATCCATCAAAAGATTTGCAGCCTTCAAGTCCCTGTGAATTATATTGTTCTGATGCAAATAATTCATTCCCTTTGATATATCAATCGCAACTTTAAGTAAACCTGGAAGCTTAAAAGTACCCTTTTGCTTGTGTAAAAAGTCGTACACACTCCCTCCAGACATGAATTCTACAATTAAAGAAACATGTAATTTAATAATCAATTTGGTAGAAATGGAAAAAGAAATAGTTGCCAACACAAACCTGTCACTATGCACAAGTTCGGAGGTTTGGTGCATGCCCCGATAAATTGAACAACATTTTTGTGTCGAATTTTTCTGCAAACAATAATTAAATCCAAAATAGGAAGAAACCCATGAGAGCAACGTATTGATGTTAGAATCTTCTCACAGCTATAAGAAAACTTCCAATGTGTGAAAAGATTGATAAAAGGCCAATCAATTACTACATTTGGGCATTTAAAATATTGTTGAAGGAAAAGTTGGTTATTGGATAAAAACCTCATTATATATACTTCTTGAGCAAATTCCTTCTGGAGTTCTGTATTCAAGCGCTCTGCCTTGAGAATTTTGATTGCTACTTCCTGACTACAGTAAGTACCTCTGTATCTGCACACAAAGGTAATAGAGTAAATTGACCAATCAACTGCAAGAATATGGTTTCATAAGTGTCATTGTGATACTTACAGATCACCATACGAGCCTGATGCCACTTTGGACTCAAATTTCAGAAATTGATGATCAATTTCCCAGACATCAGTACCATCATTAGGTATTGACAGATGATCAAGCTCATATTTGATCCCTTTTTGTTTATGTTCATTGGAAGGAGGCAAATCATGCAGATTTGGCCACAAGTTTTTCTGCATGAAACAGGTATATCCTCCGTAATTGTATCTTTTAACAGACCGACTGCTGAACAATATGCACTTATAATTGAATAATAGGAAGAGAGAAATCATAGAAGAATGGTACCTCAGGTTTCAGAACTTTTTCAAGCGCAGTCTGAAGTTGTTCAACCTCCTGAAAAGTTTAAAATATTAATAAGTCAGAACTTTCACCCTTAACCCAATTGAATTAAATTGGTAAAGAGGGTCTGCAGATTGCCATTCTATAATCCATAACAAAAGTTTGACTGGTGGCCTAAAATAAAGCTCACAACCTTTCCTCAGCTTCATTCATTTGATGACAATGGCACATAAGCTTCCACTTAAGGCAAAGATTTCTCAGATGAAGAAATTTGAAAAGATTGAGGCGTGTTAGAGACTGCATTGGAATTACAGACATGTTAAGGTTTTGTTTTGGGAGAATGATTGAAGAGATTGGCTTGTGGAGAAGCCAACCAAACTTTACCAATTGTTGGGTCATCAAACCCCTACACAACAAGTGCTTCGAGATGGCCATTGCCTTTATATAAATCTAATATCTTACAAGAGAAAAATGAATGACCAAAACATCTTGTAGACAAGGACCAAGTCTCACCAAGCACAATATTTTTGATATCATGACAAAAGTAGAAAAGTTCAGAAGCCATGAAACAAGCCAATTGTAAGATTTATTTGCATTTCACCAAAACCTGATTGGATAAACAAAGAGAAACAATTAAAGATGGATAGTACCTCTAATGGCCAACCATCAACAACAAAGACATCCACAGAATAACCATCCACAGTTGAGAAGGCATGTGCTTCCTGGATGTTGAGCCCAACTTCAGCTAATAAAGAAGTCAACTGCAAGTTTCACCATGTACAGTTCAGCCAAAGGGCTATAACATGCTTCTTTTTGGTACAACTCTTTGCAAATATAAGCAAACTAACTGCATAATTTTCCATACTCACAAAAATTTTGGCTTAAAAAATATGGAAATAGCTCTAAAGGCAAAAGTTATTTATGTTTGCTATAATATATTTTTTCCTCGAAAAGTATTAAAAAACAGAAGTTCGGGCATCTATTTTAGTGAGTTATAACCATTTGATGATCACCATAAAGTGATGCATCAGAATAAGCAAGCAACATCAGCTACCTGACTGAGAAGCTTCGGCTTGTCAACTGTTGAGAAAGTAATCTCGTGCATGGGCCTGCATTATCAAGTGAGAGAATAGTCAAGCTTGATCTGTGATACATGGTTAAATATTTGTCTATATACTTTAACCGAATGGTGACATAAGCAACATACACTGATCTCAACCAATGCATGGAACGGTGACATAAGAAAGATATACTAATCTCAACCAATGTATCAGGCATAAAAGCTGATGGCATATACTTTCATATAGGTATTAAATGAACAAGGCAGGAAACATTCAAAATGCCAAATCCTTTTTATTGATAGAAATCAAAGGATGAGGACTCATGTGCACGAATAAAACCAGGGAGCATAGCATCTCAATATAACAAACCTCCGAGATTTGGCAACATAATCTACTCCACTATCAACTTCTTGTACATCTGGCTTGCTTGCTTGAAGCGCATGTGCCTCAAGATTAGGAGATGAACCAAAGGCAGGTGGTGGATGGATGCTGAACACAAAATGATTACAAGTTTTCACAATAATCAATGACAAATTGACAAGTAAAAGGTATGGAAATGCAAAATGGATACTAAAAAACGATTAATGTAATTCAGCAAAGAATCATGCCAATACCTTCCTCTTCTTGGAGAACCTGAATGGATTGAATCTCCTGAATTCCCATCAGAGACAGGCACCACCTGTAAAAATTAATCAAGCATATATAAAACATACAGATGACCCCAATAATTAAGAAAATTACACAGAAGGCATAACATAAGAAATATGGAAAGGTCATCGATTCACTAATGATGTAACTCATTCATGAATAAGATCCCTCCATGAAAACATTTATCTGAAGCAAGAAGCAAAAAGCCAATTAATTCGAATGCATGATAATTAGGAACTTGGAGGCATCAAACTATATCACGCTTTATCACTTTAAGACAGATCTACAGTTAGAATCTAGGCACAGACTGATAAGAAACATATGTCCACTTTTTGTGAACTTTAGCCCAAAAGAAGGCGAGAAACAACCATTTAAAAAGGTAGAACTTTGTGTAGGAGAAAAATAAAAAAAAGTTGAGTAACCAGAAGCACAAAATAAGATACTAGTAATCCAACCTGGTTCGAAGGGCTCACAACGACAACTAACCTGCATGAGCCGGACCTCAAAAGCCGGCCTATTAGCAGGATCAAGCGCGAGATGCAGCAGCCTCTTGTGCTTGAGAACATCTTCAGCCCTCTCCAAATTCACATCCATGGCATACCTAAAACGCCGCAAATTGTTGATTACAATGCAACCACAAACCAAATCATTAACAAGTTCATTACGCGTCTACAGCAAGAGAAATACGGGACATGCAATTCAGTTCAAACATTAAAATTATAAGGAAGAGAAGAAATCAATTCTCCAGAAAATAGCTAAACAAGCATCACATACACTCAAATCAACTGATCCAATAGAAGATGCATCCAAATCCATACGGTTGAAAGAAAAAAAAAAAAAAAAAAAACGAAAAAGGTGTACGGAACTCGAAAACAATAGCGTAATTTATTCGGTGGATTATCATAAAATATCACCAATTATGGGAAAGGTAAAGGTGACCTTAAAGGAAGACGATTGAAATGCGCCCAAAGCTGGTCATCAAACCCCATTTCCAGAGCTTCGGGGTGGTGGGCGTCATTCAGCCGCCGCAAAACCTCATTGTAAACCTCCGCTTTCTTCTGCTGCTGCCAGCTCTTCGCCGACGACGACGACGACTCCACCCGTCGACTTCCACAGCTCTCGTTTTCTTCTATCACCATCTAAACCTAGGAATTCACGCACAATTTCCAAAATCACGAGTTCCTAGCGAATTCGATGCAATGGCAGTTTACGTAGAATGAAATATTCACCAAACACGCCGATTCACACGTCGTTGGATGCCGATTTCAGATGGCTTCGAACCGAAATCTTCACACTTGATACTGTTCCCAACTACTGAATAGGAAAACTGGAAGAAATACATATATTGGGATGGATTTCGTGAAGGGCTATGGGCTTTGAATTGGTTATTCATCCACCCATATCCTCGTTCTTCTCTCTCTCTCTCTCCAAGTCTTTCTCTCTCTTACTGTGGAGAGTAAATATTAAGGTAAATTTATATGCCAATATATCCAGATTTGAGAGAAAAAACGAATTTTAATGAATATTAAATTAGGAAAAATAAAGAATTAAGATTAAATACATGACTCGTGTCCACGTGGACAGCACTCCAGCATGGCGGTGCATCCACAGCACGTGACATAAAAGTGGATGAAATTGTAACTTTAACGTAATCCAATTTAAGCATGGATCTCAAATAAAATAATAATATGAAATAATTCCCACAATATCCATATTTGATGTGAGAGGAATATATAATTTGTAAATATATATATTGTATAGGGTAAAACAAATTATTTTCCCCGACTATTTTCTTAGTTTATGTTCCATAGTGATGATGAAACTGATTGGTATATTTTTGCATTATATAGGTGAAAAAAAAGTAATTCAAACTAGATTATAATATTAAAATGTTGGGTTAGTGATGTGTTAAAATCATTTTTCATTTTCATACCATGAGTATTTCGATTTAGATTTTATAAGTATCAAAATTTTCAATTTATTTTCATAATTTAATAATTTGTCCAATTTTAGCTCTACTTTAGTCAAAAAATGATCAATTAGTGCCTTCCGATAACCTAGAAATGAAGTGACAACTAAATTAAAAGTGACGTTAATTATGAAATAAAAATTAAAAGATACATAATTATGAGATGAAACATCATTTTAATCCATTCGTGATTGATGTAATTTACATTTACCATTTCATATTTTTAAGCAATATAATATTTTAAAACTATATTGAGAGGAGCAATAAAATTAAGTATGAATTTTCATCTTATGGAGAGAATATATATGAATAAAATCTATAGTTGAAGGGGCAGAGGAAAATTTATTCTTAATTTTGGTCTTAAGTTATATATGTTTCATGCTTTTCAATATTACCACATTGTGTTAATTTCTTTATTGTAGGTTGTTAAGATAATACATTATATACTTAAAAAAAGAATTATAATGATGTACATACGGAAAACTCACTGAAAAAAATAATTATTATTTTTCGTAATAAAAAAAATTTCTATTAAAAAAAACCCTATTTGCAAATTGGCAATTACATAATATATATATATATATATATAAATATATTAATTTCTGGCTCATGAGGACATAATTGCAACACTGTTCTATAATTAGCTGGAGTTGATTTTCCTGTTTTAATGATTTTAGTTTCTTTTAGCAATAAACATGAATTGCATGTCTCCATTTTTTAATTTCTTAAAAATCTCAATTAAGCATCTTGGACAGAAACTGAATCGAGTCTGAAAATTACAGCTTGTATTTTTTTATATTATCCTAAACTAATTAGGTTGTCCTTGTTTATTGCACAAGTAAGACTGAGGATAAAGTTGACCTAATTAGAATTATTAAAATAATTATTAGGGTTTTGTAAAGGTATAAACCCTACACCACAAAGTTTATTCTTTCTTTCCATAAATGGAAAGAAATTTTATCAATTTAAAACTTTCCATAAAAGTTCTTTCCATTTAAGTATCAATTTTTAGTATGAAATATAAAAACCTATCCATTTAGAGATTAAAAGATGAAATTATCACACTTAATTAAAACTTTTAAGTAAAGCCATGTATATGACAACATTTCCAAGGATTATAAATTATAGATTAATTAATTATTTTAGTTTTATGTTCATTTTTTAAATACACATGAAGTTTAGCAACCATAAGTTGACATTACAATTTTAAAAGTATTTTATATATATTAGGGATTACAAGATTTCAAACAAAATCTTAATTTTATGAGTCGTTAATTTATTTTTATCATCTTTCAAACATCGAATTGATAACTACCTTTCAAGTCTATATTAATATTAATAAAACTTCTTAGGGAAAATTTGCTTCCGAGCTATAATCTTTTTTTATTTAGTTTATTATGATTAGAATCATTTAAAATTATTTAGTTATCAACTGATTGGATGAGTTTCAATCAAACTTAACATAAGTCATTTTTTTAGTCATATAATGATATTTTTGGTTTAAAGAATCTTGATCTTATCTTATCTTTTTCTTTATTTTAATTAAAATTGAGTTAGTTAAGCTAAACTTTAGAACTTTTTGAATTATAAAAATGATGTTCAAATCTATTTTAAAGCTTATAATTTAAATTGACCCAAAATGTGGTTTTAGAAAATAGCTTTATAAAATAATTTGAAATCTTTAAAGTAACTTAAATTAAGTTATTCTATACGAAACTGAAAAATCAAAATTTTTTAACATACCTGAATTAATTCAAAACATAAATTATTTGAATCAATTAAAATACATTTATAACTCTCAAATCTATAAGATGAGACAACACATAATTAACTACACAAAATATAAATTGACTTGTAAAACGAGTTTCGATTATTATACATAGTTTCATGAAATTATATCATATAATTGTTATTATATATATAAGTTGTTGTATTAGGTTTTTTTAGCTACTTTCTTTGTTTTGTTTGCTAGATAATACTTGCACCAATAAAGATTTGATATTCTTAATATCAAAAAAGAAAAAAAATGAAAATGAATATGCTTAAAATATATGTCCTTTGATTTCACCACTTAAAAAACAAGAAATATGTATAGATATATACATACACAAAATAAAAATATATTTTCCATTTTTTTCAAATAAATTAAAACGTAAGAATATATTGGTACATCAAAATTTGGAAAATAAAATAGAAATCCTCGTAGGTTAGAAAGATTAGAGCTGATCCGATGACGTGGACAGTGAACGCATGCCTTAATTAATGCTTACGTGGAGAATCAAAATGGCCTTTAGGGTTTTCCAAAGGCCACTTTACTAGAAATTAATGTTGATCTTATTATTTCTCAATTTTTTTTTATTTCTTAATCTTCATGATAATATTAAATATAATTTTAAAAGTCATATGTATTATTGGGGAAAGAACAATGTCATTGAACATGGAGAAATCAAAGTTGGCAGCGATGGCTCATACTTTCTTAAGCAAATATATATTAAAGAATTATATTTTTCCAAATGATTCTAAAATTAGAATTAGAAATATTGGGTATAGTATTCTTTATATATATAATTGTCTAAACATTTGGTCTCTATATATTTTTTAAAAGGGTTCAATTACAATATTAAAAGGGTATCTATAAAATGTGACACTAAATAAAACTAGAGATAGAAATAAATCAAATAAAATTATTATTGAAAAAATATATACATAATGATATTTTTTAGAAAAATAAGATTATTAATTTTATTTTCTTATGACATTTATTAAATGAATTACACCACATTTCCTGAAATGTCAACTATTTATTGATTTATGTTCATAAGAATGAAGATCCAGGGAAGCCATTTTCATGCATATTTAAAAAACAAAAAATAGGGAGAAAAAAAGATTAAAAAAAAAGATATCTTGATAGGATAAAAAGGTGGCAACATATAACCTTCCAACTTTAGAAATAAAATGTATGCTTCACGCGATAACATTAGGTTTGGATTATTGGATTTTAGTTGAGTTTTTCATCTCAATTAATTCCATTTATTATTTTTTATATGTACTATCTCATTATCATTTCAATTGAATAACAAGTGTATATTCTCATCTTCATACCATTCAGAAAATGATCACATCACATTGATCATATCATTATGTAATATTGTATTACTATCTTTAGTTTTAAGTTTATACTTATTTGACAAAGCTACATATCCGTTCCAAAATTTTAAGAGAATAATAAAAAAAGGAAATTATAAAGAAAATAGCAAGAAAAGAAATAACTAAGGACTAAAAATTAATAAATAACTAAAAAATGTGAAAATAAAAGAAGAATGAGTTGGGCAAAAAAGTGGGCCTTGGTAGGAATTGAAATTAAGTGAAGTTACTAAGTTACTTAATATATTAGTTATTAATGCTAATAAATACAAAGACTTATCCTTGTCTTCGTATACATTTGAAATTTTCATACCCAATTACCTATTTATTTAATTGGGTTCAGAAAAATTCTTCCACACAATCAATTCATTTTGGTAGAGTTACAGATTCTTCATTAACTTTGAATTTTTTTTGACATTTTTATTAGGGTTCGACTATTCACACTCCCAACATCTTCTAAATGCATCTCATAAAATTAAATAAAATGTAATATAATGTGTAAAAACAATTATACTCTTACTATAAATTTAAAAAAATTAAAAAAAATACAAAATTAAATTTTCAGATACACCCACCTAATTTCTAACAACTAAACACACCTCATTTGACACTATATGCATAGCACTCTTCTTCATCTTCCTCATTACATATATACATAACACTCCATTAAAACTTAAAATCCTAGCTAAAAAATTCTCTTTAGTCCAAAAATATCATGGAACAAGAAAGCATACATGAGATAGACAATATAAGTCATTTAGTTTTGTTTTATTGATTTATTTTTTTGTAAAGTGTGATTTTTTTTTTATTTTTTTTTTTGCAAAATGGTTCGGTTCAACCTACAACTACCGAACACATTGAACTTTGTTCAACCACCACTGACTGAACATACTTTAAATCGTTCGACTGATAGTCAAACTAACTCTACACCGTTGTCGAACAAGTCACACATTATTCTATCAACCAGGATCGAACACGAATGTTCCAGAATCGAAAATGACATATGCTATTTGGCAAAAAAAATCTATTTCTCATCAAACCAAACAATGTTTTCCATAAAAAAATGTTGTAAACATGAATCCTAAACACTTACATTATATTTCAAACAATATTAAACAAATTTAACACATCAACTTCATAATTTATGTAGAAAACTCTTGTTGGTGTTGATCCATTGTAGGCTTCATTTATGTAAACAAATTTCATTTTGTTGGTGTGGATCCATTGTAGGCTTCTTTGTATATAATCGAACTTGCCAAATTTGTTCGAATTAAGGTCAAACACTTCTTGATTTTAAGCTTCAAATTTTTTGTTGTTCTTTTTCTTCTCTAGTGTTTAGGGTTTGGGTGTGGGTAAGGGTGGGATCGGGTCGGGTTTTGGCGGGTTTCAGGTTTTTCGGGTTGGGTATCCATTTTGGTCGGGTAGCCGAATAGTGCCACCCGAAAATATCCGTTTTTTTTATACCCACTAATCGGGTACCAACCAGGTCGGGTCGGATCGGGTTGAGAGAGTTTCACCTTATATAAAATAAGCCTATTATCATTCAAAGCAAGAGAAATGAGAATCTAAGTAGAGAAGAAAAGACAAAATTTTAAACTCTATTCGGATATCGAAAACCCGATCGGGTATTACCCTATCCGACCCGAACTTTGTGGGTACCCAACCCGAAATACCCGAAAGTTTATGAAATTGTAATGAAACCCGACCCGATCGGGTAATACCCTTACAGGTCGGATCGGATACCCGATATCCGAAAAAAATTTCCCAACTCTAGGTGTGGAAATGTGTTTGGGATGTGTTTAGGAATTAATTTATATTTTATATTTTATTTAAATATTTAATAATAAAAGGTATTTTTATAATGTTGTGGGATGTGTTTAAAAAAATTTAAATTATTTTTATATTTTAATGAATATATTTAGAAATTGAGGTGTTTTTAGAAGATGGGTGTGCCCTAATAAAAACTTGTCAACAAAAGTTGATCGAAATGATTAAAAGTCGACACGAAAACATGTTATCACAAATAAATTTATTTGAGTCAATTCTATCACCACTAATATTAACACATTCTTTCAATAAATATGTGGACACAAATTAAAATTATTAATCAACTACTCCGTCAACTACTCCATATTTAGAATATCAATTTTATTTTCCATCACATGTAACCCTAAAAGTTGAACGCAAGTACTCTAATTAATAACACATAATTAAACTTATTAAGAAATTGATCTCATGTTAACAATCATTTATTGAATTACGTAGTAAATTTATTGAAATAAACTTACTTTAGTAAAGAGAAATAATTTTGACAAAAACGAAGTGAATCAATGACCATTTCCAACAGCACATTTCACGTGATTCATGCATCATGGTAAAATATATTGTTGCACCATTCAATCCGAGCTATATCAAATCACTCAACTTGATCGATTTACAGAGGTGGTCTTCAAGAATTCACATGATCTGGTCAAGATGTTTTACCTGAACGGTTACTTGACGAGCCGACCAAGATTATTTTCGTGATGGGTTCAATTAATCGTGACCAACCCGGACAAGATATGCTGAGCAAGATATCTCTGGCGGTTAGGAGATTGTGGGGAAATTAAATCCCTCACCCCGGACTCGAGCCCTTCCTAAGCTATAAATAGAAGTATTTTCAACTTGTAAAGGATTCCAACATTTTTTATATTAAGCACTAGAGAGCTTATTTCTCTAAGTAATTATATACGATCCTGACCGACCACTAAAAACCATTTAGGATCAGCCGAACTAATTTGCCCGACTAGCCATTTAGGATCAGCCGAGCTAATTTGCCCGACTAGACTCCGGATCAGTGTTTTCTAAACTTATTTTCATATTTTAGCTTCATTTATCAACCCGATTTCACTAAATTCATAGAATTTCAATCAATTGGAGTGTTCGACTAGGAATTAATCGATTTATAAATTTCAACGTCAACATATACCATTTCATGCTCCATGCTAACTCAAAAATTAATAATTCATTTTACACATATATTTATATAATTAATATTTACATATACTTTTATGATTATTTGAAGCATCACAAAAAAAAAAAAATCACAAAAAGGTCATTCAAATAAAAATATTTGTGTGAAAATGCCAATAAACATAAAATTCAGTACAAAATTTCATCTACAATCGTGTATGTCTGTATGATTATACCCACGACATGAGATTTTGTTTTGGTAATTTCAATTAATATTTTATAATTCCTTTTTATGTTAATTTATTTTGTTAGAAAAAATAATTAGGGTCCATTTGAATAGAGTGATTTGAAATCTAAAATTTGAATTGAATGAATTTCAAATCCACTTAAAATGAATCCAGTTCAGTTTAAGTGGATTTAAAATCCACAAAAATGACTTCAAAATATAGATTTCAAATTCATATTCATCCAAACACCATTGATGAATCTGTTATTATAGATTTCAAATTTCTTTCTCAAATCCACATATCCAAATAGACCCTTAAAGAAAATAAACGAGCTAGTCACAATTAATTAATTAATAGATTCAGCGAACCTAGACATAAATCAGGTTCATTGAATCTGGACATTGTAGATATGATGGCAATAAATCTACAATAATCTTGATTAAGTAAGATCATAATCGTAATTAAGAAACTATTAGAATTGATAATTGGATCCACATCGTTTGCCTAAATAATAGTTTAATTTTAAACTAATATTTTTAATTTATTTTTATTTTATTTTTAAAGGCAAGTGCTTTGTAGTAGGGATGTAAAAGAATAAGAATTTTTTGATTCAATTCGAGATTCGATTCGAAATTATTCAATTCATATTCGAAAAATTTGAATTCGAATTCGAATAAGAATTTTTTTTAATATTCGAATTATTTTCGAATACAAATAAGAATACCGGTGTATTCGATTCGATTCGAAATATTTAAATATACATATTTATATATATATATATATATATCTACATATTTTTTCATATTAATTTATTTTATATATCTAATTATTTCATCATTTAGCAGGTTTTCGAATCAAATATCATTATTATTTTCACGAATCGGATCGAATATTTAAAAAATTGTATAAAAATTTCGAATTTCGAATCGAATATTTGAATTATATTTTCGAATCAAATCGAATATTAATTGAATTTATATGAAACGAATCGAATACGAATCGAAAATTAGTATTCGAACTCGAATTGAATTCGAATACAAATAGTATTAAAAATTTTCAAATTCGAATAAAATTTGTCAGTATTCGATTCGATTCGATTCGTTTACAGCCCTAGTTTGTAGTTTATATTAATGTGCAGGTTGAGAAATTATCTTATTTCTAATAGCCAAAATGTCAACTCTTTGTAACAATAAAAAATATTATAAATTACACATGCGTTTTAGATTGATTGAGGAATTTTTATTTTTTTTAATATGCATCAGTATCTATATATTGTTAATTGTTGAAAACAGATTATTATTATTATTTTAGTATAATTATTATGAGATCTACTGGTTTAATATATGAAACATGTGAATTTATAGTTTACAACTCATATAATAAAAATCGACAAGTCAAAATGAATATGAATTACATTTACGAACAATGAGGTTTCGTTTCACGAAATTACATCTAAATTTTATATGTTATTAATTTTTATTGAAGCACAACTAATTTTGGCAACTAAATTCCAACTTTAGCATCACCTATTAATATACCTAACAGTTCATGTGATCCACTTTAAAGCCCATAAACTTATTGTAAAAAGTAACGTATTATAAATATCATAGAACTTACAAGAAACCTCTCGCAATTCGCAAATATAATTTATGAATAATTCAAGCTCATTTTCCACAAATTAAATTATAATGTTATTGATTTATTTTTATAGTTATTGATTTATTGTTATGTGTTCTCACAAGAGCTCAACAATTTTAGTAATTATCTATTAAGGGCTCATTTGGTTCGTGTGTTGGGTTAGTTAGGTTAGTTGAGTTGTGATGAGTTTGCACTATTTAAGTTAAATTGAGTTAATTTTTTGATACGCTTTGGTTTGAATGTTTAGTGATATGTTTGATTTAATTTTGTATTTGGTTTCAATTTTGTGGTATCTTTTGAATTAGATTTATGTATTAAAATTTTATTTGGTTCAAATGTTTGTTGTGGATTTAAAAATACAAGACCAAAATGCCCTTAGGAAACTCCAATTTATATGAAAGTATTTTGTAATTATGTGGAACAAAAATGATAAAATAGTAAAAATACAAAAAGAACACTTATGGTGGATTTAATAAACCCACCATTTTTGGTGGGTTTATTTTGGTGGATTTATTAAACCTCTCATAACCCCAATAATTGCATTTTTCATCCAAACCTAATATAAATTTAAATTTTTTAATCTATAAAGCAAACATGAATTTAATTCAATTAAATTCTCTAACCTACCCAAACCTTTAAAGCAAACATGTCTTAACGGATTCACGTGATCAACTTTAAAGCCCATAGGCTTTATAAAACCATCTAAAAGGTCAATCTTTTTACTAAACTCCTTCCTTGGCCATTATTCTATATATCTATTATATATTACCTATATAAAAGTGTAAATATTTCTTATAAAATATAGATTGTCAAAATATTTTTATAAAAAATTATTATTTAAGGTTATAATAGTAATTTAAAATTTTCATACTTAAATAATTGTATATTAGAATCTTAACTAATTCAAAGTTTTATAAAATCTCATTATAATTAAAAATTTAATATAAAAATGTTATATATAAGGTATTTGTATTATTTCCTTCCTTAATTTGAATTGATCTCCACATACAATGCACAAGTGATATAAAACTCGTATATATATATATATATTAATAAAATATAATAAGAAGAATTTAATACAATATTGTGTCAGTATAGGAACCAAGATTTAACGTAAACAGAAGCTAGAGACCATAATGCTATTCTTTTGGGAATAAATTATAAAGATCCAAATCAAATATATATCTAATACTCAAGAATAAATTATAGACATGTAATTTAAATTAAATTAGAAGTACATGATCAACTTTTTGGGTTAAAATAAAACTAGATAGGTGTGGGCTTAGATAGCCCAAAAATAAGCAGTCTCCAAAGTCCAAACTTAATTCATATCTTGCAAAGACAATTTCACCTCTTATTCAACCAATATACGAAACATCAATATATATATAATCTTCGTCTAACTAGCTTTCTAGTAAAAGAAACTCCTGCTGGTATAAATTTTCGAGTAAGCTTTTGTATGGAAATAAGAGAACACAGAGACATACAACAATACAACCGAGTGAGTCCCTCTTGATAGCTTAGATCAAGAGGCGAAATCGTACGCTATAATGGGCGTAAGCAAGATCGTCTAGAAGTCGATTAAACAAGTGATTCAAAGCTAAAACTTCTATCTGCAGCATAATCAAGAAAGCCATATAATGGTTGAACTTTCTCACCGTATTTCTCCAAGGCCACTAACTCTTTCTTGGCCTGTGATCGTAGATCCTCAGCTACCTCGATTGCTTTGTCTACTCCGTATACGGATACATAGCTTTTACTCTTCTTTTTGTTGTCATCCTTCTTTCCTGACTCTGATTGTGCTTCCAAAATGTCATCCACCACTTGATACAAAACCCCGACTGCCCGACCGTATTTTCTCAAGTGCTCGATCTCATTGTCTGATGCTCCGGCAAGTAGGCCTCCACAAACAGCAGAGCACTGGCCCATTTCACCGAACTTCTTTTCTTGGACGAAATCAACTGCATTGGGCCCGCCCTCAAGGTCGATGAACTGACCAGCAGCCATACCAGTGGACCCCACTGCTCGTGCAATCTCAGCGACAACTCGAAGGAGCCGAGTTTCGGGAACAAGATCTGTGGGGGTGTGGGAAACAATGTGGCGGAAACCAAGAGGGAACAATGCATCCCCTGCTAGTATTGCCATATCTACACCGTATATCGTGTGGTTGGAGGGTTGGCCTCTTCTAGAGGGGTCGTCGTCCATGCATGGCAAGTCATCATGGATTAATGAAGCAGCATGAACCTATTGTTCAGAGGCACACACGTAAAGAATTAGAGAATGCTAACAAACCAACCAATGTCGTCAATGGTGGAGCTATATAAGAAAGAAAATTGGAGTTTCACCACTCTGAACAATGCGTGTACAAAAAAAAAATGAGTAGAAACATATGTTCAGCCAAGAGATTCAGCATTCAGAGATTAAACTTCAATCCTAAGAAAAATATGGTATAGATTACAGATAAGAAACTGACAGACATCACAAAAAAGCATCCTAATCACAAGAACAAGAGCTGCAAAATTTCCAATTCATAAAATTTCTTTTATTTGTTTCTATATATGTATTAGTTAGTTTGAGGCAAAAGGGTGTCAACTAAGTCCGCTTTCCTTATTATGCTTTCTAAAATTAGAGATGAAACTGGAGCATATATCAAACTAGTGAGAAGAACATTTTAAATAAAAAATATCAGCTTATGAGTTAAAAATGTCTTAACTTTTTAAAGAAAAAATATCCTACTTAGTCTATGAGAATGAGAATTTTCCACAACCTACTATCCTCACATTCCTTTGTTTATGCACTTGTTATTAATTAATGCATCGTCAAAAGTCTGCTAGAACTCCAAATCTCTAGGTTAAACCACATCAGAAGTCAAAAGAGCAGCCATTAGCCATGCCCAGATAACCTGTCTAGATCATTCAACTGTAGCATCTTAACACAAATCATTTAAGTCAACAAAAATATTCTCGTAAGAAGATAGAAGTGCCATTTTGCCCACAATAAAACCAATTCTTGGACAAAACAACCTCAAGCCTTACCTATATGATGTTATGTGTGTGTGAGCGTTCATGTTTTTTTTAATCATAAAATTTCTCTTTCATTGATTGATCTCATGGACACATGATACATCTATGAGAATTTGTGAACTAGAAAGATATATGGTGTAACTATTGATTACATAAACTTATCATTACACAAAAGTTAAACTTGGAAGAATCCAACCTAGATAAATTCTTCGATAACTACAAACACACTCAATTGTGCCGTCCAAATAACAAGTATTGTCTTCAATTTAAGTTAAAATGCATAGTGAACAATATAGTCGATTAATCCAATAGCAATTTGTAGCATACAAACAGTATAAGAAACAATCTGAAATATTTTATAGGAAATCAATAGTCCTATACTGTCATCCATCCAATCAGCTCCAATACCATCTAATTTCGAGCAAATTAGAAAGAATTAGGATAAGAAAATCCAAAAGGAAAAGCCAAAAAAAAAAAAAAGGAAAATAAGGAAAACAAACCATTTCAAGAGCGCAGGCGGTAGGAAAGGCGGCGAGGCGATTCCCGCCGAAGAGCTCACAGGCGGCGACGCACATCACCGGCGGCGCTCTCTTAGCGCCTTTGGCCAAAACAGAATAACGCATAGCTTCATAGATTTGCTGCGGGTACTTTACAGGTATTGCCTCGTCGAGTTTTTGATCTATTTCTTCAATCAAAGCTGTCCAATACGTCTTGAGATCAAATTTGGGCGAAATTGAGGCGACGGAGCATCGAATTGTGCGGCGGAGCGTAGGACGAGTGAACTTTGGCAAGCAAACATGAGTAGCTGACGCTATTACTGAAGAGAAAGCCATAACTGAACCTTCAAGCTGTTTCCTTCGATTTTTCCAGTAATTTTCCTCTGAATTTTTCGATTCGAAGCCTGCTCTGCAGAAGTGGTGTTTAAGAAGATGAGAGGATCGACGAAAATGAAGCAATAAAAAGAAAAACAAACTTAAAAAGGAAAAAGAAAAAAAAAACTCTATATATGCGTATGGCTTACGTGGAGCGTCGTGATTGGCTGACACCTCAGTGGAAATATTATTATCCTACAATCATAAAAATAAAATACTTCCACTGAGGATAAGTTACACATCATAAAAAGAATATTTCTTTAATGTTTTTAGTACAAAATAATATGTTATTATTGTACGTATTAATTTGTAGTTTTTAGTATTAAAACTATATTAATTGGTATTGCTTATTAAAAATTAGATTCATTTTATCTGTTGTAAATGTCCAGCCCATTTATGTTTTCATGGTCTCATTCTTGGACTCTGGGCCCATTATTGGATTGAATAAAACTGGATCAAATAATTGGTAAAGAGTATGTTTAGCCCATTACAATGTATCACAAAATACCTTCATGATCTGTTTGGATGGATGATTTTGAGGAAAAAAAAAATCAAAATTCATTATTAATGTTTGGATTGATATAAATTAAAATATTATTATTTTCATTTGAATTAACCTTTTAACAATATAAGTGGATAAAGTTGTATTTTTATGCAACTGTTGTATGGATCTTATACAAGATCCATATAATACAGGTCGGGTTGGGCCTAATCCGACCCGGATTCGCATATTTTATATTTTTATTTTTTTACCACTTTTATGTTATATTAGTCATATTTTTATATTATATTAAACATACTTTTATATTATGTTAAACATACATTTATATAATACTTTAACTAAAAAAACTCTAATTTTGACAAAAAAAACCTTAATTTCGATGAAAATCATCTAATTTCAAAATCCTAATTTGTACATATATACATTTATGTAATATTACGCATACCTTTAAGTAATATTAGTCATACATTTATATAATATATAAAGGTACAACTAACATAATTAAAAAGTATGACTAACGTAACATAAAAATGTGTTTAATATAATATAAATGTATACTTAACATAACATAAAAATCCTAAATGTATGTTTAACATAATATAAATGTATACTTAACATAATATAAAAATCCTAAATGTATGTTTAATATAATATAAAAATCCTAAATGTATGTTTCACATAATATAAAATCATAAATGTATGTTTAACATAATATAAAGTATGCTTAACGTTATATAAAAATATGCTTAATATAATAAAAATGTTCCTAAAGGTATGACTAATATAATATAAAGGTATGTTTAACATAATATAATTGTATGCTTAACATAACATAAAGATATAACACCTGAAACGAATTTGGGTGAATTTGAGCACACACATCCAGACGCATGTGCACGCATGGAAGACCCGTGAAGCGACATGTGGATCGGATCGGATCGGATCGGATGTACAAATTCTAAATCTATATACCAATTATATAAAAGTTTTTGTGAAATGAATATTAATCCTTTCTAATTTGAGTGGATTGAAATCGTATCATATTAAATCTTGTATTTCAAATTTATAAATCTAAATAGTTTTACCCTTTTTGATAAAGGCCATGAAAACATATAATTGAACTTGTGTGTTTTGAAATAGTTGTCTTTTCCATATAATTGAGTATGGAAACAGGGAAATCAGGTTGATGGCCCATTCCAGATTTAGCAGAAATAAAATTATATATATATATATATATATATGAAATCACACATGTAAAAAGCATGTTGGCCCTTTTTTTTTTTTTTTTTAAGGTTGGAAATATATTTTATCTCATATTTTATTACTTTTAATTTACGTTTCTATTAATTAGTGATCTCATCTATACATATTATATATGACGGTTATTTTAAAATATAAGATAAAAGATAATCTCATGTGTGTTTTTTAAACACACATTATAAATTCTAAATGAATTTTTGTCCATTTTACTTAACTGAAGTTGATAGCGGTTAATTGTCTGATGTACGATGCAATATATTGTATAGTATTTGGTGCAGCAGTGGTTAGTTGTTTAGATTAGGAGGGAAAACATTTAAAGTTAATCTTGCAAGAAAACATATATAATGAATAAATAAACACTAGCAATGTGAATTACGTGTAATGATTGGAAAGTTGTACAAGTTATATCGACTGTTATAGAATCGGATTATCTATCTTGTTGTTTTTCTGCGTCTCATCGTGTATCACTATCAAAACGATGTAGTTTTTATAATTCACCATCAAAATTCTATAATTTTGATAATGATACAAGACATTATTAGACTGTCGATGTTGTCGGAATTATTGCTATAGATATTATGAAATCCAGCCTATTTTCCATAGTTTATTGGCCACTTGCCAATTGCAGTAATGTTATCCAAAGTGTTATATTTTCTATGATATATATATAGAGAGAGAGAGTTCACCTGCTTGATTTAGTGTTCATTGAAAACTAGAATGGAAGTGAAATCAATTAAAGTAGATGAAGAAGCAAAGGCTGAATTTGAAATATGGGACTATGTGTTTGCTTTCACTCCAATGGCTGTAGTGAAATGCGCAATCGAGCTCCAAATAGCTGACGTTATAGAGAGGCATGGCGGAGCCATGTCTCTAACGGAGCTATCCTCTTCTATTAGCTGCTCGCCTTCTCTCCTCCACCGTATAATGAGGTACTTAATCCACCGCGGTTTCTTTAAGAAAAATCAAGATTCACCGATGTCCTATGTCCAAACGCCCCTTTCACGTCTGCTCATGAAAAACGAGGGGTCGAATAGCATGGCTGCTCTTGTTATGCTGGAGAGTAGCCCTGTGATGCTTGCTCCATGGCATAAACTGAGTTCGCGCCTTTTGATAAACAATGGCACCCCGCCATTTGAGGCCACACACGGTGAGGATGTTTGGGATTACGCGTCTGAGAATCCTGCTCACAGTGACCTAATCAACGATGCTATGGCATGCCACGCCAGGCGGGCCATAGCAGCAATCGTTGATCACTATCCTGAGGCGTTTAAAGGGATCGGATCTTTGGTGGACGTTGGTGGTGGGAACGGAACTGCTCTTCGTGCCATTGTGAAGGCTTGTCCGTGGATACGTGGGATTAACTTGGATCTCCCTCATGTTGTGTCCAAAGCACCAAATTGTGATGGCATTGAGCATGTTGAAGGGGACATGTTTAAATGTGTTCCAAAGGCTGATGCTACTTTCCTCATGGTATGTAAAAAAGTGCTAAAGTAGATGATGCATTCTGATATTAACCTTTTTCTTTACTTTATGCAGTGGACTCTGCATGATTGGAGCGACGACCAGTGTATCAAGATATTGAAAAATTGTCGGGAAGCTATTCCGGGGGAGACGGGGAAGGTGATCATCGCGGAGGCAGTGATAACGGAGGGAGATGAGGATATGTACAGCGATGCTCGATTCGCGTTGGACATGGTGATGTTGGCTCATACAGAGAAGGGAAAAGAGAGGACTGTTGAAGAATGGGAATATGTGGTGAAACAAGCTGGTTTCACTGCTTACACTGTCAAACATATTGGTGCAGTTATATCCATCATTGAGGCCTATCCATGAAGCTCTTTTCTTCTTCTTTGTGTGTTTGTTTAAGTTGATCAATTTGCTTTCTTGGTCGCTTCTATTTGCAGCAATAAATAAATAAATTAAGTGTTTTTTTTTCAATATTTTTGATTCTTAAAAGAAGAAAGAAACAAGAGTTATGATGTTTTGTTAGAGCTTTGGATTTGGAGATTTCTATGTGTATAAACCGTGTTCTCAGTTTATATTTTTGTTGGTTTGTGTAATGTATATTATTCTCTGTTTTGTTTATATTTTTTAATTAAGTTAATTACATATTTAAAACAATTTAAATGTTCAAAGAATTCATGTAAGTTTAATGATTTGTATGATATCAGTATTTAAAATATTTGTGAGTCAAGATTCAATAAGAAAATAGTTTTATCATTTTTTATAAATTATATTACCAAGTTCAAATATTTGTTTGGATGAATAAATTTAATAATGGATGTATTATAAAAAAAAAAAGATTGGATGTATTTCAAAATAATTAGCCTAAAACATTGCGTGTGTGTGTGTTGTGTTATTATTTGAAAATAGACTAATGATTATTATTGCTAAATCTAAGTCTATAAAATTTATCTACTCATAATTGTTTTATAGTGCCGTGTTTATGTTGTTTGCAATGATGATTGAATTTTCACTTAAAAGGCAAAAAGAAAAAAGAAAAGAAAGTAATGATGATTAATTATTAGAACAGATTAAGCAATGAAAGCTAGACATAAATTATTCAACTAACTTCTATTATTGACACGGAAAGAAAAAACTCAGGCACCTTGTTTGACCACCCTCCACCACCTCCAATGGCGGCGACCACCGCCGGATTCTCTCTCCTCCTCCTCCTCCTCCCACTCCTCGTCGCCGCTGCCCCTTCACCCTACCTCTCTCCAACCACTCTGCTCCAAAACTACCAAAATATGCTCTCCGCTTTCAAGATTTTCATTTACGCCCCTTCGACTCCTTTTAATTTCTCCGAGGCCCCTGCCTCTCTCTTCTACAACTCCCTCCGCCGGAGCCCATTCGTCACCGGAAACGCCGACGAAGCGCACCTCTTCTTCGTCCCCTTCTCCGCCGACATCTCCACGCGCTCTATGGCGCGTGTTGTCAGGGAGCTCAGGAATGGTTACCCCTACTGGAACCGTACTCTCGGCGCGGATCATTTCTTCGTCTGTCGCGGTGGTATAGACTACTCCTCCGACCGGAATATTCTCGAGCTGAAGAAAAATTCCGTTCAGATTTCCGATTTCCCGGTGGTCTCCGGCTATTTCATCCCGCATAAGGACATTTCGTTGCCTCCGTCTAGCAAACCCTCGCTCGTGCTAGAGGAGAATTCGACGTCGTTTTCGTTTCTAGGCTACCTGAAGTGGAACGGAAAGGCGGAGCCCGATTTGGTCAACGAGCTGAAATCAGACTCCGATTTTCTGGTTGAGGAGAAATCAGAGGAGCTGAATTCAGTGCAGGGTTTTAGAGAGAGTAAATTCTGCTTGTTTCTCTACCACAGCGACGTCTCGGGGATCGTGGCGGCGATGGCGTCCGGCTGCGTGCCGGTGGTGATCGTGGACCGTCCGATTCAGGATCTGCCATTGATGGACATTCTGCGATGGTCTGACCTTTCTCTGCTGGTGGCGGTGCCGCGCGGCGGGAATGGGCGGCTGAAACAGCTGTTGTCGGAGGTAGGCGATGAAAAGCATGCAGAGATGAGGGAATCCTGTGTGGCGGCGAGTAGGCATTTAGTGTGGAACGAGGAATCTCAGCCGTTGGATGCGTTTCATATGGTGATGTATCAGCTGTGGCTGAGACGCCATGCCGTTAGGTACGCACGAAGGATGTTCGATTAAATGCCCCGGAGATGAATGTAGAGGATTGTGTTTGTATATGTATAATCATCTTTGATTATCACTCTTTACATAAAGAAATGTTTAATCATGTGCAAGTTTCTTGCTTTTACCAACGTGTGGTTGTAGATTATGTTGAACACATATGAATACAAGGATTAATCAATTACGATCAGTGTTTCATCTTTTGTTTCAATACTCTTTATCACGAGCATGGAAGAGTGTCCGAAATTAAGGAGCACTTAACGAAAATCCGACTTTTATCCATAGAAAGTGCTTAAGCTTGTATAAGTTTCTTGCTTTTACCAATGTGATTATAGATTTTGTTGAACACACATATGAATATATGGATTCATCCATTACTCTCGTAACCAGACAAAAATGTGCCCGAAATTAAGTGGCAATTAAAGAAAATCCGACTTTTATCAATAGATAATGCGAAGATTGGAGAAATGTGTGTGTACAAGCTAACAGAGTAACTTATCCACTATGCTCATGACCATTAAACATGAGCTCATTTATGATTTCTTGAACAATTTCTCTTATTCCTAAACACTTGGCTCTCTGATCACAAGTTTATGCAGAGTTGCTAATTGTCCTGTGCCAGTTGAGCAAAAGTAATTGGTGAAACATAAAATGGCCCGTAATAGAGTGCTTTAGCTGCCTCGTACGAGGCTTTCTGGGTTGGATGGTACCTGTCCCAAAACAGGTACTTTTTTCGATCTGGACAAAGTAGTGTTGTTGAGTTACAATTTATTTCTGCACTGAACGTCCCGTTTCCACAGCAAGCCGACTTCACATTTTCAAACTCTGCAAAAAGTTCAAGAAAAGAGGAAGATTAGCATGCAGAGTACTTAGTTTCTTGAATTGATCACACTTTTTAATGAAATTTCTTACGGAAAAGCGCTGGATCTGCAATGACATCGAGGGTCATATTGAATGTGTTTCCAAGGGAGTACTTCATTCCTGGGAGCTCTGAGCTTATGTCAAGTAAAAGTTTTTCAATGGCTAAGTAGAAAGATTGAGCAAAATCATTCATTTGTTGAAAGCAATCATCAACTCCGTTAAGTTCCATCTGCATGAGTCTTAAATATGGGCAGCATCCGACTGGTGGCACGCTTATGATGCCGAATCTTCTGGCTCCTAGTCCGTACAATGTCTAATCATATATGCAATGTGAAATTGGTTCATAACTTGTACGATGAAACATGTGTGATTAAACTTAGGACAGGCCTTACTGTTATGTGCTGGGAATAAGCAGACATTAGAGTGCCTATGAACTGGTCTTTAGGCATTGAAGTGGTGCTGTTGAAGTAGCCGAGTATGTCGTTGCTCCCAATACTGATGAAGAACAGAGACTTACATAGCATGGCTTCTGTTGCAGGCTCCCCTATCATAGCAGTGAAGTTATCTCGTACTGAAGTGAACTGAATGATCTGGTCTGACAAGGGCACAACTGTCTGAGACAAGAAAACATCAGACCATGCAACATATTAGTCGAACATCAGAATCTAAGTACAGCCTTACCATGTTCAAACCAGTTTCGTCTAGAAGCCCAGATCCCCCTGAGGCGAAGTTCACGCCTCCAAAGAGAGACTTTTGGAAACGGGCTCCAAGTGTGAGCAGATACAGAAACGGAGGTGGGCTTCTTTTCAGCCCGAAAAGCTGGGCTGATCAAGGCATCACGAAACATAACGTGTCGAATTTCAGCACATACACTTAGTCTATATGAAACCAAGAAACTCGAAGTGACACTTACCAAGACAATCCGCGCTGTTCAAACCATTGCTGAATCTGCCAGTGGGCCTCGAGTGGGCAAAGTCGATGCCATAGTAAGGGAAGTTGGCTATCGCTGTTGAAGGTAAATGGTTATTAGTCCCAACATCGGCTGTGGAATCGCCGAGTATGAAGACAAGCTGTCGAACATCATCTGCCGAGTGAGGGATGAAAGTGGTGGACACAATTAGCAGACAAAGAAACCAAGAAAAGCTTAGCATGGCCATGCTATATACCAAGGTTAGTTCACTGATTAATCTCTTGCTTTTCTTCAACTTTCTGATCTCATGACTAGGGATTTATAGGCCTGTTTGCTGCAACGTTTGGTAAAAGTTCAAGAAGGTAATGATAAGAGAACAGGGATTTTTTATATAAACTAAGAATGACTGTTTCGGGCGGAATGGTCTAATGAAATCCATGTCTTAAGTTTACAGTTGTGTCTCTGCATCACTGTCTGAATCCACACCGTGTAGTTAACATGCACTTGTCATTCTAGCAATCGAGAGAAAAACGGAGCCATCTTAATCAATTAAACAGCTATGAGAATCAGAACCTTGTAACAAGGCAGCAATTAAGTATGAAAAGAATAGATGAGGACAATTCTTGATAGGTTAAGTTTGGGCAACAGAGATTTCTGTTTGCACAAAACGAGAACGTCTATTCTTCAAATATAGACAAACAAAGAGGTTAGCTACTTAGCTCATCGAACGTTGGAAACAAGAATATTCACTAATTTTGATGAATTTTCAAGAATTGCTGAGCCGGTTGAGGATATTCTTCGAAATTGTGTTTATTTGATTGATGAAGAGATCATACATCCATTCTTTAGTAACACTTCTATGACACAGCTTAATCGTGTTCTTGAATAATTTGGCGTGTCTACATCCTTACGATTTGTTCAAGAAAACATCATTCTCGTCTCATAGTCTGAATCTGAATATTGTCTTGAAAAAGTAGAATACAATCAACTTGAAACAGCTTACAATAACATAAGAAAGGAGAAACTAAGCAATAGACTCATACTAAGATTGGTGCTTTTCTAGTACAAGTACAATAACCACTACTTGGAAGAAATCTCAGCTTCAATTCTCCACCTGTTTTTCATTCTTCTTGTGATGACATGGCAACTTCTCCTTGATCTTGTCTATAATACTTTTCTTCTCCATTGTAGGGGAATGCTCATGTGCAGGGGAAGGATTCGTCGTTTCTTCTTCGCCTTTATTGTGCTGACCTGGAAGTATCTCTTTGATCTTCTCAAGAAAGCCCGTTTTCTCTTTGGCTCTGACCGTTTCACCGTTTTCTTCTTCCTTGCATTCCTCATCTGGGACCGTTTCTTCTTCTTTGTCCCCGGTTATTTTGTCCTTGATGGCCTCATTCAGGCCATTTTTCTTCTTCTTCTTCTTCCTCCTCTCTCCTCCCTCGTCTGCTTCCTCGTCACCGGACTAAAAAAGCAATGATCAAATATCTTTCATGAAACAAGTAGCTACGAGGCTTAGTTCAGAGCGGACAATATCATATCATGTTATAACGGAACTTACAGAGCTTGAGTGGCTACGAGTGCGTTGCAGCTCATCCATGAGAGTGTGCTTCTCCTTCGCTGCTGCGTCCGCCATTGCAACATCCTCGGTCGTAGAATCGAGACTGCCACGTGGCTCTTTAGTCCCATTGGAGTTGTGTGGACATTGATCTGCCATTTTCTTCTTCTAGTGGACCAAATAAGAAAGAAAGTTGGAGCAATATGAATATGGAATGGTATAGTTGCTTGTGAGATTGAGTGTAGTTGGAGTATCATTCACTAAATAGTTGTAAATTGTAATCAAGAATGGATAATCATGTTAATTATTGTTATCATGTTAGAACTTAGATGGATTAATTGTGTTTAATTAAGGTAAGTTGCCTGAAAAACTACATTGGATATTGCAACTCAGATGCCTAATGTCGGCCATCGAACGGAGATAACTCGATAATGTCGGTTTAACCACATTGGATTAACAAATCTAATTATGTTTCTAAAATTGTTCTTTTGCCCCTTAATTTCAAAACAAAAAAATGTTTTTTTTTTTTTTCATCCCAATATAAAGCAATCAATAAATTTACGGAACTAAGGAAAATACCACCCAACCCATTATGAACAACTCTTAATATACCTAGCAATAACTTATAATAATTTCATCTTCTAGTTATATAAAAAGTGAAATTTATATATATGTTGGATATTTGACACATCAGCAACGAACACATATTAATGTATTTATGATTGATAGAGTAGCATGACTGTACGGACTAATCGGGAATTAATCAGTATTTATAATAACATAATTTTATGTTGGAATATTGGGATATATATGAAATTTTATTTGTTATTAATAGGATAAATTTCATAATAAAACCTAATCTATATATTAGTTCTCAATTTTGAATCAAGATTTTAAAGTTTTCTCAATAAGGGACTCAATTTATCATTTTTCTCAATTTAAAGTTTGAAATTTAGATTGAGTTCTCAATTCAATACAAAATTTCATACTTTTATTTATTTGTATTTTAAATTTATTTATATTTCAATATGTATTCATAGTTTGGATAAATTAAGACAAGTTAGTGCGCTTTAAGAATAATTTTCGTCTAACTTATCTTAATTTATATGAAAAAAGAAAGAGAAAAAATATAATTAATTCAATTCATTTATTCATAAAATTAAGAAAATAAAGGAATCTTAATTTTTTGAATTGCATTTATTACATATCTATATATAAATTAATATAAGTCAGATGAAGATCGTTCCAAAATTGTAGGAAGTTGTCTTAATTTATTTAAATTATAAATATATATTAAAATATAAATAAAAAAATGAAAATAAAAATAAAATTTTGTCTTGAATTGAAAACTCAATCTAATTTTCAAGTTTTAAATTAAATCCCTTATAAAAATACTTCAAAATTTGGATTAATAATTCAAAATTTGGATCAAAAATTAACAACTAATCTATAGATTGAGTAGAAATTTAACCCTATTAATACTATTTAATTTGTAAAATGACTCTTTTAAGGGCAGAGAAGAATCTATCCACCGACCAAATTGAGTGAAACAAGAACACACTATTGGAGTTGCCTTTTACGAGAATCCTATGTGTATTTATTAATGCTTGTCCAGTGTTTCTTCTTGTAACGTAAACAAAGATGGTGCATGTGTATCCCACTCCAAACCAATAGATTTTTTGCATGAAAATACTAAATTGTATCCTTTGACTTTTAATCCTTTCGAAAATAGAATTTGTTTTAATTTATTTGTAGGTTTTTTTTTTTTTTTCGTTATACATAATACTAGTTTATCATTCATTTTTTAACCTTGACCGTTGCTTGGTTCTGTTATTAGATATTTATTTAATATTAATATTGTAATTATATTTATTCAATGATATATTAATCTTTGAAAAACAATATTAAACGACAGTTAATTAAAAAAGAAAAGAATTGAAACCTGAAAACCACACCTATTATTTATAAGTTTGTCCCAAGTCTCCCATTAGTTGATCAACATTATTTCGTGAAATTAATGCAACGAAATTTGAGATGAAAATTTACTTTAAAACAACTTTAATTGAATTTTTTTTATAAAATATATTCGAGTTATTGATTTAAAAAGTCAAAATTTAGTAATTACTCCCTCCATCCCAAACCATTTATGTTTGTCCCAACTAAATTTGCCAACCCAAAAATGACAAAAAAAATTTATCAAAATATTTTTATTTTTCAACTTTATTAAAGTGAAAAAAGCAAAAAATAAGTATATTTAATTGAAAAAAGTGAAAAATAAACATATTTAATTGAGTCAACTGTATTTTTTTAACCTCCATATCTGATCAAAGTAGACAAGTTGAATCGGAACGGAGGAATATAAATCATAGAGGCACTCATGCGTCATACCATGGTTCTTTGGTCCCAGCCCATCTTTATTTAGGCTGATTTGAGAATCACCCCAGAAAAATTCTTAAGATAATGGGCTATAAGAATAAAATAGGCTTTTATTATATGGGCTTTAGGTAAATGTGTATCCAGTGAAGGCCCATTAATCTGGCCCATGTGTTATCGCGAAGAAATAATTCTTGAATATTCCGTTCATTTATAAGGCAAAAATATGAAAACGCTGTCGCTATTAACACCTCCTTTATTTCTAAATACACTTTCATTATTAAATACACCTCTTTTATATTTTTAATTTTTTTCTTTTTTTCTAGTACATTTCCTCTGAATTACCTATTCTACTCTTAATTATATAAAAACAGTTTAAATAAATTTCAAATAAAATTAAAAAACACATTAATCAATTTTCAACCAATGTCTTCTCTTCTTGTTCTAACTTTAATTGTGGAACAATACATATTGAGATTAGATTTTAGAATATACATTTATATTTTTGTGTGGTCAAATGTATTATATTTTCAGTGATGTTCTTAAGTATAGTTTGACACAAACAGTAGGAATATTGATTACATGTTCAACCACATATGACCGAACATATTCAAAACATTTTTTTCTTTATGATCGAATGTTTTACAATTTTTCTTCATATATTGATCGAACATTGGTTAAATGTTGTTGCTGGTTTTGTTGAACTATTTGCAGTTTTGCCTTCAAATTTCATTATCTATTATTAAAACATAGCAAAAAACTTACGTTTTGCATCTCCATAAGATTTTCACGGTCTATTGGTATTTAGAAGTAAAAATTTTGTTATTATAGAATTAATGAAAGAAAATTGAGATACTCATAATTTAAATATCAAAGAATTTTGAATAGAATTAAAATTTAAAAAAAAATAGAATTTAAGTAATTATTTATATATATATATATTTTAAATTATAAATTATATTAACAATATTTTAGTCAAATTTTTTTACATCAAAAAATTTAAAGGGATGTATTCAGAAATAATGGGGGTGTTAATAGCCGTTCCATACGAAAATTTCTACTGTAATTTACAGAGCTCTAATTACACAATAATCTCAGAAGCTAGATAACAGCATACGCTGCGTTGGTTGTTGTTGATGTATTGTGTGAGATGATGAACATCTACAATACGCCATTGATAAAAGCAAAACTTTCTCCACATCTATGGCGGCCTTCCTTTGCATCAATGACGTTACATACTCCATGAACAGTGAATCACATGGCAGCGTGATTGGCCCATCACTTGATAATCCGAACTCTTCCTCGGACATCCTGAGTAATTCCTTGAATATGAAGCTGTAGAGATAAGCAATTGGGAAAGCGAATCGAACTTTGTCGGTTGTGTATACGATGAAATGGCCTTTCTCCGCGAGTTCTGAGGAATTGCCACTTGTGCTAGCTTCATCGAGCAAGGATGGGCGTTTTCTTTCTAGGGCTGCGGTCCTTTGCCATTTTTTTGCCAGGTTAATGAGTTTTTTTGCGCTAATCATCGTGATTTGTTGATGTTTTGAGTTGATAATTTTGATGTTAGATTATTTATTGCTGATTGTTGTTTGTGTTGGGATGAATGAGGTTGTGAAGGATGTGGTTTTATTTATAGGAAAATTCATAAGCAATGCATTGGATTTTGCTTGTGAATTGTGGCGATTAGGGTTGCTAGACCATGTGAAAATTGAGGTGGTAATGTGGGGCTTGGTTTGCTTTCTTGCTAAGCTTTGTTTGGCAATCTCTTTTATTTGTGTTGAGTTGGTAGTTGGCAAAATTGAGGCCAAGGTAATGGAAAATGATAGGTGGTTCGAAGGACAAAAACTCCTGGCAACCACAAGAACAAAGACTTGGATATTGAATGTGTGGTGAATCTTTTTCTGCTTCTTGATTTGATTTATCGATAGTTTGGGATGATGCTACTGATGGAAGCTCGTTTTCGAAATTAATTTAGGCAGGTGCAAGATGAGTTGTGTAGGACCCAGCTTGCGTTTGAAGGTACCAAACAGGGAGGAATATGTGGCTGAGAGCAGCAAAGTTAAATGATATGATTAAATACTTGAACACCAACATGTGGTCACACCCTGGATGGAAGTTCCTATCATGTTTAAGACTAGAAAATGTCAACCATCATAATATGGTCATAATAGATGAACTGTGTTGTTTTGGTGAAAGTAGTAATTCAATACGAGTTGAACATTTAGTCGTATTTCTTTTTTACCAGATATTCATATGCCATGAGTTTAAAGAAAATTTGAGGAAGATAATTATGGAGGGAAGTCTTTGGAAGAGAACTGATTAGCACTTGGGGGGGGGGGGGGGTTTGTGTGCATTAAATAAAGGCGAATAAAATGTATCATCACATTAGGAATCGATAAGGAAATCTTTGTCAGATGTTTAATTGGTTTAATCTAGTATATTCAAATTATTTTATTGTCCTGCATCTGTTGTTTAATAGATAAATAGTACTGGTCATTGGTAATATTTTATGCAAGAATCAATCAGTACATATGCCAAATAATATGATTAAGTTTGAAAGGTTTCATTTCTCATTAAATGATAACTCATTTTGGCATTTGCATACAATGGTTGGAACTGTGAGTGAAAAGTATCAATTCATGGAACTGTTCATCATGAAGAAGTAATTATTGGAAATCATTTTATAAGCCAGAAGATACTAAAAACTATATAATCTACAAAACTATTAGTACATAATCTTAGTAGCCGCATGATAGTATTTGCTGGCTTGTTTGATGTTGATTTAGATTGTAAGATGTTGAACATCTACAAGAGGCCATCGACAAGAGCAAAGCTTTTTCCACATCTCTGGCTGGCTTCTTTTGCATCAAAGATGTCACATATCCCATGAACTTTGAATCACAAGGCAATGTGATTGGTCCTTCGCTTGGTAGTCCGAATTCTTCTTCCGACATTCTAAGAAGCTCCCGAAAAATTTGGCTGTTGAGATAAGCAATTGGAAAGGCGAATCGGGCTTTGTCAGTTGTGTATACAATGAAGTGGCCTTTCTCAGCCAGTTCTGATGAATGGTTACTTGTACTAACTTCATCGATTTTTCTTGGAAAAGATAGACGTTTTCTTCCAAGGGCTGCAACCCTCTGCCATTTCCTTGCCATCTTGATGAGTTTTCTTGCTCTAATCATCATGATTGTTTTTTATGTTTTGAAACTGAAATTTTGAGGATTTTTCTTGAGATTGGTTTCTGATAGTTGTTTGTGTTGGGATGAATAAAATGATAATTTTTTGTGGTATATATATATAAATATATAAGGAAATTCATCAACAATGCATTAAATGTAGTAGCTATCTGATTGTGATGTTTAGGGTTGCAAGGCCATGTGAAAATGTGGGAAGACTCCTTTTCCTAAGCCTTTTTCTACACAATCTTTTTCTTGTGTTGAGTTGGTGGATAGCATAACTGGGTCCAAGTTTCTTGAAATGATCATAGCTGGAAGGAAGGGCTGAAACTCTTAAGAGCCACATGAAAGAAAAGGTGATTTATGATGAGTCTTTTTTTGCTTTTTGATATATTAATACTTGGGATAATGTCTATAGATTTTGTTTTCAAACTTAATGAGAAGGGAAATTTGGCAGGTCCAAGATGAAGCACGTTGGACCCAGCATGCTAGTCAAGCTACCAAACAGGGCACAATGTGTAGTTGAAAGAAGTAAAGATATACCGATTATTGAATTTTTGAACACCAACATGTGGCCACTCCATCACTGATACAAGCTACTATGATGTGTAAGAACATTTTTACCAGTATATTGTGATCGTACTGCTAATTCTATGTATTTTAAGGCAAAATATAGGCATTGAATTCACAGCTTTCAGGATCTTCACAGTTACTTCCCAACTCGACTACTTTCTTGGAATTGATCATATTATTTTCTTGTCAGTACTTGAGAAAGAACAAGAAAAAAAGATCTTGGATGTTTAATTCAACTTTCTTGGATAACTAGATTGCCAACTAATTGTTTAAAATCAGGGAGTTCAAACCATGTGCTGGATGGTCACCTTTGTATGGTGGCAATATAAGAATACATCTTTTCCATCTGTTATTGAACAACAGGGGTCCGTTTAGGTAGGCTGTCTTCTCATTTGTTTTTACTGATTTGTTAGCTGAAAATCATTTGTAAAAACAAATCAAACCTCAGAAATTCTCATAGAAAATAGTTTTTATATTGTTTTCCAGGTGAGATCGCCGTTCGTTTGTTTCCATAAGGCAAATTGCAGCTCAAGAAAAGGTAAGTAAACTGTTTTTCATCGATTTTATCATGAACCCACATACAACTCAAAGCCAGGGGTTCGCTATATATGCTTAACCACTCATCGACTTTGGAATGTTTTAATGTTACAAATTCTCACGTTATTTTCACCAATCAATGTATAAGCACCTCCTGCTTCATCTGCCCTTCATGCAAACATGGTGACGAGCAACGTCTTCTAGCAAGCAAAGCTTCATTCAAACCTCCAGCTCGACCTTGTCGGATCAGGCAAATGACCAAGTCCATGAAGAGTGAATCACATGGTATCACTATAGGCCCATCACTTGGAAGTCCATACTCCTCTTCAGACATCTCCAACAGCTGCCTGAAAACCGGGTTGCCAAGATAAGCCAACGGAACCACAAATCTTCTCCGATCAGCACTATAGACTGCACAGTGCCCCTTGTCATGGTAGCTGTTTCGTGGAAACGAGATCTTCTGCCATTTCTTGACAATCATAGTGAATTTCTTTGCACCGATCATTTTAGTCTGAGTATGAGCTCAAATTTGCTATGTCGTTTTGCAGATTCGTGTGGGATTTATATGAAGGAAACTAGAGACAGAAGTGGAGTTGATGCTTGAAATCAAGGGCTGGTTCAAGACCATGTGGCATTGGGAAACATGGGACCTTTTTGATTCTGATGAAATTGTCTAATGGCAATGTATTTAGGTAAGATGTGTAAGAGAACAATCTTTCAAACCTTACAAATTGTTATTAGGTTAGAGAACATGATGGTCCTTAAAACTTTGGTATTCATTTTCAAATAAGCACAAAAATAATAAGTGATACTTTAACCTTTTTTTTTTTTAATCGATACAAAACTTTATCGAAGACAATAATAGAAAATAGGTATAAGATATACCCAAAGATATAAAGAAAGATAAAAAGGGGAGCCAAACAAAATAAAACTAGGCACCTAGGGTATGAAATCCACAACAAAATCCAGAATGGTAACAAACCAATTCCATAATCTCGTCTTAAGTTCATCATTAAACTTAGAAGTTGAAATCACTTTAGGGTATGTTTGTTTAAGGTTTCATCCCACCGGATTTGGAATTTTAAAATCCCAAATTCGTGTTTGTTTAGAGGATTTTGTCAAGAATTATCAAATCCATCAAAAACCTATTCTATCTAAAAAAACATTATAATTAACTATATACCTAAAACCTATTACACATCAACTAACAATATAATATTACGCACCCCTACTTTTTCTAGCATTGATTTGACATCTACAATATAATATTACACACTCCTACTTTTTCCAACATTAATTTGGCATCTACAGTAATAATCCTACATATAAAATCTCAAAACAAACACAAATTTTAACTATTCACCTTTATTATCAAATCCCAAGATTTCAAAATCCGAATTTCCCCCATCCTACATAATCCTTAAACAAACATACCCTTAAAGATCACTATATTCCTTCTTAAAGATTATTAAGTGATACTTTAACATATAGTTTGAATTTCAATTCAGATTTTGGCTTTAAATAATCCTTCAAATTTTAAAGGGGGCCATTATATATAAATCGATTTTTATTTAGTCATTTATTCAAATATTTAAACCCAACAAGCGATTAAAGTAAAAAGAGTACAGGTCCAACTCAAATGGGCCGAATCATAGAGTAAACTTGTTTTCCAGTCCAAAGTAGCTAGGCCCAGGCGTCTAGGCCTGTTGAAGTTGAGAAAGATTAATTACTATCAATTGAAGAATATCAAAAAGTAAATAAATTAATTAATACATATTGTTTGGATAATAGTCTTGAACATAAAAATATAATAATTGTAGTTATACTACTATAATTTAAACATCTCAAACTTTTTTTTTCTTTTTTCTGAGAACCATTACAGAATGGTTAAGTGATTTGTTATCATTTGTTATAAAATCATGCCCATATGCGTTTATATATACGGATTTTTCCTATTTTTGGAACTCAATTAAGACTCTTTCACTCTCTTCCTATTTTTTTCTTCAATTTCACAAAATACCCTCCACATATATGTCTTATATTCACCTACTCACATAAATACATTGAGTTTTGTAATAAAATACAAGAGAGAGAGAGAGAGAGGAAAAGGTATATCAATGGATGAATCATCACCATCATCATCTTCTTCTTCACCTCAGCTTCACTTGCCTGGATTTAGGTTTCATCCCACTGAAGAAGAGCTTCTCCATTTCTACCTTGAAAATATGGTGTTTGGCAAGAAATTAAATGGAGATCTCATGGGTTTAATGAACATTTACAATTACCATCCTAGTGAATTACCAGGTACTATGATCAATGATCACCATTCTAACACAACGTTCTCTCTGTTGCTCCCATGATCACTCAACTTGTTCAATGCTTCATGAAACAGGTCTTGCAAAAATTGGAGAGAGAGAATGGTACTTCTTTGTACCTAGAGATACAAAGCATGGCAATGGAGGGAGGCCAAACAGGACAACACCAAACGGGTTTTGGAAGGCGACAGGTTCGGATAAGAAAGTACTGAGTTCATCTGATCCGAAGATGTTGGGACTAAAGAAAACACTGGCTTTCTACGAGGGCAGAGTGCCACGTGGGCGAAAGACAGACGGATTGGATTATAAATGGGTGCCGTTTACCCGATGCATGCTCTCAGGTAAGCAGTGAGGTCCATTGTAAGAATGCATAGACTAGTGTTTGTTTTCTTGTAATCTTATTACATCACATGCAAATAATGCAGGATATAGTGTTGTGTAAGATATTACAGAAAGGCAATGTCGTTTAAGGCGTTGGAACAGAGGGCTACGATGGAGGAAGAGATCAAGACGTATGCTTCTTCGTCTACACCAACTCATGCCATGGATTCCATCTCATTTTACAATGGATTTGAGGATGAGAAATCGAGCAGGGATTGGAATCAAGAATCTTTCTGGATGCTTGACAATCTCACCCCTTTTTTGCCAATGTGTTAATTCACTTTCTTGGCTTCATTGATGATCATATAAGTTCAACAATAGTCTAAGCTCGATAGCATTCAAATTTGAACAATCGTATTTTCTTTGACTTGATTCATTTGCACCACAACCGTAACCCCCACCCCCAAAGAAAACAACATCAACAACCTCATTGTGATATTATTTAAAAAAAAAAAAAAACTACATACATACAGAATCTAGTAAAACTCAATACGAGTGAATCAACTAATTGATAGCAGTAAGCAAGAATAAACATAACATATTTTCCATCTTCAATACATGCTTTACATTGTTCAAGTCCCATAAAGGAAAGGCACAGAAGATTCGAATGAACCAAATTTCTGAATGCAATATTATCAAAAACAAGACAGCTTGAGTCATGCATCAAGTTCCTGTAAGGATAGCATAATTGGTATACCAGAAATGAAGATCTCCACACACAAACATTGGATCGAAATCTCAATCCCCCTCGATGATGGATATAGCTAGGTATCAGGCTTTTATGCGGACAACAAAAGAACCTGCATGAAGAGAAATACAAATTTTTTAGACAAATTCTCCAATTTAGTCTGTTTGCAAATTGCCTATATTTGCTTAGGCTTGAATATGAGTGTCTTGACTAAAAGCTTTGATAGGTATTTATAAAAAAAGCATGTCAAATCACCAAATACTGTAACGGAAGCTGTCTTAGAATAACTTGGGTTTTATAGAACTTTATCTTGATTCATTTTTCAATCATTCTAGTGAAGTACTATATGCTAAACAATCCGAATCCACAATAATATTTTTCAACTTGGGTCTAAGAACTTAAAAGGGGAGATGTGAAGCTATAGCTCAGGAGACCAGCCATTTAGAATATCGAAGTACCACTTTTCCCAAGAGGCATTTTGATTCAAGAGGGAAAGATAACAAAAAACAAGCATATAACAAAGACAGCTTAAACGAGTGTTTAAGTACTTTATCCAATTTAGGAGCATATATATATAAATATTATGGAGAGAGTGCTTAAGTAGTCTGCTTAAGTTGACAAGGGATATCATTGTCATAGTTGTAATCAGTTAGTAATTCTTCATAGGAACCGCGAAAAAAAAGTAAATAAGAAAAAGACCATGGTAGAAGTAATTGGTACCATCATGTGTTAGTGGCTCAAGATATCAAAGTTTGAAACTACAGCACAAAGTTTGTTGACTAATTTGAGGTCAAAAGAAGGACACTTCCTGATTTATGCGCTAACATTTTATTAAATTATTTTATCTTTGTTTGCGTTTTGTATAGACCCAACTCTGAGAAGTATTAGAAGTAATAAGCTTACATGCTGGGAGATTGGATATATCTGCAGAAACTGCACATGGTATTCCCAGGTTTGAAAGTGCTCCCCTTATAATTCCACAAGGAAAGTATAGATGCATTCCGGTAGCCTGTGCTGCTTTGTTTTCAGCCATTGCTGAAGGATCTTGAATATTACCAGATGCTTGTACTGATGGGTCGATGGACATATGTACTAGCCATCGAAATCGACTATCTTGCAATACAAAAGTACCCTATGAGGAAAACAAAGATCAAGTCAAAAATCTTTGACAAAAGTAACTTAAATTTGTATTGAAAGTCTCAGACACACTCTATGGTTTGTCTTCAAGTTATCTATCTGCTTCTTGAAGAGTTCAGACCAAAAGTCCTTGCAGATAAACTTGATGGCCTCCAGGTGATCAGTGAACCTTGGTCGATCCATTGTATACCTGAGACAAAACCAATGCAATTAGATGAAAATCCTTATAAGAACATGAGAAGCAGAACACAACAACATGGAGTGAAAGGTGAACCATTCTGTGTTTGGATAAAAAATCTTCTTGGACCATAATGCGAAATGACCGGTTAAAAATTGAAAAATAATTCTTATTCAGCTGAAGGTAAGTAATGATCTCAACTCAGCTTGCAATGAGAAAATATATTTTCAAGTTTTTTTTTTTTTTCCTCAAGTAGCTTGATGCATGTCCACTAAGACTTCTGCACAAAGGATGTAAACAGTCATATGAGAAGTATTTCAGATTCAGAGTCTTTGTTGCTTATGAAACGCTGAAAGATATATAATTTTTAATTATTATTTCTTATGAAATTTGAGGTTTTCAATAACCACTCTTATCTATTCATTTTCGACCTTAACTATTCCAAGTCATAAACAGTGTGTTTGTCTAGTTTTTTTTGCAATTATTATTACTTGTTAGTTCCTTAAAGTTCTATAAGGATGTTTCAGGAAAGAATGCAAAGAGAAATTTGTAGTAGATAAGCATTAACTAAGAATTTTGGGAGAACACATGGTTATGTGATCGTAATAAAGGTTGATACATACATGAATATGTCACTATCCAAAAAAAGGAAGAATGTCAGTCAAATTCCGAAGCCAATCAAATAGCATAGATAAAATACAACTCAAATATGAATTTTAATTAAGTTGTGGAACTTAAATATGATAATCTCCAACATCTCCCTCTCTACGTCTTAGACTAAATCACCAACAAATCTCATAGCTGTACAATTTCTCATTTCAAGTCCTCCCTTTCATAGAAATCACCGTCTAATATTCATCTGGCATTAGCAAAGGACATTCATGCTATGGACAGCAAAAGGCATAAGAGGCTTCTCCATCTATGAGGATATAGCAGCTAAGATGTTCCTTTTATGATAATCAAGCAATACAAAAACACATAAAAGCACAATATACCAAACTTCGTGTACTGCTGTAACAAGCAGATTACATCTAACATACAATGTTTCCAATAATGAATTTGAACAAGCCCCCTCATTTATGCATAATGCATTATTGTCACTATAGAAAAGACACTTCTTTTTGAGTGATCATATTCAAAAAAAAAAAAACCCTTATTGAATATCCAATCTCATGAGAGTTCAACTAAATTTAATGCCGAAGCTATAAAAGCATAAAATCCCATTCTTACATTACCAAATTATTCCAAGTAACAAATACAAACGGGCCGTAATGTATCATCACAATTCTGAAGATGTCAACAATTCCGATCTAGCACAGGCATTTCGATCAAGTTTCCAAATTCATAAATTCTCATCAAACTGTAACTAACCTTTCTGACAGTTGGTGGCCGACCTGAAAGCCTATGGCTTCGATCCTTCGGGCCGCGAGTTCGGGCTTGTTGGCATAGAAGCCCGTGCAATACGACAGCACAACCTCGGCGAGCAAACTCTCCACACAGCTTTCTGATACTTCTCTCACCATTTTTTGCCTGAATCACAGCGTCTTTGTTAGTGACGATTGTGGAATTTGGATCTAGAAAGCAAATCAAGTCAGATTTCGATTAGAAATCTGATTTTTGAACCCTAAAAAGTGTTGAATTTCGATCTCAAATCGATTTGGTAAACTTTAAAGAAAGCAATTTTACCCTTGTTTTTGCGAAATTGTAATAAAAGAAATCCTAGTTTGAAATATTATATAAATGCTGTAAAACATCATTTAATTTTTTTTTTAAGAATTCATTTAATATTTTATAAAATCATGATAGAATATATAAAAAAGAAAAGTATTAAAGAAAATGTAATGGATGAGAAATTTATATACTCGATAACTTTAATAGATAAATATTTTTATATAAGTCTTTTTTAGAATAAATGGTATAAAGAATTGGATTTATATATAAATGTCAAAAAATTCTATAGTAATCTCATTTAATTCAAAACATCGATGGACTTTTCTGTTAAAAAAATGGAAATAACCATAAAATTACAAAAAAAAAAATCTCTATTTACTTATTTATTTATACTCTATTTAAATTACAAATAAAAAATAAAAGGTGTACACAAATAATTAAAATAACTATAAACTACATATGTTAATTTTTAAAATTAAAAAAATCTAATTCATTTGAAAGTTCAAGAATATTACTGCATTAATCTGCATTCATAAATTTGAGTGCATTTATATCATCTAAAAAAATCTGAAGCCTTAAGATCCTCGGAATAAAGATCATTCAATTTTTAATTATTTCGCCCGAGGAGATTAATTATTAATGTCAAGTGATTTGAATTTTAAAATTTAAAATGTGGGGATTCAATTCAATTCAAATTGGATGAAATCCACTAGTATTACTTAAAATTCACTTCAAAATTAATAATTTTAGTCTACATCCACCCATCATGAGTAATTTACGGTTAAAATTTTCAAATTCTCCAATCCCTTCATCCAAATGGAGTCTAAAGATCAAATCAAGTCTTTTTTTTTTTTTTTAGCCCTACCAAATCATAACAAGTAAAAAAGTGTTCTTGGGTTAATTAAGGATTCAAGAATTTATCAGATTCGAATTTAATGTATATGGAAAGGTCGATATTCTATATATGGAAAAAGGGGCCGATGGAAAATATTTCGATCGTAACATTTTGGAATTACAGCAGTAAAGTTGTCATTGTCTGATCATTTGCTGATCTTTGGTTCATAGTTTTCTTATTTTAATCTCACATCCAAATGTGGCACACTTCAACCTATAATGTTACCATGATTTCAGTCTTGATCCCATTTTCATGTCCAAATCTGAGTGTCATCTCAAAGAGTTGTTGCATAGCATAGGCAGGTTGTTTATAAGCATAGATTCACGTTGTCGAATTGCAGAAAACGACAAAATCCCATTATATTTTAATGCCATTTCTACTTACTTGGAATAAATCTCCTTAATGATTTGGTCAGTCATTGTTGTGTTGTAGCAGGCAGTTGGAATCTTGACAGCTCTGTTCATCATTAATGTACTCGTGTGCCCTTAATTGTTGTGTTTTTTCCAAACACAGTTATCTTAAACCAGAGTTTCATGGCAACATAAAACCAACAAGAATTATTTGTGTGAGATTTGTTTATGAAAAAAAGATCCCATTTTGACATGTAATTTGCACGAGTGGTTACTGCATTATTATTTTGCACGTTGCAAGTCTTTGTTTTTCCAAGAAATTATTGCATTGCATTGGCTGGTGGGATTTGGATCGTCTTCAAAATCTTGTGCTGGTGTGCACACGAACGACTTCAAGTTGTCGTTTACGGAAAAGACAATTCCCGTTTCGTTTCCTTGTAATAATAGAATATGAAATTTAATTGATCTGTGATGTGGAGCAGCTTGCAGATATGGATCGAGCAAGGGGCAGTCGTGGGTAGAAATCGAAACAAACGTAACTTTTTAGAGTTGGGCTTAGAATTGTTGTTATAATACATTTTTGAAAGTTGAAAGACGATTATGATTGAACTCGTTGAAAATCCAACATTTTGTTTCAATTTCCTTGTAGGGTTTTGGTATTTAAATACGGTTTTGTTTCGTTGTAATCGCACTTTTCACATTTCTTTTTTGGTTTAAATTAAATGTTGTCATGTTTCCTTGTAATAATAGAACGTGAAAGGGCATTTTGCAGATGTTGATTGAGTAAAGGGCAGTTGTCGACAGAAATCAAAACAACGGAAATTTTGGAGTCGGGATCGAAATTGTTGTTACAATACATTTTTGGAAGTCGAACGGTGATTCTAATTGAACTCATCGAAAATTCAATATTTTGTTTCATTGTCGTTGTAGGGTTCTGGTCTTTAAATGTGGCTTTGTTTCGTTTAATTGCACTTTTCACATTTCCGTGTCAATATGAATGTATTTCACTATTTGGATTATAGTGGAAAAATGTGTTGATACTCATCAAGTGTGTTTCATTTACAAGTACAATTTTGTAACATCTATACAACATTGAATTAGTCCCTAGAGGCTATGCATATTGAGTAGTGAAACTCTGGTTTTGATCAAACGTTTGAACAAACACTCGATTTCTTCTTCGATTTCTTGGATTCTTGCATCCATGTCTCTCAACAAGACCTGCAACTCATGATCAACTTGCATTGTTGCATTATGATCACATTTTGATGATGTCTTAAAACTGACAAGTTTGTACAAGGTAGCATCCAACTCTGCGAATTCGAGTGAGTCGTGTCTCGAGTTCATGAGCTTGGAAACAAGGGACCATCTCGAGCCCTTGGTCCCACAAATGGTGACCAGCAATGACTCAATGAGTTCGATCGTGGCTGACTCAGCCTCCTTCAACATGCTAATGACAGCAATGGTTTCTTCTTCTTTATCCAATGCCAAAACAGAGGCCTTGTTCTTGAAGCCACTGATGTTCTTCAATGACTTCTGGATCATCTTCTTCATCGTCTTTCTTGCATTAAAGAACCCACAAAGATCGTCTCTTCGTCTGAGATGCGAGATAAAATCAAGCACAAATTGCTTCGCGTGGAACACAAAATCCTTGGCTATGGCGCACGCGTCGACTAGCCCTAGATATCCATCCAACACTTCCTCGACCCATCTCTCGTTGTTCTCCCGCACGAAAATCTTGTGTGTGTGGGGCAAAAGTAGCAAATCATCAACACAAGTGTGGAGATCATCAAGAAAATGTAGCTTCTTGGTTAGTGATGACAATGATGAAGTGTTGTTTGGTTCACAAGACTTTAGCTTTTGTAAATGGTCATTGAAATGTGGGATAAGAGGGTGTGATCTTGAAGGCAAGCTAGAAGAACGAGTGTGGGTTAGAATTCTAGACCTCAAAGGAGTTGAAATCATCATTTTCTTGTTTTTTGAACTATAAGTTTGGTATCTTTCTTCGTTTTATACAGTGGAGATTAGAGGGGACGACACCAGGGTGACAGATGGGATCCGCAATGGGATTCTGTCGAGATCATGTTCCGCCCACGTCGCCTCGAGCCTTATTGCAGGACATTATAATATGGTGGGGAGGATTACATGGGATTTGGGGTTGATTATACTTTAGAATTTTATGTACATTTTGATGCAATAGTGTCACCGACTGTTGATTGTTCCAAGAAAGGGTGACTCCTTTGTTTACTAGCTTTGAGTGCAGGCTTTGTTGGTAATTAAGCAACACATGCAGTAAGAGGAAAGCGTTGTAAGCTACTATTTGGTTTCAACCATAATGTTTTGTCCTAAAATATGGTGAATGAAATGTGCAACTTGGAACTCTACCAAAATGGTTATTAATAGATAAATGTGCTATATTTCTGTATTTTTCATTTTAATCATATTTTATCCAAAATACTAAAATAATTCTAAAAAGCGGCTAAAAAGATGTTTTCTTATACTTTTAAGTTTCAATTGTCATTTTTCATTCAATATACTTAAACTATCCTAGAAAGCGGCTAAAAAATATGTTTTTTTTATATATATTTTTAAATTAAAATAAATTTTGTTCAAAAAATATAAAAGTGCTAAAAGTATATTTACTTTTATCAATTGAAAATAAAAGTGTATAAAAGAATTCCAACTAAAACAAGAGTTAAAAAACAAAAACTTGATTTGCTGAATAATGAATACAAAATCTATGAGGCAAGACAGAAAATATTACAAAATTAAAAGTTAGAACAGCCAAATCCTTGGATACAGCTAGGCTATATATGTCTATCAATAATTGTCTCCCTCCCACCACTTTAACCTCTTTCTTCTTGTTCCTATCTTGTCACATGAAATGCCATACCTCTTGTCACATCATTCTTAACTAATTCCACTACTTCTTTACATATATTTCCACAAACATTTTTCTTTCTATATTTGTAGCTTTCACAGGTTGGGGTCACAATTTCTGCATTCCTGCAAAATTGTTTAGGACATCAAAAGAAACATATGTACTAGATTTCGAATTCTAATCCTATGGTTTCATATATATCCGGTTTTAGATCACTAATTTATCTTGGTTTTCTCATGATCTCTAATTTAAAACTTCAAGATTCATTGTCAAAGTTATAGGAAAAGCCCCTGTAAATCTTACACACACATGCCCCAATTCAATAGCCAAATAATTGGTATACATAACTTTGAATCTATAAACAAAGTAGCAAGAGTTTATGGAGTATGTACTAGTTTTATACATGATGACTCATTTCTTCCCTTATTCCCTACTGAAAAATGATGCCAGTTACAAAATTTGATACAAGAAATTGGTTGCTTAATTCTCTCTTCTACAAATTAATCTCTAAAAATCTCTACCCTGTTGGACACCAACAACTAGCAAACACCTCGTCTTGAGCAACACGGGCTTAGGCCCGATCGATGGCCCGGAAACGGCCCCCACACGTCTCGAACGGACACTTATTTTTCGTTGTCTTTAATCCGTTGTAAAAGCTCCTCGTATATCTTCAATGAGTCACCAGTGAACTGTCCCATGGCCTCAAGAACATGCTGTAGGCTCGCCTGCAAACTGTCGCCCTTCCTCGTCTCGCTCTGATACACAGGACGCGTAGACAGCGCCACGTCATTCTTGATCATAGAAATCGACACCATTCTCTTGTCTAATGCCTCAATCTCTTTCTGCATCTTCAGGTCTTCTTTTTCGAGGCTCTTGATCCTCCTATCCTCTCTATTCGCCACCATCTTTTGTCGCATTTCCATCTTATCCTTTTCCCATAGATGAAGCACATTCGACGCCAAGTCTCTCATCGAATCAACCACTTCCTTTTCGGACACTCTGTCTAGTGATTGCAGCCATTGATGACACACAATGAAAACCGGGGGGGCCCCAATCCTGCCCGGTGAGAATGGGACGGGCCCATCAGCCGTTTCTTCAGGGATATAGAGCAGACATTTCATCAGCCAGTTGTTCAATGCTCGAACGTAGCTTCTTTGTGCGTTAATCCAGTTGGAGAACCATAGAGTCCAGTTGATGAGATCGTGTTGAAGCTGCCGAGTGGCTTCAAAATGGGACTCGGTTAAATGGGACGCGATGGTGTCTAGCCGTTTGGCTTCTCCGATTGCTTTGCACTGGTTGCGATGGCACTCGAGCATGGACCTCCACATTCGGGTTAACCTACAATACACATATTCAAGCACTTCCAAATAGTGATCCTACAAAATGCACTAAATCAAAGAGAAAACCAAAGGAGTGAAAGAGGAATGTGCAGAGTGCTGTATCAGGGTGTAAAAGAGTCAAGTCGAGCCGAGTTCTACCAGACTCAAGCTCGAACTCAACCGAGCTTGTTTTTTTAGTGCTAGAGCTTGACTCGAAGACAACTCGATAAGCTCGCCAGGAGTCCTCAATAATATTTTTAAGAATATGATCAAAAATGGAAAATTTTAATGTGGATTAAACACACAATTAAGGGCAAAATAGTAAATTTAATTTATGTCCGATTATACTCGATCAGACTCACAAGGTTCTCGAATCGAGTATTAATACGCTCAAGCTCGAGCTCAACTCAATTACTTTCGAGACGAATCGATCCGGAGTAGCTCGCGACCTGTATTCATCTAAGGCTGATTGACTAACTATAGCCATAAAGATGAGAATGGAGTTCCTAGTAATTATTCATCTAATTAAGGTTTCTCTGTAACAAAACAGAACAAGTTCTTCACACTATAAGAAGATATCCTCATTTTCTCTCAACTTTGTGATTGATAGCCACTTCCAAATCAGGCAACAAAGTCTACAAGCCAATCTTCACAAAAAAAGAAGCATCATTTAAAATTCTAATGTCAAAGAAATCTGGCATTGACATACCCTTGAATGAACTCATTTAGCAGTGGCCACAACTCCTCATCCCTCAACCTATTTATCTTCACTGAGATCTTATCAACTACCTGAATTGCAATCTTGATTTTTGTTGAAAGACTCTTGATCAACTTTCTGGTTTCATCCACTTTGTGAGCCTCAGACCCTCTTTCATCCATAAGCTTCATCTTTTGGGACTTTCTCTCATGAAGAACTCTCATTTTCTCCTCAACCTGTCGAGAACAGCATTGAATGGTCATAAACCCTCATGGTGCACCCAAAAATATGGATGAGGAATTGAATGCAGTTTAGTACAACACAAGAAACATTGAAGGGACCACACATGGTGTGGCAGAGAACAGAAAAGGAAAGAAGAACATGGAGTTAATGAAGGGAATTGCAGTATACCTTAACTTCTTCGAACAGCTTTTTCTCCCATAGATAGAGCTTATGCAAAGTTGAAGACAAGTTTTTGGACATTAATTCCACATCCTCATGGATATCTAAGAAAGCTGGGTCACCATTATCAGAGGCTTTCGAATTCGATGACACCATAGGTAAATGCAAGATCTTGGTAGAAACTGCACTCAATGAACCATCAATCTAATCATTGATCAAAACAAAGAACTTGGACATGATTCAAGAATCATAAAAATCAAATCTTTAATCATCGATCTAATCATTGATCAAAACAAAGAACTTGGGCATGATTCAAGAATCATAAAAATCAAATCTTTAATCATCTAGCTAATCATTGATCGAAACCAAGAACTTGGGCACGATTCAAGAATCATAAAAATCGAATCTTTACCATGATTGCTGCCCCGCGTTTGCCTGTATTGAAGCTTCCCAACTTCCAGAAACTTAGCAAGATCATTGCCAGACTCCGAAGCACGATGAAACTGAACTTGAATCTCTTTCACTACTTCCAAGTCATTCTTGAACTTAAATTCAGAACCATTTACCCCATTCTTCCCATCACTCACTACTCTATCATGCTCTTCAGATACCACAGGCTTCGAATCACTGATTCTTCCACCATCAACAAGCTTCGGATCGCCATGAACTTCCTTCACAACCTCATCATCATCGTCGTCATCGTCCTCCAAATCCGGGATTCCCTCTTCCTCTCTCACCTCTTTCGAGTCGTGGCCTGGAGTGTAAGCAGGATAGTACTTCTCAGATGACTCGAACGGGTTCAGAAAATCCCACGTCGAGCTTATCGGCGGCGACGGCGGAGGTGGCGGCGCCACCGGAGTGGTTTGAGAATAATTGCCATTAATAGGTTGAGAATAGTATGAAGAAGGATAAGCAGATGGTTCGCGAATATGCATAGCTTCTGGGCTCATCGGCCGTTGCGTGTACACCAAAGACGGCGTCGTTTGCTTCTTCATATAACTTATATTCATAAACCCACCGCCGCCGCCGCCGCCGCCGCCGCCGCCGCCGGGGGTATTGAAATTGAGATTACTATAATCGGGCATGTAACCGCCGCCGTAGGCTTGGTGCTGATGCAAAGACTCTGAATCGGAGGCTTCCTCGTCGGAGTCGGAGTGGAAGTGGAGATGCGAGCCGGAGTCGGAGCGCGAGTGGAGATGGTGGCGGGGTTTACCCGGCGGCGACTCTGGCGGAATAGGGTCGCCCTTTCGCGGCTGCGGGAGGTTGAGAACCGGCGACGGTGGGGCGGGGGACGAAGCTTCTGGAACCTGGTCAAAAAACCGGTGGAGAGAAATTCCGACGTCGTGGAGAGAGAGGAGATAGGCGGCATGGGCTTCGGCGAAGGCGAAACGGTGTCGTACGGCATCATCGAGGAAGGAGCAGCGGTCGCGGCAGAGAGCGACGGCGGGGAGGTCGTCTAGCTTTGAGGTGGCGCAGCCCATGAAGAGTGGTGTGAAGGTGAAGCAAAGGAGTGAGGTGTTTCAAAGCATGGTGAATTGAGGTGAAACGAGGTGAGAGAAAAAGGAGAGATGGTGAGTGGAATCTTTACTTTCTTTCGGTTTTTTTGTTTTTATGGGTTTTGACAGCGGGGAGAGCGTCGTCGGATAGTAGGAGAGAGAGAGAGAGACGATGAAGAAGGTGAATTCTGATTCTGTGTAAAGTGGAGTAGTGGACCTAGTTGTACACTTAGTAGCCTTTGACTCTGTACATAAGTCAACTATCTACACACACTTTTCTCCTTTTATTTCATCAATTTTGCTATTTTTCTCTTGCACCTAATTTTTTAATTTTTAATTTGACTTTAAATAGGTCCATTATTATTATTTATCATATTCAACTTGCTTGCATTAGAAACTCTAGTATTTTATATCATGAAATATCATTAAATCAAAGAAAAAAAATATTTACTACACAATAAAATAATCATTGTTCGTATGTGAAATGATATTAAAAAAAAAAAAAAAACTGATATAATGGTAAATTTATCTTATCAGCACCACGATTATATTTATCAAAAAGGGTAAATTTATTATTTTATTGAATTGTGGTAAAAAAATTATTATGTATGTACGGTAGAAAAATAAACCTATAATAATTGTTGATAATTATCCCTTAAAATAATGGATATAAAAAAATAATGACTTAAGTTAAATCAAAATGAGTATGCCTCTTGTAAGATTGTTTCATATTTAAGTTTTATTTTTAATTCATTTTTATATTAAATACTTTTTTTTCATGTTTAATGTTATTTTATCAACTTACTAGAATACTTTTCAACATGATTAATCTATAAATGGTTTTAGATAATAATATCATGAAAAATATATAAAGATTTTGAATTTGACGATAGGATTTGAATATAAAAAATAAAACCTACCTAGAATAATAAATAACGTAAAATATAATTTAGATTCTATCATTTACCATCCCACTTTACAATAGCCAAATGTAAAAATGATTGTGATATCCCAATACATTACTATAAAAAGTTCACCAAATGATTACATGTGCCTTTGTCCATAATCAATTTACAATAATTGGATATAGCCAAGATATATATGTAATTCTTTTTATTTTTTTTGTCCACCATCAATCAACCAAAAAAGAAAATATATCTTTCATAAATAAAAAAAATTATATGAAATAGTTTAGAGATAAAATTTTAAGTTCCAAATCGATCCATAATATACCAATCAAACTCATTTCTATAAATCAAGATTTACTTTATACATTATGAATTATGAATTAATCTAACTCATAAAATTAAATCTATAATAATTATGACTTGTCTCGAAAGAAATAGTAGGTTATGAGATATCAAATTTTTTTTTTCTTTAGACAAAAGAAATCTCAATAATTTTGATAACAGGACAAGGTGGAAAAGTAGGTATACGAGGAAAATTAATATAATCTAATAATGATATTTTATTTTATTTTATTTTTTAAAGTAAAATACAATTCAGCATTAAAACATGAGATTTCTGCAATCTATTACTACTATTAAAACACCATTATTTTCGTACGGAGTCAAAAGTACCATAATGACTTGTAACTTTTTCATGAAGGAAAAAAAAAAACAATAAATATTATTCATTACGCAATTACTAGTAACCTACGGATTAATTATTTCAAAAGGTTCTTATAACCTTTTCTTTTATAAGGTGTAAAGAAAGTATAATTTTATTTTCAAAAATACAATGTTTCAGTTTTCTGAAAACTAATATAGAAAACAAATATTGAAAATATTATTCTATTTATTTATACATATATGTAAAATAGCATTTATTATAATGGGTTTCTATTAAAATTAACAAATCCAATAATGGATTTCAACATCAATCTTTTTTTTTTGATAAATATCGAGTCGTGGTATTGGAATGGATACACCTTACCTAGTCAGAAATCCACTAATAATTCCTAATTTGACATTGACACGTACATGCATGATCGTTAGATTTTTTTTCATTTTTTTTTCCTTTTTGGTCCACATAATTTAATTAAATCTCACCAATTAATCCAATTTATGGTTCAACTTGATTTAATCCCTTTTTTTTTTTTTTTTTGGTTATTAGACTTAAACATAAGAAAATTAATAAAAAGCTAAAGACAGAGAGGCAGAATGATGAGTTGATAAAAGAAGTGTGTCAGATAGTAAGATTGGATTTATCAAAAGGGAAAAAGGAAATAAAGAGGAAAAACATTTTGAAGTGTTTGGGTTGGAATTTGACATCACTTTTGAGTTTCCCCTTTGTTCCTTTGCACCATTCCCTATCCATATATGTCTATTTTACATTTAATTTCCTCATCAATTATTTAATTACGAGCATGGTCAAAGCTTAATATTCATAAAAGTTATATAAATAGTTGATAAAAATAATAATCTCAATCTCAAATAAACAAAATTCAAAATTGACTAAAAGATCCGTATTTTTATGATCAAGATATCACTAGTATGTAATGATCTGATCAGACAATCAGATTAAGTTCGAATCATTCAATCTTGCTGATATTGAAGGGTAATACAGTAATATCAACAATATTAACGCACCCATTAGAGTTAAAAGTAAAATAAAGGGGGATATGTGAGAATATCCATTTTGTCATAGCAAAAAAGTGTGGTGAAGCTTTTGAAGAGGGATTCATAATTCTTTGATGAGGATCTACTTTACCTCACCCCACCATACTCACAATTTTAATCATAATGTTGTTATAGGAATTTGGGAAAGTTGAATAAAGTAAATGCACACTCACATTTAATTTTCTTTATTTTTTTTCCCTTTTACAAAATTAATTGGTATATTAGAATATCTGATGAAAAGGGTAAAGGATGATTGATTCTCATGTTAGTGCACTGCAACATGGGGGGTCCTATATGAATTTTGGAACCATTATAAACCAATTGATCAAGAAAGTGCATTTTCTTTAATTAAAACGAGTAATTATTTTGGTTGTGGGATTTATACATCTTTATGTATAAAGGAAAAACCACTTTATAAGAAAAAATAATTTATGTTTATACATAGCTAGGTATATATATAGGTAGAGGCAATTTAACCAATATATTTATAACTATTGTACTGTTTATCTGTTGAATTTTATAACAATTTGAATATATATATATATATATATATATGTACACTCATGTCCTTCAACAAATTAACTATATGTTGTAACAAAAAAAAATATGTTATATAATATTAGTTTACTAGATGGGCTCCATAAAAAAATATTATTGTTATCATAAATAATAGTTTTATTACATTTTTAATATAGTTAAATAAAAGAAATTGAAAACATTATCCATTTAATAAAAGAAAAAAATCAACTGACTGTTTAAGTTTACACGATGTAGATTTATCATGCGACCCATGAAAATATATTTGTGAGACGATATGAAAATATTTGATTGTTTAATTTGAAATTAATGTGTACTAATTTGTTGTATTGATGAGAAGTGGCCCCTCATGCTATGGGGGCCCAATTGTTACGAGCTTTGGACCATCAATATTCTATTTTTCTTAGTGTACAATTATCATTATTGATAAAAGAAAATCATTATTGATAACATAATACAATAATGTGGTTGGTTGTGGATTTAAGGTACCATATCAACATCTTTCCCTCATCAATATTCCACAAAACTCAAAAAGTAATTATATAAGCACACATACACACATTATATTACACACACACACACACAAAAAAAAAATATATATATATATATATATATATATATAATACATTAAATACAGCTCAATTATTGACTGTTAAAATCAATTTTCAATAGTACAATCTATATTTTGACGAAATAATTTGATAGAAGTCATGCTTTCTATATTATATCTTCAATGAAAAGGTAGGTACCTCATTTTATACTGCATGTGTTTGTATAAATAAATAATTTATTGTGTATATATTATAAGTTTGCCAGGAGCACTTCTTTTTTTCTCTTTTTTATTTCCTAAATAAAATTTGGATCATGATCTAGATTACAAAATGTGGCAAGATAATCAAGCTAATTAGTGAGGCACATGTTACTCCATCAACTTTGTATTAATATTTATTATTATATATATGTTGTTGGATTAGCATCACATATTTCACCTCAATTGTAGTATCTTAATTAATTAATTAATTATAGTTCATGGATGCAACGAAAATTGAAATATCTCGATTACCTGATTATCAAAACACCTTACATTTTGCATCTCATTCGACCTCTGATTTATTAATACATTTTATTTTTCTGTTTTTCACAAATTAAAAGTTATTTTATTATCATTACTATTATTACTTGCATGGAGATTATTTGCAACGATTGGAGGTTTTGAATGTGATTATTTTAGTGTAGGTTTTATTTTTGGACATGATCATGTAAGAGAAAGAGGTTTGCTACATGCTTAACGGCACGCCACATACATAAAGATGTTCTAATTTTTTTTATTTACACTTTTTCAATACCTTAATCATTTTAGCTTACTTCAAATATATATATATATATATATATATATATATATATATATATATATATCATTTTACTCAAATCATATACATGTTACACTTTCATATTTCATTTTATATTTTACAGTCTTTAATGCACATTATATATTAATTGATGATGTTATTTATACATTAATTATCTTCAAAGTTGAAACATCAAACGAAATGTGTATACTCATTTGCTATTCTACCGTCTTGTCTCTTCTTTATCCATATTTTATAGTTAAACTTCATGTTTTTCTCATTGAGTACATACATTTATAGTATGATATATTTATTATTATCATTGATAGGTACCAATGAAATAAAATATGATGATTTCACCTAAAAACTTTCCAAACTTTTCATTAAACTTGTCTTTACTATTTGATGCAATATATTGATATGTAAAAATAATAAACGAAATGAGGTTTTATTTCAGAGAATCTTGAGAAATTATGGTAAAAATGGAGATGATGAGTTGATGATGAAGTAATAATGAGTGTAAAAAGGGTAAGTATCAAAGATGGCCGTTTGAGTAGGACCCACTTACCAAATAGTTGCACTCCAGATTTGTACAATGCAGATTCGGTTGCTATATGAAGAAAATAAAATCATGTTTGTATAATTATTTTTAAATATGGAAACTTTTTTTTTTTTTTTTTATGAATGGAAAGAGCAATTATTATACCCACATGAATAAGTAGGAATAAATTAATACATACAATACTACTAGTAAAATATATATATATGATGTGATATCTACAAAACGTCAGGGTAAAATAGGGAATAATGATATTTTACTCTTCTAATTTTACCTTCCTAGCTTGTATTCTTGCATATAATTTAGTCATAACTTTCCTTTTTTAATTTAAGTAAACTTGCTATATGATGTGATAGGATTATAGGAACCTGATATTTACTTGACATCCAAATTTTCATACAATAATTTTTTATTTTTTTCGTATCTTATGGCCATTGGAAATTTTGAATAATTTTAAAAATTAAAAAGTTTGAAAATAATATAGTTACCAAAGTTATTTTTAAAAATAAATATTATTTAAAATAATATTTAGGCTTGTTTTCTTCTCAACTTACCAATAGATTATCACTCTGACATGTCATGAATTGTGGTGATGGGACTATAAATTGAGTTCTTAAAACTATAATTCAAAAAATATATATGTTGGAAAGATTAAAAAATACTTTTACCCCTAAATTATAGCAGGACAGTATCATGGCTTCCAATTGCAACCAATTTCCAAAAGATTTTAATGGGGACCAAATATATTACATAAAAGTAGAAATTAAGAATAATCCATTTTGAATAGCTTATATTTCTAAAGTTTGTTATCCAATATTCGTTGGGTGAGTGAGACCATGTACACCCCAATACTTACTAAACACCCCCTATCCTTTTAAAAATTAAAGGCATAAAAACACTATTTTTGAGGTATGTTTAATATTTTTGGGTGTGTATAACCCTACCCATATTCATTCTATCCTTTTACAATAGCATCTTTTTGTAAATAACAAGTCAGTCCCTGGCTAATCTCCTCACAAATCAATGACCCTTTATGCAAAACTAGGGTTCTTAAAGCCTCATTTTCATATACATCTCCACACTAACATCGTTCAACATGTGTTGATTGCCTAGAATCATTTATGGGACAAAACAACCGCCACTTACAGGCATATTCTTCAGATAAATTTCTGGCAAATGTGCAGAGGCCAGACAATATCAAGGCTCAAAATTTCTTTAGCTACCAGAGATTAGACAACAAAATCCTAATTTCTGGCAAGATTATGAATCGAGCATTAGTAAAATAAATCTAAAAAAACCTGATCAAATTAGTGCACGGATACCAAGTTGTTGCATTTCTCTAAGCTTCCATATGGAGTAAGGTGCACCATTACCAGCTTCATCTGGATCTAACTGCTGCATAGCCCATGCATAATACACTGTATGGATGGTATCCTGGTAACCAACAAAAATGAATGGTTTGAGGATACTAGGTTCCACAGAGAGAGAGAGAGAGAGAGAGAGAGAGAGGAATTTACCTGGCCACCTTCTGTTATTGAACCATGTCTATCGCGTATACAGTATACTTGTTGTGTCTGGAACTGTGAAAATTTTCAAGCACAAGATTTGTAAGATTCATGCATCTCAGTGTGAGAAAGCTAATGCATGCAGAAACAATAAACCATCTCCATAATTATCTCAAAAAAGTAATACATTGAATTAGAGAAAGGTGAATAAAGATGTATTCATAAGAAAACATAAATGTGAAGATCCAAATAGGACGGTGTTTTTCTAAAGAAAGCTTTGCCCCTGATTCTGCATATGAAAGGAGATAAAAAGAGAGCCGAAAAGGTGAGTGCTTACAGACACAATGATTATGGGAGTTTCTCCCATCATTTTGGTCTCTCGAACTTCGGCATCTGATATATGTAAAATCTGCATACGTCCCATAAATTATTTCTCAGAGATGGTAGAGAAAAGAGCTAAAACTGACAGTTACTTCCAAGCAAAAATTAGCAAATAAATTACTAACAAAAATATCAGCTAAGCAACTTCATGAAACTAGTGAGCACTAGTTTTTCAAGGCGCAAAATGTATACACAGATTTAAGCATCAGTAGTATCACTTATATTACTTATAATCACCATGTTGAACAATTAGTAAATGAGGATACCATTTCCTGCAATCAAACACATTTTCACAGACATATAGATAAACTTAATGACCAAGAAGATTAAATTTATAATATCCAATTATTGCCAGTATTAAACAGGTGCAAGAGGTATTGCTCATATAATGAACAATTTTCTTTCCTGAAATTCTTGAAATAAACAGACTTCCATCTTTTTGTCCAATAAGTTCACTGCATGACAAAAGGTCTGTATACCATTAGGATCAAGCTCCAGATATATTGCACTTCTGGGAAAGTGAATCTCTACTCCGGAAAGGGAGTGGTATGTGCACAATAAATACTACAAAGCATATAAAATTCTTCCCCCTTTTTTTTTAAAAGATGCTACGTGACAAAATAATGTCTAAAGTATGTGAACAAAATAGCAATAAAGTGTATCTGACCCATATGGTTACTAGAACTTTTGAGCAGTCTAAAAATAATAATTTTAACAAGAAACAGTAACGCACACAGTTTTGCACCGTCTAGCAGTCAACAAGATTTGGAAGAAGATTCCAATCTGAAAAGCAAGAAGGCATTCTCACCTTGTTATCGAAAAAGATCCCCTGGCTTTGGAAAGCTTTATGCTCTGCTTTGCAACGCTCAATTACATGAGAGGTACAGTACTTCTCTAGAACCTTAGTATCCCCCTGAAGGCGGCATAAAGCATGAAATCTATCATGGTATTGAATATTAATATTTGGTGGTAAGGTGTGCCTTACAAAGGCCACAAAAGATTCCATTCAGCTAACTTAAATCTAAGCATCTAGTTTCCTTCATCAAAAGCTCCAAGAGCACAAAGAACAATAACACAAGGACTGCACTGGAAACAAATAAAAATCCCTCAAAGTAATTGAGCCATGGGCTACTTAACCATGCATCAAGTCACCCATGTAGCACAATGAACTTGAATACTTACTTTAAAATAAGCACTGAGAACTGGTTTAACCACATCTTGAACCTCAGCCACAAACTCTGGTAAAGAGAAAGTCCTAGACAAGCCATATTTTAGATCAAATACATAGGGTCTACAGAGAATCATGATTACTATAGAAGGAAAAAGGAGGGCATGTCATCTTACGGGTCTCTGCGACGAATCTCTTTAAAGGACATGGCAGCATCTGATTCTCCAAGAACAGTTTCACTAATACTGCAAAACAGTGAAGGAGGGTTTTTAGTTTTGTAGTTGCTTTGATAGCAACCGATTATTAGTATGATATATGAATAAAGAAGATAGGATGACAAAATACTCTTGGATTTTGTGAACAACTGGGTGATCACTAGTCTCCCATCTCTCTCGCATATCTTCTGCAATCTGCAGAACAAATAAAAGAATGAAAATTTTAGCAAAATTGGGTTGCTGATGTATAATAGACTTTTTCCAAGGACTAATTTCTCATTTCTCATTTCCAAAATTGTAATAACAATATAGAAAAGGAACATGTCAGATCCTAAACTATCTAGCCTTGTGGTTTGTGTCAACTACAGGCAGAAAAGGCAAATATGGAAAAAATATTGAAGAACAAAAACAAGAAATTTAAATAGTAAGTTATATATTCATTGTGCACAAGAGTCTTCCATGTATACACGACAAAGAGACATTTCGCAAACCAAATCACTTGACGAGTAATTCATACTCCCTCCGTCCCGCGTCACTTTGCACACTAAATTGGGCACACTTTTTAAGAAAAAGTAGATATTTGCTTTTTGGTTGAGGGTATAGTGGTCAAATTAGGCACAACTTTTAAGAAAAAGTTTGAATATTAAATGGTATTGTGTGAGAAAAAGTAATGGCATTCTTTGTAAATAAATGTGTATTGTGAGGGTGTTGATTATGTTAAAATTTGCCATTTTTGGGTGTGTAAAGTGTTTGGGGACAAACTAAAAAGGAAAGTGTGCAAAGTGTTAAGGGACGGAGGGAGTATAACGTAGCTTCAAGAATAGACAAGTGACTGCTAAAAATTCTCATTTGAAACACAAAGCTGCAAGGAGTAAATCAAAATATAGCATCTTGAGTTTAAAAATACCTCCTGGCTCTTTTCAATTACAGGCTCACTAATCCCACTAACACGCTTGAATATAGGATTTCCTTGCATCTGATGCACAAGAAAACAACAGCAGGTTAAAAGGGTTGGAGAAAACCACAAGAAACCACAGAGGTAAGGTATGGATGCAAGGGGCAATCACCTTGCTCTTGAAAGCCTCCCATTTCTTACTCCATCGTGACTGCTTTGACGGTAAGACAACGATATCAGTCCGCGTACTTTTTTCAATGTTTGGTGAGGAAGCAGCTGAAGAATTATCATACTCAAGGTGCTTTCTCCTATTAGGATTGCCTTTCAGTTCTTCCTTCACAACGCCGTAGCTCTTCTTCATCAAGTCTACTGGTTTTGCTTCTCTCAATTTTTGGAATGCTAATGAAACCTTCGGAGAAATGAAAGCAACACCATGTTTGACCTTGCCAAACAGTGTTTCAGTATTATCACTAGATTCGGATTGCTGCTGATGTGCCTGTTGCTTTTCTTCACCGGATGCAGAATTGCTCTCATCTTTGTCATTTTTAGACTCTTCCTTTCCAATATTAAAACTTCCTTTGACCTGAATAGGAATAAGAGTTCTTAATTCTATATCACTAAATGTTATATGCTGCAGAAAATTATAAGAATGCATCAATTTTATCTCTTCAAAGCATGTTTCACAAACCTCCTCTTTCGCAGCCGAAATCTTTTCCTCCACATCAGCATAAACCTCCAAGAAAAAAAGACACCAGAGACATTCAGTAATATATAGCAAACTGAAATTGTAACAAACATTGCAAGTTAATATGCAGTACCCTACTTTGCAGTTACCCTCCCCATCACCAGGAACAGTAACTAATCATCCGATTTCAATTTTTTTTTTTTCATAATCATAATGCAGTACACAAACATCTGTGCAAGTACAGGAAAGGAGCAGGAAGGAACAAAGGCTGTGATCTTTTTCCCAGAAATAGTCCAAAGAAAATAATATGCATGATAGTTAAATTAACCTTTAAAATTAAAATCCAGTGCAGCACTGCCGGAGTAGATTATATACCTTTTTAGCCTTGGCTTCAGCCTCCGTCCAAACACCATCTACATGCTTGTACAGCTGCTCAGTAGTCTGCTTAGTTCTGCATTTCGCCATTTGACCATCTCAGAGCCCCATTGGAGTTGTCTGCCAGCCTTGACATACAACAGTATGTCTCAGCCTCTACCTAGTTAAACAAGTGCTCCAAAAGAACAAGCAAATAAAATAATGCAATAGCCAATACCTAGTTTTCAGTTCCTCTTTCGCCACTTTCAACTCCTCTGCTTTCTCCTTAATATCCTTAATGGATTTTTTTAATTCTGGATTACTGCATCCAAATGAATCAGGAAAAACTGAACATAAAGAAATTCAAAAGGGAGCTAGACACAACTTCAACATCAGGAAAAGAAAATATACGCCACAAAATCTCAGCAACTGTTCCAATTCATAACTCAAGCTTTCAGAACACCAGAACACTCAAAGAAAGCTCTTAACAAATCCACCACGGTGAATTGCATTCAGAATCAAGAGCTAAGAACTAATTCGAGTATCATACTATCATTACAGCAAACAAGAAAGAATACCTTTCGACTTCACCTTTAATCTTTTTCGAGAACTCGTTAAAGACACTGAATTCACGTCTAAACAAATGTCCATCCGGCCGAACCAATTGCAGCCTCGTCCATCCACTCGAAACCTACACAGAATCAATCTCAACATGACAACATTCCAAAAAAAATCTTTAAAAAAAAAAAAAAACCAAAACACAAACCTGTTGGCATGGTAACAATTGCTGCTGACGAAGAACAAGGCGTTTGGAGAGGAAAAAATCTCTAGCGAGTTTTCTGCTAGCCATTACAGTGTACAAAGATCGAATGATCCTGCAAATAAAAAATTATATGAAAAAAAAGGAAGAAATTTGGTTTATTGCAGGGCTGAAGGAGAAACGGGCTGGAGAGGAAACTTGGAAGAAGGGCTTCACCTTGTGCCCTAGTATCATTTCAGATTTATTAGGGCTCTGTTTGGCTCGCACTGTAAATACCGATTTATTTTTACATTTTTTTTATTTTCTTTTTTGTATAATGATATAAAAATATCATGTAAACTTTAAAATAAATTTAATATTGCTACTGAATTATAAAGTTTTCACAATTATATTACCAATTTAATTATTCTCTCGCCTAATTGCGAGACTACAAACACGATTTAAAACACATATGACGATTCCAATTCAACTATTAATTTTGTTATCTGCTAATATTATCATCATAAATCAAGGATAAAAGATACTACAAATTTAACTTTATTTCAATTATTCAATCATTTCATTTTACCAAGCTCAATGTTAGTCAGATTAATCAACATTTATATATTTCAATGCAACAACAAGATGTTATTCGTAACAAGTAGTTTTATTAGTTGGTTAATTTGTTTCATTTTATTCATGAAATGGCTTGGATTAGTATTAGTTTGGATACGGCAAAATCATTCTATTAGATTGAATAAGTACATTCGATCTAATAAGTTTTTTGTATCAGAATTGATAAATTTTACGGCTCGAATCTTTAGTATTCTCTTATTTATTATATGTGTCTGCTATTAGATAGAATACCATCACCTCTTTTACTAAGTTTTACTAAGAAAAAGAAAGACACCTTAAAAACGGAAGAAAGGATTGATTCACGATGATGACAACGAGATGGTCTCGCCAATGGTATCCAATAATGAATGGTGATATTACAATTAGGTGCCGAAAAGGTGGTTTGTATTATAATTGAACTTTTTTCATAATTCACTACTGAAATTGATATTTTGTGTGCAGCTGTTGTATGGATCAATGTAGGTCGGGTCAAGTCGACTCCGACCCCAATTTGTTTTTTTTATCCTGATTTTATGTTGTGTTAGTCATGCTTTTATATTATATTAAGCATGGATTGATCTTTGACCCTAACTCCAAGCAAAAGGATACGTAGGTTTTTCTTTCACTTTTATATAATATGTTAACTTAAAAAAAACATAATTTGGGCAAAAAAAAAAACCCTAATTTTCAATGAAAACCTCCTAATTTGTACATATATATCTTTATATAATATTACACATATCTTTAAGTAATATTAGTCATACATTTATATAATACATAAAAATACAATTAATATAATTAAAATGTATGACTAACATAACATAAAAATATGTTTAACATAACATAAAGGTATACTTAACGTTACATAAATGTATGTCTAATATAACATAAATGTATGCTTAACATAATATAAAAACCCTAAAAGTATGCTTAACATAACGTAAAACCATAAAAGTATACTTAACGTCACATAAATGTATGTTTAATATAACATAAAAGCCCTAAATATATGACTAACATAACATAAATGTATAATTAACATGACATAAAAATATGTTTAACATAATATAAATGTATGCTTAATATAACATAAAAATATAATACCTGTAGCGAATTTGGAAGGGTTTGAGCGCATTCATCCAAGTTCGTGGAGACGCATGTGTGCACGTGGAGAGTACATGGATCGAGTCGGATCAGTTGTACGGAACTTAGATTCTTGCACCAGTTAAATAAAATTTTTTGTATTGAAGTTAACATTACAATTGGAAATTAACTCGGCTGATGGTTTTTCTTTTTTTATCAACCCACTTTGGAATAATAGAAGATAACTTTAATTATAGCTTGTATATTTACACTATAATAATTATACCTAAAAATTACGTTCATGAGATTGATTTTGGAATTATAAAAGAAAAATATTGTATCCGCGGTTTTCCCATTTTTTGGCATCGTTCAATTGTATTATTGAATTGAATTAATTAAACACGAATATATAAATAAATAACAGAGTCAAATAGACAAGGACAAATATATAATCATATCAGGAACAAGTAAATAGAGTCAAATAATTGTAAAATTAAATTAAATTAAATAAACATAGTAAACATATTTGTAAGATTGATATGATAGAGCTCAGATCAATTAGCAGCTTAATGACAAGAAACTAAAATGAGATATAAAAGTAAAAAATATATAAAATCAAAGTCAATAATTAAATTCATTTTCAAATTACTCCTAAACAATGTTGAGTGGGCCTCAAGGATGAATGCCTTCAATATAAGGCAAAAGATTTTATATTTCATCAATCAATTCTATTGTGTATTGAATAATTGAATTTGCTTTGAGTTCATTCCCAAAAAATTAAATTTGGAATTTCGAAAATAACTCATCACAAATCATGTTATATTGATTAAGAAACAAAAAATGAAGTTGATATTTGGACAAATTATTGGTTCCTAACGAAAATATTACATAATATAGATAAGAATATTACATGATACATTTTTAATAGAAAAATTAGTACACTCTGTAAGAAAATTGGTTTTTTTAATAGAAAAATTAGTACACTGTAAGACGAATTAGTGATTAATTAGAACAGTTTAATAAAATCATCGTTTACTATTCAGGATTCTTTCTTTCCACTTTTGGGCCCACCAATTCAGCCAATAAGGCCCATATGTATTGGGCTTTCCTATAGTAAATAAGGCCCATCTTTATTGGGATTTCCTATAGTTTAATTTTAAGCAAATATATGTCGATAAATCAGTTTTAGTCATCTGTCTAAGTTTGTTTTTCACTTCAAATATTGGAAAAGTATTTTCACACACTGTATTTGCAAAAATTGTTTGTTTGATTTTCGATTTTTTGTAATCTATAATTTTACCAGCTTACTCAAATCGAACCAAAAGTACTTAAAATGACAAATCAAAACAAATTAATCTGATCAAATCATATGATTATCATATTAAAATATACATTTTCATGTTAACTTTTGTGTTAAAATCAATATTAGTAATATAAATCATAAGTTGCCGTAAGTTGGTAAAAAAAAAAAAAAGGCATTATGGGCATTATAGAAAGTTGTAATTAAAAAAAAAAATCACTATTTTTTTAAAATTGCAGATTTATCTTTAATACTTGTAAAAAAAAAAAAAAAAAAAAATCACCATCTTTATTCACTTTTACAATTTAGACCACATTAATATTTTTCGACGATCGGAGTACACGTATCCGGCAAACATGCCACATCAAATGCCACATCAAATGTCATGTCATTCCCAACAAAAAAAAGTTAAAGATCAAATTGCAAAATAAAATCACCACATTCCTAAATTACAATTTAATTCTAATTTTATTTATAATTAGTAAAAAAAAATCACAATCTTCATTCATTGATGCAATTCAAATTTATTATTTGGTGTATAAGTTCACGTGTCCAAATAATTTTCCACGTGAGATATCACATAAGCGGTAAGCCACATAATCTTAAAAATAATTTATTTACATCAAAACAATGTTCTTTCAAGTATATTTTAATTTAAACATATTTCTTTAAGTTTTTGATAAATAAAATATATATCTTAAAAAAATTGTATCATTGTTCTTTATTCAAATATTTAATCTTATATGAAAATTTATTTGGGCACATGAACTTAGACACCAAATAATAAATTCGAATTGCAACAATGAATGAATGTTGTGATTTTATTTTTTTTTGCTAATTATATAAAAAATTAGGATTAAATTACAATTTTGAAAATGTGGTAATTTGATTTTTAAATTTGTTTTTGTTGAAAATGACATGGACATTGACGTTGTATGTTTGCTGGACAGGTGGACTTCAGTCACCAAAAAATATAAATGTGGTCTAAATTGTAATAGTGAAAAAAAATCATGATTTATTTTATAATTATTAAAAAATGTAGATAAATTTACGTTTTTTAAAAAAGTGGTGATTTTTTTCACAATTACGCCTTATAGAAAAAGGATAACATCTATTTTCATCAAAATTAGGAAGTGAATTACTACGTTATTTTAACCATACATATAAAAAAATTACAAATTTACATTTATTAATAAAATATAAATAATATTTTATCACAATAGTTCACTATAAACATATGAATACAAGAAATATTCCACAATTTTAATTCAAATTATGATAGAAAAAAGACAAAACTATATATTATCGTAGATAAATTAATTTTATGATATAAAAAATTTATTATACCTGTCAAAAAAACTCAACATGCCAACATAAAAAAAAGAAATTCAATAGTCCTTGATTTGGCCAACTGAAGTCGCTTGACCAAAACAGCGATTTTTATTTATATCTCAGGCTGACAAAAACCAGATGCCACGTGGCTTTGGATTGCGTGAAGTGAATAGAGTTTCTTGAACCACCAAGCCACCAAAATCTCTCTCTCTTAATGTGTGTGGGGGGCTTCGGCTGGGTGAAATGTGAATATTATCAAAAACAGGAATAATATATACATATACGCATGTTTTTGCAGTAGCAATACACACAATAAAGCGAAGAAGAAGATGAGCAAGCTAAATACATCCAGCTCCGAATTGGATTTGGATCGCCCTAATATCGAGGATTATCTTCCATCCGGATCCATTCAGGAGCCACATGGCAAGCTCCGCCTGTAATTCTTCTTCGTTTTTCTCCTCTTTTCTGTGTTTTCATTTGCATGTAATGTAAACGCATTTCTTTTGTTTATTTGTTTGAATTTTGGTTTGTTAATGCGTCTGAGGAGTTGTATTTCTGTGTGCATAGGCGTGATTTGCTAGATATTTCGCCGACCTTGACTGAGGCAGCTGGCGCCATCGTTGATGTGAGTTCCGTAGCCTTTTGATTTCTGTGAATCTTAATTTGTGGATGTGATGTCCGCCTGTAGGATTTTCGCTATTGGAGTGCCACTCTAGTGAATTAGGGCAAACGATTTTATTATGCCTATATTAAACGTTTATGTGACCGTTATTCTCTTGGTTTGGGAGAGTGTTTCTTTGAATTACATTCCTGCTGATCTGAGTAGAAATTTGGGAACTTGAGTTTGATTGTCGACTAACTTTTAGCTTTAACATGGAATGTATTCAATTATATTGTTTTTAACTGCAGAACTTTGTATTCCTTGAATGTTTGTAAGTTTCTTTTGGTTCTCATTATTCTCCATAAATATAATTAAGACGTAATTCAATTCAAAATGATGGCAAGATATGATCCATATAGCCGACCCACTTAGTGTGATAAAGGCTTTGTTGTTTTTTGGTCGTTTGTTCTCACAATTCTTGGTTGGTGGTCTTCTTCAGTGTTATAACTTGCTGAAGAAATATAACAAATCATGTTTTTTCTTCTCTTATTCTTGTTGCATGGCAGGACTCTTTCACGAGATGCTTCAAGTCAAATCCCCCAGAACCCTGGAACTGGAATATATACTTGTTTCCTTTGTGGTGCTTGGGAGTGGTTGTCAGATATGGGTTTATTTTCCCATTAAGGTGAGATTTTTTTGCCTATGCATTTGTTGAATTTATAGAGACAGAAAAATCGTATCTTTGGTTTTATTCAGAGAGGATGAATGAAATGTTGTTAGCGTCTTTTCAGTTTCCATCCAGGATTTATGGGTTTTTTGGCCGTTTCTTGATTGTCTTGCACAAATTACCAAATACCGATCCTACTCCTCCCTTAGATTGAATGATCCTGATCATAAATTGAGTTTGATTAATATTTGTAATATGTGGTGCAGTACCAATGGTCAACTATTAGCAATAGCCTGAATCCAATCTTTATGATCCATGAATTACAGTAACAGATTGCATTTAGTGTAGGATTTATGAGTCGAAGTAACTTAATGTAGCTTGCTGCTTATGCCTTTCATGCACAAGTTGATGCATTTTACTTCAATTGCAGGGTGATCGTGCTCTTAATAGGATGGATTATATTTCTCTCGTGCTATTTTCCTGTTCATTTTCTGTTAAAAGGACATGAGAAATTGAGAAAAAAATTAGAGGTATGATTGATTTATTTTCTCTTTAAATCAAATTTATTTGCTTGGATGTTCTTCAGATGAATTGCATACATCTTTTGCTCTTCTGTTTTTTTTTTTTTTCAAGTGCAAGTCTATGAGCCTTTATTTGTCTTCTCTTTCACTATTTCATATTTCGTGGGGAGAGTTAGCTTCATATCCAATTTTGGATTTAGAAAATCATGATTTACCTAGAACTATTGCTCTAGGTTGCAATGACGGAACTCAAATTTTCAGAGATCAGGATAAAGAAAGAAAGAAAAAAGATAATGGATTAGAATGTAGAGATTATTTCCGTCTAGCATATGGGAACCATTATGCATTTAATAAATATTTTTGTATAATGATTAATCTGTTCGTTTTTCCCTGCTGAAGATAAGTGATAAATTATAAGCCACAGAGTAATTTCTTTTAACTATCTCGTGTTTTCTTTTTACTCTCCAGAGAGGTCTAGTGGAGTTGATTTGCAGTTTCTTTGTTGCATCATGGACTGGGGTTGTCAAGTACCATGGTCCACGGCCCAGCATGCGACCTAAGCAGGTGCGACTATGTGTATACCTGTATAGTTAACTGAGATTAGCTCATATCAAGATGATTTAGTTATTTCTTTCTCCAAATTGGATGTGCAGGTTTTTGTCGCTAATCACACATCCATGATTGACTTCATTGTTTTGGAACAAATGACTGCATTTGCAGTGATTATGCAGAAGCATCCTGGGTGGGTTGGTAAGTATACTTTAGGGATACACGAGATTGCAGTTATTGAATAATCTTTTAATTTATTGTTTGTCATTTTTGAATTTTGAATACACATCTTTTTAATTATTTATTATTTGGAAAGTTTGAAAGTGGCAACCTCTCAGTTATCTTCTTGTCTATTTCTTACAACTGATCATGTATGGTTTTTATGGATATTCATCTTTCTAGAATTAAAAAAGACTGCATTTAAGTAATATATATTTATAGGCATATGAGGTGTTTGTAGTGCTAAATTCTTTCTTTATGTAAGTTATAACTGTTCTGAATTAGAGAAATGAAGCTTTCAACCTTAACCGTTACATTATTTTTCTTGAACTAGTCAGTGGTTGGGAATTCAGAAAAAAGAGAAAAAGGTTTTCTTGTCAATTCCATGGAATTTTTCTTGCATTTGGCCATGTGTTGGAGGAAAATTTAGATACAGTTTGGTGGCTATGATCTCAATTATTGAGATGGAATTGGGATGGGTGTCAGGTGAATGTTTATTTTGTATTTTGGTTTGCTGATCTTCTTGTGTTATCCCTATAAAGGACTATTGCAGAGCACTATTTTGGAAAGTCTTGGATGTATCTGGTTCAACCGCTCAGAGGCCAAGGATCGTGAAATTGTTGCAAAAAAGTATGCCTTAAAATAATGGAAATCCTTAATATACGGAATTAGTTATTTTTAAATATATCATTTTACTCACTGGATTATAATTATTTTTTAATGTTCAGGCTAAGAGATCATGTCCATGGGGCTGATAATAATCCTCTTCTTATATTCCCGGAAGGGACTTGTGTGAACAATCATTACACTGTGATGTTTAAGAAGGTATCCTTTATTCACTTGCTATTGTACAATTTATTATTTAAACTTTCTTTTCTGACAATTATAAGCTTTCTATTTCTTCCTTTGTGTATTGTGCCTTGTAAACAATGAATACTTAAAATGTGCATATGCTAATTGCATCATATTACATTGCATCTTACCTTCTCAAAAGTTGTTGGAAATGGTGAAGTTGAGTTGTTACCTCATAAGTATTTTTTTTTTTAAACTTAAAATGTATTTCTCCTTCATGCTTGGTGATTACTTCAGTATTCATTTTAAGGTTTTTCGTCATTTGTCAAAACCTTTTTCTATATAATTATTTTATTTTCTGTGGTGTTTAGGGTGCATTTGAACTCGGCTGTACTGTCTGTCCAATCGCAGTCAAGTATAATAAGATCTTTGTGGATGCCTTCTGGAACAGCCGGAAGTAAGTTCGCGTCATGGTGCCATTTCTTATTTTATTTACACTTGTTTGATTTTTGACCAGTAATGCTCTTATGAATTTTACTGCTGTCCAATTTTTCTGAAGTGCTTTTGATATGGCTGAACATATATATGTTGAAATATCTTATTTGATATGGCTGAACTTGCTTCCTATGGATAATATGATTATTCTTTGTTGTTGGTGGTGGTAATGATTGTGCTTCTTGCGAACTGGTGTTGAGAAGCTGCTGTTTTATCAGTTAACTGGTCTATTAAAAACATGCTTAAAATTTTGCTTGCAGGCAGTCTTTCACAACGCACCTGTTGCAGCTTATGACATCCTGGGCTGTTGTTTGTGATGTGTGGTACTTGGAGCCTCAAAATCTGAAACCAGGGGAAACTGCAATTGAATTTGCCGAGAGGTACGTATCATTTTCTCAGTGCATTAGTGCTCTTGGGTTCTTTTACTTTGTGGATCCATGACACACACCCACACACTAAACATGATGTTTCTTCTAGGGTAAGAGACATCATCTCTGTTCGAGCTGGTCTTAAAAAGGTGCCTTGGGATGGATATTTGAAGTACTCTCGCCCCAGCCCAAAGCATCGTGAACGCAAGTAAGCTTTTATAGCGTCTTTCCAAGGGAACTCTGCTAGATGATTGGTTTTGCAGTTCTTGTATCCATCGATTCATCGTCCATGTGATGAGCTTCTATTTGTATATTAACTAAATTTTAGAGCTTTCGAAAAGATGTTGCTGTTAATGCAAGTTTTGTAATTGATTAGATAATCGAATGCAGAATCTCTGACCTTTAGACCATATATATTTGCAGGCAACAGAGCTTCGCAGAGTCAGTTCTCCGTCGCCTGGAAGAGTGATAGATTGACAGATTTGATTTTGCTATTTATTGTCTTTTGTTTTATAGAGAGAGGTTGTCAGCTGTTTGAGAATTCAAACTTATTGTTTAAAAGAGCATTTCATTTCCTCCATCAACATAGAGAAATCCTTCTAGTGCTCATGGCCTAGGATGTTGGATATAAGTTAATGCCAAGTTGAAGGGGAAAATGCTCTGTTGGATGTCAAAATTGTGTATCTGGCCCTTTTATGCTTAGCCTAGTATGGAATAATTGATGCACAATATCTTGAACATTCAACACCTTAAACTCGAATAAAATGTCATGATTAACGTTACCGGTCTAGCAGGTATCACTTTATGTATCATTAGAACTCTCAAAATCCTTTGAAGTTCCTTATACCCTAATGGGTAAGATATGTTCTATCATTTCCGTTTGTTCTGTAAAAATTGAATCAAAGGTTTGTTCTGGTAGATGGTATAGAATACAGAAGTGGAATGAGCATGTTCAGGCAAATATTTCCAAAAGCAATCTATTTGCAATCAACAATTCCAGAAACTGTAAGCCAGTTTTAACTGCACAATTGGAAGTAACATCACAAATTCCACGATTCGAAGATTAAAAGGCATCAAATTATGCCCAGAAAGTAAAATATTCGTCGCAACTCATATCGTACTGAGTGAGACGACTCTATTATTATTTGGCTCACAGCATAGCTTCTTTCTCTGGGCAGCACAAAAATCAATTATGTAAATGAATAATCATTACAAGAGGGTCCAGCAATCAGGGAGAGGGCAGAAATCAGTCAAGATTTGCAATGACAGCATCCACAACTTCTTGGGTGCTACTATCTCCACCGAGATCCTTCGTCCGGTATTTGCCTTCTGCTATGACACGCTTCACTGCAGTTTCTAGTCGATCAGCAAATGAAGGGAACTGCAAGTGTCTCAGCATCATAGCTGAGGAAAGAAGCAAAGCTACTGGATTTGCCTTCTTCTGTTCCATAACTTGCTCATTTCCTACATTGCCCGCAGAGGCGCCTTGCTCAAAAATGGCATGATCAGCCCCCACATTACCTGAAATTCATCAAAGCCACACCTATTATTTACTAACTCCAGACCTAAAATCAGACATCTCAATTCTGAAAATAGTGTTCCTACTTAATTATTAACATAACAGCACACAGTATCTCAATTTCTAATGTGGAAGCAAATTTTCAAATACCTCCAGGCATAAAACCAGTACCCCCAGCAATACCAGCAGCTGTATTTGCAACCAGATTTCCATACAGATTAGGAGTCACCTGCAAAATTAAACGTTGCACATGATTAGCTGCTGAAAGAAGACAGTAATGGAAGCAGTGGACACAAACAATTGAACCGTGTAAAGGAAATTTAAATTGAAAGGAAAAGAATCCATATGGGATCTTCATAGCACGCACTTTTAAGGGAATGGTTCAACCCAAGAACTCATCTACTTTAATTCAACAAAGAAACTAAGGGAAAATATGAATTGAGGTTCAAAGATTCCCCAATTTGTTTTGAAGTAACAATAAAGAAAAACAAAATAAAGAAAAGGCAGATTATAGATAACAACCGCTGAATAGGATGATAAAAGTAGAGCGCATCTTTTGCTTGATGGAAAAGTAATAATGCTGCCAAATTAGTTATAGCTCCAAGAATTGGTCGCTCCATGGATCTATTGAAAAAAGGATTATTATTTTGGTGATTGTTAATATAACAAAGAAAAATCACAGATAGAAGCTGAATCTATCAACACGAAAAGGCCATCTTCTCTTTGGTAACATCTCAATATATTGTATCAAAGACTTCTAGAGATTAAATTCCATCTTTTCCACAATTAGATATCTTGACCTTTTTAGCCATATTTAGATTAGATTGGAAAAGTTCCTGACTTTGACACACGGAACTTCTCACCTCCTTTTCAGTCCTAATATAGGAATTAATTATGGTCATGGTTCATGCCAAGAAAAGAAAGAGGACACATTATGACAACTCACAACAAGATTAGAGTACCATCAACAGGAAACAAAATAGTACAGACCCCACTGGAAACACACATCACTTTTAGTCCCTTACCATAACATCAAATTGCTCTGGCTTGGAAACAAGTTGCATGGAGCAGTTATCCACAATCATCTCATCATAGTGGATACCAGGGTACTTGCTAGCGACTTCACGGCAGGATTCCAAAAATAAACCATCTGCAAGTTTCATAATATTTGCTTTGTGCACAGCAGTCACTTTCTTCCGATTGTTGAGATAGGCATACTCAAACGCGTATTTGGCAATGCGTTCGGAACAAAACTTTGTTATGACCTATCATTTAAGATTCTCTTTTAGCATAAGTATGAAAGTTGAAAATGCAGCAATAATGAAACCATGAAAATACAGGTTTTAAATGCAGAATGTAAGCAAAATCACCACAAAAAAAGAGTCGATATGAGGCCTTTTCTACAATATGATACACAACAAATAGTCAAATACCAAGAATATAAATGCCACAGTTATACAAGGTTTTGTACTCTTAACGGTCAAAGCAAGCCCAACTTTATTCGATTCCGAATTCGTATCATGCTTCTTACATACATCTTTTCTTTATTCAATCCCCTTTATTTCACATAACCAAACAGTCTAACCAAATTAACTATTTGAATTCACTTTTATCATCTATTCCTCATCGCATGATGGATGACCCTGACAACTAATTAGAACGATAACTGCCTCTCAATCTTAATGCCCTCTTAAAGGCTGTTTTTTAAGCTCAACAAACTGCATAGAAAACCAAAATCAAGAACCAGCACATAGCAAAATAAAAGATGAACATATTGAAAATAAAAGTAATTTAAAAATTAAACACCTTCAAGCTTTCTACTACGCCAGGAACAACCTCGTGTTCGAGGCCTGCGTATTCTCCCTCCGTATTCTCTCGAATGACGACGATATTCACGTTCTCGTGCCGGGTGGGGAGCCCCTGAAGATTAAAGCAATGCACCAAAGATGCATAAAGATCGAGCTCCTTCCTCAACATCACATTGAGCGAACTCACACCTCCTCCCACAGGCGTTTTCAGTCCACCCTTCAGACAAACTTTATTCTTCTTAATCGATTCCATCACCTCCGGCGGCACCCTCTTCATATCCCCATGAACTTCATATTTCTCGAAGTACACCGGCGCGTGCATAGCCTCCATCACCTGCTCCACGGCGCCTGTCACGAGCGGTCCGACACCGTCTCCGGGGATCAGCGTCACGGGTCGGGGGGTTCCATCACCGGGTCGGGGCATGTATGTTACAGATCGGGTCGAGGTTGTGGATCGGCCGCCGGAGAGGAGCTGCTTCATCACCGGAATAGCTCGCCTCGACATTTTAACTTGCAGTAATATTGAGCAAAGGTGCAGAATTGATTATTGATTACGAAATTAGGGTTTGATTGTGAGGTTCTAGAGGGATGTTCGGTCGCGACGGTGGCGGTGGTGTTTCATGAATGGGGAGAAGAAAAGGAAAGGGTAAATATGAATAATTGAGGGTCAAAAGTATAATACAAAGAGAATTCGGGGGCTTTTGTGATAATGCCCTTCTACTTATACATAATTACATTATGAACCCCTAGAATGTTCAATTTATTCTTGCCCTTTGGCCATATAAAGAGTTTACGTTTCATGTTCAACGCTCACTTCATATACTACTATTATTTTCCAACTTCAATTTTCTAGTTATAGGATTATAAATTGAATATTAGCAATGATTATTTTTCATCAATTTTTTAAATGTAATTTAATCAACAAGTTCAAATTTTGTATTTGGATCATTGTTTAGTTTCGCAGGATACGAAATGCAAAATGCACATTAAATTATTAGATTAGTTTTATAGGTGAATGTAAGTAAAAAATGAAATAGATATTACAATCAATATTTTAAATGCAGAAAAAGTTATATTTGTATTTGTGAGAAAATAGGTGATTTTTCTTTTATAGCTAAGTGAAAAATATTCATTGAATTGGATATTAGTCTTTTATATCTATATCTAAAAATAGTTTAGTAAAAGGTCAACACATTTGGGGCTAATCATGATATGAGGTGGCGGCACACCATTGGTCACATTCTGCTGGTTATGTACAAGACCACACATCGATTTACGAAATGACCTTTATATCCACGTGGCGTGATATCATTAAAAAACGAACAATTGGGAATATCCATAATATAAAAAATTATAGGACATATAAAAAAATATAAAAAACTATGGGCAACTACAAAAATTTAAGAATTTTTTTTTAACAGAATAACTTATATAAAATCGGCTCATATAAGATATTATATAACATGAAGTTTTATATAATTTTATATGAGATTGATATTAATCGTATTGATTACGTTGTCATATTTTTATTAATTTATATAAAGATTATTTTTTATATAAAATCTTATATGAGATATATTCAAATGTTAAAAATTATATAAAATAATTTCAAAAGTTAATTCAATAAAATTGAGCTCAACAATGCAAAATCATTCCCAAAATTAGTCTTCATTTTATAAATTATAGATAGTAGATAAATCTCACAATAATTCTATTCGAATTTTAAAACCGACTCTTAAATATATATATATATATATATATATATATATATATATATATATATATATTATATTTTTTCTTTTCTTGTCCAAAAAGTCTGTGTGATGACAGTGTGTATCTTCATCGCCATGTCTCCAATATATTCCCTTTCTTCATTCGTTCTGTAATTTGTACACTTCGCAAGACATATTTTTAGTTTGATTTTTCTCCAATCTCGATCTTATTATTATTTTGTTTCTCTGATTTAACGAGTATAATCGCCGGCTTTGATTGGATTTCAGAGGCCTCAGCTCGTCTTTGTGATTTTTTCTTGTTTGAGTATTAGGGTTTGGGGTTTTTGATAGATTGTATTTTTGAGGAATCAATGGGTGGGGAGGGCGAGTCAAGAGTGAGTGGGGGCGGAGCCGAGTTGGTGAATGTAAATATTCGATGTTCAAATGGTTCTAAGTTTTCGGTGAAAACGAACCTCGAATCAACGGTGGGTGAATTCAAAGGCGTGTTGGCGCAGAATTGCGAGGTGCCAGCTGAACATCAGCGTTTGATTTATAAAGGTCGGATCTTGAAGGACGACCAAACCCTAGCTAGCTATGGTAATACTATTCCCCATTGTTTTTTTATTTTATTTTTAAAGTTATGTCTGATTATTTTGTTATTTAGGATTCATCACTAATATGGTTCTGAAGGAATTTTTTTGGGATTTAAAAAAAAAAATTATTATAGCAAGATAAGTTTTTGAATGTTTTTCTGTTATCTATATCGTGGCATATATTAGTTGTTTGCTAGCAAGATGTTTGATCTGGTCTCCCTATCTCTCTCTGCAATGACAAGCTGGAGAAGCCTGATTAAACATGTTTTAGAAATCTGAATGTATTTCCTGGAGTAAGGAGATATGTTCTTTTAATATTCTTTGAAAAAGTTACAATATTGAATTTCCTTGGAGAGGAATAAGTGGTGATATGGAATGATAACCAGATTATGAATAGTGGACTTATAGGAATTATAATCATTGGCTATGGCTACAGTGATAAACACCGAGCATGGCTTAAGTTAGTTTATGATGAGTTGACTCTCGGGGGAGTAGTAGAAGGAATGGAATTTGTTCTGTGGGCAAGCTTTTCCACGATCCTGTGGTGACCTTTAGTATGTCTGATTCTGTATTCAAAAGCCGATATGAGATCTTTAATAGTTAATTGACATAAACCATCTTTGGAAAGCATGTCATTGTCAGCCTAAAGATAATAGGGTATTTGAATATAGAAAGCCTAAGCACTTATTCAGTTTCCAGCAGGCTATTTAGTTTTTAATTTTCTGCATCACATTCAATCACTTAGATATATTGCATGACGGGCATCTTTTAGTTTCATGAAGGTAATATACATTGAATATGATCCTTGTTGAATACCCGAAAACTGAGACTCTATTTGGTGAATCATCTGTAACATATTTGAGTAGCAAAACCTGTGTAGGTCGAATTCTATGGGGGCCTGTCAACATCTAAACAGAATATAACTTACCTGCAGTGTTGACAACTTGACATTTCTAAAATACTCTCCTACATGGTGTCATTGTGATAACTAAAGATAGATTTTGTTTTTTTGGTTACTACGAGAACATCATAACAAAGGCAATAACTTATTTTTATGACTATTTGATATGATTATAACGTGGTTTCTGGTTTCTACATGTGCCTTTTTGGTTGGTGGACTTAAGACACGTGTTATAAAACCTTAAACATGCAATTATGAGCTTCAAGACAGGGAAGAACTGCCATACACAGAGATTAGAAGAAAATGCATGAATTATAATTAGAAATGAAGAGAATTGCTTTTGATGCCTTTGTCTGACACTTCAGTATTAAGCCATTTATGTGGTATTTTACTCCATGCAACATAACATACATCAACCTGTTAATGTAATTGATCTTTTATTGACAAGTGAAAATTGAGTCATCAATCGTGTGTGACAATTTTTCTATAAAGAGTACACAACAGTTAAATTTTTTTTTCAATCATCTTATTTATCTTGGATTTATTTATGTTGTTGTGTTTGGAAGTTTCAAATGATGCGGTTGTTGCTAATTATATGTGCAAGTCATGAGTTTTTATCATCAGTACTTCTTCATGGCTATAAATATTTCATACCCTGATCCTCAATTTCTGTTTCGTTAATAATGATTAATGATTGATCTTTATTTTCTTAACTAGGTGTGCAGGCAGATCACACAGTTCATATGGTTCGGGGTTCTGCACCAGCTGCGACACCTCCATCTTCTGAACATGTGGGTGCTGGGAACACCAACAATGTTGCGGCTGCCACACAAGGCAGCAGCCCCAATATAGGGCGTGCTGGAGTTGCTGGTGCATCTTTATTTCCGGGGCTTGGTCTAGGTGCATTAGGTGGTACTGGGTCATCAGGATTATTTGGAGCTGGACTCCCTGAGTTTGAGCAGGTGCAGCAACAGCTAACTCAGAATCCAAACATGATGAGAGAGATAATGAACATGCCTGCAATTCAGGGCTTAATGAACAATCCTGATATTATGCGGAGTTTGATGATGAGTAACCCTCAGATGCGAGAGATAATTGACCGTAACCCCGAACTTGCTCACATACTTAATGATCCCAGTATTCTCCGTCAAACACTGGAAGCTGCAAGAAACCCAGAGCTAATGCGTGAGATGATGCGGAACACTGACAGGGCAATGAGCAATATTGAATCTTCCCCGGAAGGATTTAACATGCTCAGACGCATGTATGAAAATGTCCAAGAGCCTTTTCTGAATGCAACAACAATGGGCAGTGGTGCAACCACCAACACTGGAGCAAATCCATTTGCAGCTCTCTTAGGGAATCAGGGAGATTCCCAAACCAGAGATGGATCTAATTCTTCAACTGCTGGTCCTCAAACGACCACAGGGACCACTATTCCAAACGCCAATCCACTTCCCAACCCATGGAGCAATACTGGTAAGATTATATTTGTTTAATGTGCCTGGTAATTTTGTTTCTGTCGTGCTCGCCTAGTCTTTAAATATATCGGGCAACACAGGTAGAATTGTGGGTGTTTGTAATTATGGCCTACTTATGGTCTGAATTCACAAAGTTTTGTTTTTTTGTTGGTTTTGTTATTATTATTCTTTTTTTGGTTATAAACTACCATACCGTTTTTGTTGTCGTTCTTTTTATTATATTCCTCCACTCTTGGTTTTACAGTTCTGGCTTCTATAGATTCTGTTGTGGAAAGTTCTCTTCATATTGTTTCCCTGTCCCCTTCTTTCCTCTTATTACATTAGAATGTCCTACTCTATGCTGAGAAGGAATTCATCTCATAGCTTTTCATAGTAGTCTTACTTGGTATTTTAGTTTGAAACCTTTTATGCACCATGTGCTCTTTTTATGCAACTTTTGATTGCTTGATTAATTTGGAAATTTATGGTCAATTCTTTTCCTATTTTGGTCCTGAGACCTTTCTGTTTGATCCCTAATGTGGTATTTAGGTGGCCCCCCAACGAATAATATGACAAGAACTAATCCAAGTGGTGATGCGACGCTACCCTCTATTGCTGGATTAGGAGGGCTTGGTCTTCCTGAATTGGAGGGCATGGGCATGCCAGATGCCTCTTCAATGAGCCAGTTACTGCAAAATCCAGCTGTGTCACAGATGATGCAGAGCTTGCTTTCTAATCCTCAATACATGGATCAAGTACTATTTCAATTTCTTAGAAAATTGTTAAGTATTGCTGTTTGACTTTTACTTTATACTGAAATCACAAGTTTATTGCAGATAATGGGTCTAAACCCACAAGTCCGTGGCATACTTGATATGAATCCTCAACTAAGAGAAATGATGCAAAACCCAGAAATACTTCGAGAGTTGACTTCACCCGCTACTATGCAGGTATGGGCCTGCAGGTCTTTTTCACTCAAATATGCTGCATATGAGTTTACCTGATAGCATAATGAATCACTTAGGGGTCACTAGATTCCTTTTTGTATTGAATTTAGCTGTTTTGTTTTACTTATCAACGCAAATGATAAAAGTCCCAAGAAATGAAAAGGGATCTGACATGAAACTTCAAATGTTTATTATGGGTGTAGGTGGTTGGTTATTCTTACATACAAATATTCACTGACTGATACTTAGGAAATTGTTGGGTATTTCAATAAATATCTTGTACGAATATTTGTAGTGTTGTCAATAAATAATATTTTGTTCAAAATATTATAAACATTTACACCACCATAATATATAATCTAATTAACTAGCATTGGTGATTTCCATAACATGATAACCAATTGACAAATCTAGAAACACCTTTGAGTTTCACCGAAAAGAACTTTGTTCAATTCATGGAAGTTTTTGAACTGTATCAATTCACATATCAATTTACCAAATGGCTATTAAATATGCTGCGATACAAAGATATTTTAGACTTATATTTCATCTGATTTATCCTCTCTATTTTCTGTTCACATAAATATAGCTCATGAAGCAGTTTTGACTTTTCTGACCTTTCAACTTTTATTATCTCAGCAAATGATGGCTTTGCAGCAACAACTCTCTGAACTTAGTCGACAACAATCAACCCAGTGAGTGAGAAATATTTGTTTGAGCTTACTCTTGTCTTTATGCTGATGTAATAACCAATTTTCTTCTTTCCTTCTTTGATAGTTGCTAATGTATATACCGGTCTTTTATGCTCAAGTCAGTTTTTCCAATCTTACAATAACTAGTACATGTCATGAGTCCAAATCTGAGGAAAATAAGACCGAAGTTCTACCTCCATGTTTATTGTCAATTCGATACATTTACTGCATGGTTTTTATATAGATTCAGTGCTATCTTCTGCATGGTTTTTAGGGAAGTTCGTATTGTAGGGGGATATCTGTCTGAATGTTTTGGAGGTTTTTCATTTGAGCTTTCCTTTCATATTGATACATTGATTGTTCTCCACTACTTTCTGTCTGTCTACTTCGTATCCACTACGCATTTTCTGATCCTATGCCTTAATTCTCTTGTTGCAGGGATGGACCACAGAATCCTCAGGGTAGAGGTATGAAGCAACGTAAACTGGGAAGCATCCGATAATATATACCTAGGAATCAGATCATCGTTTTTCAATTTAAGTAGACAACTATTTTTTTTGTGTTTTTTGAATCTACATTTTCCCACCATTTTATGTTTTCTAAATGCAGGACCCCAAAACAACATGGGTTTGGACTTGCTAATGAATATGTTTGGTGGACTCGGTGCTGGTGGTTTGTCTGCTCCAAATGCTCCAAATGCTCCCAATGGTAGCAACTCTCGACTATTTTCTCGTTTAAAAGCCGTATAATATCACATATTTTCCTGGTTTACCGTTCTGTGATAATAATGTAAACTTTTCTTGCAAATGTAGTACCCCCAGAAGAACTCTATGCAACTCAGCTATCACAGCTGCAAGAGATGGGTTTCTTCGACATGCAAGAAAACATCAGAGCACTTCAAGCTACATCAGGAAATGTTAATGCAGCAGTCGAACGACTTCTTGGAAACGGTGGCCAATAGTATCGAAGCATTTCTATAGAGTATGTTGAGATCCAGGGAAATGTAAAACTAGTCATCATCATTAAATCCTCCACTTTTAGAGCCTTAGCCATTATTGAGGCCTGAGAATAAAGATTTGCATTCAGTTTTATGTTTGAAGGTTTCTTTATTACGAGTGATTGTAGACGCCTATTCTCCTTCGTTAACTTATGCCTTTGTACATACAAATCTTAAATATTGATTTTTATTTTTATTTTTATTTCTAGTTATTTTCCAGGGCAGTGAACAAGTGCTATCCAATGGGATGTGAGTACAACTTGATAACTTATCAAATATAACTATAGCGAAATGAACAAATCTGAGTTTGGCTATTTGTGAAAGAAAAAAGAAAGTTATTGTTTTAAACAAAAGTTTTATAAGATTGTTTCATCGATATTTTCATTAAATCATTTATATATTTTGAGTTGTTCTCATGATACTAAGTCCGTTCTCTCTTTTATAGTTATGATTTAAGTCCAGATAAATTTTTGTAAACTATGCCCTTTTGGTTTTGGTGATGGTTCGTTTGGGTTGAAATGGCCTAATATTGAAGTTTTGGTGATTAGTGATCTAAGTTAGGTTGGAGCAGTCTAGCTAGCTCTTTACGAGTTGGTATTTAATTGGAATGTCGAAATATATATATATATAAGAATAAAAATGACGAAAATTTCTTTAATATTTTTCAAATACATTATTGCTAAAACTACACATATTTATTGGGCTATTCTCCTAATTTCTCATTTCAAATAACAAACCGTAGTTTATCGAAAAACATAACTGAAACTCACCTATTTTAGGGTTCTCCCTAATTTTTATTTTTATTTAAAAAAAAAGGAAAAATCAAAACACAATTAATTAATTAAAGCACGTGTGATTTGGCTTCGACCACTTTCTTAAATTAAACTGAGAAATTTAAGGAAAGGGATATGCCCAAGCAACTGAATCACATAACCACTCTTCAAAGTGTTTTCCTCCCCCCCCCCCCCCCCCCTCTCTCTCCCCCTCATAACCGCTTCTTACGCCGCATAATCAAACACTCCACTCCTCCATTTCCTTAACTCTTTTTCCGATCAAAATGGACATGAACCCCACCTTCACCCACCACTTCCCCTCCGATCTCCGCCTTCTAACCCTCTCCTCCGCCCACCCTCCGCCGCCCACCTCCGCCAAACCCTCAAGAAAGAAGCGCACCAAGTTCATCCGCATCGTCAACTCCTTCTCCGGCGACAAGCCCAGACCCGCCGCCAAGAAACCAGACCCCTCCGCCCCCAAGATCACACGCCCATGCACTGAATGTGGCAAGAAGTTCTGGTCATGGAAGGCCCTCTTCGGCCACATGCGCTGCCACCCCGAGCGCAAGTGGCGCGGCATCAACCCGCCGCCGCACTTCCGCCGTCGGTCGGAGACCGACTCGGCGGAGAAGGAGGAGTCCTCCGTCACGGAGGAGGACCACGAGGTCGCCACGTGTCTGCTCATGCTGGCCAATGGCCCCGCCGCCGCCTCCGATCAGTCGCCGTCTATCACCACTGTCAACCAGGCGGCGCCGGAATATTCCGACTCCGGCCGGTTCGAGTGCTCGAGTTGCAAGAAGGTGTTCGGGTCCCACCAGGCCTTGGGGGGCCACAGAGCAAGCCACAAGAATGTCAAGGGCTGCTATGCAATTACCAAGAATTATGATGGGGAAGATCATGAGGGTTGCTGTTCATTAGAGATGATGATGATCAAGGATATTAACAACACGGGACATAAATGTGGGATTTGTTTCAGGGTTTTTTCAAGTGGTCAGGCTTTGGGTGGACACATGAGGTGCCATTGGGAGAAGGTGGAGGACCCATCTAGGCTTCTTGGATTGGATCTCAATGTGGCGGCGCCGCCCCAAGACGACGACGATGCTTCGTGCCCGGCGGAAGTCTCCGGCGGGGTGGCGTTGGATTTAAGGTTAGGGCTTTGAAGAAATTAAAGTTGGATATGTGGATTTGTTTGATTCTAGGGTTGTGTTGGTACCGATAATGTTGTTTGTTTGTTGCATGGCTTGCTCCTAAAATTTGGGAGTTCAAAAAAATTTGAAAAAATAACAAAAAACATTGACTACTGTAGTATCTAGTACATGTATAGCTTGATTCACTACATCTTTACTTTCTTATGGATGACCAAATTAATTAATAGAGTAATAGAGTTTTCAAGTACTTGTTATAAAGTGATTCATTTTTATTCTGATGATTTTACTCATGATTTTACTAATGTTCTAACCTTACACAATATATATATATATATATATATATATATATATATATATATATTTGTCTTACATGAGGCTGATCTTTGAAATTGGGTACAAGTTGCAATTAGATGTTAGAGTGAATTTATTGGGAAGGACCTCTTATCATGTTTACACTGGTGTAGCTCGATTTATATGTTCATGTACTAATAAGAGTAACAATTTTAGTAGAATTTAAGAATTTAACAATAAGATCTTAGCTAGCTACTGATATATTTATATAGTACTTAATTTGTCCTTTGATTTCGATCCCATTAATATTGATTGTATAGCCTTCATTCATTATTGATACTCCACTCTGCATTTGGTGCATTTATATATATATATATATATATATATATATATATATATATATATATATATATAATCAGAGATTCATATGTTCATAAATTTACTTTTTATTCAGGTGATATAATGTTTCCGTTTCAGTTGTGGAGTCTAAATTTTGCTTCCAATGAAATGTTATTTTAGATTTTTATGAAATTTTATTTCCAAATTATCATATTGATATTTTTTAACTAAAATTTATGGATTTAATATGATATTTTTTTATGGAATTAATATGATTTTCTTTTCAATTTTAAATTCTAAATTCTTTGATTAGTTGAGAGTATAATTGTGCAATTTTTATGTTTCTCATATATATATATATATATATAAATCCATGATACTGAATTTTATTACCTACAAATCAAACTCATTTTCATAAATTGATATGTTGATTTTTGAGTTGTGAATTATGACTTCACTTGTCTCATATATTGACATCAATGATTTATGATATTTATGTCTCATTTGTTCTTCATAAAAAGAAAAAAATATTAAAGTTGCTGCAATTTTTTTTATTTCAACGAATTTATGCATACATAATACAACTGTCAAGTATAGGTTCATTCCACAGTCAGTGCCTGTGTTTTTTTTCCCTCTTTGGAAGTTTAAAAATTATAGGATTGATTATATGGGCGAAGATAAAGAAGTGAATTATTTATATTAAACATTTTTTTTACGATTAGATTCAAAAAAGAATTAGGAAAATCCTATTAATTACAGCTTTTTCTAGACCTTTGGAAAAAAATACGAAATAAAAAAGCTCGAAAAAAGGGCAGTGATCAAAATGGATGGATTATAAGCTAATAAAATAATGCAAACATAATTTATTAATCAATTTGTTTTAATTGTAAAGATTGTGTGCCACCATTGGTTAATTCCTTAACATTTGCTAACAAAACCTAATATTCACAAAATGTACATAATTATATATAAATCTTTTATAAGATTAATTTTTGGGACCCACCATCCACGATCCAATCCCACTTTCATAGATCAAAATCTTGGGAAACAGAAATCCTAATTTATGTTGAAAGTTGGAAGTATACTACATGACGCACCAACTCATATCCAACCCCAAAAACGAATGCATGATATGGATTAATTGACTTAGCTAGCTCTTTAATCAAATTTAGCAACTAATTAATTAATTTAATCATAAATTTTAATGGAGTTGTAATAGAAATTGGTGTTTCCTCGTAAGCAACAAGTGTGTGTGGGCCAGCTGCTAGGTTCTGCACTAACATAGGGACTCACTCGATAATTAATTATTTAATTTAATCATAAACAATAATGGAAAAAAAATACTTAAATCTCATTGCCATTTTATAGAGATAATTAAAGTACTATAACACTAAATAAAAAAGATTGATATAATAAACATGATATGAATAAAGTTGGAAAATCATTAACTTTCATTGCTATATATGGATAGATTGAAACAAACTTAGTAAATTAAACAAATTTGAGAGAGTTTCATAATGGTTTTTTGTTTTATTTTGAAACATAAGGGATAATTAATTAAAGATAAATTTCATAACAAGACTCAATTTATAAATTAGTTCTTAATTCTGAATCCAAATTTTAAAGTTTTTCAATAAAATGCTTAAATTAACATTTTTTTCTCAATTTAAGATTTGAAATTTAGATTAAATTCTCAATTCAAAACAAAATTTCGTATTCTTTTTTATTTATATTTATATATTTATTTATATTTCAATATATATTCATATTTTAGATAAATTAAGACAAGTTAGTGTGCCTTAAAAATAATTTTCATTCGACTTATCTTAATTTATATAAAAAAAGAAAAAAATTAATTCAATTCATAAAATATAATTTATATTAAACTGATTAATAGTAAAATCTATTTTCTATACTTTTATTCATAAAATTAAGAAAATTATAGAAAATAAAGGAATCTTAATTTTTTGAATTGCATTTATTATATATATATATATATATAAATTAATACAAGTTAGATGAAAATCGTTCCTACAAATTTGTTTTAATTTATCTAAACTATATATATATATTAAAATATAAATAAATTATATATATAAATAAAAAGAAAAAGAAAATGTAATTTTATCTTAAATTAAGAACTTAATTTAATTTTCAGGTTTTAAATTGAAAAAAAATGTAAAATTGAGCCATTAAACTTGAATTTAAAATTGAAAATTAATCTGTTAGTTAAGAAATTTGTCTAATTAATTAATTGATTAATTATGGTAAATTAATGATTGTTATTAGGGTTAAGGGCAAAGAGTGGAGATGCGGCGAACGTAAACCGCAGAGTTTTGAATCGAGATCTGAGGGGGCACTCATTTTGCCTCTCCACCATTTTGAGAGTCACTTTTATGCTTACATCACCCTACTTTTTTTATTTCCACTATTTCGTTCTGACCTTAAACAATAATAATAATAATAATAATAATAATAATAATAATAACAAAAAAACAGTTTTAATTTCTCCAAATAATTAATGGGGGTATGATTTGTCACGTGCATGACTAAATTAAATAGAGAATTAGTACTGTGATTTAAGGGATATTTTTTTAATAGTATTGATTATAAAAAGAAAGAAAAAAAGAAATACATCTTATATATTTGATAAGTATTAAGTATCATGTATAGTATTTGATAAGAAGAGCCAGAATAAAGGAAAGTTAGGTTGAGGAGTATATTCAGCCTCCCAGAGTCAAAGAAGACAACCATATACACACTAGATTCCACGTACACACATCTAATTCATGATATAATTAACAATTTATAATTATGATATTGAAAATATAAATTCTCCATCCAATTTTCTTAAATTATATTTTCGATATTGTAATATTTATTTATTTATTAATTAATTATAGATACTCATAATTGGTGGAACCCCATGTTCTAATAATTCAAAAACGATATTGCAGTCATTTTATAATATAATCGTTGTTATTAAATGTGTGACAAATAAAATATTAATACTCATTAAAATGAGCGTACAAGAAAATTAACCCTTTTATTTTTTCAATATCTTTCTTCATCATAACGAAAAATCCAATAAACCTAATATTTTTCAATGGATGAAGGATATTATGGTAAAAAACACCATTCATTTTGTTATTAGTCTTTTCTAACATATATCTATATTGAGATTTATCATTTCGTGTTGAGATTAATTTAATATGAGGAGTGTGTTTGTACCTTGTAGATTATTGAATTAGGATTATAAATATTGGATGGCCGAACTATTTTGGAACCAAACATGTGACATCATAACCCATGTTATATATTAAATTCAACAATAACTCAAGAATCTTTTAGTATATACTACATATAAACTAACTGCAATGTTAACTATGATTAACGCGAGTTAAAGGTCAAGCCTTTGAATTTCAAATTAATAATCAAACCTTTTTCACAGTTCCAAAATCAATGAAACATAAATAATCTGTTCAAATTGTGTAGATAATTATTATTTCAATGCTACATATTATATAATATATTTTTATTGGTTAAAGGTGAGAGAACTAACTTTGCTAACGTGTGCATAAAAAGAGATTCTTCCCCCACAATCAGCCACTCTTTCATTTTCTCAAAAGAAAGAAAAGCTAAAAAACTGCACCTTTTTTTGTCTCTGTAGATATGGTTAGTTTATCCAACATCTTGTTGTGGATGGACTTCTTACAATGAGAGGTAACACTAAACTGTCTGACAAATGATATTTTATTTTTTTTGATTTTCTTGATTCCAGGTGTGATTATTTAGTTTTCTGGCTTCAATTTATTGATTATGCAAGAAAGTTTTAATCTTGATTTCTGGGCTTTGAAAAGTATTTGAAATTTCAGTTGCAGAGAAGTTCTTGTTGATGATGTTAGGTCCATTGGGATTATTTGGATTTTGGAAGACAAAGGAAAGCAACCCTTCTTGGAAATCCCTCTTCTTGTTCTTCATATTCAGACTTCTTCTATGCTTCGGTTCGTGATTTCTTTCAAGTTTTTGAGGGTTTCTTGCAATGTATGAATGAGTAGCATTAATCATGGAAGATGGTTCCTCCTCACCTAGTATTTCAGACGTTGATTTCAATCTTGTAAATGAACTCTTGTATGATGGATTCTGGTTAGAAGCCACTGATGGATCCAATTTCTGTCTCAACAATTTAAACCCCTCATTATCTTTAGCCACCCCAGAGACCCACATAGTCACTGAGACCACCATGGACACTAGGTTGTGGGTTGGTCCTAACAAAGACCAAGCCCTTGCTACCTCGTTGGAGACGAGGTTATTGCAGGCTATCAATGGTCTAAAGGACTCTGTGTGTGACAATGATGTTCTAATTCAGATCTGGATTCCTATTAAGAAAGAAGGTAGGCAGGTTTTGACCACTACTAACCAGCCATTTTCACTGAATTCAAACTGCCCGAGTCTTGCAAATTACAGGGGCGTTTCAGAGAATTACCAGTTTGAGGCGGATGAGAACTCTACTGAGTTTCTTGGCCTGCCTGGCCGTGTTTTCTTGAACAAGTCGCCTGAGTTCACCCCGGATGTTCGTTTCTTCAGAAGAGAGGAGTATCCGCGTGTTAAACACGCCCAAGAACACGATGTTAGAGGGTCACTTGCTCTTCCTGTTTTCGAGCAGGGTAGTGGTCTTTGCTTGGGGGTGGTTGAGATCGTGACAACTCATCAGAAACTCGACTTTCATCCTGAACTTGAGAATGTCTGTAAAGCTCTTGAGGTCCTCTTTTGCTCTTCTCTTAGTTTGTGTTTCTTTTTGTGATCAGTTTATATGATAATCAAATCTTAGTTGTTTATTTATTTTGCTTTTTATGATGCCAGGCTGTTGATTTGAAGAGTTCAAACGTTCCGAGTTCTTACAATACAGAGGTAACCAATACTATCCTTAACATATAATGTCTCAAAACCATCTCAATTTGAAACATAACCCTCATTCAGACATGTTTATATCAGGATTCCAACGAAGCCTACCAAGGCACTCTGACAGAGATCAGAAATGTCTTGAAAGATATTTGCAAGACACATAAACTGCCTTTGGCACAGGTCTGGGCATCGTGTCTGCAGCAACGTAAAGTAGGTTGTCGTCACTCTGACAAGAACTGTATCTCGACCATTGAGTCCGCCTGCCATGTGGCTGATGCTAAAGTCACTGGCTTTCACGAGGCGTGTTGTCGCCAGCACTTGCTCGAAGGCGAAGGTGTTCCTGGGAAAGCATTTCAGACGAACCAGCCATGTTTTTACGAAGACATAACAGCTTTTAGTAAGACAGAATATCCTCTTGCACACCATGCCAGGATGTTTAACTTGTCTGCTTCTACAGCTATACGTCTGAGAAGTACGTACAATGGAAGTGCTGATTTTGTCTTGGAGTTTTTCTTTCCGTTGGATTATGCTCAAGATCAGACAGTGATGCTCGACGCGTTATCATCTGTTATACAGAAAACGTGCTACAGTTTACAAGTGGTTTCTGATAAGGAGTTTGCTGTGGAAATGGATAACAAGAACAAGGGTAAGGGACTGTTTGTTTCTTTGGATGATCACAGAGAAAAACCGGATGGCGAGTTTAAGAAAACGGGTTCTGAGGAAGCCGGTAGCTTTCCCTTGACTATAGGAAATCTTGCGTTGGTTTCGAAAACGAACAGCCAAAAGAAACTGAAAAGGCCCCACAAGGCTATAAGCTTGCAGATACTTAGACAATATTTTGCTGGAAGTTTAAAAGAAGCCGCCATGAGCATTGGAGGTATATCTAATTAGCATTTTCAGTTATATGTATCCATACATTTCGTCTAACTTTTCATTCTATTTCAGTGTGCCCAACAACGTTGAAAAGAATATGCAGACAACACGGGATCACTCGTTGGCCTTCACGAAAGATAAAGAAAGTTAATCATTCTTTGAGAAAACTTCAACTCGTAATCAATTCAGTCCAAGGAGCTGAAGGCTCCATCCAACTCAGTTCTTTCTATAACAACTTCCCTGAACTCGTCTCTCCAAATGTACCTGGAAGTACTCACTTGTTGTGCCCTGCAACGCCCATTCCAAAATCACCATCCTCGTCTGGTAGTCACAGTTCTAGTTCAGGCTACTGTTGTTCAACGGGGGTGAAGCAGTCATCTTTCCCTGTCAATGGCTCCGCCATTCGAGATGCCTTAGAGCAAACTGACGGGAAGCTAAAGAAAGCGCGAAGTGATGTGGAATTGCACGAAAAAGGCCTAGAGAAAAGAGAGCCTTTGATTAGATCATACAGCCACAGGCTTTTCAGTAATCAAAGTCCTGTAATTGCTCCAACTGTGTTTAAGACTAGCAACGAGGCAGATCAAATGGGCAGTTTTAGAGTGAAAGCTGCTTTTGGTGAAGACAAGATCCGGCTCAGTCTGCAACCACAATGTGGTTTTGAAGATTTACGAGAAGAGATCTTGAGGCGTTTCAACATAGACAATGGAAGCATTGTTAATATAAAGTATCTTGATGATGATGTTGAGTGGGTGCTTATGACTTGTGACGATGATCTTGAAGAATGTAGGGATATACACAAAGACAAATCATCCAAGAATCGGACGATAAAACTCATGGTCAATCATCCGAATCTTGGAGGTTCGTTTGGTAGTAAGGGGTCGTACTAAAACGAAGTGTCATTGATTTTTTTTACCTATTTTGTAGGTGCTATAAACATGACTTATGTAACAAATATGTTTAGTAATGTTGTAAAAACGAAAAAGAATACGTGCTTCTCAATACCTGACTACACCTTTTACATACAACAAATTTCATACACGAACTATGTTCGTGGTGGGAGTGGATATGCTCGTTGTACTACTTCTTGCCTCGTTTGAGGGGAAGAACGATGTTGCAGATGTTGTTGCACATGTCTATTACCAGTCTGATAGTTCGAGTGTACTCTTGGCTCTCTGGGCCTCTGACCAGAAGAATTGGTTCGTTCCATTGTCTCCACGATTTCTTGCATCGACGGTCTGTGTTTGGGATCCTTTTCAAGACAATTCAAAGCAATTTGAGCTATATGCAATGCTGATCTTGAAGGGTATCTCCCTTCCAATCTAGAATCCATTATCCCCTTCAACTTCCTCCTATCAGACAAATTCGGCTTGATCCACTCAACCAGATTCTGTTGTTTAGAAGGACGATTAGCATCAAGTGCTCGTAGTCCAGTCAGCATTTCCACCAAAACGACACCAAATCCATAAACATCGCTCTTCACATACAAGTGGCCCGTTGCAACGTACTCAGGAGCAGCGTAACCATATGTTCCCATGACCTGTGTCGTAACGTGGGATTTACTAGCCGTTGGACCCATCTTTGCGAGGCCAAAATCAGACAACTTGGCATTGTATGACTGAGATTGAAAAAAAAAAAACACGAATCTCAAAAACTGAACATCCTTAAATACATATGATGTTGTCTAAGTGAAGAAATTACCCCATCAAGCAATATGTTAGAGGCCTTGAAGTCTCTGTAGATAACCTTACGATCCGACGCGTGCAAGTATGCAAGACCACGAGCTGCTTCGATTAATATCTTAAGACGAGTATCCCATGGAAGCGGCTGAACTGCAGCACCCCCTTCAAAATTACGACTTTTGTGAGATCGTCTCATATGATTTGAATTATTGTGGTGTATAAAGGAAACACTTACTTCCAAAAAGATGGTTTTCTAAGCTGCCTTTTTGCATGAATTCATAGACAAGCAACAACTCTGTATTCTCCCAACAGTATCCCAACAGCTTTACCAGATTGGGATGAGACAGCCTTCCTAGGAAATTCACCTCAGACTGCATCAAAATTGTCATTTTAGTAAAATTAAAGTTAAAATATATTTGGAAATAAAGAACAATGATTATTTGAGCCAAATAATTTTCTTTTTACCTCTTTTCATTGGAAAATATATTATTCTACTCAAGTTTCTATCAATTTTAAGACAAAATCATTGTTCACATTCAAAAAATCCTAAAAACCCACTATTCTTAGACTTTCTTTCGTACTTGGGGCAATTTCAACATTCAACTTATCAGAAAATATATTATTCTACTCACATTTCAATCCATTTTAGAACAAAATCATTGTTCACATTCAGAAAAGCACTCCCTTAAAACCCATTATACTTGATTTTCTTTCGTACCAAATATAATTAAGACATTTAACTTTATCGAATGGATACTCCCCTGAAATGGAGGGTGACAAGACATTCCCAATAATTAATTAACCTGCCATTCTTGGAAGCCTTGCTGGCTTTCAGAGTTGAGCTTTTTAACGGCAACAACTGATTTGGCCGTCGAGTCGAGCCAACCTTTGTATACTTTCCCGAAACCACCTTCTCCGATCACCGTATCACTACGGAAATTTCTCGTCGCGGATTTCAGTTCGGAAAACGAGAAGACTCTCAGATTAGGCTGTGGTAGCATCTCCCCCCTCGCCTCATCATCGCTACTACCCACCCCCCATAATCCACTAGACGAAGACGACGTCGTTTTGGTCGTTGCCTGCGACGATGTTGCCACTGACATGACAACACACAAACAAATCATCATCATGTCTGAAAATATGATTAGTGCAACAAAAATTCATGATATATATATATATATATATATATATATATACCTGAACTGAATTGGGCTGTGGTGGCAGGGGTGGCAAGGGTTTGATCATCAACTGATCGACAGCTCCAACAGATTCCCATACCCTCCCCCTCTCTCTCTCTTCTTTCTCTCTCTTGTTAATGCTAAAACTGGAACTAATTGATTCTCTTACAAGGAAACACCAATGGGAAACGAGCATTTTGTGTTGTATGAACTTATTATTTTATTAATTAACAGGATTGAAAGTGTCATCTTCAATAATTTGTGGCTGGTTTTTTTCCAAAAGGAAGTTGAATGAGATTAATGTGCATGGTAATAAATACTAAGTATGTGCTGACAAAGTCTAAACAAGGAAAGTCAAGTCAAACGTCGTGTGGGTCTAATTGTCAGTAGGCTGTCCATAATAACTTCTCATGTGGACTAGTTATACCTGTAATTCGGGTCAATCTGGATGGATCCAAATTCACGTTTTTTTTTTTTTTTGGTTTCAAGTTAAAATCTTTATGTGTAAATTTGGTGGTATAAATTTTGTGACTTTTATTATGTAAAAATTCTGTGTTTCTTATGTTTAATAATTTAGAATTTTTTTTTTTTGGTTTCAAGTTAAAATCTTTATGTGTAAATTTGGTGGTATAAATTTTGTGACTTTTATTATGTATAAATTCTGTGTTTCTTATGTTTAATAACTTAGAAAAAAATTAAGAATTTCAGTAAAATTTGTATATAGATATCTTTATATTATATTCATATGATCTTTATATATATTCATGTGATTTTTATTTAGAAATATTCATACATTTATATCTATTACCTATATAAAAGTGTCGATGTTTATTATAAAATATGGATTACCTAATATATCCCTATTAAAAAATTATTATTTAAGATTATAATAGAAAATTAGAATTTTCATACTTAAATAATTTTATATTAGAATTTTAGTCAATTCAATGTCTTATAAAATTTCATTACAGTTAGAACTCTAATATAAAATTGTTATATATAAGGTTTTTGCACGTGATCTAAAACTTGTACCTTTATATATTACATAAATGTATGGATATTACATAAATGTCATATGAATATATATAAGAGTTATATGAATAGCATATAAATGTATCTATGTACAAATTTTGTTGAAATTCTTTTTTTTTTTCTAAGTTACAATGCATAAAAGTCAGAACATTTATGCATAAAGGTTACCAAATTTGTACATAAAGAAAATAAAGACATTATCTTGAATTTATATATTAAAGAAAATAAAAGGAATTGGACATGAGTGTTGTGGAGAGTAAAATAAAAAACAATTGATGAAGTATTTATTTATTTTTTTTTTTTTTATGAAGTGTAAATGATTTTTTTATCCATATGTCCGCCACATAGGACATATACAATTTAGTTTTGATTAAAATTGAAACTAATTTACTATAATATGGCTAAATTGACAACTTTTAAAAAATTGACTAAAATAACAAAAATTCGAAAAAGTTGGGATTTTTTTTTTTGGATATTTGGCTTTAATATTTATACTCTAAATTTAGAAATATTTTTAGACTCCACTAGAGTGATTGAAATCCTAAATTTGAAATGAACGATTTTCAAATTTTGAAAATCCATTAGAATAACTCCAAAATGAAAATTATTGAAATCCATCCAAATACCACAGATGAATTTATTACAATGTATTTTAAATCTTTCCTCAAATCCACCTACCAAATAGACTCTTAGGTTATGTTTGGATATAGTAATTTAAAATTTAGGATTTGAAATAAATAGATTTCAAATTCATTTAAACTAAAATGAATTTAAAATCCATTAAAGTGACTCCAAAATTTAAAATGAAAATGATGAATTTAAAATTCATGTACATACAAACACCTATAAATCTACCATTATAAATTTCAAATCATTTTTCAAATTCACAATTCCAATAAACACTTAGAATATTTATTGCGTGTGACAATTTATAATATTCCGAAAATCAAAAATACCTTGCACTTTGGATCCTGTGTTGCTAAGTTGACTTGCTTAATGGGGATTAGAATGTGTTACACGTCAACATCCACATATCTTATTAATGGATTACTTGACTCATGCCCTAACACATAAGTCACAACACACAACTAAAAAAAACTTATATTTAATTTCTCAATCTCAAAATAAATGCCATTTCAAATCTGATCAAATCACCATTTCTTATTTGTCCAACCCTGATAAATTACGAAATATAATATAAAGATTCATCCACCCCTATTTAAATATAACTATTATAAAAGATTTTTTCTTTATTTTCTTAACAAACCCTTTTAATTTAATAAAAGTAAATAATGATTTTTTTGATAGATTATAAGTAAATATGTTTTGAACCTATATAAAAACTTTTATTTATAAATGAGCAAAAAAAAAAGAAGCAAAACCTTACATGGATGTTCGTACAAACTTAAAACTCAACACTTACAATCAATTTGAATTTAAAAATCAGATAAAACCAAATGGGAGAATCTAGAAGTGTTTGACAGAAATCCAACACATCATTCTGTTGGTAAATTAACATATATTAAGGATAAAAAATAAAGAAAGAGAGAGATAGAGAGGGGCAAATTATAAAACGTAAGAGGTTCGTGAAACATGTGTAATTAGCTCGGTCAAAGGTGCAGATGAACCTAACAAGAGGTAAAACACACTCACAAATACATTAACTAATTATTAGTGCTTAATTAATTTAATTCTAATTAATTTAATTCCAAGTTAATAAAAAATAATCTTATAGTGTCATATATTTTCCCATCCCCAGAAATATTCAAAGTCCTGTGATCTCTCTCAGTCATCCTAAGTCTCCTCACTAGAATTTTTCAACTCCACTAACGTGCCCAAGGAACAGATTAAAACATCCCTTCAAACATTAACTAAAAAATAATAATATTCTATTGTAATAACTGCTCAATTTTGTTTTCAAGATTACATTGTTAAAATAAATGGTATTTTTATTGTCAAAGTTTAGTTAAAAAAATAAAGCCTAAGAATATTTCCTCAATCTATAAATAGACTTTAGCCTTCATCAGGGGATCATTTAAGTAAGTATACTACCTAAATAATGTAGTTTAAACATTGAAGACAGTTGACATTAACCATACATTAATGTTAAGTATCGAAACATTTACAATTTGTGTGGTTTGAATTTTGAGGATAATGAAGCGTCCATACTTTTTATCTTCATCTTCTACATTATTGCACTGATGAAGAGGTTTTACGATGTTCTTTTGTTTATAAAACTATACTTTATTTGATTTGAATGGGGTGGTTAATTATAAATAAGGAATCATATAAAACTTTTGTCAGAAATTATGGAAATGTTATTTGTAATAAATTGTCTTATTTTTTCGAAATATTTTAACAATTTATTTTTGAAATAGGTTCAAATCTTTCCTAAGTTTCGAAAATTGTTTATAAGAAATATTTGTCCAGCCTAATGTTGTCCATACGCAAATAAATAGGGTAATGCCTCTTGCCATTGTGAGATATTATTAGTTACAATTTGATGATTTATTATATATGATGTTCCATATCATATTTTATAGTATTTAACGTTGCTAAAGAGAAAGAAAATTATTTGATACTCAATTTGTTTGTTAGAAATTCTTGTCAATTTGATTCAGTAGATTTACCAAACCAAATCAATTTAGATTTTAATAAGTCTAAAAATAGAAACAAGGTTTAAGCATGAATTTATCTATCAAATTATAAACTCAAAATTAATTTGATTACTTCACAGTCGAACCATATTTTTATGAATACACCCCATTAATTTTTTAGATAAAATTAATTTTATATAAATGGACTAAAATATCAGTTTTGTATGAAATTAAATCCCTTTTTCTAGCCACATCCACTTTTCTCTCTCTTAGCCTCTCTTTAATGTCCATGTCTTGTATATCTTGTCCAGAAAGATAATCGAGTTGGTAAGACATATGGTAATGTGAGGAGAAAATCCTTTAACAATGTAAATTCGAATTTCGTAGATTTCCATTGAAATATTGTGGAGATTTGGTTGAAATTTGTATTTTATTAACTCTCTCTCTCATATGTGTTTTCACTCGAACATATTCTTCGATTTACATTCCATCCAATTGAGGGACTAATGTTCGAATTAATGGAGTTATTCATCTCTCTCTAATCAAAAATTCATGTGTCTCTGTTTGATTATATTACTATTAATTAAGAGTTGCAACTTTACAGCTCTACTATCCTACCCACCATGACATGTTCATCTTTGATGTGATAAATATCCAATATACTTATTAATTTTATTTTTGATATAATTAAGGGATATGATCATTACACGACATCAGTAGACATATTAAGAATTGTACGCAGTGAATATTTTATAATTTTCTTATAACTTTGTGCTATGAATTTGTTTAGATATCTGGCTGAACAAAGAATTTCTCTATTTTTATATTTGTTTTTCTATTTTGTCAAAAAATTGAGGGGCATTATAGGTAATTCAAAGGATGAATTAAATATATATATTATTATTATGGAGTGTATCTACTATATACTCATAAAAAATGGGGTGTTACTTAATAGAAAAAATGTTCAAATAAGTCAGTAATATTTATTCTCAAGTTCATATATCCCATTAAAATATGTTTATGTACAAAAACATCATTAATGTTTATTCTTAGGTTCATAAATCTCATTGAAGTATTTTAAGGTACAAAAATACCACTAATGTTTATTTTTAAGCACATATAACCCACTTAAGATTTATTTATAATACAATATATCAATAATATTATAAAATTAAAATATTTATTTACACATTTTAATTTTAATTTTTTATTTAGACCTCATATTTTTTACATATTTTAGAACAAAAAACTATTCATGAAAACATTAATATAATAGCTTATTATATATGTGTGAATATAAATATTATTATTAATTATTATTATTGTTTACACTTTTTTAATTTTGAAGACTAAAACTATTAAACAAGAAGATTTATTTGAAATAATAATTTCATTATGAATATATTATTTTTTAATTTAAATACAACTTAAACTTCTATATTGTATGAAATGTTATGTGAAAGAAAATATTATAGTTAAAAAAAATTATTTCAAATCAACCTAATTGTTTATTTAGTCTTTAAAAGTAAAAAAAGTGTAAATTATAATAATAATAATAATAATAATAATAATAATAATAATAATAATAATAATAATAATAATAATAATAATAATAATAATAATAATAAGAAATAAATGTGTAAATCCTAAATCCTAACATTTTTTTATTGAAAATAATTCCCTATTTCATGAATAATTTTTTTGTTCTAAAATATATAAAAGATATGAGGTTCAAATAAGAAATTAAAATTAAAATGTCTAAATAAATATTTTAATTTTATAATATTATTGATATATTATATTATAATAAATCTTAAATGGATTATATGCAAGGATGAAAATATCGCGATATATCGTGAATATATCGTGGATACGGATATTGCGATATGGATATTGGGGGGTAATATTTTTTTTTCGGGTATCACGGATATATCGTAGAGTATTGATATCGCTATCGATATCGGTTCAGTGCAAAATAAAATTGGATGTAAATCAGAAAATATCGCGGATATATCACGATATATCGCAACAATATCAAAAATCACGATTTTTGATGAAAAAAAGTTGATTTTGTCATTATTTTCCTAATTTAAAGTATTTATTTTTGTCCCATTGTTGACGGGATATATTGAACAACTTTCAGTCAGTTTTGATTCAATGAATATGAGTAGCAATGATTATAGAGATATGTCTCAAAATTCATATGTTTCTGACATTTATGAAAATTCACAATTTGATTGGACTACTCGAAATGTTTTTTTATCACTCACATCTTCAAATGTCCTATGGTCAAAATGAATATCAACAATATGATTGGATTAATATACACTATTCAATTAATGGTGAAGCAGTTGGACCAGATAAAACAACTTATGAATGACATGTGCATAACTATATTAATAAGTACTCTAATGTGATGAGTTGGTATCAGTAATGTTTGGATTAAAATGACATTTCATCTATTATGTTTGAACGCCATAGGTCATCCTTTTTGTACTAATGTATTGTGATGTAATTTTAGTAATTTTGTCTTGTATTATATAACATATTATCATCAGTTTTCATTCGAAATACAATGCTTATTATCTATATGTTAGTTTTGAATATATTATTTTAATATGATTTTGAGTTGATTATATGTGTAATGATGTGTAAAAATAATCCCTAAAATTTTATATTAAATTTCCAAAATTTTAATAAGATTTCATTGTTTTTTCAATTTTTTTGTGATATCGATATGTGTTATCGATATATCCATCAATATATGCGTAAAATTAAAGTTGCGATACGACATGCGATATCGATATTTTCATCATTAATTATATATACTTAGAAGTAAACATTAGTAATATTTTTGTACCTTAAAATACTTTAGTGATATTTATAAATTTATAAATAAACATTAATAATATTTTTATACTGAAACATACTTTAATGAAATATATGAATTTAAAAATAAATATTAATGACTTATTTGAAATTTTTTCTTAATTAATATCACCGCCCCGCCTTACCTAATTGTAGGCGTGAGGTTCAAACTTCAAAGCCAGATTGTTCAAATAAAAATGCAGAAATGGTTAACTGAATTTCAATCGAGGCGAAGAAGATGCGTAAATCAGTATTCATATGGAAATCCCACCCACTCTACCCCTTTCTCTTATTGCTCAACAGGGCCGAGTACTACAATCAGTATTCTCCAAACACTTGATTGATTTCTTAGCTCTGAATTAAACTCACTCAGTTTTCGATTTTCCCAATTTGATTGACGCGGGCCTACGACGCCTTTGGGGTGGCGAGACGGGGGCGTAATACTCGGCGGAAGAGATGAGGAAGCCGGCGGGACCTGGTTAGCTAGCAGTAGGGAAGGAAAGCTTGTTTTCGTTGCCAATGTTGGGGAAATTCGATCCAATTATTCACAGGTCATGAAAAGCAGAGGCGATCTCCCTGTTCGATTCCTAGAGGTAGTAATTGAATTGAAGATGCACAATTGTGTTTAGTTAGGGTTTAAGTGTAATCATCTTTTCAATTGAATTAGTTCTGTTTTAGCAGAGCCTATTTTGATTGCAATCTCATCACATATGTTTAGAAGTTGCAGTAGCGTAGAACTGAACTTGTGTTGGCATTTATGTTGAACTTGCTTCGGTTATATGTGTTTTCATCAGAGTACAAAGAGTCCTTTGGAATTTGGTGAGGAACTCATGAGAGAATCGGAGCAATTCAACGGGTTCAATCTCATTGTAGCTGATCTTTGTTACATGAGCATGGTTTACATAACCATCAGGCCGAAAGATGGTGGCCTAAGTGTAACCGAAGTTTGTCCAGGTATTCATGTGCTGTCAAATGCGAAACTGGACACACCATGGCCTAAGGTCAGATGATCATTTGGATTGCTTTAGTGAATGCTATAGTCTTTTCTTGGAACAAATCTGTTCTGAATCCATGCTTGTTTATGCTATATATGTCTTCTGCAATTTGCTTCTGGTTGTTAGTTTACATGGTATACTGTCTGTTAAGGTGCATGGATCATCATGATCATGGATTGGACATCTACAACTCATTTGAAGAATCTAAGGTTGTGTTTGGATGGAGGGATTTAAGAAAAGAATTGAAATTCACATTAGTAAATCCATTGTTGTGTTTGGATTGATATGAATTTGAGACTTATAACTTTCATTTTGAGTACGAGGTAGGTTTGAAATGATAATGGATTTGAAATTCATTCATTTCAAATCACTCAAACCAAACACAACCTAAAAGTTGTCATCAAAAATTGTGGTATGCAAAATTGTTCTTGATCAGCTGTGGAAATCTGGTAGGTAACCACTTCATCTGTAGTTTCTTGCTCATGTTTTGTCTCTTTTGATGGCTATCTCGATTATAAGATTCTGTAAAATTATTCAGACTTGTTGATCGTAGCAATTCAATCTATGTTGTTCTAATTCTTGCATTGCAGGCTAGAAGATTGCAGCATAGTTTTGAAGATGCATTGAGAAAATATCCAGAGTGTGAAATTTCATTGAAAGAGATAAGTGAGATCCTAATGGAATGGAGGACACAACCAAGAATCATATGGAGCTACCAGGCATTTATCGCCTCATATTGAATACCTCTTGAGTTCCATTTTCATCGAAGCTAATGCATATGATCTGGTAAGTTATTCAACTTGTCATCTAACATATACGACGAACGACAAACTTCGATTCTCGAAGGTGGTGTTTGGATTGACAGGGACCATATGGCACAAGAAGCACTTCTGCAGTGGTTCTAAGATCAAGTGGAGTTGTAGCGTTTTATGAGAGGTATGTGGAAATCGATGTGTGGAAGGATCATACAATCAACTTCCATATAGAATGATACAATGGATCAAATTGTGTGATTTAAATGATCAAATTAAACATGTTTATGAAAAATAAAATCTCATGTTAGAAATAAGTTAGGATCTTTCTACTTTTCAAAAAATAAAAAAATATGAATAAACTCATAACATCTTTTTTTATGAAATAAAATCTTATTTTTAAATCATTGTCACACTTTTGAAAAGCTTATGAACTCTTATATATTTTATAATTTGTTTTAAGGAGTTTATAAACTCACTTAAAAAATCGGATAAAAATCAAATGGGAGAATCAAGAATTGTTGACAGCAATCCAACACAGCATATTGTGTGTAAATTCATATATATTAAGGGGGGAGAGAGAGAGAGAGAGAGAGAGAGAGAGAGAGAGAGAGAGAGAGTGGCGATTTATAGAATGAAAATAAAAAGTATTAGAGATTCGTGAATCATGTGTGATCAGGTCAAGGGTGCAGATGAACCTAAGTACCTAACATAACAAACGGGAAACACTCACAAATAAATTAACTAATTATTAGTGCTTAATTAATTCAATTCCAAACTTAATAAAAAAATAATCTTATAGTGTAATATATTTCGCCAACCCAGAAATATTCAAAGTCCTTGATCTCTCTGAGTCATCCCAAGTCTCCTCACTAAAATTTTCAACTCCACTAACGTGCTCCATGGAATGGATTAAAACATCTCTTCAACATTAACAAAAAAAGAAAAAGAAAAATCAAATCAAATTTCTACCATAATAACTGCTCAATTCTGTTTTTGAGATTACAAACATTGTTAAAATATATGATATTCGTCGTTGTCAACGTTTATTTAAAAAAAAACCTATGAATATACTTTAGTGATCTTAAGCAGTGGTTCATTTAAGTATACTACCTAAAATGTAGTTTAAACAGTATACTACATAAAATGTAGTTTAAACATGCAGTTGACATTATAACAATACAATGTTAATTATGGGTACATTAACTATTTGTATGGTTTGAATTTTTTAGGATAATTATCGGTTGATTATCAATCCCTTTGTATATATGGATGAAACGTCTATACTTTTAATCATCATCCACATTGTTGAATAGACGCAATCATGTGATATGAGTAAAATTTGATCATCTTTAGTTTAGAGGGAGAAAAAATAAAGATATTATTATTGCATTGACAGAGTATGAAAAATACTCTTCACAAATTAGTATATTACATAAAGGAGTTGGATAGAAGACTAAGAAATTAGAGAAGTAAATGGTAAAAATTGAGATATTATTTTTTAAAGAATGAATAAATTGGAGGAAAATTCCCCAATTTCAATTATTTATATCTGTTTTACAAGATAAAGGTAAAAATAATAAATTTTTTTAATAAAAAAAATCTTTAAGTTGGGTCTTTTGAAATTAAGCTCGAACCATTTCAAAATGGATTTTTGGTCGTCATCAACATATTTGGTGTCTTAAACTTTGCTTCTTATTCAAAAAACATCGTTCATCTTATTGGATCTCAAGTCCATTTTGAAAATATCCACATCAACCACTCACCTTGTATGATCGGTTTTGCTTCTTATTCGAAAAACCTAGTTCGTCCTATCGGATCTCAAGTCCATCTTGAGAATATCCACATCAACCACTTACTTAGTATGATCGGCTTTGCTTCTTATTTGAAAAACCTCGTTCATTTTATTGGATCTTAAGTCAATCTTGAAAATATCCACATCAACCACTCACTTGGTATGATTGAGTAAACCGATTGCAAAACAGGTTGATTATAGTATAAATATTAAAAAAAATCATATTATACAACCATGTGGAAATTTTATTATCAAAACAATTTCATGGGAGATGTGGTTGATGTGGATATTTTATTTAGGAGTTAAGACTGAAAACTATTTGACACTCAATTAGTTTGTTACAAGTTTGTTTGAACTTGATTCCTTAGATTTATGTAACCAGTTTAAGTGAGAATTTACTAAGTCTAAAGATGGAAAATAAGGTTCTAGCTCAAAATTAATCATCAAATAAAAATGGTCGAATAACCCACTTATATTTACCTTAGGTACATATATGATATATCTCATTTAAATTATTATTTTTAGTACAAAAATATCATCAATATTTACTCTAGATACATATAAATTATTTAAATATAATAACACTATTAATGTTGTAAATTAAAATATTATTGTCTTGCATAGACACTTAAACTTATTTTTTTCTTTTTCTTTTTTTGACCTCCTACTTTTCAAAATTTTTGAACAATTTTTTTTATGAAAACATAAAATTCACCCTTTATTTTAAAAGACCAAAACTATCAAACATTTTGGTTTAACTTATTTGAAATAATAATTTACTATGACATTTGAGATACTATATTTAAATTTAAATGAAAACTAATAGTTTTATATTTATTTATGATTTTTTTTTTCTAAAATTCAAAAAATATAAGGTAAAAAAAAGAAAGAAAAAAGAACTTATAGTGTCCATTTAAAATATTTACAATATTAATGGTGTTATTATATCCAAATAAAATCTAAGTAAATTATATATTATCTAAAAATAAATATTAATGAAATTATCGTGTCTAAGAAAAATATAATAAATTATATGCACCAAAAACGAAATATTAATGGATTATATGACGGTTTCTCCTTTTGAAATTATTATCATTTCAAATTTCTTTGAAAAGTGATGCCTTCAACTCAATTTGATTACGTTCACCGCCCTATTTAGAGGCGCAAAGTTCAGACTTCAGAGCAAGATTGTGCAGATAAAATTTGCAGAAATGGTGAACTGAATCCCAATCGAAGTGAAGATGTGTATATCAGTATTCATATGGAAATCCCACCCTCTCTACCCCTTTCTCTTATTGCTCAACAGAGATGAATACCACAATAGGTATTCTCCATTCCTTCGATTAATTTCTTTGCTGTGAATTGAACTAACTTAGTTTTCGATTTTCCCAATTTGATTGACGCAGGCCAACGACGCCGTTGGGGTGGTGGGACGGCGGCGAAATACTCGGCGGAAGAGATGAGGAAGCCGGCGGGACCTGGTTGGCTTGCAGTAGGGATGGAAGGCTTGCTTTCGTTACCAATGTTAGGGAAATTCGATCCAATTATTCACAACTCAAAAGCAGAGGCGACCTCCCTGTTCGATTCCTAGAGGTAGTAATTGAATTGAAGATGCGCGATTATGATTAGTTAGGGTTTGATGTATATTCATCTTCTCAATTGAATTAGTTCTATTTTAGTAGAGCCAATTTTGATTGCAATCACATCACTTATGCTTAGAAGTTGCAGTAGAGTAGAACTGAACTTGTGTTGGGATTGACTACAACTTACTTCGGTTATATCTGTTTTCATTAGAGTAAAAAGAGTCCTTTAGAATTTGGTGAGGAACTCATGGGAGAATCGGAGCAGTTCAACGGGTTCAATCTAATTGTTGCTGATCTTCGTTCCATGAGCATGGCTTACATAACCAACAGGCCGAAAGATGGTGGCCTGAGTGTAACCAAAGTTTCTCCTGGTATTCATGTGCTGTCAAATGCGAAACTGGACACACCATGGCCTAAGGTCAGATGATCTTCGGATTGCTTTAGTGTGAATGCTATAGTCTTTTCTTAAAACAATTCAGTTCTTAATCCATGCTTGTTTATGCTATCTATGTCTTCTGCAATTTGCTTCTTGTTGTTAGTCTATATAAGTGTTTGTAAAGGTATGCTATCTATTAAGGTGCATAGATCATGATCGTGAATTGGACATCTTTAACTCATTTAAAGAATCTAAGGTTTTGTTTGGATGAAGGGATTTGAGCAAAGATTTGAAATTCGCAGTAGTAAATCCATTGGTGTTTGTATCGATATGAATTTGAAATTCAATCACTTTTATTTTGAACTAATTTTTGAGCAATGTTGGGTGGGTTTGATCCACTCTCCTTTGAGTGGATTTGGAACTTGTTCATTCCAAATCTTGTAGTTTAAATCCCTCAATCCGAACATAACCTAAAAGAAGTTGTTTTGAAAAGATAGGGAATGCCAAGTTGTTCTTGATCAGCTGTGAAAATCTGGTAGTTAACCACTTCATCTGTAGTTTCTTGCTCATTTTTCATCTCTTTTGATGGCTATTTCAGAATCTTATTTTGCCCGATTATTAGATTCTGTAAAATTATTCAGACTTTTGCATCGTGGCAATTCGTTCCCTGTTGTAATTCTTGCATTGCAGGCTCGGAGATTGCAGCATAGTTTTGAAGATGCATTGAGAAATTATGCCGAAGCTGAGATTTCATTAAAAGAGATAAGTGAGATCCTAATGAAGGACACAACCAAGAATGATATGGAGCTACCCGGCATTTATCCCCCTGATTTTGAATACCTCTTGAGTTCCATTTTCGTCGAAGCTAATACATCTAATTTGGTAACGTTAATTCAACTTGTCATCTAATATATACGATGAATGACGGACTTCGATTCTGAAAGGTGGTGTTTGGATTGACAGGGACCATATGGCACAAGAAGCACTTCTGCAGTGGTTCTAAGAACAAGTGGAGTTGTATCGTTTTATGAGAGGTATCTTGAAATAGATGTGTGGAAGGATCATACAATCAACTTCCATATAAAATGATACAATGGAGTGAATGCTTGGTATCAAGAAAAGGAATGGGAGTGGGAAATGTTATTGCTCTAATCCAAGGTACACAACTCTTCATTTCAAAATACCCGTTGCTTTGTTTTAATTTATCATCGTTTTTTTTTTTAATTTCAAAGAGTTAATATCTTTTTTTTTCCTTTCAGAATTTCCCCCAACCAAATATTTTCTTAATTCATGTGAAGCAATTATGAACGATTATAATTATTTTAAAATGAAAGAAATATATATCAAAATACAGTTTTACTTTTTTTTCAGTCCCCTTTAAGTATTTAATGTGATTGTTCCACCTTTATAAATTTTCTTTTAATTGCCATTTACTTGTGGTCTTAATTTATTTAGTTGGACAAGTAACTTTAGCTATATTACATAATGTATAGCTAGCTGAGAGATTCAATGTCATGCTGATGCAGCTACCTTTTACCTTAATAATTGGTTAAATTAAATCTCCAATTTGTAGGAATTGGAATCAAACCCTTGGCCTACTTCTTAAATCGAGAGATTTTAAGAAGATACTTTTACACATCAACACTTTGTTCTTCTCTTTTGTATTAACATAAAACTTCATTCATTTTAAATTAAAAATTTCATATCCTTATCATGGATATCACAAGTAAAAGATGCCTGAATTCCATAAATATGTACTCGATACATAAAGATATGAGATACTAAGAGCACTTATTCAAGATACAACTCACATATATATCTAATAAAAGTGGAAAAAAGCTATATATACATATTTAGAAACAAGGAAGAGATGGAATGTGATGATCTGATCAAGCGGCGCAGGTAGGGCAGGTGCAGCCAGCACCACACTTGCAAAAGGCCTTGCCAGTCCCCTTGATCTGGGTCTTGGAGCAGGTGCATGGATTGCACCCGCAATGTTCCCCACAGGAACACTGCTTGTGGTCCATGCCCGTCGCCTCGTACCCTTCCCCGGAGGCACACTTGCAGCTCGTCCCTCCGGGGCAAGGCGACGGGCACCCGCACCTGTCGTCGCACACCACGCTGCTTCCTCTCATATCCGCCATCACTAGTACTACACTGTTTGATCGAGACTGATTAATATTACGCTCTTATGTTTGTATTCATTTATTTTCTGTGGGTAAAGTGACGTGGTATTTATGTGCATGCAGCCTACTAATGGAGCCAACACGTGGCAAAGGAAACTACACTTGTCGTCTCAGCTTCATGCACATTATACTCACCTGTACGTAAGCTCTGTTTTTTTTTTTTCTTTTCAATATTTCATTATTTTAATATATTACACGTTGTTGAGTAGTTATGTTATTTATTATATGTAATGTATGATATTAGTTTTTATTATAAGTTGAAATTCATGGTGGGATTGATGATTATCGTGTGTGCCATGCAAGGGTTCACTATTTTGTTAAATTTTAAGATTCTTTGGGAAAATATTATTTATTCTTACCTAATCAGAATATCACCTATTAATATTTGATTAAGTTCCTTTTCATTTGGTTTGTTCAATTTTTTTATTTTTCTCAATCTAAAAAATAAAGAAAAAGAAAAAAAAACTATATATAGTAGAACTGCTTATCTTTTACTGGTCCTGCCACATCATGGTTGCATGGTTGCATTAATATGTAACAATTATTAATGTGTTGTATATATATTATATTTACTAACTTCACTTTTCATGATGGAGGCGTTGAGCATAACTGCATAAGTTTGTATGATGAGGTTTTAGGACTGATTGGGGATTGGTCGAATGGGCCATATTGACATTCCTGGGCCTAGGATAGAATAAGGCCCAACATCTGTTGTTCTCAGTTTTATAGCACATATATATAATCTTAATCCAAGACCATATATAGTAAATAGGGTCTCTATTGTATAAGGATGTTTCATTTGGTGTAAATAATGAAATATAAAATGAAATACCAATTTAAAATAGAAGATCTAGTTTGTATAGAGTAAAAATGGAAAACACACCTCCATTTCGAGTATAGTTGGATAATAAAATAAGTGGTTATAAATCTTCTTGAAGTCTAGTAGTATAGATATGAATGATTTAGATAGTGATATCAGTTACTTTTTATTCAATGGATCCAATCTCAAAATCTGATACATCCACAAAATTACATGATAATAATTTAGAAGGCCCCGTTAACATTTCTAAATTGATTAGCTTTAATTTAAAATTGAGTTATATTAGACAATCTATTAAATTATTAAAAGATGAATAAAAAAAGTGAGTGGGGGCGAGCGCAAAGAAATAGTATAAAATAAAATATCTAGGTGCCTAGGTTAGTGTGAGATATTTGCAACAGGGACCATTATTAGTACTTCACAACTTTACAAATTAAAACTTTCACCAAATTTATTTAAATATATGTACCACTTATATTGTTATATTTATATATGCATGTGTACATTGGTCTTACCTACTTTTGATTATATAATATTATTCCAATTACTTTAGCACCGTCCATATCCAATCCCTCCAACGCTCACAAAATGCATGCCATCGATTGGGTACATAAATTTATTACATTTATTTATTATTTGTATTTATTTTTTCAAACTTCTCAAACTCTGTGTGAGAAAAATCTTGTTTAGATTAATACTCAATGTTATAGGGGTCCACTTAATGGTATATAATTACGAACAACTTTCATATTAAATCTAGTTTAGGTTCGTTCAATCCAATGTTGCTTTACTTAGGCTGCGTTTACTTGGAGGGATAAAGTGGGATAGGACTAAATTATCCCGCTTATCCCATGTTTACTTTGCTGTATGCAAAAAATGAGGTTCATCCCTTAGTTCGGGATAATGAAGGAAAAATGGGTAAATGGAGGGATACTAATCCCACCCTCCTATCCAGGATAAAATTTATCCCTCAATTTTTTTAAAAAAAAATATTTAAATAAATATGAAAATTATGAAATCTGAAAAGTATTTAAAAATAAATAATAGATAATATATTTTGAAAAATATTATAATAAATAATAATATATAATTATTATTTTTGTTAAATAAATTTAAAGTTAACCGGAAATTTTATTAATTAATTTGAAGATAATTTTTTATTTAATTTTTTATTTTTTTAAATTTTACTAGTTAATTTGTACACTTAAAAAACATTTCCATGTCATTTAATTTATAATTTTAGTTTTGTTTGAATAATTTTCAAATTCAATTATAATTCTTTATATTTTTTGATCTTTTATTTTATTTCAATTAGAATTCTTTATAATTTTCATTAATTGAATCATTTTATATATTTTAATTATTTTGAAATAAACAATTAAAATTAATAGATGCTATCCATTTTTCATATTTAATCATACAAAGTAAATAATTGATAGTTTTTTCAATCCTATCATTATCCTATCCTCATCCCAATACTTATCATATCGTAGTTAATCCCAAGTATCTCAAGTAAACGCAGCCTTTGTGTATAACTCTAGTTTAGCTTTTGTTTTTATTTATTTTTTGGTGAGTTGGAGATTAGACATATCTGATGTTAACTCCATGTAAGACTTTGTGTGTGTATATCATAGTGATTTGAAAACAACTTTAACAGACCAACTTCAAAATACAGTTACTTGGAAAGAGAGAGTAATAATGGATGAAATTGGAAGTGATTGGAAAAGGGTGATTGCTTAGCTGTTGGTCATAAAAAAAAAGTGTGGTTGATGATGGGTGAGAAGTCAATTTGAATGTTGATCACCGCTGTTGGTATGCTTGCTAGCCTTTTTAACATCCTCATCATCATCATTTCTGTTTCCCACCCCACCAAATATTATTACTCCTATCATTACCTTCCCTACAAACATTCCACTTTAGAGAGAGAGAGAGAGAGAGAGAGAGAGAGAGAGAGGGAGAGTCAACACTGAAATATGATAATTCAAATTCCCATTGAGAGAGATAGAGGGTCAACACTGGAAAATAGAAATCCTGATTCCCACTGTAACACAAAAAAGAAGAGAGAAATCTTGAAACTGGTTTTTTAAGCACACATTATGGATAGTGCATGACAATTTTTTATTTCAATGTATATTTTATGTGAGGTTTTTAAATAAACAATCTTCCACTAACATGTATGTATGTACTTTTCGACATGTGTCCAAAGATGGTAGATTTGAATTCACTCTTTGAACATATATTTATCTTCCTTCTTTTAAAAACATCTCAACACAAAAACTATTTTGTATAATAATATTCACATTATAATGTTTATTTCCTTTATTCAATTACCATCTTTCCTTTTTCCAAATGATGACAAGATAAAAATCCAATTCCTTTTAGCATCCGTCCATCCAGTTCCAGCCCACTTAAGAAGAATTAATTCAATGGATTTCAGAATCTCTTGAACAATTTGAATTATGATTATAATAATGAAATAAAAAAATAGTATTTATAAAAATCAGTCAAGTGCATTGGGACCTGAGCAAGCTTTGAGAATGGGATTCCAAATCCACTGTACCAAATACTTTCTTCCTCTTCGCCCATTCAAATTGTACGTTCTTCCACCTTTGTCCTTCTTCACCTGCCCTATGTACCCTCCGCCGCCGCCGCTGCCGTACAACCCTTCGCACAAGTCTCCGATCTCCGTCGGCGCCGTCGGATCTTCTCCGGCGTACCAAGCGTTCACCAGCGGATTCGACGACAGCTCCGCCAGCTCGTGCCCTATCACGCTTATCATCCCGTCGACCCCTACGTCGCCGTTCGGCGGCCTCAGCGCCCCTGGCCCGCCGCCGGCCATGTACCCCGGGATCGCGAAAGGATACGCGCACACCTCCGGGCACTGCTTGCCGGAGTTCCCCACCCACGCGTACGGCATTGTGTAGCCGACCATGGACGGGAACGTGAAGTAGTGGAAGCCGCAGACGGCGCGGCAGAAGTCCTGCATGGTGACGTCGGTGGCGGTGAGGACGAGGTAGATGCCGTTCTTGTGGTCCACGGGGAAGGGCTTGGATTTGACCGCGGTGGCGATGACCTGCTGGATCGAGAGGCGCGTGAGATCGCGGCCGTGGGAGTAGAGGTGGTCGGAGTACTCGTCAGCGATGAGGATGGAGCGGGAGATGTTGGCGCCGGTTTGGTCGGTGTAGAGAGTGGCGGTGCGCCACCACTCGGAGACGGAGGGGGAGGGGGCGGCGCGGTGGTTGAAGGTGGAGATGGAGAGGAGGAAGTCCTTGATGAGGAGCTGCTGAGAGGGGGACCATTTGCCGTACCAGATCAGGTAGATGTTGATCGGAGAAGAGAGGACGGGGCCCATGTGGTACCGGAGTTTGACGAGGTCCGATGAGCCTTCGAATTTCTTGGAGGAGGAGAGAGATCCGTACTTATCGCCGCCATCGCCGACTTTGAGAGTAGCGGATTTAGAATGAGCGCCATCGCCATTGTTGGAGTGAGCTACAAGGAACAAGGAGGCGAAGAGGAATAAGTTTATTAACATGGCGGCGGAGGAATGGGAGTGAAGGTGGTGGTGAGTGAGGCGAGGGTTATAAAGGAGAGAGAGAGAGAGAGGGTATGTATGGGGGAACCATTTTAGGTTTGGGAGGGAAATTAATATGGGCTGTTGACAGCTGCCATTGTTTATGTGCTAGTGGAGTGGGGAGACTTTTTTTTTTCAAAATGTGGAAAAGGGTGAATTCTGGTTTCTTTTTTGTCCATGCAAATACTCTCATCCGCCCATATATTGGACTTGAAGTTCTATTTAAAACACTCTGGTTTATTCTCTAATTTAAATTTTAGTTGTTAAATATTGTACTTATTTCCGGAAAAGGTAGCTTACAATACCTGGTTGTAATAAACCCTTTTGTCTCATAATGTTATTATATGTACATTTCAGGTCATAGATTAGATTTAATAAGGTATTTATGAGTAAATAGTAGGAGTGGTTAGTACTTAAGTAGAAAGATAAAAAGAAGGGAATGGGACAAAGGATGAGCTGTGACAGTTATTGTCTGAGACTGACACCATAAGGATGAGGACAAAATATCTTTCTTTCTATCTTCCACAAAGCATTGGAATAGAATTTAGGAAGAAAGTAGTTGTAGTGGGCCAAGGCTAGGCCCACTCTATTTTGGGCTTCACTTTTCAAATACAATGGCTTAGAGCCCACTCCTATAACCCACCCATCTTTACTTGCATTAATTAATTCTTGTATCAATTTCCAGTATAAGCTCCAGTTCACGAGATATTGGAATAACACAGATTATCTTATGTCAGATTAATCTAGTCTTTAACTTCTAATAAAATAATCATTGATGCCAAAAATTGACAAGAAAAAGTAGCTTTCTTTTTCAAAATACAGAGGCCTATATAGATTGAATATAGTGGACCATGAAAGATAGCTGTGAAGTTTTGTAAAGTTGGGATATGGAGGCAGAAAAGCATGAGTGAATAGGGCTGTCAAGACAATAACCTCTTTATGCAAGTGGACGAGTACAAGCCATGGAAGGAATCATGGTTTGGTTTGGTTTGGTTTGATTAGGCACCACCACACCTATCACCCAACCCCACCCCCGACTCTTTCTTGCTCGTATCACATACACAAAACAACCACACGAAAACGTATAAGCAAGTTGTTCCTCACTTTATAAGTTACAACGACAGCATTCATTCTCAATCATCACTTTTCTGCTCATTACACAAACATTAAAACATGTGAGTCAATCAGTATGGGAGACTTTAGGCCCTCTACTTGAAAGATAAATGTATCTTCAGTATCCACTAGTTTTCCACAAATCAACAAATTCATCATTTCAAACTCAACAATCTGTGAAATCTTCAAGTATAGGTGTATCTAGATATCTATGTGAAGACATAGAAAGACGAGTGCAACTAACATGACTTCAATGCATAGTACATAATGCTTGCATATTATCAATGAGTCGACATATGTTTGAGGGAGAAGAACCGGGCATCAAACATACAGTTCTGAAATCAGTGTAAAGGTTGAATCCTATAGTTCTGACAGTGATTTCCAGCATAAGCGTCACTGGAGATCAATCAGGATCTTGTTCAACGGCTTCTATATGCACAAATAGATGTTACAAGTAAAACTTAGTCTGCATGAATGCTCATATGGTTAATAAGGGACAAGCAATGCAAGAAGGCGCACACTTGCGACTTGAAGATCAGGATAATCTTAGCGTTCTAAAATCCAGCAACGACAAGATCATGATGTACAAGGAGCTACAATGTTTAGCTTAAATTTATGTATTATGTTATTTGCAGACCATAGAGTCCTTGAATTGAATGTTCCCCCAAGAAAAAGAAAAGAAAAAAAAAACACAATACTTCAAGGTTTTGTCTCCCTATATAGTCTCTAGCTGTTAAAGAGTATTTGTTACTCTAACAAATGAACACTTCTTTTGAACCAATATCCATACAGAAACGTGGCACAATAGTTGGTTAGCTGATGCATCACATCCTAACGACAAATGAACACTAACAAAAGATACTATTTGTATTCTTATTTTAAAAAAAATTAAAAATTGATAACCACTTGAAACCAGAGCATGTTAAACTAATTTCATACAAGGGTAGAATATCACCACAATGCAATAATGCATTGCCTGACCTAGTATGCATAAATTTCTTGTCACTTTCAGGAGACTAGGGATACCTTTAACATAAGCAAAACACACTACATCAGTGTAATAAAGATAGATGTGACAATTATCTAGGATTAGCATAAGTTAATAAGTGATCATGAATATCTGGATAAGTATATCACCACACATATGCATGCATATGTACAAAAAACTTCCACATCTATTACATTTATTGACTACGACATGGTTTGATGAGATTGAAAAAAGAGCAAAACATTTATATGACTATTTTTTCACAAGGTATACAAATTGAAGTTTCTTCAAAGGTATGTAAAAAATATCCTTCAACGGAAAAAAGTTTGCAAAAGAATATATAAATATAATGAACGTTGTACAACACTGTAACTAAAGAATGCTTGTAATTTATCTCATACCTTAACAGAGAAAATCTCTTGAAGAGAGAACCATGTCCCTGAAACTCCAAGAAAAACACCTAAAACCATGATCCCAATATCCAAACTAGCTTCTCTCCACCTCATCTCATCCTTGAATGTTAGATAATGAAACAATGCAGGCAAAACGAATCCGAGCACACAGCAAGTGCTGCTCCCTACCAAGGACAAGAAATCTGCGAAACTTGGGACAAACAATGCAATCAAACTCACTCCAAGAACAAGAGCCCACCTCATCCACAAGCAGTATCTCCCCTCCCAAAACCTCCTCTCGAACACTTCGTAAACAGGGTTCATCATCAATGGAAATGTGAAGAACAGGTTGATACTGAGGCCTAGCTGAACTATAGTGCTCAATAACCCCGTTCCCATGTTGGCTGTGATGATGTCTTGTGTGTTTTCACCGAACGCAAAGTATCCCATTACTCCGAATCCACCGTACATTGCAGCAATGAAGACCATGGTCAAGGCCAGAATCCTCCCGATTTTGGACTTGTCTTTCATCTCAGCCTCCAATGGCAGAGCCATTCCGATCCCTTCAAAAGAGTACACAACGACGCCTAATCCGTAAAAGAAGGTTGAAAGAGATCCGAACGCCTCAACCACTGGCATTTGCTTGGTGAAGATGATGGCATCTTCAACCATCACCAAACCCATCGCTCCTAAATCGACTATATCCGCGAAAATGCTCAGAGGAGCCAATAAGGTCAACGATGGAATCGAATTCAACCCTAATTGAAAGGGGAAACAACTCCAAATGCAAAAGCTCTTGGCAGAAACCCCCAATATACTATCATTAACAGCTGATAACGACAATGAGGAACTGAGAAGATTAGCGAGAGTGTTACCTATGAAGATCAGATAACCGACGCAGAAACCAGCTTGGGAGAGAACAATCATGGCATCGACGGCGAATCTGCCGATGGAGCCACAAACGGCGAAGCCTAAATCGCCGAATGATGCGATCGTCGGGAAAGCACAAGCGGGGGAATCCTCCAGCTTTCTGCGGGTAAGGATGAGCATCATCATGCCGCGGTAGGTTAGAACAGCAACGAATAAGACCATGACGAGGCTCGTCAGCCAACCGGTGCGCATGAATGTGTAAGGAAGGCCGAGAACTCCGGCACCGACGATGGCGATGAAGACATTGGCGAAGGTTTTGGCCTGAGAAGAGAGGACTTGAGGCTTGCTGTCGCCGGATAACAGTGGAGTGTCTTCTCGCGGCAATGACTGTGTGGAAGAACCAGCTTCATTTCGCCTTTTGAACCCCATTCAATATCGCTGAAAATTGAAACCACCAGATTTTTGAATCGTGAAGAAGAAAGAGAAAGAAAAGATAGAATCGGAATTCAGTTTGGTTTGTAGGATGAAGAGAGGTATTGAAATTTGGTGGTGGATTTCTGAATCTGAAAAGGAATTTTGGAGAGAAGGATTTGGATTGTTCAGCAATGGTGGGCATGTGGGTCCCACAAGTCGGCGGATATTTCATATTTCAACTCGTGTTTTTCTATTTCCAATTATTGCTTTTCTTTTCTCAATCGATTTGTCTGTTAATTATTATCATTATTAATATTTTTAGCAACCTCAATTTTAAATCAAGTACATATGGTATAAAAAATAACCTTACGTATAGTGTTAATTGCGCATATGTATAATATTTTCAAGGAAAAGAACAATTAAAGATTCAACAAGCTTTGTGACATGGATTTTATAAAAATAAAAGTATTTTCTCTGGTAACTAAAGACGAATATCATTTTCAAGTCTATGCAAATATTGTACGCAACAAGTTGACAAAATCTCAATCTTTTCAGTTGAAAATATGCAAGTACCTAACCTCGTTTTCTAATTGAATCTATGTAGCCTACAATATTACATTGAATTGGTCAAACACACAAGGGCATGATTGTCAGATGTTGGAGAGAAATAGGGATCAAAATTTTCTTTCATGGGGTTCAATGGGAACTTGGGTTTCTTCAATCACACTGCTCGTTTCCGTTTTGCAGATGGGTCTTTGTGATCATCGCGTGTTCCATTTGTTTCTTCCTTGGATTCGAATGTCCAACCGGGAAAGTCGGCCTCTGAGAACAGAAATGCGGGTGTTGCTTTGTAGAATGCCAGGGGGACCTGTTTTACCCTTCGTCTAATCTGCACACGAAAGATTAACGTTCTGGACAGCTTAATAATGGCGAAAAGGTTAAAACAGAACATCAAATAAGGGCTGTCAGGGACGAAGGAATCAAAGATATACACCGGTTACCTCATCGTGGAAAATTGTTGCATATGAACCAGAACTAAAATCTTTAACTGCAATTTCAGCAGTTCTAGCTCTCACAGCCAAATCATTCTCTAGGGACATGACAAATCTGGATATAAGAGAAGAGTGTCAGTTAACAATGGTTGAAGACATATGCACAGACATACAGGAACAAAGGACATATACATGTAAGCACATACCTCGAAACTGGAGGGCTGTAATGATGACGAAGAGTATCAATCTCCCACAGAGAGCTCCCTGCCCAGTCATACCATAGATATACACATTAGATTTCTTTAACTAAGAAAATAAGCTTTCCTTTGGAAAACAATTGGAGCTGAAAACAGCAAACTAGCTGTTCATCAGTAGGAGTTTATATATATACACACACAATGAATAAAACCAGACAAATAGAACTTACTCATGGCATTAGCTTCTTTAGGATCACTTTCCTCATATTTGAAGTGATCGATTCCTGGATTATCCGCAAACAAATCCTTTCTAGCACTGCTGTCTACAGAAATTTCAGAACTGCTTTTTTCTTCTTCGGAAGTTTCTCCAGTAGAATCAGGACCACCTTCCTACATAGTGGATATATGTGTCACTAAGTAAACAATCAGCACATTAAATTAATTCAGTAAATGGAATTATAGTAGATGCTTCTATGCTCTTTGAAATGGAATGATCGCCTGAAAATTTCATGCAGCAACTCAGTTGCTAAATTGAATAGTTTAATGTGTATCTTTGAGTGTGTGTGTGTGTGTTCTGACATCCTTTTCTGGGAAGTCTGTAATGGGGACAGATTCTATGGCCAGTATCAAATCACAACATGTTTAATATGGAGCACAAAATGACCAATCCATGTATAACCTTTAGATTAAAGGATTTACAAAAGAAAACAATTATGTCCTTACCCTATGCACCAAACAATTAATTGAAGGATGCCTTTGTAGAAGGTTGTGAACCAAAGCAATAATGACTAGTGCTCCTGAAGGAGGAGCAAAGAGTGCAAGTCTACTCAATTTCTTGCAAAAGGCAGCAGCCAGATATGCTGGAAGGAGTGATGATTTCAGACACGAGTCCAGCAGCTGAGGATAGACATAATAAAAAAGATAATTAGCACTTTCAGCTGAGGATGACATAATCAAAAGATAATCAGCGCTCCTAGATATTTGATGATAAACATTATTTCAAAAAGGTTTGCATATGGATTTCGTCTGCATTGTGCAAATGGCATACTTATGCACCTAGCAATGATAGTGATAATAATGCTATTCGCAGAAACTATAACAATGATTGATGCAATAATATTACAAAATAAAAGGAATAGAACAAAAAAAAAAATGTTCAACAGAATAATTACAGGCATAGAATATTAGGTAAGTTTCATGGATTTGTTGGTTACTACACTTTTTCATCAACTAAGCTAAATCCATAGATCAAAATTCTACCAAACAGATCATCCAGACAACAGTGCATGCAGGGAAACCATCCTCTACTCTTTATAACAGAACTCTAGCACAACACCAGATCTTTAGATAGAGAAAATGTTCCTAGGAGTGGTCCATAATAACTAGGACAATACCTCCCAGTAATACATTGACAATAAATCCTTTCATATGATATGAAGATTTTGGAATGTCCTCATGTAATCATGCATTCCATCTAGGTAAGAACAATCTTTTGACACAAAGAGGACAATACTCATTCAAGTTCAGATCTTTCATCATAGATTGCACAAAAACAGAGAGGCTCATAGGCCTATCTTGAAGTAGTTTCTATTCATCAACACAGACTTAGAAGAATTGGTCACTCTAGCGACACTATGGCTATCTAATATGCTAGGTTCTCCAAACAACCTAATAAGTCCTAATGTACATTATAGTGATATAAGAACAGAGAAATAAAGGCAGTAGCATGTATAAAACTGATGTGTTAACAATTGTTTATATCAACAATTTGAGCATCTCATACAAGTACCCACAGGAATACATGCAGCACTTCTGAGATATTATGTAAACTAATGTACATGGTGGAGAAATGATGATGTTGCAAATAAAAGATTTTGATTATATTCCTACAACACCCTCTCAACTTAAGTTCAACAAGCAGTAGGTACCTTATAAGATTTCTACAAATTCAAAGGAATTGTATCACTTACCTGGAAGAATTTTGCTCGATGTTTTGCCATGAATACGGAAGGCTCCAATAGAGCATAAAGTTTGTTATAGAAGTTGGGATATTCAAGACCATGTTGTGTCATCAGTATAAATAGGCTACTAAGAGCCATAACACTGACAACACCACCTATGTCATAGGATCGCGTCAAGAAATCACTACATGTGTGCAGATCAGAAACATGTCAACCAGTTATTAAACATCAGAGAATAAACTATATGAATCACAAAACTCAATGTGACTTACCATAGCATGATCGGATTTGAGAGATAAGGAATGACAGCCTCATGAAGTGTAGCTAGAATCTGTACATTGAACAGAAGGATATGTTTGTTAAGAGCAACAACATAAATTTAGTGAGAATAATTATAGTCCAGACTTGTTAATATGATGTTACCCTAAGCACTTAACCACAAGATTGTCAGCGTCAAAATTAGATGTAATTATACAATGAATTTTAGTGGTAAATCAAAAATATTTCATTCGAACTGCAGTCAATAGATTGGAGCAAAAAAAAGAAAAAAAAAACATAGATGAACTCTAATTTTATTAAAACTCAGTAATGTATGATTTAGTCTGAAATGTCAAAAAAAAAAAAGAGATTGCATTAAGAATTAAGAACATATACAATAATGAGAGAGGAATTCATTATATAACAGAAAATAGATCCATGACAACATATTTCAGCTCTACCTCTTTGTATACATCAAGAGGAAGGGGCAACCTGAGGAATGATATCCATGCTTTAGTAAACTTCAGTTTCATTTTCCTAGCGGCATTTTTAGATGATAAAACCTGCAAAATACCAAACATGGGGTTGCTTAGAAGGAAACTGAAATCAAATATATATTCCAAGGATGTATATTTAATTTTCTAAATTCCTACCCAAAAAACAAAAAAACAAAACAAAAAAAAAAATCTTACCTTGTCATTAGATTTTTGCGACTTAGCATGTTTATCTCCCAAGGCAATCTGTTCTATATTATTGCTTTTCTCAGTGGAAGTGCCTGTTATATACAGAGTAGAAAAAAATACAACACTGATGTCAACAAAACATTCACTCCACAAGTTGACTAAAATCGCCTTACACATGCAGCTAATGGACCTGATCTATGGAGAACATCATTGTGTTCAGAAAGTAACATGCATTTGATTCTCCCATCTCCAAGTCAGAATTCTAATTATCATTACAAATTGGGATAGATGCTAGTATTGAAAGAAGACAATATTCAATTTTAACAAGACCTTCAAATCATTAATTTTTTTTTTTTTAGCACAATCTTTGTTGTTATAAGTTGTCATAACCAAATTCCAATTTTTTTAACTCAATGACCAGGGATTGTTCCTAGCTTATCTGAAGGAAGAAAGAGGAGGAGATTTGTAACTAACTCTTGCATTCTTTTCATTAGATTTTCCATGCAGTCAGAATGTAAGAACTGCATGCCCCACAATTGTGAATTAGAATAAAGAAATCAATGGAGTTAAGATATTTCTCCATTCATACAAGTGTCAGAATCGAATGACAAGTTCCATAGAAAATGAAAGAAACCAACCACAAATTCAGTTGACAAAGAAACATTTGCAAAGTGAAGCCAGACAGAAAATATTACCCGAATCATTCCACATCTTTAACTTTTCCTCTGAAGCTTCCAATGGTGGGATGCGAGATAGTAGCTTATGCATCTTCTGAATCGAAATTTCCATGCTACATATACAGCACGAGAAGAAGTGTTAAGTATCCACAATAGAAATACTGAGTCATTTTTCAGGGGTGGGGGTCTAGAAGTCAGTTGAACTAAAATAAGAATGGAAGTTATTGTATTTACTTTAAAAAGTCTAGATATGAGGAATTCAACTATTGCAAGACAATAATAGAGGAAGTATGACAGAGGCCAATTGCCAATCCCATTTGATTCTTAAAGAATTGAATAGTACACTAGGCACAGAGAAAAGTTTCCTTCACCTTTCAATTCAGAACCATCAAGTAGTAAATAGAATAACTGGAAAAATATAGTAGATTTTAAGGCAGATGCATATTTTGCCTTTGCTCTCTTCTTTTTTCCCCTCTGCGCTTTATTTTACTTTTGACCTATACATTTTGTTTCTACACTGTACTTTGTTTTCTACATTTTTGCCCTTGTACTTCTTCATTTTTTTTATTTTTATTTTGTAACCTTTACACCTTGCACTTCTGCCCCTTATTTTGTTAATGAAGAGACAAAAAAGGTTTATACAGCAATGAAGTATAACTAACAAAAGTACAAAAAATAAAATGCAGGGAGAAAAAAGTTCCAAGGAGCAAATATTAGAACTTAAAGTGCAGAGGCAAAAGCAGCAGCAGCAGCAGCAGCGACAACTATAATTATAATAAAATGGGGCAACATATGCATTTATCATGGATTTTATAGTAAAACTGTAAATAAAAATATCGCCATACATCTTATCCAAACAGGTAGTCTAGAATCTACTCTCTCTTCCGGACAAACTATTACTGTATTCAAACTAACAATCATTACATTTGTAAACATTGATCGTCACTGAAAATTTACTCTTGTATCCTAGCCAGCTACTGGGTTTGCATAGTACATAGCACTTAGGATAAGATGATTCTGAGCGTACTGAAGACTTGGAAGTTGATTAAAAAGAGAGCATGCTGATCCTTGGTAGTCATGACTGTGAAAAGATATATGGGAATAAGGTCACCACTTATTATCTGTCACACTGGGTTGATGTTCAGATATATAGGCCCCTAGTACTCATGTGCTTGAGCATTTTCTATGAATATTTTGTAAGCAACTTTCAGGAAAAGAGAAATATCTGTAATTGAAACTCTAATGTGTACATCTAATAATTAATGTGAGCTGAACGGTCAATCAAATGTTCTAGGCAAATTAAGAGGATAAATATATAACTTCACAACTTCAGATAAAATTCCAAAGATCGATTTCAGTGAGAAAATATATGCTAACCTTGTTCTTGACTGGATATTATTCTCAACATCCACACTTACATTTCTGTCTTCAATGGGGAAAATAAGATTATTTAATTGAGAAGCTATAAAATTACTGAGAAATCAATGTTAATTAATAACTAGCATAAGAGAGACAGAATAGATACCTTTTGTTTCCAAAGTCAGAGCCTGCTTTTCAAGGATAATGTAAGTAAAATAACTGTACAAAACAATTGTAGTTAAAATCAGTACGTTGAGGCCAAATAACTATGACCATGGTGGATAAAAAGATATTGCTCTAAATTAAATGAAGACAACACCTTGCGCAGTATTAATGAAATCGAAACATAAAAAGAACGAAACACTTTAATTGAGCAAGCATTATACTAAAAAATGGATTTCTCTTCATGAACCTTGATGCATCATTAAAAGATCTTTTTTAGTCACACATGGTCAAGAAAAAAAATTCGGGAACATACCAAACATCGGCATAATCTAGATATTTTTCTGCAAGCAAATCCAATAGAATATCATAGACGCCCAATTCGGAGAGAAGCTGCAGGCACAATACACAATTCAATAAATAAATTTGAATAAAAAAAAAACACCATCTTTACTTCGAAATTCATAGGGAACAAAGAAGATCAGAAGAACGGGTACAAAATAACAAAGAGGTAGCAAACAAACACAGGAAAAAAGGCAATCAAACTCACAATGGCACGGAGAAGCTTGTGATAAATAGCGGAATGAAACTTTCCTGCGTTGCCCACTTTCACAAACTCCATTATGGAGTCCAGCACAACTTCCTGCAGAAAAGAGACAATCATAATCGCATTTAAACAGAAGTTCAAACATACGGAACAAAACTAATTGCATATATAATTATTCTTAAGAATTGACTGTACCCGAAGAGCATCGTCCGATTGGGATGAAACAACAACATCATTGAGGCAACGAATGAAGTCATCAAACTTGGAGCGCAGCCACGTGAGGTAAATCAGTTCGGGGTCGGGGTTGGAGTCGGGGTTGGAATATGTAGAGGAAGGGAGTTGAGCGACGAGAGGCGTAAAGAAGGATTGAAGCGAGAGAAGAGATTCAAGGGCGTATTGAGGAGGAGAATTAGGGGTGATGAAGGTGAGGAGAATGGGAAGATTGTTGATGTGCGCTCTAGAGGTGAGCAGCTGCTCTCCTAGGGTTTTCAACTCCGATAGACTATGCTTCTTCTCTCTCTTCGGCTTCTTCTTCTTCTTCTCCGACGCAATGGAAGCCATGGCCAGAGAGAGAGAGAGAGAGAGAGAGAGAGAGGCGCGCAGAGAGAAAGGGTTTAAGGGATGGGTTTTCAGTTCAATGGCTACTTTTGTTAAATAACAATTCACTCCCCAATATTTTCAACTATCTCATTTTATTCCCTTACAAAAATACATCCTCATTCACAATGCCCTCCTATATTTTTTAAAAATTCATTCTTATTAATCATTTTTCGTAAAACTTAATTTAAAACATTACTTAACTTACTTCACTGATTAACATAACAAACTCTAATTTGATAGTATTCGATTCGTTAGCTTACAAACTTATTAGTTTATATTTCCATGAGTTTTTCTACAAAATCACAAGCTTAATCTTCACTCAATAAATAATTTCATATTAACAAAAATCATGAATAAAATAAAAAATAACAGGTCAAATGAAACATTTGTCACACAAGCTCAAAACTCTCTCAGGTTTAAATTAAATTTACAAATAAATTTGTTTAGCATGTCAAATGAAACATTTGTCACATGACCTTGAAACTGCTCTTAATAAAATTAAATCGAATTATATTATCTTATGTTTGTTTTGAATTTAAATGTGAGTTTGCAAGTTTGAAATTGAATTTCAAACGATTTTATAAGTATAGATCTTAAGAATTTTGTTTTGGAATTTTGTAGGTAGAATTATAATTAGATGTCATTTCCACATTGATAATTGTAAATAAAAGTAGATATTCTTTTTTAAGAATCATAGAAAAAGTAATGTTTTTATTGAAATTATAAAAAAAAATTGGAAATTGTGAACATTCATTGATTAGAAAACAAGAAACGAAAAGAAAAACGCAGCACGCAAGATCGATTTACGTGGTTCAGATCAAGAATGATCCTACATCCACGGAGCAAGCCAACAACTTTAATTTGAATCAAGAGCAAAACGTTTTACAGTCACTCCCTTGCACTCTCAAGATATCAAGAAGATGTAATTGTTAAAAACTACTCTCTATCTTCTAAATTGAGTATATATAACAGACTTAGCACACGAGAAAGCACCATTCTTCATAACTGAATCTGTTGCAAACTCTAGCTATCTTCACACGTGCATGGGAAGAATGCAGTCGTTGGATCTTCTTCCTTTATGCATGAGAAATCTACGGATCATATTCAACAAATCTCCACCTTGATCCTTAGATACTCCATTGTTAGCCTGCTCAAACTGACCATTTATTCATTCGAGCCAGAATTCCCTCCAGTGTCCCAAACTTGAATCAATTTCAGACAGTGTGAGAACTTAGTTCCAGGTAGAACTTTGGTTAGAGCATCCGAAGGGTTGTCCTCTGTCCCAACCTTATCAACTATCACAATTCCTTTCTCAACTATATCCCTTACAAAATGTAGTTTAATATCTATATGCTTTGTTCTTTCATGGAACATTGGATTCTTCATCAAATGCAAGGCACTTTGATTATCACAAAAGACAGTGACTTGCTGATTCAATCCTGTTATTTTAGACAGGATTCCTTTAAGCCAAATTCCCTCTTTGATTGCTTCTGTAGCTGCCATGTATTCTGCCTCAGTAGATGATAAAGCTACTACCTTTTGCAAGCTTGTTTTCCAACTAATTGCTCCTCCAAAAGCTGTGAAAATGTACCCTGAAATTGACTTTCTTGTATCTAAGCATCCAGCATAATCAGAGTCCACAAAACCTCTTAGAATCTTGTCATCAGCAGCTGTATCAGTATAGCATAAACTAAGATTTCTTGTTCCTCTTAAATATCTCATAAGCCATTTCAGAGCATGCCAATGGGCCTTCCCTGGATTCCCCATAAATCTGCTCAATATACTTATAGAATATGCCAAGTCAGGCCTTGTACAAATCATACAATGCATGATGCTACCAATGATATTTGCATAAGGGATGCCATTCATATACTCTGCCTCTTCAGTACTTTCAGGAGCTTGTGCAGTACTTAGCTTGAAATGAGCACCCATAGGAGTGGTTACTATCTTGGCCTTTTCCATTCCAAACTTCTTTAAGACCTTTTCAATATAACTCCTCTGTGACAGTTTCAAAACTCCTTGCTTTCTGTCCCTCAGAATGTCAATGCCTAAGATCTTCTTTGCTTGTCTTAAGTCCTTCATCTCAAATTCACCCTTTAGCTTAGTCTTAAGTATCTCAATCTCCATCTTGTTCTTGCCTGCAATCAGAATATCATCCACATATAAGAGCAATAAAATCTGTTTTTCAGTGTGTGTATCATTGTTGAAGTAGACACAATAATCATAGCTGCTACACTTGTACTCAATGGACTTCATAAAGGTGTCAAACCGTTTATTCCACTGCCTTGGAGACTGCTTTAATCCATAAAGAGGTCTCTTTAATAAGCATACTTTATTACTGTCTCCCTCTTCAAATCCAGTTGGTTGTTTCATATATATGGTCTTCTCTAATTCTCCATGAAGGAAAGTAGTGCACACATCCATTTGCTCAAGTTCAAGATCATACTTAGCTACAAGTGATAAAAGTATTCTGATAGAGGTTTGCTTAACAACAGGTGAAAATATTTCATTAAAATCCACTCCCTCCTTTTGTGTGAAGCCCTTTGCCACAAGTCTAGTCTTGAACCTTGGAGCTTCCACACCAGGTATTCCTTCCTTTCTTTTGTATTACTCTGATCAATTTCAATTTATTCAGATTTCACCAATGACATCACCTTTTCATTGAAAACAACATCCCTACTAATTATGCATTTCTCAGAACCTTTTTCTAAACACCACAGTCTGAAACCTTTCACCCCCTCAGGATAACCAAGGAAGATACACTTGAGAGCTCTTGGCTTGAGCTTGTCTTGTCTGATATGAGCATATGCAGCACATCCAAATACCCTTAGGTTTGACAAGTTTGGCTTTCTTCCAGTCCATTTCTCTTGAGGACATTTGAACTCAAGTGCAGTAGATGGACACCTATTAATTAGGTATGTTGCTGTTTTGATAGCTTCTCCCCAAAACTTCTTACTCAGACCTGCAGTGAGTATCATACACCTTACTCTCTCTAGTAATGTCCTATTCATCCTTTCAGCAAGACCATTTTGTTGAGGGGTTCATTTAACTGTTTTATGCCTTGCAATATCATGCTTATTGCAGAAACTATTGAATTTGTCATTCACAAATTCCAAACCATTATCAGTTCTTAGCCTCTTCACCTTCTTACCTGTCTAATTTTCAACCAATACCTTCCAGTTCTTGAAGGCTGCAAATGCTTCATCTTTAGATTTCAGAAGCATCACCCATAGTTTTCTTGTGTGGTCATCTATAACAGACATAAAGTATCTTGCATCTCCTATAGTTGGTGTAGTTGCTGGTCCCCACAAGTCTGAATGAATATACTCAAGAGCTTCTTATGAAGTATGCTTTTCAGTAGCAAATTTAACCCTTGTACTTTTCCCAAGAACACACTTCTCACAAAAATCAATCCTTTGGAAATTGTCTCCACATAATAAATTTTGCTTACTTAACTCATTTAATCCCCTCTCACTCACATGTCCCAGTCTGAGATGCCATAAGTAAGACCTGTCCTCTTTCACACTTGTTACAGTGGCTACAATAGTGGAGCCTTCAAGAATATAAATTCCATTTACCAGATTTCCTTTCATTACAACTAAAGAACCAGACAACACTTTCATTTTTCCATCTCTAGATCTAATTTCATAACCTCCTTTATCTAGCATGCCAACAGAAAGAAGATTTCTTTCAAGATCAGGGATATACCTGATGTTGGTTACAAGCTTCTCTGATCCAGTAGAGAGTTTCAGTTTGATGGAGCCTAAACCTTTAACCTTGCACACTTGATTATTACCAAGTAACACTGTTCCACCTTCAAACTCCTTCAGTTCTTCAAACCAAGACTTATTTGATGTCATGTGGAAAGAGCATCCAGTGTCAAGCACCCACTCCTCCTCATGATTTACTTGAGACACCATCAAAGCATCAGCAAAGTCATAGCCATCTAAAGCCACTGAAGCATCTCCTCGATCATTGCCTTTGCCTTCAGGTTTCTTTCTTTCTGGACAATGTTTTCGTATATGTCCCTCCTTATGACATTTCCAGCACTTCTTGCCACCTGGGGTTACTGATCCTCTTGACTTAGAACTAGATTTCCCTTTGTTCTTATGGGAGTCTCTCTTCTCTGATCTTCCTCTTGCGAATAAGCCATCGACAAGATTTTCTTGTTTTGTTTCTGATTTCTTTTGCATGTCTTTTGAATTAAGAGCACTCTTCACCTCAGTCATGGTGAAAGTTTGTTTTCCATACAACATAGTGTCAACAAAATGCTCATATACCTTTGGCAAAGAACTCAGTAGGATAATGGCTTGATCCTCATCCTCCAACTTTACCCCTACAGCATTGAGATCCAGGATTATCTTGTTATAATCATCAAGATGCTTTCTCATCTCCTTGCCCTCTTCCATGCATAGAGTATACAGTTGTTTCTTTAGGTATAATCGATTTGCGAGTGACTTTTTCATGTAAATGCTTTCAAGTTTACTCCATATTTCCAAAGCAGTTGTTTCATCAGATACCTCTTTTAATACCTCATCACCCAAACTCAGGATAATTGCGCTGTGTGCCTTCGATTGTATTTCTGGTGTTACCTTCGTATCAGAAGAACTTGCAACCTCCTCAATTGCAGCTGCCACTCCTTGTTGAACTAAGAGAGCTTTTATTTTGATCCTCCACAAATTGAAGTCGTTCTCCCCAGTGAATTTCTCAAGATCGAACTTAGCAGATCCCATGATTCCACTTCTCGATTCTCCACGCTCACCGCACCACTTGTTGTGAACATTCACTGATTAGAAAACAAGAAACGAAAAGAAAAACGCAGCACGCAAGATCGATTTACGTGGTTCAGATCAAGAATGATCCTACATCCACGGAGCAAGCCAACAACTTAAATTTGAATCAAGAGCAAAACGTTTTACAGTCACTCCCTTGCACTCTCAAGATATCAAGAAGATGTAATTGTTAAAAACTACTCTTTATCTTCTAAATTGAGTATATATAACAGACTTAGCACACGAGAAAGCACCATTCTTCATAACTGAATCTGTTGCAAACTCTAACTATCTTCACACGTGCATGGGAAGAATGCAGCCGTTGGATCATCTTCCTTTATGCATGAGAAATCTACGGATCATATTCAACATTAATCTTCACTCAATAAATAATTTCATATTAACAAAAATCATGAATAAAATAAAAAATAACAGGTCAAATGAAACATTTGTCACACAAGCTCAAAACTCTCTCAAGTTTAAATTAAATTTACAAATAAATTTCTTTAGCATGTCAAATGAAACATTTGTCACATGACCTTGAAACTGCTCTTAATAAAATTAAATCGAATTATATTATCTTATGTTTGTTTTGAATTTAAATGTGAGTTTGCAAGTTTGAAATTGAATTTCAAACGATTTTATAAGTATAGATCTTAAGAATTTTGTTTTGGAATTTTGTAGGTAGAATTATAATTAGATGTCATTTCCATATTGATAATTGTAAATAAAAGTAGATATTCTTTTTTAAAAATCATAGAAAAAGTAATGTTTTTATTGAAATTATTAAAAAAATTGGAAATTTTAGCACTTTTGTAAATTTCTAATTTTCTATTCTAATGTGAATGAAACTAAAAATATCCAAAATCCAAATAAACTAAATTCACTCCAAAACACCCCCTTAGAGTTTGATATAAAAATTGAATCCAACTCGAACTTCTTGATATTTAGCTGAATTAAATTTAAATTGTCAGTATAGTATATTTTGTTTTTGAGCACTAACCGTTAATTAGATCCATCTACAATTGGGCTTTGGTACATTGGGCCTCTCCGTCTCTTGCCCTTACAAAAACCTGAACACCAAACATAGAAAATTACGAGAGGTTGTGGGCTTGGGCCCTGGTGGGCCAATACCAATCTAGCTCAGCAGCTTAAAATGAATAACTAATTAGGGCACCCTCTTAATACTGTAAGAAAGAGTCCATTTTATTTTATTTATAATAAAATAAAATAGCAGAAATTATTGAAAGTTGCAAAGAAATTACGGGTGTAAGCATGGATACGTGGACGCAAATGAGAACAAGACAAAGCTGGTGATTCTGTGAATACATCAACGACAACGATACCCTCCCACAATCTTGGAATCACACCCAGCAATCGTGTTTGATCGAGCAAGAGCAAATTAGCCGATGTGAATATCATCGTCTACTTCGCACAAATTCGGTTGGATATGAAGAGCAGGCGGCGCAGTGTGGAGGAGTTCACGGCGGAGTATTACGGCGTGTGCGCGGCCGGAGGAATGCTCAGCGCCGCCGCCACCCATCTCGCCGTCACCCCTCTCGATGTCCTGAAGGTTAACATGCAGGTTTACTACTTTTCTCGTCATTCTTATTTTCGCACTTTTATGTATTAGAATTGTAAGTATGTGGAAATGGAAGTTGTTTTATTTTTGGGAATTTATGTGTGATGATTATGAAATTGAAAAGGAGAGGGGTATGATTAGGGCTCCTAAACTCTGGATATTTTTGCTTATATGCATATTTTAGGTGAATCCGAGGAAGTATAACGGCGTCGTATCCGGGTTTAGTACTCTTTGTAGAGAAGAAGGTCCTTCTGCTCTTTGGAGGGGTTGGTCTGGCAAACTGTTTGGATATGGTGTACAAGGTGGATGTAGATTTGGTCTTTATGAATATTTCAAGAAGGTTTATGGTGATCTAATGGTGGATCAAAGGAAGGGTGTTGTGTTCTTTCTCAGCAGTGCATCTGCTCAAGTATTTGCCGACATTGCTCTTTGCCCGTTCGAAGCAGTCAAAGTTCGAGTTCAAACCCAACCAAGTTTTGCTAAGGGCTTGGTTGATGGATTTCCCAAGGTTTACGCCAATGAAGGGATCCGTGGGTAATTTAAGCATTCTTAACTCTATCGAGTTTTAAATTTAGATATGATGTCTCACTTTGGACAATGCTGACATGTTTCGGTTCAATTTGTTTGCAGATTCTACAAGGGTCTCGTTCCACTCTGGGGCCGTAACCTTCCATGTAATGAATTGCTTTGGTGCTTTCAAATTGCGTATTATGTGTAGACTTTTACCTTGTTCTATGTATACCAACCTATCCTTGCTATCAGTGATCAAACATTGATGTCACGTTTTATAGGAATATCAACCAATAAAGTCCTGTTTCGTGTACTTAGCTTTACACCGTCCAACATATTTGGCTTTTGACTTATTTGTGTCCTATGTGGTTAATCATATGTTATAATGTTCTCTATTTATATTTCTTTTTGATTTGAACTTTACCTTTACATCGATGATGGATTCTTTCTGCTTGTCCGGCTATTCTTGGCACATTAGACATCTTTAGCTGCCTGTGTTATGTGATTAACTCCAGATACTGTCTCTTAGGACTTTAAAAAAGCATCAAAGCATCATAATCCATAGCTTATTTACACATTTAGTCAGCATACTAACATCACATATAATGTGTTTTTTGAAAACAGAAAGCATCATCTGTTAATTGTTTCTATGTATTAAACTGCTAACTTGTTCACTTCTTTTGGCAGTCTCCATGATTATGTTTACAACATTTGAGCACTCAGTGGATTTGATGTATAGCAAGATTATACAAAGAAAGAGGGAAGATTGTTCGATAACCCAACAGCTTTCAGTGACATGTTTAGCTGGATATACAGCTGGAGCCTTTGGTACTTTAATCTCTAACCCGGCTGACAACATAATCTCATCACTTTACAATAACAAGGCTGCAAGTGTAATGCAGGTATTGTGTATGGAACAAGTCCCTTTATACTTCTTTGAATTTGAATACAGAGTAAGCTTCAACCATGGTGTTTTTTCAGGCTATAAAGAAAATCGGGCTCACCAAATTGTTCACCAGAAGTCTTCCAGTTCGAATTGCAATCGTGGGTCCTGTTATTACACTACAATGGTTTTTGTATGACAGTATCAAAGTGTTTAATGGACTGTAAGTATAATTTTTTGACATGTTGTCCTTTAAAAACACGATATTATTTGGAGCGAATTCAAGTCCCTTATGTTTTAAATAATGGGACATACAGGCCTACCAGTGGAGGGCTGAAAACGCATCTCAAAGACACGGAATTACTGGGCTATCAAGCAACTCCTTAAGTCAAAGTCGACGTTTTTGTATATGGATCAAGAAATGATCGTCTTAAGCTCCGTTAACACGAAGATTGCTTTTATGGTGATGTTATCGTTTCTTCACATCTACTCTTTTGCTCATAGACTTTATGTGGTAACAAGGAGGCATTTTAGAGTTCATTTTTACTCATTGATTTAGCTAGAAGCCAAGTTAAGGGTGCAATATTTTGTGTATATATATAAATATAGAATAGGATGTATAAGAGTTGCTGGATATGGGCTGTTGGTCAAGGCAGTAGGACAGCAAAGCAAATTATTGTTTATGCAGATATGTTTGAATATTGATTCCCAATCATTCAGAAACTGAAAGTTGACTTTGTCAACTTTGATGGTTTTTTTGTCCTAGATTGGTTGGGATAGTTGTCAGCTTTAAGGTTTGATGTTCAGGTTTGACAAACTTGATTCCATTTTGATTCTTGCTTAATTTCACCGTTGTTAATTCATAGGAATTAAATATAATTATGTGAATAAAATGATTATATTATTTAACATTTAATAGTCATAATAATGCTTAGTAACACTAAAAAAGTATAGTTCTAATATAGGTAAGAACAAAAAGATGTAGCTCTACATTGAATAATCAAAATGCTTTCTTACCAAATTTGTAATAACTTGAAAATATCAAAAATTGGAAAAACAAGGGAACCTATCACTGTGGATGAAAATAGAAGAAAATATTTGGTTTATATTGTTTGTCATTAACTTCAATACCTGTCATATGTTAATAATGATGTCATTTATATATATTTGGTAATTGTTTTGAAATAATCTTTGATACACATTCATAATATATGATCTCTATGTGTGGAATTAGATGGAAAAAAGTCAGGCTATTTACTGCCTCAATCTAGGCGTGTTAAGAGAGAATCTAATTTATTTGATATAGAATCCAATATCTTTTGTTCTTTTTAAAGCTACTTTTACTAAGACTCTGTACTTTCAATTTGGGATATTTTGACCCCCACAATTTTTATATTTTTGTTTTAATGAGTTTATGTACATTTTGTTGTTGTTCACATTAAAGACTTCTTAGGATTCAACTCGAGTGAATAAAAGTCAAATAGCTACAAATATTTCAAGGCTTAAGATGTATTTTGCCTGCTTTTAATGTACATTACATTGATAATCACATCGCATGATATAAAATGTTGTGACATTGTGTCTATTTTTTTCTAGAACCTTAAAGTACTATCTATTAGAAACATCGATTGTGATCATTTGTTACATTTTTGAGTTTTATTTTACTTTATATATTTTTTAAAATTTTACAATTATTAATAATATTGTTTATAGTTTTAAAAATATGGATGAAACAGAAATTGAAATAAGGAATCTCAATTGTAGTATGTATTGGAACAAGAGGATTAATAGTACTAATAATTACATCACAACGTATCTACAGGAGTTTTATGTACACCATCAAATCAAATAGTTTGAATTTTTTTTTATCACATAATATAAATTTATTACTTTTCTATTACAACTTCGGTAAATTGTTCAAAATAACACTTACACTTTTACGATCCACAATGAGAATAATACAAGTCAACCAATTTATGTCTTTTCATAGTATTTAAAATTAGGACAAAAATGTCAATTTTAGTGAATTGTGGTAAAAATGTATATAAATTTATGGCAAAAACTTATATATTCGGTGTGCGTGCGTATCCCAAATATATTATTAGTTAGGTATTAATTATATACTTGTATTAATTGTATATTCATAAGATATTAACTTATTTATATAATTGAAATATATGTTTTAGTGAAACATATTTATTGTATATTGATAATGTATTAGTTCTTTAGTCATAAAATATTTATTTATATAACTAAAATATACTCTATAATTTAGTAGTGAAAAATATTATTTAAGGTATTATTTATTATATATAAAAATATTAATTATAAATGTATTAAAGTTGGGATTGATAGCACACCATATCTCAGCAACAAACAAGCCCTACCCATAAATTATAGAGAATGATAGAAAAATAAATCTATCATATTAATAGTAATATTTTGGATTGATTATATATATGTATTACACACATAGAAGGGCTCTTTCTTACAGCTGATTGTCATATCCATGCACGTGCGAAGACGTTTGACTCGGTCTGCTCTGCTTACAATTTTTCATGGTAATGCTTAAAGATATTCTTACAAGATCCCGTTTTCTTCTCCCCATCTCTCTTCCATAAACTCACTTTCAATCCATATATCTCTCATCGCGTATGTATTTTTCTCTTTTTCAAATTTTCCTCGATTTTATTTCCTTTTTTTTCCAGTAACAGTTATTCATTCTCGGCCCGATCTGTCTCCAGAATTGCTCGTAAACGAAGAAGAAGGAGATAATTCCATTTCCACACATGTGATTCCTTCACTATTGTTTCCAATTTCCCAGAATCGTTGCCTCTTTTGGATCGTCGTAAAGAAGAACAATTGGATGTTGGAAATTGCAGTCAAGGTGTTTGATGGGCAACACATGCCGTGGATCATTGGGAGGTAATAATCCTTTACAGGGCTATTCCAAGCCCGAAGATCAGCCCAATTCGAAGCCCGCACCGCCTCCATCCCAGCCCGAGCCCGATTCTCAAGAAACCCCCAAACCAAACCAGAAAAAGGAGCCAAATTCGCCACCCAAAAAAGACAGCATCATGAGCAGGAACAGCACCAACCAAGCTTACTATGTGTTGGGTCATAAGACTGACGATATCAGAGATCATTACAATCTTGGCCACAAATTAGGGCAGGGCCAATTTGGGACAACCTATTTGTGCACCGAGATCTCCACTGGCATTGAGTACGCCTGCAAATCTATTACCAAGAGGAAGCTGATCTCGAGAGAGGACGTCGAGGATGTACGAAGGGAGATTCAGATAATGCACCATTTGGCTGGTCACAAGAACATAGTCACCATTAAAGGGGCTTATGAAGACCCCCTTTATGTCCACATTGTGATGGAGCTTTGTAATGGTGGAGAACTGTTCGATCGGATTATACAAAGGGGGCATTATAGTGAGCACAAGGCAGCTGAGCTGACCAAGATCATAGTCGGAGTTGTCGAGGCGTGCCATTCGCTTGGAGTTATGCATAGAGATCTTAAACCTGAGAATTTTTTGCTGGTTAATAGGGATGATGATTTCTCTCTTAAGGCTATCGATTTTGGGCTCTCTGTATTCTTCAAGCCAGGTGTGTTATTAGGACAGTGTGATTAATGTCTTGTTGTTCTTGATGTTGTTGTTTTTACTTCATAGATGATTTGTTTCTTCAGGTCAGATTTTCACTGATGTGGTTGGGAGCCCATACTATGTTGCTCCTGAGGTTCTTTTGAAGCATTATGGCCCACAAGCTGATGTTTGGACAGCAGGTGTCATAGTGTATATATTGCTTAGTGGGGTGCCTCCTTTCTGGGCTGGTAATAAATTTGTTTAGTTACTAGTTACTACACTATATAGACATTCATGAACTGATGATTACTGGTTTGTTCAGAAACGCAGCAGGGAATATTCGATGCTGTCTTGAAAGGACATATTGATTTCGATTCTGATCCATGGCCGGTGATATCAGAAAGTGCTAAGGATCTTATTCGGAAGATGTTGTGCATGCAACCTTCGGAGCGATTGACTGCTCATGAAGTGCTATGTATGTTTGCTTTCCTTTTACCTTATTACACTTTAATCATCATGATATGCTTGTTTTTTACTTTCTTTGTTCCAAAATGATTTTATCTATGTAAGAGAATGATAGTTCTATAGTAATAATAGTTTTTGGTGTGATTTTATCAAACTTTCTTGATCTTTTGTATGGAAACTGTACAGGTCATCCTTGGATATCTGAAAATGGTGTTGCGCCTGATAGAGCCCTCGACCCAGCTGTACTTTCTCGTCTAAAACAATTTTCTGCTATGAATAAGTTGAAGAAAATGGCATTAAGGGTATGTATTTCTTTGTTGCTGACTAACTGCAAATGCATGATATGATCTCAAAATTGAGGTAATTAAAACAAGTGAACTTGTATCTCCTGCAGGTAATAGCTGAAAGCTTGTCTGAAGAGGAGATTGCTGGCTTAAAAGAGATGTTTAAGGCCATGGACACTGATAATAGTGGAGCTATCACATTTGATGAACTCAAAGCTGGTTTGAGAAAATATGGATCCACCTTGAAGGATACAGAAATTCGCGATCTTATGGATGCGGTATGACTCATTATTGGCTCTTAGAATTTAGAATCTTGTTCAGTGCTTCAGTTATCGGTTCTTATGTTGTCATAGTTTTTGTTAATGAGGATTAAAATTGTGATTTCTTGTATTCATTATTGGCTCTTAGAATTTAGAATCTTGTTCAGTGCTTCAGTTATCGGTTCTTATGTTATCATAGGTTTTGTTAATGAGGATTAAAACTGCGATTTCTTGAATTCGTTAGTACATAGTTCCTGTATTCATGTTAATATATTGACAAGAAGGGCAAGATAAGCATGAGAAACTTTAGTTTTGGTCAGTTTCATAGGCTAGATAGAATAGCGAGAACAAAACGCTGCTTCTGCTTCTTCTTCTTCACAAAGAAGTTTTCTCATCTCAGAGAAGAAATTTGGTCCGATAGTTTCCGTGTTTGCAGGCTGATGTAGACAACAGTGGAACCATCGATTATGGTGAATTCATAGCAGCAACGATTCACTTGAATAAGCTCGAACGTGAGGAACATCTTTGGGCGGCATTCAAATATTTTGACAAGGATGGAAGTGGCTATATTACAGTCGATGAGCTTCAACAAGCTTGCATAGAACACCACATGACGGACGTCTTCCTTGAAGATATCATCAAAGAAGTTGATCAAGACAACGTAAGAAACAAATCTTAGATAGTTCTTCTCTTGTTGAAAAATCTTGGTCTTTCATCTTTTCACTAAATGGAACAATTGCTAACCTCGTTTGATATGTAATTCATAGGATGGAAGGATCGATTATGGAGAATTCGTTGCTATGATGACGAAAGGCAATGCCGGGATTGGAAGGCGAACAATGAGAAACAGCTTGAATATAAGCATGAGAGATGCTCTAGGTCTAGGAACCCTTTAGCTTCTCATCTTGAACATGTAACAGGTAGTTGCCAGCTTTTCTGCTTGTGAGTATTTTTCTAGTTTTATTACAATGGTGGAAGCGCACTTTCGAGCATATGTCAAGATCTTTGAAAATCTATCGAGACAGTGTAAAAGTGAACTCCGAAACAGAGAACATCAATCTTGATGTTGAGGTTGTTTTGTTGTATAATTACGGGGACCATAAACTTCTTTGTATTGTGTAATCTATGGATATAAGAACGTTGTAAATTGTTGAAGATGATGGTTCTGTTGAATCTATTATGGAATGTCTATTTTGCCATTATTCTTTACTGAATCTTACATAACACCATACAAGCGACATATTGAAGCATAGTAATCAATGCAAAGAAACGAGGATATCACGTTTCTGAGACATTGAGTCTGAGAAAGCTTGCATCTCGTACCTTGTCAACTTATATACAAAAGCGTGACTAAAAAGTCGAGACAAGAGTTTGACTCTTTTTCCTTTTTCTGCAAAACAAAATTGTCTTGTATTCTGTGTTTTATGCTCTGCACCTTCCAATGTGTAGGTGTCAAACTGGAGCTGCAGTTTCCCTTGCGATCACAATCTCCTGCAACATATTCGCAGTAAATATAAATACTTAAGACGAGCATGCACGATAGAACGAAAAAAATGAACCTTGAGCTCTGCGGTCGTAGAAAAGATGCACTTAGAAGTGATGGCTTGTCCTTCATCCAACAACCATCCAACCTCACACCAAGTTCCATCCTTGTCTGCAATCTTCTTCACTGAAGACCAGAGTTGCTTAGGCAGTAATACGAGCCCATCCTCATCCCTGATTGTCTTGCTTGCACATTTGCCGTTGATCTCTTGGATCATCTGTTTTGTACAACAAGATAAACAATTACATGATATTCATACATTGACTAAAACTATTATATGCAATGATAGGATGGAAAGATTACATTGTGATCAGTTTGAAAATCGGCAATGGCAGCGACACCTTGCCAGGGGCCAGAAAGCTGTGAGGCTTCGAGGGGTTTTGTGGCAGCAAATGCGGAGTCACGTATCGAGCATCCACCGAGCTGATCTCCGTTCCTGAACGGACCGTACCATTGCTCTACGAACACTCTAATGCTCGATAATTTCACCTCCGATTCATGGAGCTCAACCACCTGAATTATCCTAACACGAGACTCTTTGTTTCCAGGATCAATCAAGCAATGCTCCAACTCCATTCTGGTGTTGCTAATAGGCCACACTGCTACATAACATCCAGTGGATTGATAAGCGAAGGCTGAATCATGGGGTGGGGAAACAATCCTCTGCTCGACGGTGTACACGGTGGCGGCGTCGGCTTCACATCCGACGGTGGGGAGGAGCTTGACGTTTTTGTAGAGGACACGTGGCGAGTTGTTATTGGATTCAGCCAGAGTTGGGCACTGAGTTTGCCAATCGAACACTTTCACCTCCCATTCCCTGTAAGCCTCCGGCACTACCGACTCCGGCAGCTCCACCGCCGCCCCTTCCGCCGTGAAGTCCGCCCCAAATCCGTCCCATTCACCCGACACCTTGTCGCAAAACTCCACCCAATCTGAATACAAATTAGTCTAAATCGACGAAATCAATTGATTAGGTTAAGAAGAATCAAATAGTTGAGAATTACGTACTGGTGGTAATTGATGCTGAAGCGGCATCCTGTACGTCGGTGGCGGAGACGTGGGTGGGAGCGGTGGAAATCGGAGCAACCGCCGTGTTGAGGCGATTGAGTAGCTTATGGTTGATTGAGAATTGAAGGAGGTTCGTGGAGGAGATAGAAACTCGGCGGCAGCGGCGCTGCTGAGACGGTGGCGAGAGGATACTGGTATTGGTGGATATGGCGGCGGCCATGATATTTTGGTGATTGTAGTGAAATTTTTCAACGCTTTACTCCATTTTTCTGTTGTTTTGTTTTATATGCTGCAATGCCCCTCTATCTCCGCCACTCAATTATTCGAGAATATTCTTGTTGCTGCAATGGTTATTTTTTAATAATAGATACTATATACATTGAAATAGAATAGGCAATGTGAATGTTATACTTGAAGTATTAAGTTTATTAATGTTTGTTTTTGGAAATTTTGAAAATATTATTTCTGTTTTCAAATGTCTCTATAAATTAAATCTCTTTTGAGTGATTAATAATTATAATTTTTGTTTGAAAGTCTCATGGTTGAGAGAAAATAAAATGGTTGATATTTTTATGAGTGGAGTGTGAAGATTTTAATGAATTTATTATTAAGAAGGTGTTAATTATATCGATAGTCATATTCATTTTCTTGAACAATCTCTTTTTAGAAAGAATTTATCTCTCTATTATCTGTCTATGAAATCACTATGCTCAAGTTTATCCATAGTAAAATAAGAGAAGGTGTTACAAATAAATTTAAACATAAACGACATTTGAAAAAAAAAGAAAAAAGAAAAAAAATGATATTGTAGTCCATTCAAAATAAATATCAGTTGTTTTCAAATGTTTTTAAAGTATTAGAAAGTTTTATATTCAGGTTCACTAGTGACAAAAATTGATAAATTTTATCAATTGAAATATCTAGTCGAAATATTTACTTTAGATATTTTTTGTAAATAAAATGATGTTTCACTAATTTGTAAAAATCCTAATTAGAAACGAATGAAACTAAGTTGTAGGTGAAAATAAGCACAAAGAAAAATTAATGAATTAAACAAGAAATATTCCAACCTTAACCTAGGCTAGGTCCTTCAAATCAACTTCAATAAGTCCTATTGTGAGTTCAATAAAAAATCTTACCTAAATTAGTGACCATTTGAAACATTCATTAATTTCAAGACAATGACACATTTCTGAAGGGGGAAATTGCCCAAATTAACCATTTTGGTATAAATTAAATCTATTTTATTCATAAATATAATTTTATATCCTAATATACCCAAAAATATAAGTAATTGTACCAAAATACTCATTTTGTAAATAAAGTCAACTAATGCTTTGAGTAGCCGTCCATGTGCAATAATTATTCAATTATCATGTGCATGTCTCCCTCCCCCTCCCACCACCTGTCAAGCCCATTTTAGTGATAGTGTAATACCCCTTCCCCCTATAATGACATATATGACAAAATATGTTTGCACAATTTACTGTTAGTACAGAAGTGAATTTATTTCGATCGATTCTATATAAGCAGTTGAAGTCGAAAAAACATTCGAACTCATATAAGTATTTTCTATATTTTTGATTGTCGATTAGAACTTGGAAGCTGAAGATATTTTCGTGTTAAAAAATTTTAAAGGTATGTTACGAGTCTGTAAATATTATCACATAACATTATATTAAATCGTACATAATTATTAATTTTCGTGTTTAATTGAATTGTGTAGTTGTGATATTTATTTAATTTAATGCTTTGTGACATTAATTTTCGTGTTTACTTGAATTGTATAGTTAGATACGTTTTATTTTCGTACACGAAAATAGTTAAATTTAGCATATACGAAAATAGTTAAAATTTATCATACACGAAAATAATATTATCCACGAAAATATTATCCACGAAAACATAATTCACGAAAATTGTAAAAAAACATAATTCACGAAAATTCGAAAAATATAATTGTACACGAAAATTCTGAAAAAATATAGTGCACAAAAATTCGAAAAATATATTATCCACGAAAATTCTAAAAAAACATAGTTCACGAAAATTCGAAAATTTTAAGAAATCGCCATATTTCAATACACCCATTAACTAAAAGACATTTGATAATTTGGATAAAATTGAGTGGGTACCATAAGTCAAATTGAGTGGTTATCGTCATTTTATGAGATTACTATTACTTCCGATATGGAAATTATAAATTATTGTAGCAAAATAATTGTCTTAATTATATATATTGGTCTTAATTGTCTTCATTATCGCAATTTTGTAATTTTCAAAGATTTTGTATAGGGTAATTTTCGTCAATTTTCGAGCACGTTTATTTCGGTCATTTTTTTCCTTTACGAAAATTTCCTATTTTGCGTGTACGAAGATTTCCTAATTTTCGGGAGTGGGGAATTCAAAATTTTCGCGCACGAAAATTTACCTAAATTTCGTACTAGAAAATTACCGTCATTTTTATCATTCACAAAAATTAGAAAATTTTCGTGAGCTCAAATTTTAGATTTTTCATGCACGAAAATTAGCCTAAATTTTGTACACGAAAATTACTGTCATTTTTATCACTCACGAATTTTTTTTAGCATTCACGAAAATTAGCCTAAATTTCGTACACGAGAATTTACCGTCTTTTTTATCATTCACGAAAATGTTTTAGCATTCACGATTTTTTTTTCTCATTCACGAAAATTATAGAATTTTCGTGCATAATTTTCGTGTCTTATTTTCGCACTGATTTTTCGTGCCTAATTTTCGTGAAAAAAATTTCGTGAGTTCAAATTACTTCATAATGCATATTATCTACTGCATAATTAAATCAAATAAAATCAATTCCAACACTAAACCATTTCGAAATTCCAACACTAAACAATTCCAACACTAAACATATTAGCTACTGCATAATGCATATTATAATATCAATTCCAACACTATTTCATGAACAAAATTAAATCAAATAAAATCATCTACTGCATAAAATCATCAACATCACCTACTGCATATTTTCGTGTATATCTATCATCAATATCATCACTAAACAATTTCGAAACTCAACAATTGATTAAAACTTACCTCTTCAGCCATCGTTCGTACACGAAAATAGCTCCCCAAATCTATCGCTGTTTCACCGCCAATCTGCCTCCGATTCGCCTCCGCTGCCGGCCAAAGTCTTCCGACGAACGTTGTCCAACTTAGGGGCTTTTTTCCAGAGAGTGTGTATCCAAATCCCACGAAATATTCAAGATAAATTGGAGAGACTATTTTACACGAAAATGGCAGTATAGTTGTGAGCAAATTTTACACGAAAATGGCAGTATAGTTGTGGGCAATGTTTTAGGTGAAGAAGAAGAAATTGTTGATGAAGAAGTGCGGCGACCACTTTTGGAAAAATTAAGGCAATTCTCATTATGAAATTAGGTTAAATTTTGTGCACATCAATGCTTGTGGGGCCCGTATATACCAATGTCAACTTGACTTTGACTATAAAATGGATATTTCGGTATAATTGCTTATATTTTTTAGTATATTAGGGTGTAAAACTATATTTATGAGTAATATCGGTTTAAATTATAGTAAAGTGGTTAATTAGGGGGGGGGGGTGGAATACTATACAAGCTTAAGTGGATATTTTTGTAGTGTTTTTTTTGACTAAAGATGAAGAGTGTTTTGATACATATGCTGCTTGTTCATAGGCCATTTATTAGATCTTGCCAGCTATAACATAGCAGTGTGAGTGTGTTTTTTTTGTGGTGAATGAAACATGTTGAGATGAGAGAAAAGAATGGCAATGGACATAATTAATTGCCAAATCACCCTCAAGTTGATGACCTGTCATTATTCTCTAACCTACATTTTTTATTAATTCTATAATATTATTAGTGACATATGCCTCTCAATATGACTTCTACCCCATTCCAATTATGAAAACCATGTGCTTCCTTTTCTTTTCTTTTTATTTTCATTATTAGTTCTGCTTTTATGTAAATATAAAACTGATTTACACTTTAAATCAATCTCTAAGCCTCTGTTAATTTTATAATCTGTTATTTTTTATTTATGTATTTATTTTATAATTTTAATTTTTTTTATACTTTGTTTTTTAATTCATCTATTTCCAATTTGTTGAGTCATGACTCATTTACCTTTTTTTTTTCCTCTGAACTTTTACTTCTTTTTAGGGAGCAAAACAAAAAAGAATAAAAGAAAGTACAAGGTAAACAATGAATAAAATAAAATACAAGAGTAAGAATGTAAATATAAATACTTATAAAAAAAATTGAAAATACAAAAAGACTTTTGAGACAAAAAATACTACAAAACTTGTGTGAAGATTATCACAATTTACATCTTTATAAATTGAGTACCACTTCATCTACGGGGCTCGTGATAGTTACTTCTTGTATTAAATAGTAATCATATTGTCACATTTTAATTGATTAGAACGTATTTTCAAGTTTATTGTATTTTCAAGTTTATTCAGATAAAACTTTTTATTATATTATTACATATATATATGTATAAATTGAAATTATATAGTTTTCGTTTGCATAAATTTGGTAAGGACCAAAGTGAAACAAAATTGAAAATCTAGACCCAATTGATAAAATATAAAAGTGGAAGAGCTAAATATGTAATTATTCCCTTTATGTTAAGTCTTAGACTCTTAGCAACATGCACCACATAATAATATATCCTTCCCTGTATTGATGGAGAAATAGCTCACCGACACTTGTCACACATTCAATGAACTTCTAATTGTGGGGAGGGGCGGCGGGCAAATGTAAGCTACCTTTCAATTTGACCTAATTTTAACAATTCATTCAAATTGCTCTTCTGTTCATGATTTTTTGAGAGAGATTAATACTAAATTTGCAGAAATTGATTAATATAAGTAAATAGGCATTTTACAATTTAGTGGTGCTCTCCAAAATTCAACGGATTACAAACCAAACTAGAAAATTAATGAAACAATATTCATGTAAAAAAGAATAATATCATACAAATTCATATAATAATAATATAATAATGACAATATTATACTGGCTAGCTAGTAGAGATATATGAATCACACGCGGGCAGGCAGGCAGGCACAATTGAAGATACTGATTGACGAATTACTTCCAATTTACGCGAGATTATTACCATGTATGGATGGATCAGTGGATGTAGGATGCGGATTTTCCGTTGTCGAAGTTCTTAGAGTAGTTGAGGGAATCGTACCGGAAGGTTTGGGGGAGACCGACATTGTCGGCGCCGCCGAGCTTGCGGCGGAGCTGGGTGGTGACTTTGCAGAAGACGTGGCGCCAGGTGCCCTTGCTGTGTGTGCCGAGAGCGGCGGTTTCTTCTTCGTTCATTTCGAGATCTGAGGCGAAGGTAGGTTTCCGAGAGAGGATCCATCCCCATCCCCAGTCCCACCACTTCCTGATTGAACTGCCGGCGTAGTCCGTCATAGACTTGGAGCGGCGTAAGGTCGCCCATGCGGCGGCCGGTGGCGCCTGGATCTTGAGGTTGAGAGAGAGAGACGAAAGCCTCCGCCGGATCCCCGCCGTCTCCTGGCCGGTAGTGGTCGTCGTCGTCGTTGATTGGGTAAATGAAAGCGGAAGAGATTGCTTGCGCTGCAAGTGGAAAACGGAGCTCATGATCGATATTCCGATCGTGAATGGAGTTCGATCCGATTAACTGGTTGCTTGTTGAACGAAGATGAAAGAGGAGAGAAAATGAGAATGAGAGAGAGAGAGAGAGAGGATGTTAATGTTGTTAATGTTCACAGCTGCGTTTACAGGCTGTTATATTCGGCTTTCCAAGGTTACATCCAACGCTGCTATGCTGCCTTCCTTTCTTCTTTTTATTTACTTTTATTATTTTCCTTTTTCATTTTTCTTCAAATTAACACCACATCATCATCATCATCATCATATATATCATATTATTTTTATTTTACATATCACATGCTATTTCTTTCCTTTTCTTTGACCTTTTGAGAGAACAATACTTTTTAACTAGTTAACATACATTTTTATATAATATTTAAAAAAAATAAAACTCTAGACTTTATCTTTGATAAAATCTAAAGAGAGAAATATGAGTTGATTAATGTGAAATCATCTGATAAATTTATTTTATATAAAATAGGTCAATCAGCGATTCATAACAAAATATAGATAATTGACGGTAAAAATATATCAAATCATGGATTGTGAGGTTTCATTTCGTGAAATTATATTTATAAAACAATCTCGATATGAGTTGATGTATACTTTAATTTTTTCCTCAATTGCAGGAAAGTGTTTGAATATTAATATTCATTATTCTCCAAAGAGATGAGTATATAATTAAAGAATCTTGACTGCGTTATTGGTGCATGTAAGCTGCCATGCTAACTGTTCTATTGTCTTGTCTCTATAGTCTCTATACCCTTTTTGAAGAACCGTCTTTAGTCTTAGTCTATAGTCTATACTAATACTCGTTTTATACAACAATAATTAGATAATAATAAAAGTAGGTGATGGAGAATTTACCAGAGAGGATAAATGATTAATCATGGTATGATTCTACATTATAATAATCGATTGTTATGGAAATTCTATAGGAAAACTTCTATTTTGCCTTTATATTTGACATTATATTCAAAACAATTAACTTATGCCACATGTATAAAAGGACATGATCATATGTTCAAATATAGCAATCAATAGTCGGACCCTTTCATAAATAGTCGAACTTAATATATTTTAGGAAAACAATCAAACAAATTCAAACAATTGAATTATTAAAAAAAAAAAAATATATATATATATATATATATATATATAAAATAAAAATAAAAAAGGAAAAAAAGATGACGTGTGGAAACTGGAAATTTGGGGTTGACATAGTGTCTGCCGACACTAGCCATGTAAAGCCCATGTTACTCAAGTAGAGATTCATGTATATTTTTTTTAATGAAATTGGTATTTTATATAAGTTATTAATTTCACATATTTCAGAAAATATACTTCATATAAATGATTAAATCTCCACGTAGAAGTAGTAAGATATACCACATTACCATGTGGACATTACGGAATAAATACTAAAATAAGAGAGAATAAAAGGAAATATTCTCTATGCATATTCCTCCTGCATCAAGAGAGTGTTTGCCTAACCTTATTTTAAAATAAATTATAAATTCTTATATCTTATAAACTGTTTCGAGAGTCTGTAAGATGTTAGATTTCATATTAATGATGTTATTTTAAGTATTTAGATAAGATAAAACATTTGAGCTTTTAAGATATTATTAGTGGTGTGTTTAGAATTAATCAATTTTGAAGAACCATGTAAAATAAGATCTTGTTTCCAGTTGAAGGTTCCTACTTTTTAAAAGGACCTTATAGATTCCAAGAATATTTATCTTTTGAGCAAAATAAATATTACATTTGAGAGATTTATAAGATATTTTGAGGAGTTTATAAGCTTAGAAGAACACCCTTTTAAGCTATCGTAATTGTCTATTAATTATTTGCTTCTTTCTTATATGATGCATGCATCGTATTCATTTAAAGCAAATTGCTCTAAAAGTTATAAGACTCAGTCATATTATATCCATATTAAAATAAAAAAGATTTTTTCCATCACAACTCAAGTTATTTAATTATTAGTTGCATTATTATTAACTTCATTATTATGAAACACGAATTTCATTTCCGTAAACAAATCAATCTATAACCCATGACTCACAAATTAAAGACTAACTCATGAAAATATAAATTTTAGTATTAACCACACATACATTATTATAAAGAATTTTCATCAACCCATAAATTTGTGTACCCATAATCATAATGACTAAATTTATTTGGTCATGTTTACAAGTAAAATAAGATATATAAATAGATACTCTTCAATTATAAACATTCCAGATGGAAGTTTGATTGAACTAATTAACCATGTATAATTTAACATTTATTGCCAAAAGAATCTGTAGAAACTAACATATCAGTACAACAAAAAACCAGCTGACCAGTCCAAATATTCGTACAGACAGTCAAGTCCTGAAATCTTTTTTCCTCAGATGTAATATTTCTAGTTAAATTGATCTTGTAACAAGAATTGGGGCTATAGAAGACTGAATCGATATACTGTACATTGACAAAATTCACCTACATTACTATGGGACCTATACATGTTTGAAATATGTTGCCTAGAACTCGTTGAACTTCCAGTGAACTATGTTCGCTTCGCACAAGATCTACGAACAAGGGAAACAACTGTGAAACATGTCTCTTGAAACGATCTCTTCCTAAACTACTCAAAATCCGCATCACTGACAGAACTAAAGGAGTACGAGCAGCCAACTCCTCCTTCTTGGCTGAGCCTAACGGAAGAATACAGTGCACAGCCCGTTTATTGGTGGCTTTCTGAGAGCCGTATTCAAATCCACTACATTCAAGGTAAATCTGCAAGATTTGCTTGCATACTGACACAAGCTCGACTTCAACATTATTCTCCTCCGACAAAGATGGACTGTTCTTGAGTAGATCATGCAGAAAGTTAACATATACCTTGTAAGACTCATTTTCAAAAGATACCAGGGGTGGATCTGAGATCTCCAGGGTAGAGCATATTTTGTTTAACTTGAGGAGTAATGTGGTTTGCGAGTTCAGTTCATGGGAGTGAGATGATATTGATGAGAAGAGCTCGAGAAGTATGATGACAGTATTTGCAGGCAAGGACTGCCAATGCGTCTTGTAAAGATGCGTTGCAACCTGTGAGAAAAGAGAGAGAGAGATCAGCTGGGAATTATAGGAATTGTGAAATTCAACCTGATTTAGTTAAAGCCACAATTAAACGTGTAATTTCTTGATGCTCATTCTCAATATAATCTTGAAATATCTGGATCAACTACATAAAGGTAATCTGACATTAAAATAAGATTTAAGAATTATTTCATAGAAGACTAGAATAAGAGTCCTCTTCTTGAATGTAGGGATTTATTTGATTTCTATGAAATTATTGTGAATATTGTCATAGATCATTCTGTAGACCCAAAATGAACAAAGATAAAGGGGCTGAGAGGTATAATATGATGTGTTTGGCACATCGAATGAATCAGAGAGAGAGAGAGATGAAGAAAGGAAAACCTGTACAATAAGTAGCTGTACAGCTATATGGGTTTTCATCCTTGAAACAATATATGCCACAGCTTGCAGGTTGTCGTCCTCAGAACCATCATTAATTACTCCATGACCAGTAGAGGATTCCATTTCCTTATTGGTCTGAGTAACATCAGGCACCTCAATGCTGTCCATGGTTTTCAAGAGCTTTACAAAACCAGGCAAACTGGTCTCAGCAGCCTCTTTTAAACAAAGAAAGATATCTTGCCATTCCTCTTCTGATAGTTTGCACCCCAAATCAGCAGCCAAACGCATCAAAGCAGCCACCCCTGCGCTTGAAGGACCCTGACCTGGACTTTTTATAAACCCCACCAATATAGATACTACTCCATGCAGTTGGGGCCTTACCAAGTCAAAGAAATGGATAAATAAATCAACAAGACACTCTGCTGCCACTACAGAACTTTCAGAGTCCCATATGTTCCCATCAGGATGTAATGGTGCAGATTCCTCCTCCTTTTGTGTCTCTTTACCATCAACAGTCAATTTGAATATTGGAAAGATTGCGCAATTGAAAACATTACCCCAGAATGAGTGTGAAAATAGCTGACCGTGGTCCTTCAGAATATTAAAGAGAACCTCCAGAGCACTCTTTCTGATGGCTGCTCTTGGATCTGAGGTCAACTTTGATAGCCCTGAAATAGAATTAAAAATAATGATCAAGTCCTAAATAGCAAGGTGGAACTAATGCAGTAAACTTATAATCCACCAACAGAGTGAGGATGCTTATTAGGTGATATCAAGAGAGATGCAATAGATGATGGATGGATGGACCTCCACAAGAATGATTCTCAAATAAAATAAAATACCTGACAGCAAAGGAACCCAGAAACATGTATAGTCATCCTTATCTATGGATGTTTGACCATCCAAAGCATTGTCCTTGGCTGATGGAATGCATGCATCATCCTCCCTACTTTTTTCACTACAAATAAGTCCACCGTCTGCAAGTTTGACAGCACAGAACCGGAGAAAAGCAATAGCATTGAGGCTAACATCACTGTTGAATCTACTATTTGTGAATGTGATGAGGCACTTAACACAATCAGTAAAAGTCAAAGCTTCTGTCTCAGTTATGTAGGGGAAATATTCCCGCACTATTTTCTCCATTGTTTCAAAGGCCAACAAGACTATGCTTTTCCTTTCGTCAGCTGCAGCTGCTGTGAAAACCTGAAAAGCAAATTTTCAAAGACTGAACTTCAAAAGAGGATTGACAGAAGATGTTCTAAAAAAACAACTTGAAATGTTGAAGAAATTAAGAAATTTCATCATTGAGCAATCACCAAAATATGCATCTTAATGCAACCATCAGCTATCTCACAGTACTAGAATTTCAAGATAAAGCCACACTGGCAGCTGACATGAGACTTAAACACAGACTTTAATGGCAGTTCCTGATCTAAACTAACTGAAAATCATGAGAAAGCTTAGAATCCATGTTACAAAGAGCACAGACAAAGCAAATCTAATTCCAAAATCAAAGAGGCTGGAAGAAGGGATAGGTAGACAATAATTCAATTCACTAATCATGAAATGGACAAAAAAAGACCACTTATGCAGAGGAGAAATAATTACAGGAATTGTCAGAAGATCTAAAAAAAAAAAAGCACCAAATGCCTGACGCACACTATCAAAGATCACTGTCATTTCCCTCAGGATATCAACACCACAATATGAACAAGTGGTATCCCAATATACTTTTTAAGAAAATCCAAGATTCCTATCAACAAGCTACAGAACCAGTTCATAGATGCCAGCACATGATCCCAGGCACAATAAAGAAGCTAGCCACAATATTAATGATCTCTTTGTTCCAAATTGCAGATAAAATGAACGTTTCTTGGTAATGCATGAATTTTATCAGCGGTGAGAATTAACAGAGTGAGTAAGAGTAAGAAGCTCCAAGTAGTGGCCACAGTTCAGATGGCGGCAGCATTGTTTTTCTAAGAACTATATTATACTTTTCTTAACCAGTCAGATGCAGCCTAGTGGTTGAGTGCTGCTATTATTCTCTCAATCAAACTTTAGAAGTTAATTTTTCACCGTCACACTTCCATATTTCACAAAGGATAAAATATATATAGATACACACACACTAACCCTATTTTCTTTTCCTGGTCAAAAATTTCCATTTTCTCACCATCTTTCCTTAAGAGGTTAGTTAAACAGCCTAGCCACAGGTTCATAGTTTAATGAGTTACTGGCCAGGATGGTCAAGTTTCAAAAACACTTTTTTGCATTAATTACTAGTGCCTTGGTCGGAATAGTGAAGGTGTAGGTTGTAGTGAAGCAAGTCCAGCAATAAATGGTGATGGTTGTCTAGCATCTGCAACCTAGCATGGTAATGTTACTAGGGTGAGACTGTTTGCGTTCCATTAAAGTGATTTTGACTCATGTGGATACTGTGATATTTGCATTATTTGACTGAGCATCAACAGTGATCCTGCAGTATTGGTGGAGCAAGGGAGTTCCAAATGCTAGCTTGAACTTCCTTGTATAAGACAAACACACTTGAAAAAGAAAGTAACCATTGCTAAATTTGAAAAGAAAATTTACCATGAAAACACTCTTCCATCCAGATTTTATGTTATTGACCCGACTGAGGACCATTTGTGAGATACATCGAACAATTAACTCTCTGATCTCAGTTGAACTGCTCTTCTGCATCACAACTGCAAAGGGCCTCAAAAATTCATTTTGGAAATTGTAGTTTGCCAGTTCTTCTCGTTCTAGGAATTTCATAGAAAGTTGCCGCAGTGAGTCCATAACAAAGATTGCAACAGAGAGATTTTCTGACAGACCAACTGCCACAAAAAACTCGGAAAGGACGCTCCATATCCGAGACCACACTAGTCTAATGCGATTCATGTTATAATGCCTGCAAAAAAAAGTGCCATCAAAAGGTTTTATTCCCCATTCCAAATATCTCGAGGGCAAAAGGTAAGTTTGGATCATCACTTCTATTCAGGAAAGAATCTTACGCAACTTCCACGATTTTCGTGAGGCTAAACACACGTGGATCGGTTGGAGACTGCAATTCTGACATGGAGACTTTGCATAGTGCTGTTACAAAAGCCACAATTGCCTCACTGTTCAACCTTTGGCTATGAGCAAAAATGTGATTTAATTCAAAATTTCCTATTTGATCAAGCAAATACAAGTTTGAAATGAAATTATTGATCTGCTCTGGAGTAACAAGCCCATGAGAGTTGACTCCAACGGAGGTGCTATCGTAAGAGCCCCCTCGAACAACTGCCATTACAGCTGGATTCTGGAGCGTTCCCTTTCTCTTCAAAGATGGATAACTCGCATGTCTCTCTTCAGACTCAGAATTAGATGTATTAAGAAAGGATGAATCAGAAGGTGCTCCCTCTCCCAAGAGCTGCAGATTCTCAAACCGGGATAAACATGTCAAAATATGTTCCCATGCTTCGTGAAGGTAGTTTCCATCTTCAATAGCAATTGATATGATAGCCTGCCAAAGCAACATAATTTTTCCCCTAATCACTTCCATAGAAAACAAAATCTTATCCCAAAATAAAAATATAAAATTGTGAACACCCCAATACAAGTAACTCTCTAATCAAAAGTTCTTCAACAAATGTGAAACCAAACATCAATAGTTTATATCTCATGGAAGTGATGCATTCAAGCATGCAGAGATGTATAGTACATGTACAAATGTTCTTGCATGAGTGGTTTGTCCATTAACCAAGACCAGAAATGAGAAACCGACAAGTACCTTGACAGCATCTACATTTTTTTGCTTCATATCTGCAGCACAATGGAGGTAAGTAAACTTTGCCACAGTGGTTACAAAAGCATCCCTCTGGGTTTGCATACCCATTATTGCTGTAATATGTACAGCATGTCGAAATCCCTGCAAGCACTGAGAAGTAGCTTCCTTGTCATCACTCTGGTCCAGAGTAACGCTAAATGCAGCAAGCATTGGGCCCCAGCAAACTTCTACCATGAACCTCAATATTGCAGGATCTGATACAGCATAATAAACAACTCTGCAGCAGGAAAAGTAAAGGTTTAAGGGCAAATGTTCAAAGTGGTTGGCAACCATTGAACCAAAACATAATCGTTACTTAGCAATTCTGATACTTAGAAGATAGTCCAACCCTAACAGCATGCATCAAATAACTGTTTCCCAATGATATACATCCATGTAGGCATTTTCCCATTCCAGGTAGAAGATACTGAATCTAAATAAAAGTTAACAAAATCAAGTAAAGAAAAGAACTAGTAAACCTGTGGAAGATGAATCTTACTCGGATTTTGAAGATTTTGCTTTAAACTGCTCTTGGATATGCTTTAACAGATATCCATTAGCACCCAATGGTTTTTCTTCTGTTTGCTTCCAGACTAGATTGAGTATGCCATCAAAGCCCAGCAGTTTATTCAGGCTGTTTACTTGCTTGCTTTGGGGAGCAGAAGGGGTGGCGTTCATTTTAATCTCGTTTTTCACAATTTGATCATACAGAGGGCCCAAGTAACTTTCAGGTAGGTCCTTGCCATCATCTATCCCTCGGTTATTCCGGATGAAATCAGCCTTGCTCATCTTAAGAGTCAAAATCCAATACCAACATAAGTCAGAAGGAGCCCCACTGAGAAAAACCACAGAAAAGTTAAAAGAGTATTAGAAAAGCACCTTATCCTTTACCATACTATTATGGGCATCAGTGTTGAGCATTATCACTGAGTAAGCAAGGACATAAGCTGTATCTGCACTGGTAAATGAGTTCGGATTGCATTTACAATAGCGTTCTGCAAATTTTTCCATGATTCGGTCAATCTTTTGTGCTTCCCCAGGTAACCTAAATCCTCTCAAAAAGAATCTGATTGCTTCACCAAAGCCCATGTTCTCAAAGTTGAATGAATCTACATATGCGTGCATAACTTTCATAGGAAATTCCTCTCTTTCACCAAAATAATCGCCAAGCATACTTTCATTCAAGCCAGAAGTACTTTTCAGAAACAAAGCCACTTCTTCAGGGGAGCCACCAACTTTTTTGGAGCTTATAAAGAACTCAATTCCTTTTGAAGGTTTTCTATTGAACAGTGCAATACCTTTCTGCATTTATTCCATTGACGTAATTATTAAAGTATTCCAGAACTTCAGAGTTCCACAAAAATGAAAGACTGAAGAGTATTACAGAATTAGGCAATTAATATACAAATAAACTTTCATTACATTCATCATGCAATTAAATCCTCATGGTATGCTACCATTAAGTAATGATTCAAACTTTGAAAGAATTCTAGAGGAAAAAGATAAATCACTTGAACAGTATTTATAAGCAAACCTGAATTTCTAATTTATAAGCTCTACGCTGCTCCAGTACCGCAGCATCAGAAATTCCAGAATTTGCTTCTGGATGCGGCTCATAATCAGCATTGTGTGCATCATCAATGAGGTAACTAGGGCTCTCAGTCAAGTTTTCATGATCAGAAGGCTTTGTTTGATTAGATTCTCCAACTTTCAGCTGCTGGTCCATCCAAGATCCCATTGATTTGATGATCCTAACCAGACACTTAACTGATTCGTGACGAAATGTCATATCTTGGGCAGGAGATAAAGAGGTGTCGGAACCAGGTGGAGGGCCTAGAGCAGTTTTCAGAAGGCCATTGACAGTCCTGCAAATATCTGAGGGAATTATAGGTGTTTCATTACAGTTTATAGAACAAAGCAAGAAGGTTATTGACAGTCCTGCATTGTCCATGATCATGTTCAAGAGCCTGTTAATTCAATGTGGATTAGGAATAGACATGGAAATGAAAGTAGTGGCCTTTGGTGACTAAGTTGGATTCACTAAATCACCTAGGCTAATTCAATAATGTACAAATGTCAGCCAATGACTAATGGAAACACCATAACTACTTAGTAAACTTTTTGATGAGACATTCCATAATTGAGGAAGGAAGAGATTATCCAAAGTTTGCATGTGTCCCACTGCCCCTTAAAAAGGTTTTGACTTTCATTTGCAGTGAAGATACTATTGATCCTTCCTATATTTAACACTTCATCAATAATTCTTTCATATCATATCTCAAAGTAAACGAGCTCTAAAAGTGTGTTTGTTGCTGACAATCATACTAACCAAACAGCTAGCTGCTATAATAATAGACAAAACTTTAACAGAAGATGGTACAACCTCAGTGGAAGTACACAGGTTCAAATGATATTCAAGTAGAGGGATTTAATCATAACAAATACTTTGAGGAAAAAGAAGTCAGGATCTAATAATCCGTACCTCTCAAATATGTTTGGAGCCTCCACATCACAGTCATAGTTGACAAAAATATCAATAACGATCTGCGAATCCTGAGAGATCTTCTCCAGTAAGCTCAATACAGTCATCTTCTGCAAGAAACTAGGTTGAAGCACATTCTCCAGTACCCGAAGAATCAGCATTGGATAAAATATTCCAATCTCTGATTTCAATCCAGATCTAAATTTCGACAGTAAGTTCCAAAATATTGAACAAAGAAGTTGAAAAATAGTCATAACTGATAGTGCACTGTTCTTCAACAATGACAAGCACAGATATTGCTTGACCGCACTAAGAAACCTGTTAAGAGAAGAACAGATTGACTATTAGATGGATACACCATTCTCCACATTTATATCAATGAGAAAAGCACAAAAATAATCAATAATCAATAATCAAGACCATAAACATGCAAGTCCAAATGCCTTAACTTTAATCAGTTGTTTCACATTGCACTGGAAGTACGTATTCAGTTTACAAAAGGGTAATTTTTGCAGGGCGTCTTAAGGACATCAGGATGAAACTGAATAGTTATTCTCATCACCTCAACGTTTAGAAAGCAGACATCTGGCGCAGAGACTCAGCCCCATACTCCATTTTAATAATTTAACCTTCATTATGCAGTATACATATTATGATCCATCTATATGTTATTTACACCATGAACCGCAACCTAATCAAGAAAGATTTCACCCTCTTTGCAGGAGCATTAATCTTACATTTATCTAAAGATATAATACACACATGTTCAAGATCTTTCTGTTCAGTTAACCAACAACGTTTACACAAGACATTCTACTCGATCACACTTCCATCAAACACATGCTCTATAAGTTGATCCAGCTGTGAATAGTAAGTGCTTACCTCTCATTGGTACGCCATATTTGACCTGCATTGCCCATGATCACGTTCAAGAGCTCCAACGAGAGAACTTTTCCCCTCAAAAGAATCTGATCATCAGTATTCTCCTGCGACGAAAATTTCATGGATAATTTGCATAAATTCTTGTACAGCGTAAAACCATCCTCCCTAATCTTACTGTAGCCACTCAAATCAGCAGTAGCCTCATCAACAGATTTAACAGACTCTTCATTGGGTTTTTCTTCAGAACACTTGGAACCATTTTGCAGATCCACGGACAAGTTTACATGAGGAGGGATGTCCTTATCATTAGCCTCCACGATTTCATTGATGAAGGTTTGAGCGAAATGTATAGAACTCCCTTCATTAAGATTTCTATCAGCAAACTCCAGCAATTCAAAAACAGACACATTATTGAAATCAACAACCATGGAATTCTCCTCCACCCTGGTGAAAATAATGATCATCATCTGTGCAAGAACAGACTTGGCACAGATCTGATTGGTACCACTGTGACCACCCAAGTACACATTATAGCAGGATCTCACAATATAGATTAGGCAATCTCCCCGGATGTAGATGCAGGGGGATCGCACAGCAGCGAGCAGAGCCTTGAGCACCGCGAGCTCAATAGCCTCGTCGCCCAGGGCAGCACATTTGCAGATTGAGTCAATCAGGCGGTAGATAATAGAGGAATCTTCCTTGATTTCGCAGCCGCGAATGAGGCCGAAAGAAAAGAGTCGAAACGCAGAGTCAAGAGCAGGCTCGAGAACCTTAGCGGAGCCGGATTCAAGCGCCATGATGAGGGGTTGAAGCAACAAATCGGCATCGGCAGAAGACAAGCCGTAGAGAGGGGAGCAGGAGGAGGGATCGGAAGGATCATCAGCGAGAGTCTCGAGCTTGTCAATGGCGGATTTACAGGCGGAAACGAGTTGTGTGTGTTTCCTCCATGCGACATTCTTGATTATCTTGTCCAGTGAAGGCCCAAGCACCCACCCACAGCGGGACGCCCCACCTAGGGTTTGCGACGCAGACATCTTCCTCTCTCTCTCCCTTCAAACACATTCAGCCATCGCCGGAGTAATAAATAAGCAAATTTCAAATCAAAATCGGATCGATTTCAGTCAGCATCTCTGCAAACATGGATGAATTAGAGATGGCAGACCGACACACGCCATCGCTGTCGTTCAAAATCGGTAGTGATTCAGTGCTTCATCACTTAAATCGGATCCCGCGTGACATAGGAACCAAACTTAACCAAAAATTAAATATGATTTGGAAACACAATCGTTCATATCCAACCCCAATATATATTTTCTATGTCGTTTTATATGTATTTTGTGTGTCGTTTTATAATATACATATTTACATATTTATTTATATTATAATTGTGATTAATTACATAAAAAAATGGGTTTTCATTTAGTAACATAAACTTTGTGCGTTAAGTCGTTAACATTAACATATTAATTCGACACATGAGCAAACATTTCATGATCAAATAATTGTTTGGAGTTTAGAGTGTTTCCATCATTTTAATTGAGTTCAAAATATATTGTTGATGACTATGATGAAATACATTCATGAGTTGAATCCACGTGATTGATTTTCTAATGTAACAAGATTCAAGTTATCTGAACTTATAGATTTAAAATTAAATCAGTTTTTCCTATATAGTACACACCCTCGTTAACATGAAAAATGTTGAATTCATCCATTTCAGATAGTAACTTCATAAATATCCCCATAAAAATTTTGGGATATTTTCTAGGTTTTTTCAAATCTTTGTTTCTTTACGAAAAATAAAGTAGTATGTGTTGTCTTTCATATGCTTAAGTTTCACCCCAATTTTGATCATGTGGAGTTAGCTACATTCGTTGCACAAAAACATATTGGACTATGTTAAGAGTTAGAATCTTTCATATATACTAAATAATAACCATCAAATGACACATGTTACTCTCTCATCAATTTGGTTTCCCTCTCAAACTAAAATCTCAATTAAATTATTTAATGTTAAACTAAATAAATTATTAACTATTAAATTATTATTTTCAATCAATTCACTAATTTATCTTAATTGCAAAAATACATATAAATTTAAAATGCATTTTGTAAAATTCTATTATGTATTAAAGATTAAAAAAATTCATACAGAATAAGAAAATATGTATATAAATTGACATTACAAATACTCTATAGGTCATGTGATTATAAAATATTTAAAAAAAAAATACTAACATCAATAAATTAATTTTTTTTTGCCTGCTAATATTAATACATAAAAGAATAATACTAATAAAAAACATGATATTAGTTTATGTTAATACAAATTTATGTAAAAAAAATCTAAATATATTGTATTTTATGGCTTATCATTACATTGAGTTTTGATTTTAATTTAATTTTAAAATATATTTAGTTAAAGTGTGTGTATTCTTGAAAAAAATCTTAAAAATCTTTAATAAAATGGTAAAACATTATTGGCTAAAAAACTTTTTTGATAAGTACTATAAAGACATATCTTTTATATAAATCAAATTTGTTTTCCAAATTACTATATTTTTTTGCTCAAAATGTATTACATTTTATATTATTTTCTCAAAAATATTTATTTTGATAAATCTTATGTATCACATTGAGTTTGTATAGATCGGAAAAAAAAATGTTACATACAACAGTTGTATCCCCACAAGTTAACTTTTAGATACTACAAGAATTAAGCATTGAATTTGTAGAATTCATGTCAATGTCGATATTCTAAAACCGTGCACATATCTTCTGTATGATGAAAATTTGTGAATTCATCAATTTACCAAATCGACTTTCCAAACCCTTTTAAGAACTTTTAGAACTTTATTTTTTTATGGGAACTATAGTCAAATGCAGCCTTTGTTTTAATCCAATTCAAAATTTGTAGAGTCTGCTACAGTGGATGTACAAAAACCTATTTTCGACTTTATTATTTATTTTGGTTTTATTGATGTTAAAATTGATAAGGAACGTAACCTTATGTTGGTTTTCCAAGTACAACAAGAAGATTATTCATAAAATTTCAATACATAAGAGTTCAAACATTCTATTGAACTAGAAAACTAGAAATCTAGCCATGAATCATAAGTAAACAAAAAATACAAGCAAGCATATGATAAACAAGAAAAACAACCATAGAGGTGCTTGAAACTAAAAAAAAAAGGATTAAGTAAAAAATATAAAAAATGCATCACAATTAAACGAGTTAAAAATACATCTCATCAAATTAAACTGCACATCTTTTTCTACTCAATTGGCTATAGAGTCTGTGTTAACTTTCATAAACTCAACATAAGTCTTACACAACATCTACTCTTATTATAATTATCAAATTTACATAAGCAAATTTCTTTAATTACCTTCAGATTTAGTCCTTCAAAATTAAATAAAATTGCAAAGTAAAAAAAATAAAGTTTTCATATTCTATCTTTTATTTGCCTCCTAAACGAATCCAACAACCAAAAAAAAAAGGGAGATAAATAGAATTACAGTATTTGTATAAAAAATAAAAAATAATAAAACGTCCCGTAGATATAATTATGTGAAATATTGTTATTTGAAATCCATATTCATTTATTTCTATTTATGTATTATAAATTATAGATTAATTACCAAATTTGATATAATCATCACCAAATTGCTTCTATAAAAAAACATAAAAACAACTCAAAAAAAAGAGAGTTTAGTGATTGACTCTGAAGAAAAAGGCACCTAACAAACAGAACCAAAAACAGAGCAATTTCAAGCAGCAGTAATCTTCCTAGAAATCCAATCTCAATCTTCACACGGTAATCCCATTTCAGTATTTCTGTAAAATGACAATTTCTGCTTTTCCGATTGTATACTCTAATTGGGTTTAATTTTTTTTTTTTTTTTTGGTGTTATTTCGAGGCAGTGAATAAAATGGGCAAAGTTTTAGATAACGAAGCAGAATCAGTAGTGATTGGAGGTATGGTGCTTGATATAAATGCCATTCCTTCTATGACTGCTAATCCCAGAACCACCACTCCTGGGAAGGTATAGTGTGTAAATTTGAGTGAGACTGTTTGAGTTTTTTTGGGGGATTTTGTTGAGAATTTTCATTCTGATTTTTAATATAGATTTTGAGCTGTTGGAAAGTTGATTATGGTAGTAATTAAGATGCAGGCATTTGTTATTATGAGTGCTTATTGTTTGAAACTAGTAATTTTCTTATAGTTTGTGTCCTAATTTCACATATTGAATAGTTTGTTTTAGCTAAGGTCTTGTGTCTGCATTCTATTTGATTCAAAGGAAAACACGAAAGGAATAGTCATGAAGATATTTTCGAGATGGAAATTTGTCAATTTATACCAACAATTCATCCCTGTTGCTAGTTCTCTTTTGCAGAAAAAAACGTTTGGAGTCAGTAGTTGTTTTATTTTAATATGATCAAAGTTGAATGTAACTAAGTGCCTGATTGTCATTATTTTAAGTTTCCAATAATTTTTTGTGTATTTACCTCAGAGATTCAGTCAAATGTTATTACGCTTATTTTACTACTCTGATAAGTCTGATTAATGCGCAATTCATTATTCTGTATTCCTTGAGTATATTTAAGATGACAAAAATTGCAACTAGTTTGTCGGATCTCAGGCTTGCCTTTTCAGGTTTGCTATGCATTAGGTGGAGTAGCGAGAAATGTTGCGGAATGTATGTCAAAGCTCGGAGCGAAGCCTTACATGATTAGTGCTTTAGGATATGACATGGCAGGTCTATACTCCGTCTATCATGATTGCTAGCACCTGTAATTGTGTGTGGCTTTCTTATTGATGGTTTAATCACTTTTACTCCTGTATTGAGTTTCATGACAATGATTTAGGAGGGAAATTACTAGGTTCTAACATAATGTTTTTTTGTACTAGTTTGTAAAGCTCTTCTTCATCCTTATGAAACACCAAAGTACCATAGTGTAGAAAGGTCGTGCAAAACATGTTCCCCCAAAACAATATGCTATAATTCGTCAAATGCATATGATATAATTTTGCATATCATTGTTGTTATTATTCTTGACAAAATGAAATGAGCAGTAAAATCCTACAGCTGAGACTCAACTACCTGAATTCATTAATGCATTTCTTAAATCAGCTTATATTCTTGGATTGGTTTGTGGCTCGTTCCCTTCCACCTCAGCTGGGTGCTAATGTATTTCCTCATATCTGCTAGAATAGTCAATGATGAAATACCTTTTTTTTTTTTTTTGGGACTAGGAAGCATGTTGTTGGAACACTGGGAATCTGCTGGATTATCTTTAGAAGGTAAAGACTGACTTTGTCTTTTCTTGATGACAATCTATCATTCTCATGTATCATATTTCTGTATCATGTATGAGCTTCCATTGGGATGGTCACTGTTCTAATAATGGATATGCTAGAGGGCAGTAGAGGAAGAAGGAGATAGTAGAATTGAGAAAAATGAAATGTTAAGGCTGATACGTAAATAATTTTGCTATTTGCTTAGCAAGATTAAATAAAGTCCTACAATCCTGCTTTTATGGTAATTTTTCCTATCGCTTCTAGGCTTCTAGCTGGATAGTATATCCTACAGTGAACTATTATCAGATTTTACAACTCATCCCGTATTAGGCATCAAGAGAAGCAAGGATATTGAGACAGCTGTTGTCTGCAACGTGTTTGATGGTAAAGGAGAAGTGGCTGCTGGTGTTGCTAGCATGGAATCTATCGTGAGTTTCTTTTCAGAAAATCATATTTGTGTTGCACAATCTCAGTAAATGTCTCTATTTGGTGTGACATGATATCAGGAAAAGTTTCTTTCTCCTGAGTGGATCGGAAAATTCAAGATCAAGATCTGTTCTGCCCCCCTATTGATGATTGATGCAAATTTAAGTCCGCCTGCTCTTGTATCTTCTTGTCAATGTATGTTAAGCACCTCCTTCCCTCTTCTTTGTATACATTTAGGATCAAGCATTTGAGAAAGTATTGAATCTGGGAATGTATATATCTCATGCAAAAGACGGTGCAAACAAGTGTTTTGTGTCTGGATAGTTTTCAGATCATAATGGTTTATGACTGTACTACAGCCTCAACATTTTACTAAATATTCTTTAATATCGAGAAACTTCATTATTGCATTTTTCTACTTTAGATATAGAGAACTACTAGGCTGATAATGGTATAATGTTCTTACATTCATGTTGACTCTAAGTTCTTATATCGTGCCACAGATATATTCCTTCTATGTGTGAGTTTCGACATTATTGGTCCCGTCCATATTTCATTAAATCATTAAGGATGGCTAATTGAGATACTTCATGGAGACGTACCTCATCAATTTAATCTACCCTTTTATTACATAATTTGTAGTTGACTAAGGCTTTGTTAAAGTACTTAATGGATGAATACATTACCTTCAGTGGCAGCAGAATGTGAGACTTCTACATGGTTTGAGCCAGTATCAGTTGTAAAATCCAGAAGAGTTGCTTCCATTGCGAAACACGTAAGTTATAAAACTCTCCTGTATATGAGAAACTAGATCACCAATCCAATGTTCTTTTGCAGATAACTTATACCTCACCAAATGAGGATGAGCTTATAGCTATGGCAAATGCTCTGTCTTCTGAAGATAAATTCTTACCAGTTCAAAGAGAAGGCAGCAGTTTCAAGTCTTCCATGGAATCATTATTTCAAATGCTAAAGCCCCCAATATGGGTTTTGCTAGAGAAAGGTATTAGAGTAGTAATTGTTACCCTTGGACCACACGGGATATTCGTATGCTTCAGAGCAATAAACGGGGTAAAGAAACATAATGCCATAAAAAATAAGCCTTTTTCTTTCAGCAGAAAGTTATATGAAGCTGTAAATATAAGTTGCCCCCTGAGTAGGATTTTGGGTTCTCCCATGTCCAAGGGAAACTATTATACGGCCATACATTTTCCTGCACTCTCAGCCTCTGTAGTAAGGGCTAATGGTGCCGGTGATTGCTTAGTCGGTGGCACAATTGCTTCTATTTGTGCTGGTTTAGATATAATGCAAAGTGTGGCAGTAGGGATAGCAGCGGCAAAAGGGGCCGTGGAAACGGAGAGCAACATTCCCACGGAATATGAATTGACCAGAATTGCAGGTATCCTTAATTGCATTTTGTGCATATTATGATCTGTAAATTAATTTTACTGTTTGATATTGTATTCACTATTCTTACCATTGCTTGATTTATCACTCATTTTCCTTCATGCTTTTACTTGTTATTCTGAAGTTAGATTGGCATCTAAAACTCTTCATTTTATGCAGATGATGCAGGTTCTGTCTATTCTGAAGCAAAAGTCGTCTTCTGTGAATCAAAGTTATAACCTGTGAGGATTATTTACCTGTAATTTCTGCAATTAATTTTGCAATTGGGATTCTTTATGATTGGCTTCTCTTTAACTTGCAAAATTTGGTTTTTCACTTTTGCACTTACTAATTAGGAAAATTGTATTTTTAATCCCTTTAAAGACCATGTTTTTGTTCTATTGAATCTCTGCTATTGAACTTAGTAAAAAACTTACAATTTTCATCTTTAGGGATTCTTCACGGTCCATTGTTGTTTTATTAAATTAATGGAGAAATCAAAAGAAAAAAATTAAGATATTTATAATTTCAATATTAAAGAATTTTATTTGAACAAGAATATGATTCAAGTAATATATAATTCTAGTTTAAGTAAAAGTATGATTCAAAAATAACTAGAATTCTAGTTTGAATATAATTATACTTTAATTAGAGTATGACAAAAAAATTAGGATTTAATTTGAATATAATTATACTTCAATTAGAGTATGACAAAAAAATTAGGATTTAAGTATGTTGGATTTGAATAAATTTAAGATTTAAGTAATGATTAATATATTTTAATTTTATAAATTATACAAAGCTATTTTAATCGGATTATTTTTATCCAAAACATTAGGAATGCTATTAACAGGGGCCTAGTAATATCTATTAGGCTGTGTTTGAACTGGACTTGACCTATTCAAATTTTAGATGAGTTCAGTTCAGTCCATATTTGAACAAGTATTTGTAAAATTCTACCATTCTATTCTTTTTTTTTTTTTACTTTTTTATAATTTTCAATAAAAATATCAATTTTTTTTCACTTTTTCTACAAACCTCAATAAAATAATCACAAATCCCAATAAAGTTATCTCAAATCCTAACCTATAAAATTTCAAAACAAACAAAGATTTTTAAAATTCAAACTATCAAAATCCATGTAAATCTCAAATCCAAACTTGCCAAAACCACCTTAAATTCGGTCCAAACATACCAATAATGTTTGTAACACTATGGATGGCGCAATAATTTTATCAAGAATTTAAAAGAGATGCAGCCCAAATTTGAAATTATAGATTACGGATTTAATTTGGTAGAATAATATGATGATAAAGTAAATGCTTTGATTGAAAAAACAAAATGATGCAATCATGATTTCTCAGTTAATGCAAATAATTGATGTGAAAATGAAAAGTAAACAGAACGAATATAATGTGATGAAAATGGTAGTGGTTTTTTCCATTGACGTTAACAATGATTACATAGTAAACTGGAAAAGATTTGCCCCACAGTGTAAAAGAGACTCCAAGAAATTTTGTAATTCCTTTTCGTGGGAGAGAGAGAGAGATGGCCAGGTTGTATGATCTAATTTTCTACTATTTTCTTTATATTGGTGGGGGACAGTGAAGGTGACAACTATTTCTCACAAATCAAATAGCTCAAAAGAAATATATATAATTCATGACCAGAAGCTGCCAGCAAAGCTATGAAGTGGAAGATCCATAGAAATTTCACTAATATTGATGTTATTCTTCCAATTTTTGGCACTTTAGAGGTTCATCTGAAGCTTTATTTGAATAAAGACTAAATCTTTTCTGGAAAAAGAATTAGTGCTTGCAAGGTGTTTGATTTTTGGTCTAGCTGAAATATACATGGGTAAAGGAGGTGGTTGTGTGCCAAGTAAAGGTAAGGTACCCAAGGTTGTGTCTGATCATGAACCACCCCTTCCATTGAGTGAGAGATCAATCTCAATTCAAGGCCAAAGCCCAAGAATCAGTAATACCTCGATCCCAATTCAAGAAGTGGTTTTGCAAAGAGCCAACAAAAAGTTGAGAATATTCATTGTGTTCTATTCAACATACAGACATGTAGAAACTCTAGCAAGGAAGATCAAGAAAGGGGTTGATGGGGTGGAGGGTGTTGAGGGGGTTCTTTATAGGGTTCCTGAGACATTGACACCTGAGGTTTTGGAGGAAATGAAGGCTCCTCCTAAAGGCGATGAGATTCCGGTCATATTGGCGGAGCAATTGGTGGAGGCTGATGGGCTGTTGTTTGGTTTTCCAACGAGGTATGGATGCATGGCTGCACAGATGAAGGCGTTTTTCGACTCGACTGGGGCTTTGTGGAGGGAGCAGAAGCTTGCTGGGGTGCCTGCAGGGTTCTTTGTCAGCACAGGAACACAAGGGGGCGGCCAAGAAACGACTGCGTAAGTTTAGTCCTAAAATCTCTGTTTTTGATTACATTGTTGATGCTGTTATGATATGATTTTATTGGATGATCATGGTATATAATGCTTTAAAGTTGGGAGTTTTCTTGATCATTTAATTGAGGTGACTTGTGTTCTTGTTTGCTTTTAGTTATAATAACTGTTCTTGCATAATTATGAGACTTTCAAATAACAGAATAACTCTGAGATCTTGTTGTCTCCTATTGACATATACAGCCTTGCATTCTTGTTGAGTGTTGGAACCCGTTCTCATCATAGCAACCTTCTGGATCTCATCTTAGATCACTTTCTAAGTGTGCTGGCATTTGCAAATCAATAGATAAATCTGAGTTAGTGAATTATATTAATTCTTGAGCTGATCAGTCAGCAAGAAAAGATAGTGGTTATCTATGCAGCCACCGTGCTACATTCTCAAAAAAACAATGAGAAATAATGAAGCTGAAAATGTTTCTAAACTGAGTGCAATTAGTCTTGCGAATGCACTTCTACCCAGGCAAATATGTTCAAGGTTGTAACTCGAAGCACTAGACAATTTCAACACAAACAAGGCGACAAATACTCATCCGACTTATTAGTTCACAAGAATAACATCTCGTGATGATATTTGTCCATGGCCTTGTTTAACAGTTTTATACAAGATCCTGTAGTTTAAGAAAATGTAGTTTTATTCTTACTCCTTTCTTGTTCATGTGATGATCTCCATTTCGTTTTCTCGACAGCTGGACGGCAATTACGCAATTAGCCCATCACGGTATGCTCTACGTCCCAATAGGATACACATTTGGCGCGGGTATGTTTGGAACGGATTCGATCAGAGGGGGTTCCCCTTATGGAGCCGGAGTTTTCTCAGGCGATGGCTCGAGAGAACCAAGTGAACCTGAACTGGCTCTAGCAGAGCACCAAGGCAAGTACATGGCTTTGATAGTCAAGAGATGTGCTCAGCCACATTCTCTCAGCTCCGCACCTAAATAGTAGAGCTGTTTATACATATGATTTTTTGGGTTGTTAATATACTCTCCATTTCTACAATCAATGACTTGATTAGGTTTCATGGTGTTATGATTTTTTTTTTTTTTTTTTTTATCAAGAAAGGTGTCGAGTTGTATTGTCTTTTATAGTTTAGATTGATGTTTGGTTTTTCTGTACATTGATAATTCTTCTTACATTCTGATTCTGTTTATGGATTGGTTCTTTCCATTTGCACTATGGTCTAATCTGTACACTGAAAATTAGGAAAGTGTTAGTTGAGGTGAGGGAAAAAGGATTCTTGAATTTTGCCGAAATTTCGGGGAAATTTTTCGTTAATATTTCAGTGAAATTTCGTAAATTTTGATATCAATTTTGATTTTAGTGAGATCATAATAAAAAATGTAGGAAAATCATATAGATATTTTGGCGATATTTTGGTAAATTTTCATTTCGATTTTGATGAAAATTTATAATTTTTTTTCTTTTTTACCCAAATAATTATAATAGAAATTTATAATAAATGACATCAATTTTTTAAAAAATATATATTTACATCCAAATAATATAATTTACACATTATAATTATAACTACCTAGAGCCCATTAAACACATTGCGCCGTCTTTTTTCCTGCCCCAACCTAATTTTTCGAAACTATTCTTTTCCCTTTTCTATTTCTTTACATTTTCTAATTTTTTAGGATAGTTTTTGGGAAAATAATAATAATTGAGATTCGCACTCGGAAAATAGTTTAATTTCTTTATTCCTTTTATAAATGCATGTATATATATGGCATGTCACGAAAATAGAAAATTGTTTACTCTACCAAAAACTGGATTTCACTCAATTCTTAACCAAATAAAAATTAAAAATTGATTGTTTTACTGAAACATCTTAGAAAAACTTAAACATACTCCACCAAGTATTAAGGTATGTGATGACATAACTTATAGATCAATTAATATGAACAATAGATCGTGTCAACCATGATTCATGAGTTAATAATTGTTCAAAATTTAAATATGATCTTCCTTTAGAGTAATAATGTCAATTTGATTAAGATTAATTTTATCGTAATTATCATTTGGTTACTTTTAGTTTTTTCCTCATCTAATTTGACTATTTTGTAATTCTGTCAATTTATTTATTTTTAGAGTTATGATTAAATGACATAAAATAACTAAAGAAACTAAAATAAAAGGTTGTAATGAAGATTTTCTTCAAAAATAATGCGAGGAAATAAATGAATATCCTTAAATGGAATAAAACAAAAAATAACATCATTGCTCCACATGCATAGGCACCATTGGTACATCTTGCAGCTAATAATATTGAAGTTGAGATTGGAATTATACATTAAATTCCTCACCTAACAAAAGTAATTGGATGAAATTCGTGTATATAAATTCTTTAGAAAAAAGTAACTCAAATACGTTTTATTTTGTGTAAGATCTAATGAAAGCCAAACATCGTGATTATGATAAAATTTATGAGATATCTATATTTTGGTGTGGAATGTGTAATTTTTTTGATAATTATTGACTTTTTTTATGTACTGTATGTTATATTATATCATATAACTTCATATGTAATCTCGTAAAATGACATGCAAATAGGTTAATTACTACTCTTCCTTTTTAGAATATTCATCGAATCTTTGAAATAGTTATAATGATATTTCAAAAAACAACATAAGAGGAATGTAAGAAAATCTTTTGGGAGTTTAGTTTTGACTTGTATATGTATATATATCTCTAGTCTCTCACAAGAATCTTATAGAGTACAATTAAGACTTTGTATAAATTGTAGGATAGGGTAAGTGCCTCATTTTCACTCTTCCCTAATTTGTTTTATATATTTTATTCGTTTGGTGTCACATGTGGGGTAGTGGTTTCATTTATTTGGAGAGAAGTGTTGGGTCATGTAGTTTTCAACCTTGAAACCTGCTGATCAAGGAACCGGGTTCGGGTTGGCTCAAGCCAGGTCAAGAAGGTTCGGGTCGGAAGCTGTCAATTCTCTGTCTCAGCGGCTCAAGTCTGTTAGGGTAGTTATTTCCCCAATTCGCAGAAGCTAGGGTTCGGCGCAGGCTGTTAGTTTGCAAGCCAAAATTCGTTATCCAATTGTAACCGTTTCTTTAAATTAGGTTAGGGCTTTGAGTCTATATATACGAATGTATTCTGAGTTGATAGGGATTAGAGTATTAATCATCGAGCTGAGAGTATTGAGTGATTAGGGTTCATAGTTCGCGCAGAAAACCCTAAGCTGCGTTTGTAAGCTTCTTGATCGGATTTCTTCGCCGATACTTAGTGAAATCGAGTGATTCCAGTTCACAGTGGATGGAACCACTATAAATCTTGTGTTTTTCAATTCGTTTCTTGCTTCAATTTGTTGCTGGTTTATCTTGGTGTCTTCTACATAAAATCACAGATCTTTTGAGTGAGATTAAGAGTGTTCTTAAGCAATTCCCACTACAATTGGCGCCGTCTGTGGGAAGAAAACGACGCCAAGATGAGTTCCATGAGGTTAGATGTCCAGAAGTTCTCTGGGGTTGAAGACTACAACCTATGGAAAGTGCATATGGAATCCCTGTTGATACAACATGGTTTGGATGAAGCACTGCGCGAGGATTTCCCAACCACTTCGTCTGGAAATGTAGAGAAGAGGAAGGAGATGGATCGAAAGGCAAGAAGTGCTATTCTACTGTGTTTGTGTGGCAAAGCTCTCAGGGAAGTATGCAAAGAGACAACTGCAAGTGAAGTTTGGAAGAAGCTAGATTCTTTGTACATGACAAGAACACTTGCAAACAGGCTGTTTCTGAAACAAAGATTGAATGGTTTCAAGTTCTATGAAGATAAGAAAATCTTGGAAAAGTTGGATGAATTCAACAAATTGGTTGATGATCTGGAAAATATTGATGAAGAACTCAAGGACGAAGATAAGGCATTACTTCTATTGAATGCTCTCCCCAAATCTTATCAATCCTTCAAGGATGCCATGATATATGGCAGGTCAACCAAGCTGACATTAGAAGAAGTTCAGATATCGATTAAGACCAGATCTTTATCTATAGGCACTGAAGTCAAGCCTCCTAATCTTGGTGAAGGATTGAATGTCAAGTTTAAGAAGAAGCAAAATCAGAAATTCAAGAAAGGTCCAAATCAGTCTGAACAAGCTGGGAACAAGAATAATGGGGAGAAGGCTGAGACTAGGAAATGTTTTTCATGCCATAAACCAGGTCATCTGAAGAGAAACTGTCCTGAAAGGAAGAAATCGACTGATACAAATCAACAGGCTGTGGTTGCTGAAGAGCACTATGACAGTGCTGATATGCTATGTGTAAGCCAATCCAAGACTGATCAAGAATGGGTCCTAGACTCCGAATGTTCTTTCCACATGTGCCCCAACAAGGCCTGGTTCAGGGATTTGAAACTGGAGTGTGGAGGTCTGGTTCTTCTAGGAGATGATCACTCCTGTCAAGTTCAAGGAGTTGGTAACATAAAGCTGAAATTATATGATGGGAAGATGAAGCTGCTCTCAAAAGTTAGGTATATTCCAAGACTTAAAAGGAATTTAATTTCACTTGGTTTGCTCAATGGTGCAGGCTATGAATTTAAGACAGAAGCTGGAGAAATTATCATTACAAAAGGTGATCAAATGGTGATGAAGGGAAGAAAACAAAATGGTCTTTTCATTCTTGAAGGATCCACTGTGTCTGGAGAAGCTGATGCAATTATGAGCAAAGAAGATACCATATTGTGGCATAAAAGGCTAGGACACATTGGAGAGAAAGGATTAAAGGAACTCTCAAAATAGCAGCTGCTGGGAATTGGACAAATCACTAAAGTGGATAAGTGTGATCAATGCATACTTGGTAAATCCACCAAAACCAAGTTTCCAACAGGTATACATAACACTCAAAGTATACTAGAGTATGTTCATTCTGATATATGGGGACCTTCAAGGGTTGAAACTCATGGTGGAGGTAGATACTTTATATCCTTCATTGATGATTACTCTAGGAAAGTGTGGGTGTTTATTCTAAAACATAAGAGTGATGCCTTTAATAAATTCAAGGAATGGATAACACTTCAAGAAAACTTAACTGGTAAGAAGTTAAAACATCTTAGGACTGATAATGGATTAGAATATTTGTCCGAGGAGTTCATGAGTTTCTGCAGGTTGAAAGGGATTTCCAGACATAGAACAGTGGCTTCAACACCTCAGCAAAACGGATTGGCTGAGAGGATGAACCGCACACTACTGGAAAGAATAAGATGTCTACTTCTAGATGCTGCTCTACCAAAAGCATTTTGGGGAGAAGCAGCCTCAACTGCAGCCTTCCTTGTCAACAGAAGTCCCTCATCTACCATTGCTTTCAAGTCACCAAATGAGGTGTGGTATGGTAAGCTTTCAAATTATTCAATTTTAAGAGTTTTTGGATGCCTTGCATATGCATACACTAAGAATGACAAGCTGGAACCTAGAGCCATAAAATGTATGTTTATTGGCTACCCGAGTGGAGTTAAAGGATACAAGCTTTGGAGCCTTAAACCTGGTACTCAAAGGTATTTTATCAGTCGAGATGTAGTATTTAAGGAAGGTGTAATGGCCTATAAAGCTCAGCATAACACCAATTCTATACCTGATATAATAGACAACAATCAACAAGATAGGAACTGGGAGGAAGAAGAAGGTCAGGAACAGGTGGAGTTTCCTGAATCAACTGATAAAGACTCCTCAGAAATTCAAGCTGAGGACCAGCCCATAGTAGATGAGGATGCTCAGGATCTCAGAGATTATCATCTAGCCAGGGACAGAGAGAAAAGAGTCATTAAACCTCCTGCAAGATATGAACAGGCTGATATAGTGCATTATGCACTAAACATAGCTGAAGACATTGAGTATGAAGAACCAAGGAACTATAATGAGGCCCTACAGTCTGCAGACAAAGAAAAGTGGATGACTGCTATGAATGAAGAACTTCTATCTTTAGAAAAGAATAAGACTTGGATATTGGTGGACAAGCCACCAACACAGAAGATCATAGGCTCTAAGTGGATCTTTAAGAGGAAAGTGGAAGTGGCTGCAACTGAACAAATAAGATTCAAAGCTAGGTTAGTGGCAAAGGGCTTTACACAAAGAGAAGGAATAGATTACAATGAGATCTTCTCACCTGTAGTTAAGCATGTGTCCATTAGAATCTTACTAGCCATGGTAGCACAAGAAAATATGGAACTTCACCAATTAGATGTCAAGACTGCCTTTCTCCATGGAAATCTAGAAGAAACTCTATACATGAGGCAGCCAGAAGGGTTCATTAAACCTGGAAATGAAGAGAAAGTCTGCTTGCTAAAAAGATCACTCTATGGGCTGAAACAAAGCCCACGGCAATGGTACAAAAGATTTGATACCTTTATGTTGAGTATTGGATTCTCAAGGTGCAATTATGATAATTGTGTATACTTGGAAAGAGAAGGTAAATCTGTACATACAATATTACTCATCTATGTAGATGACATGCTTATAGCTAGCAAAGGACTTTATAGGATTCAGAAACTGAAAGATAAACTCAGCTCTCAGTTTGAGATGAAAGATCTTGGAGAAGCAAGAAGAATTTTGGGTATGGACATTAAAAGAGATAGGACAAGAAGTCTGATTTTGCTGCATCAAACTGATTATGTTCACAAGGTATTGAGAAGGTTTAATATGCATACAGCAAAAGAAGTCTCTACTCCTTTAGGCCTGTAGTTCAAACTATCTGTGAATCAGAAGCCAAATACAGAAGAGGAAAGAAGATATATGCTGAAAGTTCCCTATGCAAGTGCAGTTGGCAGCCTAATGTATGCAATGGTCTGTAGCCGGCCTGATATGGCTTATGCAATGAGCATTGTAAGTAGATACATGGCCGAGCCTGGAAAGCAGCACTGGGAGGCAGTAAAATGGTTGCTGAGATATTCAAAAGGTTCAGCAAACTTGGGTTTATTTTTCAGAAAACAAACTAACCTAGCTATCCCTCTTGAAGGTTTTGTTGATGCAGATTTTGCAGGTAATAGAGACACCAGGAAATCAATTACAGGTTACATATATACTCTTTATGGTACAACAATCAGCTGGAAGGCAATCCAACAGTCTGTAGTGGCCCTCTCCACAACTGAAGCTGAATTCATTGCAATGGCAGAGGCAGTCAAGGAATCAATGTGGTTAAAAGGAATCTTGAAGGAGCTTGGGATCAGACAAGGAAGTGTGTCCATTTCATGTGATAATCAGAGTGCTCTTCACCTCTCAAAACATCAGACCTTCCATGAACGATGCAAACATATCGATATCAAATTGCACTTTGTGAGAGAGATGATAGAAAAATGAGAAATTGAGGCTAAGAAAGTTGGAACTGAAGATAATCCGGCGGACATGCTGACAAAAGTGCTTCCTGGAGTTAAATTCAAGTACTGCAGAGAACTAATTAGCATGGATGATTGGGATGATCATGGTTAAAGAGCTGCACTTCTGAAATAAAGGACTGGGATCACAAGGTTTGCAAAGTTGAGGTGGAGATTTGTAGTTTTCAACCTTGAAACCTGCTGATCAAGGAATCGGGTTCGGGTTGGCTCAAGCCGGGTCAAGGAGGTCCGGGCCGGAAGCTGTCAATTCTTTGTCTCAGCGGCTCAAGTCTGTTAGGGTAGTTATTTCCCCAATTCGCAGAAGCTAGGGTTCGGCGCAGGCTGTTAGTTTGCAAGCCAAAATTCGTTATCCAATTGTAACCGTTTCTTTAAATTAGGTTAGGGCTTTGAGTCTATATATACGAATGTATTCTGAGTTGATAGGGATTAGAGTATTAATCATCGAGCTGAGAGTATTGAGTGATTAGGGTTCATAGTTCGTGCAGAAAACCCTAAGCTGCGTTTGTAAGCTTCTTGATCGGATTTCTTCGCCGATACTTAGTGAAATCGAGTGATTCCAGTTCATAGTGGATGTAGGTTCCTTCCAGGAGCTGAACCACTATAAATCTTGTGTTTTTCAATTCGTTTCTTGCTTCAATTTGTTGCTGGTTTATCTTGGTGTCTTCTACATAAAATCACAGATCTTTTGAGTGAGATTAAGAGTGTTCTTAAGCAATTCCCACTACAGGTCATTTGAAATAACGATTGATAATTATCTTTTTAAGGATATTCAATTTTTGGGCTAGGTTTACATTCGTTTGATCATCGAATTTTAAATTAATCCATCCAATCATTTAAACATGTAATTTTTCCATAATATTTAAAATTTATTTAAATTATATATGTGGATGATTAATTGCTAATATTTTAAAATTTGTTTAGTAATCATTAATTTAATTTAATTTAATTTAGTGTATGATAATGAACTTATATAAAGATGCGTAAACTGGAATTGAAACGCAAAGCTGTGTAAATTGGAATTCAGTTTCAAGTGGTTCAAGTTAGCTACTTTCAGTTATGATTGTCGATTCATTTTTTGATCGTAGCTTAATAAGAGAGTCAAGAGAGAGATCAGTTTAGGTTACTTAGTAAATACAAAGCAAGTTAGTCAGTCAGAGTGCAGTTTTGAGTGTGTTTGTAATTCTTGTTGTTTCTTAATAAAGATTCCCTCCCCTTTTCTCCCGTGGATGTAGGCTTGTTTATGCCGAACCACGTAAATTTTGAATGTTGATTCTATATTGGTTCTCTGTTTATGCCGAACCATATAAATCTTGAATATTGACCACGTAAATTTTGAGTGTTGATTCTATATTGGTTCTTTATTTATGCCGAACCATGTAAATCTTGAGTATTGATTTTATGTTGGTTCTTGTTGAGAGAGTTATCAATCAAGCAATCTATTGATCTTGTTTTAGCATTGAGTATTGATTTTATATTGGTTCTCGTTGAGAGAGTTATCAATCAAGCAATCTATTGATCATGTTTTAGCATTGGTTTCTTACATTTTGCACATAATAAGGAAAGTGTTTCTTGAATTGAGATCTAACAAATTTATACATATTGTGGAAAGTGTTTCTTGAATTGAGATCTAACAAATTTATACATATTGTAATTGATATGAATATTGATAAATGTTCAATATCAACATAAAAATATCGGATCTCTAAAAATGATTTTATAACTTTTGATTAAAATGATTCTGCTAAAGAGAATATTTCAAGGGAAGAATGAAGTTCTACATGAATTCGTACATATTCTAATTGATATGAATATTGATAAATGTTCAATATCAACACAAAAATATATATTTCAAGGAAAGAATGAAGTTCTACATGAATTCGTACATATTATAAGTGATATGAATATTGATAAATGTTCAATATCAACACAAAAATATTGGTCTCTAAAAATGATTTTGCAATTTTTGATTTAAATGATTTTGGTAATTCATAAAAAGAATGTTTTAAGGGAAGAATGAAGAATATGTTATTTTATTTTTAAGTATGTTACTTTCAAAATGTTTTTTAAAGTGGTTTATCTTGTTAATCAACATTTCCAAAATATAACTTTATTTAATTAAGTTGGTTTTTATTTTAATTATTATTTGCATATTTTACTGAAATTCTTTTTTTTTTCTCAACATTTATACATAAATGTCATAACATTTATACATAAAAGTTAGAACATAAAATTTATTAAAAAAAAGAAGAAATTCACAGATCCAAATAGACGCACATAATAATAGGGTGTGTATAAAATTTGTGATCTGTATGGTTATATTACAAGTTTTATTTGTAAATATTTCAACACTATTTTTCATGATTGATATTTTATCAATCAATGCCGTGAAAGATAGTTTAACTATCAACACAAGTATGAGATAATTCTTATCAGTGGAAAAGATTAATGTAATTTGTAAATATTTCAACACTATTTTTCATGATTGATATTTTATCAATCAATGCCGTGAAAGATAGTTTAACTATCAACACAAGTATGAGATAATTCTTATCAGTGGAAAAGATTAAACATTATCAAATTAAGATTTCAAAATTTAAAATTATTAACATTTTTTTCTTTGACGTTACTTCATTTTCTTCTAACAGTTGGACATTTTTTTATTTATCAATCGTTTCATTCTTTTCCAAAACAAAGTTTTGGGTGAGACCGTCTCATGGATCCCATGTTGTGAGACGGGTCGGGTCAGATCGAACATAAAAAATTACGTAATACTTTTGAGTGTATTATGTAATACTTTTCTATATATTAGGTAATATTTTATATTATAAGATGTGTTTTGAGTTGAGTTGGACCATACGAAAAATATGTAATACTTTTATGTATATCAGGTAATACTTTTGTTTTGAGTTGAGTTAGATTATAAGAAAATATGTAATAGTTTTATGTGTATCGGATAATACTTTTATGTGTATCAGATAATACTTTTGTATTATAAGATATATGACCCGAATTGGGTCGGATTCGGTCTTAAAAAACACACGGATCCTATGGCTTTCAGGTGCTCTATTCTCCTCATGCAACATATAATACTTTTCTATTTTGCATATATAATAAATAATATAATACAAAGTATTACTTGAAATATAGAAAAGTATTACCTAATACACGCAAAAGTATTACTTAATTATTATGTCCGACCCGACTCGATCCGTCTCACGGAATGGGATCCGTGAGACGGTCTCATACAAGACCTAGGGGTGAGCACGGTCCGGAGCAATTCGGAGATTAGGAATTCTCTAGAATCGTTTCGAAATTCGGAGATTTCCAAATCCGAATTTCCGAAACCGAATTGTGACATTAATTCTCCGAAATCGAACTGAATTGGTTTTCGATTCGATCCAATTCGGAGATTTGGGTCTAACGGGACAATTCGGTTTGGTTTTGGGGATTCGGAGATTTCGGAGTTCTCCGATATAATAAAATTTTAATAAAAATTTTTGCTAGATTAATTTTAGTAATTATCAAATTTTAATAAAATTTTTGAATGTTAATTTTTATGATCCGTATTTCAATTGATAAAAAGGTAGAATAAATCAATTATCTTAATAAAATGTAAAGTAATACGTATTTAAGTTTGTTGATGCATTTAAAAGATTATATATATATATATAGTATAATTTATCATATTTATAGTCTACACATTATACCACATATTTGTAGAACAAACCAAATAATAAGCGAACACTCATTATAAATATTTACTATATTAATTTATATCATAAAATCTTAAAATTATATAGTAACATTAAATATATAGTAGTATTAAATAATATATTCTATTAAGTTTGTAACTAATACAATATCACAATATTATAAACAAGATTAAATATATCATAACTTAGAAATTTTTTTAATCTACATCTCATAGTGGTCATTAGAAATATTCCATTTTGAAAGTAAAATAAATATAGGTTTTATAGTAAAATTTGAAGGTATGTATAACTTAAAATTAAATATATAATGCATTAGTTTATATAAGTTATAAACTAATTATTTAATTAATATCTATTGTAGTTAAAATATTTTATATTTCCAAAATATTCATTATAAGTATTTTACTTTATTATTGAATTATCAATTTTTTTTATGAAGTCTTAAAATTATAATAGTATTAAATAATATTAAAATTCAATCATATTTATAATTAATTCAGTATAACAATTTAGAAAAATGAATTAAATGATACATATAAATTTACAATATAGTTACTTTATTGAAATCGGTTCTACTCGGTTCTAAATGCGGTTCTTCGGTTCGGTACAGTTCGGTTTAACATAAAAAAATATTTGGAGTAGTTCGGTTCGGATAAAATCAAACAGTCAACGGTTCTTTCCCGGTTCGGAGTATTTCAATCCGGATTTCTCCACAATTCGATTATCTTCGAGATCCATGCCCACCCCTAATAAGACCTACTCTTTCCAATAGCTATTGATGTTAAGTGTAAAGTTTAAAATTATTATGTTATTAGCTACATGTTCATCTATCATATGCTCATTAGTTATAATATGTGATAAATACCTAACTTAACACAAAAATATTGTTATTTTAATGTATATAATTTTGATATGAATTTCACTTTAATTACGTGTAGATACATTTAAACAATAGTAATCAAATATGAATTAAAATTCTATTTCGACTATTAATATATATTTCACATTATTGTAGATATGATGATATTTGTAGATATCAATAGTGTATGAATGATAATATTGTAAAGATATGGATATTGTTAAGATTATAAATCAATATTCTAGATGATAATATTGATATCAATATCATGTAATATATATTGCTACTTCGCAAACTATTTTAATTCGTGTTTGATTGGTTTTGCATAAATGTATTTAATTGTAATTAAAGTGGAGTTTATATTGGAGGTATATAACAAATAATAAAATAAATTTTGTATTCAATAAGATAATTTATCAAATGCCATGGCTAACAAAGAGAGTTGGGGAAAAATATCCAAATTTTGATTGCATTTACCATATACAAAAATTACTGAAAATATAAAAACTTTTAATACGGTATTGATATGGTAATTAAAAAAACTTATGCATAAACGAAAATATTGAGAATATTTATACTGATTAAAAATATATTTATTTTGATGTAATAAATTTTAAAAAAATCATTTTAATATAGTGAAGTTTTGATATATAATTGTCATTTCGATATAACAGTATTTTTTAATATATCAAAATTTTTGTATATATTTTTCATTTTGATATAAAAACATTTTTTTATTACCAAATTTTCGAAATAACATTGTATGAATTACGTGTAATATTGAATTTTTAGTATAGTGAAATTTTTAATATGGTATATAATATGAGATTTTCGATACACTACCATATCATACCACCTTTACTAACAAATGATAAATATAAATTGTCAAAAATTTATCAAAGTTGTAACTTTCAAAAAGTTGCCTTAAATAAGTACACTAGTCCAAAGTTCAAACACTACACTTCACTAATGATGAGCTAATTTTTATATTTGTTATACGAGTAATTGTTGCAATTGTTGCATGAGATGTCTCATATACTACGAAACAGTGCATGGTCGATCGAGCCTTGGAACTTGGTCGATCTTGTGCGGTAATAATAAAAACACTTACTTATAACTAAAAATAGATACTTATACATTATTATCGCACATGATCAATTGTATATCGAAAAGCGATCGTACACAACACACTGCTAAGACATGATCCGACCATGCATGAAAAAAATTAACAAAACATACTTATAGCTTATTTCCATATTATACATGATAAGCTAATTTGTATTATATGTCATTTCTATATTTGTTGTAAATATTTTATTTTGTTTGAAATTTTAAGATGAATATATGTAAGTATAAATCTTACAATAAGTCTAAATTTATAGATTAGTTTTCAATTCTAAACCCAAATTTTAAAATTTTTCAATATTCTGTTAAAATTTAGATCTGAATTTGAAACCAATCTATAAATTGAGCTGAATTTTAAACCAATTTATAAATTGAGTTTTGTTATGAAATTTATAACACGTACAAGATTAGTTATGAATATTCTGCACAATATCATGTCCAAATTCCCAATTTTAACAAATTTTCCAATCATTTATCTAAATTTTTACCAAAATTTTCATTTAAACTTCTATGTAATCAAGATATCAAAATTTCTATTGAAACCGAAATTTAGGTCCATGATTGAGCAACCGGAAGTTATCAAAAATTGTTTTAAATAATTTTTTAGAATGTAATGAAGTTATTAATAGAAATTGAAAATGATGTTTATGGTCTCTAATGGGATAGTTATAGAATATTTTATCCAACTTGAAAAATATATGTACAAATCTTTTCAACTATCAAGTGGAGCTTCAATAGATCTTAATTGAGTCAAACTTGGTTCAAATAAATTGATAAATATTTCATCTTATATGTGTACTGTCGTACGAGCAATTCAATGTTTTTTCTCAAAATTGTAAACACAAACAATATTTTTTACTGATTGATATCTAAAACAATTCACACCTAACTAATACCAAAAGCTAACAAATATTCATAAAATACAAGCAAAAAAGTGAGGAATTACAAAAATAAATAGTAACCAAAACATGAAGAAAATGTAATGTCATTTTAAGTAGCATATTGGAAATTTGAGTTTTTCTTAAACAAAAAAAAAAAAAAAAAAACTAAAAAATAATAATAAAGGAAGAAGCTAAAAAATTATTTTCCAGGAAATTAAAAAAATTGGAAAAATAAAAGGAAAAAAAGATGTACGGTAAAGCTACTAGTAAACGCCGCCTTGCAAAAAGAGGAAAACAGCGTTATCAGCGAAACTTCCATAAATTGTTTTTGGCCTCCCATGAATCAGATAAGAACCATAAATCAGCTTATCTGGGATTATGAAGGCGCTAATACTTCAATACTTGAAGTAATTTAATTTATTTTATTGAATTAAAAGCTTGAAAAACAATGAAATAGTAAAAAAATATAGAGAAAATGATGAAAGAAAAAGCGTGCGGCGGAGATCGGCTGATACCGACGCATCTGGGGTGGCGGAGAATGGCTTGAACCGGCGGATAACGGCGCCGCTAGGCGATGACGATGCTGATTCTGCCGTGGTATTTGTAGAGACGTTGTGTTGCGAAGTGCTGAAATAGAAGCCCTAATGGCAGAACTAATTTATTATTGGCCATTATTCAATTGGGCAGTGTGGCCCAATTTTATATTGGGCCGAATCGAGCCCAAAGTAGCTTCTAGCCCAAGTGTGGTAACCTAAGGCCCATTTGGGTCAATTCCAAGGTAAGTAACAAAGTTTTGGAAGTTTTGTACATAGTGAAAAAAATTATTCGGTATGATTTATATAAATTATTATATTGTAGGTGTCACATGACACAAAATAAATAAATAGGAAAACAAACAATCATCATAATATTAAAATTCTTCATACATCAAAAGTTGACTAGGAAAGTTAAACAAAATGTTTCAGACCTAATTAGACGTAAGAATTTTGGGCATCGTATAATTGAAGATTTTGAGAAAGAATGAAATATTATACTCATTATCTAGTTTTTTATTGTACCAATTATATATGCATGGTCCAATAATTATTCATAGCCCTTCCACATCATCATGTCATGTATTTTTTTTTAGAGTAAATGATGAAATTTCATAAATCATTTAAAAAAGTTACAATCTTAATCCAATATACTAGTTACAAAACTAGAGCTTCAACTACCATAGGTATAGTTTTCTTTTTAACCTTTAATGGTAGTATACTTATTGTGGAAATATAATGTTTTTAATGATGAAATGGTATATTTGGTAATTAATGATTAGTTTGTTTTGTTGATCGAGAATTTGTAAATAAAATGGAGATCAACAAGAAGACAGCCAAGTTGAAAATAAGTGATGGGTAGGAGATTATGATTGGACTATGTAAGAATTTTAAATTCATGTTTTAAAATTGATTGAACAATCAGATATTTGGAACTCAAAAATCATATAAAAAGAGGATTATTTTGCAAGTGCTTAATTTCAAAACACACCCTAAAGCGATTTTGATAATTAGGCGATCATCCTTTCATGGTTTCAATTTTTAAAATACAAAGGAGATGTAATTCAAAATTCTTCAAAATATTAAGTTATGATCAAATCCTCAATACCCCAATTACTTATCTCAAGTGGCTCCATCACACAAAATATTTCCGTAAATGAACTCATCTAATTAAGTTTTGAGTAAGTTTTATGTAATACTGTCTCACGAATCTAATTATGTAAGACAGATTAACTCATTACCCATATTCTACAATTTACATATGAATTTCTTAAAATAAATTTTGTCTGTGGCTATTAATGAGAATTCGTCTTATGATAATCGTCTCACACCAGTTTTTGTGTTAAGTTTTTAGCTTAATAAAAACATTAGCATAACCAAACCATCATTAAAAGATCAACAAGAATAGCTAGCTAGCCACCAACACCAAGAATGAACAAAAAAGTACACTTCCAAATCAAAAACACCATAATCAACAATAAAACCAAAACACACAAAACAAAAAAAGCAACTTTCAAACTAAATCAAATTAAACCAACGATCTAGCACATAGCATAGATCAATATTTCTTGATTCTTCAACAATGCCCAGTTTGAGTAGGATCACATTTGGAAGGCAAGAGTGTGGCGAGAGTGGTATTTATTCCAAAATATCGCAAATACTTGTTGTTCTTGAACGTGCAAAAGCACGTCAAGTTGGCGTGGGTGAGGGCGGCGCAGCAGGCGGTGGAAGGTGGTGGCGGGGCGGCGACACCGGTGGCCACCGCCGGCTTGCACTCCATCAGCTCGTCTTGGCTGACGCCGCAGATGGCGCCGTCCTCGTTTTCCTTGGCCATCACCAACATGGCTGCTGCAAATACAACTAGGGCTAGAATTAGGGTTCTAGTTGAGCCCTCCATTTCAATAACTAAGAGTTTAATGGAAGATTAATGATGTAGTGGTTTGGAGATTTCGCGTTTCTTTTTCATGGGGTTTGAGGGTTTTTTATAGAAGGAATTTTTGGTATCAACGATCACGTGTGTGTAGTAAAGTTGATGATTTGTTTGTGCATCAAATTTTGGTGGTTTGGTGGTTTTAGTATACCAAGTATGGTTATGTGCATGTATGTTTGCAAGTTGGAAGAATATCAATTCAAATACTTTGGAACCAAAATCTCTATCTCAATTTGTATGCCACATTAAATAGATTGATGTAAAAAATAATAGTGATTGAAATCCACAATTAAATAGAAAAACTCCTGGTCATCCTAAACTACATAATTTTTATGTGGTATACAAGTGGACTAGAGATTTTAAGAATAAAAGATCCGAACTATTGAAATACTTATCTGTTAATTTTAATGGTTTTTTTTTTCATTTTGATATACATCACTTGTTGATTTATAATGAAATGTAAGATGAAAAATAGAATATAACAAAAGATCTCATATATGTGTTCCTTTAAGTTCATAATTATTTATTGACATAATGTATCAAATTTTAAATATTTAAAAACAATAGTGTATCAAATCATTTTTGTTTAGGAAGAAGTTATTAAAATGTTTTTGAGAACTAAATTAAGATTTTATAGTTTCTATAATTCGAGTATTAATGATTAATTATTCTCTTATAAATATTTAAAAAATATGGTAATATTATTTTAAACTCCCAGTTATTTTATAGCACATGTTCGGAGCTTATGCACATATACCAAAACATTCGAAGAATATATGCACATAATATTATTTGTTGTTTTAATTCTCTTTATGAATATGTATGTACATGCGTATGAGGTTTTATCGTATTACATCACATTCGATAAAATATGAAACAAATAAACATATATATAGATGGATATTAAATACAACATCTATTGTATTTTGCTAGATGTACAATATCATATAGTCATAACTATGTTGCCGCAAATAAAAAAAATACTCTTCATAAATTTATAAATTACATAATAGAGTTAGACGAAAGAATAAGAATTCGAGAAAGTAAAATGTTGAATAATGAGATATATTTCTTGAGGAATTCGTATTGTGAATAAAAAGTCCCACATTTCAACTATATGTATATAAAAGCTCTAATTACATAAAATACCCAAAATCCACGAAGCCCAAATCCATTAGGTCTCAAGCTCTTCTCAAGCTCTTCTCGAGAATATACACGTCACATGTATAGGGATGTATAAAATTGTTTTTAACTTGTTCTCTCATATACCACATATCATGTGTATAACATCATCAAATGTAGCATATATATTTATATATATGTATATATATGTCAAAGATGGAAGTACAATATTGATAAAATAAAGAAGTTAATGAGTGTTTGGATATGGATAAATTGATAAAACTATTTCATTGGATGCCTCTCTCTGCTCTCATGAGCCACTCATTTTGTATCAAAGATTTGGGGAAATTGGGCTCGTGAGGGATAATGACAAAAACAGGCTGGCAAACTTGGCACTATGCATCACGGGCTTCATTTTATTCATCTTTTTTAAGAGCTTAATTGACACTTAGCTTTATGCTTAATATGAGTTATTAATTAGCACATTTAATCATTAAAATTTAAAAATCTTATAAAAATTTATATAAGTCAGTCTCACAGATATAATCATGTGAAATGAAATCCATGTATTAAATCCGTAGGTCGATTCCACGAGAACCGTACTTTAATGACCTTTGACAATTTGCTTAGTTGTAATTATTAGTTATCTGTGTAATTTTGGACTAATCTTTATGAATTTATTCATATAAAGATGATTCTTCCTCATTGAATATATATACTAAGTAAGATAATAATATTTGTTAATAAAAAGTGTATTAGTATCACTACAAATATAATTTGAAAATAATTTGATTAATTGTAAGATACTTTGTTGAGAGTTTATTGTCTTAGAAGATTAAAGGCATGCAAGTGTTTGTGTATTTTTTTTATTTATTAACGTTATAATTTTATTTACTAACTGCAAGAATGTCATCCGAACAAAATATGTATGTGAATATGTCATTCATCATTAACTTTATGAAAAAATGCCACATATCGTGTTCGAGTATAGATAACATTTATTAAATAAAATTATGATCGATGGTAAATTTCTAGACATGTTATATTTAGATGATGTTTCAAGCAATTTTTTTAACTTTCTAATTTTATATATGTCATGTAATATAAATACCAAAATAAATTAAGCCTTTATAGATGATGGGCAAGGTCATAATAAACTTGAAAGCTAATTTATTTTTTAAAATAAATGATACTAGAATAATATCATTATATCAAACGTTTTATGAAATTTCGTTATGTTTATTAATAAAAAAAAATTGAACTTTACCTATCAATAATCAAATTAAAATAAAAACACATTTTATTAATAAATAGATAAATTACAACCACCACCTAAATATATGAATTCATGAAAATAGCTATCTGAACATGTGACGATTATTTCCTGCTGCTATTATTGTTATTAAATAAAATTCGTGAAAGTTAGAACATGAATTTCCAAACTCTCATTAATATCACCTCTAATTGCTTAATAAACCAGCAAAAATAATTAATGTCATTGGAATAATTCATTTCCAACAATTTCATACATGTACAAAATTCGATATTCTCAGATTTTCGTGAAAAAAAAATGCAATTAAGAAGGTTTTCCGTTCTCATGTTTTTTCCTTTGTTGTAATGTAACATTTACTTTTATAATATTTTTTAAATAATAATTTGGTAAATTTTTCGATGCAGATTGGTGAGACATGATTTGGTACGATAGTAATGATTCACCGGTAAGAATATTGAGAAGTTAACTTGGAAAATTAGAGAATAGATATTTAAAATACGAGATTTGAAAATGAATAAATTTCAATATATATAATATTTAAAAATTAATTTAAAATGGAAGTGATGGATTTAAAATTGATATATATATATATATATATATATATATATATATATAATTTGATTTAATATATGAATAACTTATAAGATAGACATATTTTGATATTTAAAATTTAAACTCTAGCTTTATCTCAATCCTTATAATGTAATAAAAAATAAAAAATATCAATCTTGTCAAACTTAATCTATATTTGATCTATTAAAACTTTTTTAAATTGGAAGAATTGATAATACAATAAACTCAAATATAACTTTTAAACTGAATTCAAGTCCAACAAACTTGAATATAAACATATTCTCCTCTAATACAAACATTTACACAGCTTGAATTGAAAGACTTCAATAGAATTCTTATGTACAAAAAATAAAAAATAAAAGAAAAGGTGTCACAAAACACGTGAGAAGAGAAATATATTGACGTAGCGTGGAATCATTTAGAAGTATATCTTAGGCGGTAACCAGTTACAAATTGACACGTAATTATATGTGACACGTGTCGCTTGGGGGGCCGGTGAAGAAACAGCGGAAAGGGGCTGGTGCAAAGGCATGCTATCATTTTAATTATTTGTTCCGTATTTTAAGGTTTTAATCAAGGCCCTTCGGCACAAACACCCTTGGCCATGAAAAAAATTACATGAAATGCCATTTTATATTGAATTTTCCCCCTTGATATGTAATTTTTTAATTTAGGTCATTTATTCATCAACATTTTTTTAATTTTGCATTTTGTTTTAAATTCATGTTAATACTTGTATGATATTATTATTTAATATGTGAACACATATATGTATTAGATAAAATATGAGATAGAATATAAGTTTTTATGTGATGTATTTTTTCATTCGAAATAAAATATAAACTTAATATGTAGTCTATTAATAGAGTTGATATTTCAGACCATCCGACCCAACTCAATCCGTCGGGCCAATGGTATGGTTGAATTGGGTAGTCCTCTCATGATGGCTACAAAATTACAGCCCAATTCAATTTTATTTGGGGCAACAGATAGATCGAATAGAATAAATTCATACAAACACTTAATTATTTTTTAAAATCAATAAATAGTTAGTTAACTAAATTGTGAGCCAAATTAAAAAAAGAAGAAGCAAATAAACAATATATCATCATATTATATAATTAATTATACATACAAATAACTACTTATCAATTATTTAATTTTAGTATTCATCATAAAAGTTTAAAGTCATCATCGCTAGTCATAAATGGATCATTAGTTTGGGCTTTTTCGTTAGTGAGTTTTATTGTTTAATGATTTAATAAACTAATGTAATGTGTTAGCTTTTTATTGATGAAAAATAATAAAAAAATCAAATAGCTCATCAAGTCTGTCAGGCTGTTTGAACAAGGCTACATAGACCCTATTTTTTGAGCCATTATATTTATACCTAACCTAGCCTTATTTGCTCGATCATATGATCTAAGTGCAAATACAAAATTATAATGGACATTTCAAATTGCAAATTTTAACCATAATATTTCCAAATTGTCAATTTTCATTAAAATATTATTATGTATTAAAATAGGAAGAGTATGCTAGAAGTTTTTCAATTTATCATTACAAATAGTATAAAATTACATGGTGATTTTGTAGTGCAGTTGGATTACTAGTGCACCTCTCAACTTTTATTCACGATATAGGTAGCAGTTTTACTTGCAATGTATCCAGATGCATTGCAACAAGACTCAAAATATAAATATGAGATAAAATCAATGTTAATACACGCGGCAGAGCATCAACAAAACACGTTTGCCTTAACACTCACGCATGTAGCGTAATGATATTATATTCAAAAGCTTAAAGATTGTGCGGATTCATAATAGCATACGCGATTTAGCCAATATTAATTTGTCCGACTCATTTGGTTACTTCTCGTGTTCTAATTCGTTTTCACTTTTTCTTTATCCTTTTCCAGATAAACGCATAATATACGATGCACATACATTTATCTAGATTACAAAATTATATTACATGAGAAAAAAACTCACTAATTTCAATAATTATAAATTGTAATTTTATATCAAATGTCCAATTACATTGCTATTTTCTTCTTTTCTTTTCTTTATTCTTATCTATTATTTTTCCCTTAACTAGTTCAATATTATGGTATTCTTATTGTAATGTCTTCCAAACAGGTAAAGGTGGTTTAATTAGGGTTGAATAGTGAATAAGTTTGACCTATTTTGTCACCTTTAGTATGAATAACCAGCCCTTTTTCTAATGTCTTAATAATTCGCATTCTTATCCCATATTGCATGCATTTATGATTTTCGTACTTAAAAGTCATTTTCCTTTGTCCAAAAACAGTATAAATATGTGCCATTTTCAGGAAATTTTACACAGCATTTGCTACTTGGCTAAAACAAGTACTTAGAATTCTTACATTGTAAGACTTGTTCATATATAGTCATCCTAATCATCGTTCTTCTCAATGTTAGAATCTCTATCCCCAAATTAAATCTCTTCATGTCTTTATCATAGAGATAGCGATACATTTTTGATATCAAGAGATATATTAATTTTGAATTATGAATTCATCGATAACTAAAAAATGCTTTATATCTTTGTTTTAACAGGTCGATTGCTAAGTTATTGGATCGATCAACCTACGCGTCGTTCTTTCATAAACTCAAGGTTTGATCCAGATGTTGATTGTGTGTATAATATATACATATATTTATTTATTTATGAAGGTTTATAATTATTCATAAAAATTTATATAAGATACTCTCTCAAATAGTTATCGTGAGATAAATCCTCAATATCCACAAACAAAACACATTTTCACAAATTTATTTATAAATTATGAAATATAGGTTATCGATTGACCCGTCTCACATATCTATATGCGCAAAACAATCTCACATAAAATTTACTTTTTTTTATTCATCAAATCTTTAAACCTATCCCTTGTTTAGTTTTTCCTTATTTTATCTACTTATATCCAGAAATGATCGATGAGGTTACGCTTGCTTTAAAAATATAGTAATTAACTAAGAAGTTACAATCATTTCAATTTTTTAATATTTTTTGATCAAGCTAGCCATATATATATTGAAACCCGTATTTTATTTTTATTAAGAAACTAAAATTTGTCCGTACACACATGCACATATGATTTGTGTATTGAGGTGGTAAAAGATAGTGTGTGTGTCTCTCTCTCTATATTTAAAAGGGTAATTTAGGTTTAAAATTTACATAAAAAAAAATACTCAATCTGAATATATTTAAAAAACATTTCGCCACCTTTTGTTTGCAATGCATTGTGAAATACAATCATCATCACTTCTACACATGAATACATAAAAGTTTTTTCTATTATTTATTTATTCATTTTATAACTTTCATCTGCAGTAATTAATATGAGTTGCTTTGATCTGAAGTTTCACAAACTTTTGACCCAGTAAAAAACAGTTGTGATAAACCCTACACAACCACGTCCCTTTCTTTCCGCAAAGTTCAAACACTCTTCTCATTCCAGATGAAGATTAATTTAATAAAATATTTATGAAAATAATAAATAAATTCTTGCAGACAAAGATTTATAAATACATGAATATGTGTACATAATAATAAGATAGTAGAGAGGAAGACATTGCTTCCCGCGTTTTCCATATGCAATTGATATAAGTGAATAATCTATGTCATGCGTGCAAGCTATTTCTTCTTCTTCTTAATCTCAATCCACCACCACCACTATTTTTCCCTTTTGCCTTGCCTCTTAACGGTTTTAATTCCATCTCTTTAAGCTTCTTCTTCTATATATATTACATATAAAATATTGCATCACTTTCCTTAATTTCTTCCTTTCTCTCTACAAAGTTGCAAGAAAAACATATCTACTCATCCATTCATCCTATATCTTTTTGGAAACAATATTATCCACCGCTGATTTGTCAAGATCATGTCTGCAAAATATGTTCGCTTGTTCGTATAAACTTTGAATCTTTTTGCTTATTGGTAAGTTTTTTTTGAGTTTCATCATTTGGAAATTCATTATTTTGGAACGGTAATTTATGTCATATCCATTTTTTAACCATCAATTTTATATATTTCAATTTTGATTCTTTAACTATCAATTTTTTTTTTTTCAATTTTGATTTGATTTTGCTTGATATGTCAATTTCTACTTAAGTGGATGTCGGAATTGAGGAATTTACGTCAGTAATTCCGACATCCACATAGGCCAAGATTGAAATTTCGAGTAAAATAGGATGAAAATTGGAAAAATATAACTATAGTAGTTCGAAGATCAAAATTGTAGAACGTAAAATTGATGGAAAAAAAATGGAAAAAAAACCTAAGTTAGTGAACAGAAATTGCAATTTTCTCATTATGATTTATTACTGTATATTTTCTTGACATTAATCTTGAATCAAACAGTTCTTGATTTACTATATGATTGAAGCAATGAATTTAGATTTTCTTGGTAGCTTCGAAGCAATAATAACAACATTATATCTTGTGTGAAGCAACATAACTAATCTGGAAATTCCGAGGTTTCTTTAATTCATTGACTCATTCATTCATTTAATTTTTCTGAAAAACAAGACCATGGGAAGCCATTTAAGCAAGAAGATCACTGGGGACCCATCAGGGGCAAACCCGTTGACCAATCAGCTGCCACCATTTTCTTCAACCGAGCTCAACTCATCCTACGTGGCGGCGTGCAAGCTCGACGTCGATCTGCAGACGTTCGACACGTCACTCCAGGCCCGAACCAGCAACGTCATCAACTCACTGGCTTCGGGGATCGAGGTTCGGGCCCTGTCCTTTGACTCCCTGCAAGAGATCACAGAATGCCTCCTGGAAATGAACCAGGAGGTTGTCAAGGTTATCTTGGATTGCAAGAAAGACATTTGGAGGAACGAGGAGCTGTTCGAGCTGGTCGAGGAGTACTTCGAGAACAGCCTCAAGACCCTCGACTTCTGCGCTTCGTTGGAGAAATGCCTGAAGGGCGTGAAGGATCGGCAGCTGCTGATCCTTCTCGCGCTTCAGGTGTTTGAAGACGAGGACGAGGGGAATGCGAGGTATGGTAGGACATTGGAGGAGCTCAAGAACTTTAAGGATGCTGGAGATCCTTTCAATGCTGAGTTCTTTCAGGCTTTTCAATCTGTTTATCGCAATCAGATGATGATGTTGGAGAAGCTTCAATTCAAGAAGAATAAGCTTGATAAGAAGCTTAGGTGCATCCATGCTTGGAGGAAGCTTTCTTGCATCATCTTTGCAGGTTTTTAACCCTCGAATTTAATTACTCTCGTTTTATCAGGCTTAGGTTTCGTTCGTTTTTCTACCCATTTTAATTAATCTGATCATTTAAGGTACGAAAGGTTGAAGGTATGAAGGTTATTAGGTTATATAAATTTGTTATTTCGGATATTAAGGATAAAAATGTCATCTTCATTTGTTACCACCCTTTCTAGGTGAATATGTCCACAACTACGCATTTTCTATGTGGGATATGTAGTTTCTATATATCCACATTTATAAAATTAACCGTTTTTAATCCGTTTTATCATGAAATGACGAAATTGACCTTTCTTGCGTCATCTTTGTACGTTTCTAGCCCCCGTATTTAAGCACTCGTATCCTCAAGCTTAACTTTCGTATTCTAGGCCTTGGTTCTGGTAAAATAGTCTTTTTACCTTGGTTGGTATTTCTAACAACTAATCGTACAAAATATTTTTCTTCCCTTTGCAGCCACATTTGCGGCTGTCCTGATTTGCTCGGTGGTGGCTGCCGCCATGGCAGCGCCGCCGGTTGCAGCGGCCCTGGCGGCGGCAACCTCCATCCCATTGGGATCAACGGGGAAGTGGATCGATTCACTCATCAAGAACTTTGAAAGTGCAGTGAAGGGACAGAGAGAGATCATCAATTGCATGACAGTGGGGACTTACATCACGATCAAGGATTTGGACAACATTCGTGTCTTGGTCGACAGGCTGGCAATCGACATCGAAGCTCTCATGGGAAACGCAGAATTCGTAACGAACAAAGTGGCTGTAAGAGTCGCCATTGATGAGATCAAGAAGATACTGGATGAGTTCATGAAGAGTGTTGAGGATTTGGGAGCTCAAGCTGATAACTGCAGCCGCGATATTCGGAGGGCTAGAACCGTCATCTTGCAGAGGATCATCAAGCCACCTCAGCATTGAAGAAGAATCTGTTTACTGATCTAGGTTGAATCTGAGGTTGAAGAACATCACTGGTGATCATGAAGATTAATTATTTATAAGTGTTTATATATAAATAAATTATACATATATATATGTGTGTGTGTGTGGGGTCTTAAAAGTCATTTCCATTCTAGTATTGTGAATATTATGTTATATAGGATAGGTAAAATAAATGGAATAGTTATAGATTATTCCTAGTTGATAGGTTACCTATTTCTATTGCTATTGTTATTTACTGATACAAAATTTCTGGTAATAATATATATGGCTATTTATTTAGAATAAAATGTTTGTTACATAGTTATTATGTTTATTGATATTTTTTTTTTTTTGAGAATAATTATGTTTATTGATCTTGAGTCTTGATATATTGATTTTTTTTCTGTAAAATTATTGGTTGTAATTATTGATGGTCATACTTTTAAACATTGACCTGAAACTTATTTACATGCGCATGAATATCAAATCTCAATCATCTGTCTCATAATATAAAAATAACGTATATTTGATAGTTATATGAATGGTTAATTTAAGTTGTTGAGACTATGTCCTATTAACAATGATATAAAAATGGAATACTAAGATTGTGAAATAAAAGATCTTATTCGTATTAAGAGGACCCAAATTTCTATTTTTTTCTTAAAAAAACCATTTTATTTAAAATAAAATTTTATATTTTAAAAGCAAGATACTTTTACCAAAGAGCAACTGAATACGATTTTATTATAATGTGTATATGCATGTGTGTGTTCTTTTATTAAAGTACATGTTTTTATATTTTTCTTCTTTTACCTTTTCTGAAAATAATAAGAAATATATTGATTTTACTCATTTATATAGAAAATATTTTTATTTTCACTAGCATTTTTAAAAGGTATATATGATATATGATACCATTCACATCTTTTTAAGTACTTAAAATTTCGTAGCACATATATGTATAATGCCATCAGCATATTTCCATGCAATTTAAATATATTTATCTATATCCTAAATTTTCACATTAAATTTCTAAACAATTATTATATTTATCTATATAATAATTCAAACTTTCATTTATTTTCACACAAAAACCTGGTAACTCTATTTCAAACATATAAATTCTTGAAATATGAAAATAAAATAGGTCGAGAATGTTTCGTTAACTTCGATCGAACCTAAGTTACCTAATTTATAATAGTCACATAACTCACAGTTGATTATAATATTGCTATTCGTTAAGACAGTTAATTAACAACTAATATACGCAGTTTGCTGATTGATACTTGTAAGATGTTATAACAAATTTATAACATAACTAATTTTGCTAAAAAGAATTAGATTCAACTCATACTCAAACATTCTATGCCTGGAATAAAATTTGTTATGAAACAGAAAAGTGTCTATGAAATATCTTCACCTTTTCAATTGTCTCTTTAGGAATCATCTATTCGAGCTTCAGCATAACTTCTAATCTTTTTAGACAAAAAATAGTAGTAATTGCCAGAAAAGTTATTAGCTTTACTTAATTTGTAATTTTAACCAAATTTTTAAATAGTAATAAATTTAATATGAACTCTCATATTTTTATAATTTGAATCAATAAGTAATTTTCGGATATGATCATGCTGAAATTAAAGTGTAAAGTTGTCATGGGAAAACTATTATCAGAAAGATTGAAGTTGAAAAAAGTTGAGATCATCAAAATGAACACAATTATATTCGAAAATTATCTGTTGCTTAAAAATTGCAAAAATATATGCAAATTTATATTATAATTATTAATATTTAAAAACTTGATTAAAATCATAAATGAATTCGTGACTTTTTCGATGCGCAACGAAAAATATATATCAAGTTTGCTTGTTGGGCTTATCTGGCTGAGTTTGAGTTTTACAAATTTGATTTGATTTTTAACTATCATGTTTGTGAGTTATATGGGCCTTGGTCCATTACATGTAAAGCCCAGCCCAGTAAGTGATCTAATACAGTATTATTGCTAGAATGCTGGATCATTATTCTTGGTTTATTATTTACCGAGTCATCTCACACACGCAAAAATATACAGATAAATATATCTAGCAAGGCCCATATAATGAACAGTCTAAGATAATGAATATATATATATATAAGGTATATATATATATAAGGTGTATATATATATATATTATATATATATACCTTATATATATTCATTATCTTATCTTAAATATAGTCGTCAATATAAGGCATCTCATAATGAATATTATTGGTGTGGTATTAACATTACAATAATATTTAAACAAAAATATGATTTTAATAACATTGAGAAATAAACACAAATATGGGAATAAAATTCGTGTGCTTGTCTTGATTTTTGTTGTTTTTCCTGCTTTTAATTAATTGATTTAAAAAAAAAAAGAGTTTGTTTTTTGTTTCGAACAGTCTAAATTCTAGAACTTTGTATCCCATTCATAGTAGAGATTTTGTAAGTGCATGAAATAATTGAAATGCAGCCACATAATAAATAAAGCCAAAATCCTAGAAAATTCAAAGAAAACAATAAATTCAGAAAAATTAAATCTAAATAATTATACATCACAAAAAATAAATGTGATTCATGTTCCATGGAGCTTCAACACCAGCTATAAATTACACTGGAGACACGATAACTGCACACTCATTTCTGACTAACGTGCGCGGGACAGCTGCAGCAACCTCCGTCGTCCACATGGCGATTCCTCTGCAGTTCTCTCGAATCTCCACCGGCGCCGAGCTCTCTTTGCCGGAGACGAGAGTATTACGGCGCCGGAAACCGTTCTCCGTCCGATGCTCCTCCGCTGGAGAAGCTGCCACGTCATCCTCCGTGGAGTCTGAGTTCAACGCCAAAACGTTTCGCCACAACTTGACGAGGAGTGAGAATTACAATCGCAAGGGGTTTGGACATAAGAAGGAGATCCTTGAGCAAATGAGCCAAGAGTTTACAAGTATATTTCGCTTTAATTTTGTTATATTTCCTTTGTTTTTTAATGGAATTGAAATTTTAATTTTGATAATTATTTACTTTATTTTCGATCAAGTAATGTTTTGTCGAATTCTGGCTTTCTTGTTGCTTAGTGTTTGTAATTTTTTTTGAATTTTCGTCTTCTTCTTGTACCGTTGTAGAAGTGATTGCTTTATTTTTGTGCCAGAGAATAATTGGTGAATTACTCTGATCTGATTTATGCGCCAAAATTGGTTAATTTCCAGATTCCTTGATATCACTATTCACCACGTTTATGCAGAAGTGCAAATTAATCACACTTCTTTTTAACACAAATTAACCACAGTTTTATGTATGCCTCAGTATATAATTTTCACGAGGTAGCCTCTAAGATTCGTTGCTCTGATCTGCTTGCATATTCTCTTTTCTTGTTATTTTTTGTGGATCTTTTTATCTGATGATTATTGGTTTACATATCATATGGAGATCTCAGGTGACATTATAAAGAAACTGAAGGAGAATGGGTATGAGTACACATGGGGAAATGTTACTGTGAAGCTTGCTGAGGCGTATGGATTTTGTTGGGGGGTTGAGCGAGCCGTTCAGATTGCTTACGAGGCCAGAAAGCAGTTCCCAACTGAGCAGATTTGGATCACCAATGAAATAATTCACAACCCTACTGTTAATCAGGTTTCTTGCTTCCTTCAGTTCTGTTCCTAGTTGTACGGTACTTCACTGTCTTGCTAATCGCCTTTCTTGATTGCTTGGTCTTCTAATATGAATACGAGCAGGTTTTTGGCTGGCCTTGTGTTCCTTCATTCATGGTTTATCCTTTAAGTACTGAGATAATAATAAAACTTTGTTAAGATTTTTGTTACTTGCCATTTTGCTAGAAAAGAGTTGACGTAGATTGGTTGCCAATCAGCATATTTCTTTCATCCGGAAATTTCACATTATTACTGCAGTATAGGGATGATGGTTGTATATGCACGGTTTCTTTAAATCAATCTGGAGGCATTAATGAGTAATGTGATTATTTAAGACCTTTCTTCTCACAAATGGCCTTGAATTCTTAACTGTGTAATTTTCTTAACTTAATAGAAAGAAACAAATGTTCAGTATAACTGATTAGACAATTTAACTTGCTGTTGCTAGAGGCTCGCAGAGATGGAAGTGAAGAATATTCCTCTTGAGGATGGGGTGAAACAATTTGATGTCGTCGACAAGGGTGATGTTGTGGTACTACCTGCCTTTGGAGCCGCAGTAGAAGAAATGGTCGTTTTGAATGAAAAGAAAGTTCAAATCGTTGATACTACTTGCCCATGGGTAACAAAGGTACTTTTCTATTGTTAACTCCTTTGTCAAAAGTAAGTATTCTCTTTTATGTTAATTGTTCATAAACTCTAACATTTTCTTTTGAAGGTTTGGAATATTGTTGACAAGCACAAGAAGGAGGAGTACACTTCGATAATCCATGGTAAACATTTTCATGAAGAGACTATTGCTACTGCTTCTTTTGCAGGAAAGTATATCATCATCAAGGACATGAAAGAGGTATTTTAAATATTCTTTATTACTATGTCTTTAGTGTTTGTATATCGAGCAATACTTTCTTATGATGCACCGTTGCAGGCAAACTATGTGTGTGATTACATTTTGGGAGGTGGACTTGATGGGTCTAGCTCAACTAAAGAGGCATTTATGGAGGTAGATTAATATCCTACTCATTGTAACCAAATTTTACTATATGCTAGGATTACACATGATTGGTTTGTGTGCAGAAATTCAAATTGGCAGTATCCAAGGGGTTTGATCCAGACAGAGATCTCATAAAAGTTGGTATTGCAAATCAAACTACCATGTTGAAGGGAGAAACAGAGGAGATTGGTTAGTTTCTACCCTCAAATCATCTTCCCTCAATTCGTTTGCAAAATGCATATTCTGATACAAACTTTCGTTCCTTTTCTTCTGTAGGAAAGTTAGTTGAGAGAACCATGATGCGCAAGTATGGAGTCGAAAATGTTAACAACCACTTCATGAGTTTCAACACTATTTGTGATGCAACCCAAGTAATTTCTCCCTCTCCCAGTGTAGTTCATGACATCTTGTTTTATTATATTTGGTGATAATGGATGGAAATAGTCATATACAAGTTAACAACAAATTTAAAATAGTAAAAAAGGTGGTTATTGGACAAAAACGCCCTTATTAAAATGCAGGCGGTCCCATGTATATATATGCATTGAGACCCATTGCATTAAGGGTAAAAATGCTGATGTGGCTATAAAAACTATTGTATTATGTTTTGGCTTGTGTAAATTTTTTCTCATCCTATTAGGCAATTTCTGTGTTTGTCCCTTCCATATTTGATGCTTTGTTATAACATTTAGGAGCGGCAAGATGCCATGTACAAATTGGTCAAAGAACAAGTCGATCTCATGCTAGTTGTTGGTGGGTGGAACTCGAGCAACACTTCACACTTACTTGAAATAGCAGACGAACGTGGAATCCCCTCATATTGGATTGACAGTGATAAAAGAATAGGCCCTGGGAACAAAATCAGCTACAAGTTACTGGTATATATATGCCTGCAAATTTCCATTTCCAACTATCCCTGAGTGACTTGAATTCACTCTGATCGTTTACGTTACATTTGACAGCACGGTGAGTTGGCTGAGAAAGAGAATTTCCTTCCAGAGGGCCCCATCACAATCGGGATAACATCCGGTGCATCCACTCCTGATAAGGTAAAGAGGCAAATTCTCAAGCCACAACTTCAGTTTCATTCTTTTCTTTATTAATCTGTATGATATCGTTCGTCTACGAGCAGGTTGTCGAAGACGCTCTTAAAAAGGTATTCGATATAAAGCGTGAGGAGGCACTGCAACTAGCTTAGATTATTTCTTCATCCTTAATTTGTATATGGATGAAGGAATGGTTAGACCATGGGATTATTCTATGGATGTAACATAATGAATATGTATAGTACTTGTTGGATAGTTTGTCTTATTTATAGTAGAGAAGCTATAATATCATAGAAAAAGAAGACCATAACATTAGAAATGAAATTTCTAATAAGCATGAATATATTCACTAAATTAAGCTCTGAGTTCGTTCGCTAATTAAACAAACCACAATCAAATACTCAATAATTCAGTTCAGTAAATTAAATTGAGGTCGCTTGATGATTAAACAAATCAAATAGATATTCGGTTTGGTTCAATTCGATTACATCCATTATAATAACATAGAAAAAGAGAGAAAATGATTTAAAAAAAAAAAAAAAGAAGAAGAAGAAGACCATTAAATTAGAAAGGAGAAAATGATAATAATAATAAAAAAATCCTGATAGAAAATCCTTTAAATTAGAAAGGAAAAAAATAATTACATAATAATAACACAGACAAATTAAAAAAATAATTACATAATAATAACATAGAAAAAGAAGACAGAAAAAGAAGACCATAAAATTAGAAAGGAAAAAATAATATAAAAATCAGCTTGAATTAAAATTAGAAAGAAAAAAAAATAATTACATAATAATAACATAGAAAAAAAATAAACACATAATAGAAGACCATAAAATTAGACAGAAAAAGACCATAAAATTAGACAGAAAAAGACCATAAAATTAGAGAGGAAAAAATAATAAAAATATCCGCTAGAAGGAGGGGTTGAACCTCCGACCTTGTGGTTAACAGCCACACGCTCTAACCAACTGAGCTATTCCAGCTATTTATTCTTGTTTGTTCAATTAAAATTTTTCTAGCTACAAGATAATAACTATACAAAATTTTGATAATATAATGTAATGATATATTATCTTAATTTAAAATATACAACATTTTTTTATATTTATATTTATATTAATATAAATTTATATGTTTTTTTAATTCAATACATGTTATTCTAAATAATAGTGTTGAATAATATTATAAATTTGAAATACAAAAAACAACATACAAATTTATAAATATTATAGTTTATAATAGAATAATTAACAATAATAAAAATAATAATACAGAATTAATATTATGGTAATTATGTTTAAAATTTTGAAAAGAAAAATTGAAATATTATTTGAGTAAATAAAAAAAAATGTTTATTCACTGTTCCATCATTTCGTTGACTTCCAACCTAGCCAATACCAACCTCATTTTTTTCAGGGCCTTTTCGATTTTTGTACATATTAAAAAATAACATTTATGTACAGATTTCATAACCTTTTTAATAAATAACTTACATTCACTATACAAATTCAATATAACCGAAACCTTTATGTTGTAATGATATAACCTTTATGTTGTAATAATATAACCTTTATATACAAATTTTATAATCATTTTCAGCCCCTATACATGGTCTTACGACTTTGCGGAGACCTGTGTTTTTGGTAAACAGTCGCTCGATGTGCTCATCGGCGCCTGACCCTGAGATGTGGATCATCCAAGGCACATTAACATGGCTTACTCTCCTGTTCGAACATGGGGTTTTCTGAAAGATCCTGGCTTTCGTACTTTGGTGGATCTCCGAGATTCTTTCGATGACCTATGTTGAAGGAATATCTATCTAATTCAGTGAATAACTTATATTTTTTTTACTACTTAGCACTGCAAAAGGTTATGTGCATATAACTAAAATGTTATAAAAATAGAACTAAAAAGTTAAGTTCGCTAAACTAAAAGATTAGGGTTTGAGTTATTTTTGGGCTAGGGTTTGAGCATGTGGGGACGCGTGTAGGCGCGTGAGGCGCTCATGGGACGCGTGAAATGCACTATCGGGTCAGTTACACAGATTTAGAATCAATGCACTTGATGTATAGAAATAATTGTGTAAAGAAAAAGTATCTATTCTCTTTCTTTTCCAGTCTTAATATAATTTAAAAATAACTTAACAAATAAGATTTTTTAATATTATATAATTGTAGCTTGCTTTATTTTTCATTTTCTTAACTTTTTTTATGACATTATATTTTTGAAATGGGAAGTGAAATTGTTTGTAAATTTTACCAACTTTCATACTATTAAATTAATATGGAAAATGCTAAAATGTTTATTGTGTGCAATTCTTAATATGTCCACCCACGTATAATAATTTCCTTCCATCATTATATTAGAAAATGAAATTAATAGGTATTATCAGTTGTAGACACATCTTAATGTATATATGAGTAGGGTAGTAGGGTTATATATATATATATATATATATATATATATATATAGTTATTTTCATACTATATATATTAGTGGTTGAGTTGAGCGTTATCAAGGCTCACTAAAAGTAATTAATTTGAAAAAAAGTTACATCATTTTTACCAATTTTTGGCAATTTAATTACTTTTTTTTTATTTTAACTCTTAATCTTAATTATTGTCATACTAAAAAATTATTATCGAATTTTCTTTTGACCAACTTACATGCTGTCCACCTTGGTAGTCAATATCTCACTGTAAAGTGAAGTTAACCGAGGCATTAAATTGTAAAAAAATTATACGATTATATAGAAAAGTAGATAATATTATATTATTTTATTTTGATAAGAAAAGATAGAAAAAATAAAAGGAATGAAATAAAGTTGCAAGATTTCGAAAATCTCATACCAAATCTTTTTCATCCCACATTTTCTTGTATATAAGATGTATAGATTTAGATTTAGAGTATTGTTTGTGTGCACCAGTTGTATGGGTTATGACCCATGCAACTGGGCACGCGGGTTGGGTCGGGTCGGGTTTAACCCGAATCCGCGCCCTTTTTTTTTTTTTTTTTTAATTTATGTCATAACATTTATGTTGTAATAATATAACCTTTATATTGTAATAATGTAACCTTTATGTACAAATTTCATAACTTTTTCACTGAATGACTTATACTTTTTTCACTATAAAAATTCATGTAATATAACTCAAACCTTTATATTGTAATAATATAACATTTATGTTGTAATAGTATAACCTTTATGTACAGATTTCATAACCTTTTCAATAAATAACTCATAGTTTTTTCACTATAAAAATTCAATATAGCCGAAACTTTTATGTTGTAATGATATAACCTTTATACTGTAATACTATAACCTTTATGTACAAATTTCATAACCTTTTCAGTGAATAACTTATACTTTTTTCACTACTCAACACTGCAAAAGGTTATGTGCATATAACTAAAATGTTGAGTTCGCTAAACTAAAATGTTAAGTTCGCTAAACTAAAAGGTTATGCCAATATACAGCAGAACTAGAATTTGAGTTAGGGTTTGGGCTAGGGTTTGGGCGCGTGGAGGCGCGTGAGGCGCGCGTGGAGGCGCGTGAAAAGCATTTTTGGGCGGGTTGACCCGATTGCACGGATTTAGGATCCGTGCACCTGGTGTATAGAAACAATTGTGTTAGATTTATGCAATTCGAATTGATCCGATCCGCATTTGTGAGTTTTTTTATTTTATATGTTGATATATATGTACAAATTCGGTGATCTTTATATACCAATGTTGTGACCTTTTATGTATTGTAATTTAAAAGAAAATAATTTCAACAAAATTTGTATATAAATACATTTATGTAATATTCATGTCAAGAATGAGAATTGCCCCTGTATAACCCATCTAGCCATGTTCTAGCCTCAATGCATGCAGGAGATAAGACCTATCGGTCGGGAAGTTTACTACATCTATACATCAATCTAATATCGATAGCAAGTAGATGTCTTACACTTCCTGTTTTTGGAATAACTGTAAGAAATGTCATAATAGAATAACAGAAGATGGAGAGTCTAATTGGAGGTCAATCACGTACATAAAGAAGAAAGACGGTTGAAAGGAGAGAAACGACGAAACGCGCACAGGAGAAGCTGCCAAGAAGCTTTTATGAAAGGAGTAGATAAACCAAACCATTATCTCTGGTATCTCAAACTCAAAGATTTTTCTTTCCTTATATATATTCACGTGATTTTTATGTACAAATATCCATACCTTTATATAATATATAAATGTTATATATATTCGTACATAAAGATCACAATAGAAGATAAATGTATCTACATACAAATTTTATTGATTTTTTTTTCTAAATTATTGTACATAAAGATGGCGAAATATATATATAAAGATCACCAAATTTATATATAAAGATTTTGATTTGAAGGAAAAAAAAAATACACGAATCCAAATCGACTCGAATGACATATGCACCAGTTATACAGTAAACATACTAAAAATAAATAAACAACTCTGATTATTTAAGATTGACATATATCAATAATAAACAAGTTCATTAATTACTTGAGAGAAAATACAATGGGGAACGGGTCAAGCCCTCCATAATAAAACGTCGTCGTATCCTTAAAACCTTCCCTCGTACACTATCTGCAAACGGCGCCGTATAATATGCTCTCCCCGCACCGCAAAATCGCAGAAACAAACCCTCTTTCCGAAACGGACAGCTTTCTCTCTCTACCTATCATTCCAATCGCCGGTGGAATTTCGCCGGGAATTCGGCCGCCGATTGATTTTCGGTGCCGATCACAGTAGTTAAAGTCTTAAGGCTTTAATTATTAACTTTTTTTATTTATTTTTTATGAGAGATATAAGGGGAGTTACTCGATAAGTTTTGTAATTATGGAGGATTATTATATGAGTGGTAACAGCGAAGACGAAGAAGATTACTCATCGTCTGATAGAGAGGTGGAATCGCTTGACGGTCTCGAAAACAAGGAGTCCGACACTCCGTGGGTCGCATCAAAATCCCCTTCTTGCAAGGTACATTGAGAAGTTTTTGTATTGTGTGATCAGGAATGTATATTTAAATTGTTTTTATTGATTTTTTATTATATTTTTCAAATTCTTTACAGTGGGAACAGTTCTGATAGACGATTGGTATTGGATTATTTGTTTTTCGAGAAAAATCAGGATATTTTGTTGGGTTCAATTGAGAGGCTCTATAAACTGTGTTTGTTTGGAGGAAAAAAACAAAAAAGATTGTTACTTCTTGGTGAAGTAAGCCTGTGATTGCAGCAGTTTGAAATTTGAAATTTGTTATTTGTTGAACACATTCTTTTGTTCTGGGCATTTTATGTTTTATCAGACTTTGCGATTGTAAAGATCATCGATTTCTTTTCTGAAGATGAAACATGGGAATATTTATTTTCTGAACTTTGATGCGTAGCAATGCCAACTTTCTGTTCTTGAGATTAATTTCTTTCATATTGGGAAGTTTTCGGGCTGAATTTAAATTATGTCTTTGATTCTATCTTTTTGCTCATGCTATTCCATCTTGTAGAAAGTTGTATATAAAAAAGCTGAGTTTTTGTGTTTCTGCCAAGGTTTTTTGGACCTTATGATTTTGGTAAGTTTGATATCTTATTATATAAAGAAAGCTTGCTAGAATGCTCTGAGCCTTTTATTTCTATGGTAACCACACAAGCGCCACGCCTTGTTTATCATCCATGGCTATTGATGTTCAGTTTAATGCTTTCTCGTCTTTCTTGCTTATCACTAGTTGCAGATGACGTCAATAGTGGAAATATATGATAGCTTAAGGGTTTATTTTGCTGATTGGAATTGTCTACTGACTTTGTGCTGTGCCTGCTTTAGGTAATTACAAAGGAGTCTCTTTTGGCTGCACAGGTAAAAATGAGTTTGCAAAGGTTCAGATTCTCTTATCAATATACAGTACTTTGTGATTTCTCAACTTCATAACAAATCCAATTATGAACAAAAGAATGGCATTGAGTTTCTTTTTTCTTTTCTGCATTGAGAGTCAATTTTCATGTTTTTGTGCAGAAAGAAGATTTGCGAAGAGTGATGGACTTGATATCTGTGAGAGAACACCATGCCAGAACTCTGCTCATTCATTATCGGTGGGACATTGAAAAATTGATTGCACTGTATGTTGAGAAGGGGAAATCTTGCATTTTTTCTGAAGCAGGGGTTACTGTGGCTGAACTTGTTGACCTTGATCCAGATGAGCCTACCTCTACAGTGATGTGCAATATATGTATGGACGATGCGCCTGCAAATGATGTCACCCTTATGGATTGTGGTCATTGCTTTTGCAACAGCTGTAAGCACCCTTTGTTTTTGTGTGGATTATTCTAGAGGCTTCTATTTGGAACATGCAAAATGTCATAACTATTGGTTCTAAAACATGTTCTTCTTTCTCTGTGTTGCGTTGTAAGTCTACAATAAAAAACGTATTGGTTCATTAAGAAAAAAAGTTTTCTTCTGAGATGCATGGTTCCACTCCATTCGTTTTGGTTGTAGTCATGGAATTGTAAAATGCTGCAAAATATTAAGCGTTCCTGTTTTGCAGGTTGGACAGAGCATTTCATTGTCAAAATTAACGAGGGGCAAAGCAAGCGGATCAGGTGTATGGCCCATAAGTGCAATGCTATCTGTGATGAAGCTATAGTTAGAAAGCTAGTAAGCAAAAAACACCCAGATCTCGCAGAGAAGTTTGATAGGTTTCTTCTTGAGTCCTACATTGAAGACAACAAAATGGTCAAGTGGTGTCCCAGTATACCCCATTGTGGAAATGCAATAAGAGTGGACCATGATGAGTTCTGTGAGGTTGAATGTTCTTGTGGTATGCAGTTCTGTTTCAGTTGTGTATCAGAAGCACATTCCCCTTGTTCATGCGTGATGTGGAAGCTATGGACTAAGAAATGCCGGGATGAGTCTGAGACAGTCAACTGGATTACTGTACATACAAAGCCTTGTCCTAAGTGTCACAAACCAGTTGAGAAGAATGGCGGTTGCAATTTAGTTAGTTGCATATGTGGGCAGGCATTTTGGTAAGCGTGCTTTCTTTTGCCACTTTCTCTGTTCTGAGACATAGTGCACCTTAATGTGGCTTATTATGAATATTTTTCTTGTATTAATTTTCCGAAGGGTATGGCATCATATGGCTGCATGATTGTTCTTATTTAATGTGCAGTGTTTATATCTGTGCATTTCCTGTATTCATGTTTCCTGGGAAAGATGCAGCTGTTGCATCATTTGTGTTTATACTATTTTGATTTCATGCTGTAGTTGGCTTTGTGGTGGAGCTACCGGCCGAGACCATACTTGGTCCTCTATAGCTAATCATAGTTGTGGTCGGTATAAAGAAGATAGAGAGAAGAAGGCTGAGCGTGCAAAGCGAGACCTATATAGATACATGCATTATCATAATCGTTATAAAGCTCATACGGACTCCTTTAAGCTGGAATCTCGACTGAGGGAGACATTAAAGGAAAAGGTATCACATTTGGAAGCTAGGGACTCTAAATTAAGAGACTTTAGTTGGGCAACTAATGGGTTATACAGGCTCTTCAGATCAAGACGAGCTCTTTCATACTCATATCCATTTGCCTTCTACATGTTTGGTGATGACTTATTTAAGGATGAGATGACAGAAAAGGAAAAGGAAATAAATCAGCATTTGTTTGAGGATCAGCAGCAGCAGCTAGAGTCCAATATCGAAAAGCTATCCAAGTTTCTTGAGGAGCCGTTTGATGAGTATTCTGAGGATCAAATCATGCAAATAAGAATGCATGTCATTAATCTCTGTGTGGTCATTGACAAACTCTGCAAAAAAATGTGAGAAATTGTCCAACAAATTTTTCATTTTCACTGTGAAAGATGGAGCTTATAATCTTCCTAAATTTGCAGGTATGAATGCATTGAGAATGAGTTATTGGGTTCACTTCAATTTACCATTCACAATATAGCACCATACCAGTCGAAAGGTATTGAGAAGGCTGAGGAGCTGACTGTCGGATGGAGCACTCAAGCAAGCAGCAATGGTAAACGTAAGGAAGCTGATCAGTCTATTGGTAAAGTAGTTTTAACTTCACCCATAGCTTCATTATTCTATGAACATATATGGTCTCGTCTTTTTTTGTTTTTTTTAATTTTCAATACACAGTCTTCATTGCTACATAGAAGAAATGTAAAATGAATCCTTGTTTGATTCTTTTATATCTTAGATTCCCCCCCACACAATTTTCTGTATAGTTTGATTCGTAGTTTTAGGCAAATTTGCATTTAAAAAATTTGTCTTGCAGAGGGTTACTTACAATGTGCTTTCTGAAGCCTTCAAATCCTTATCCAACCATGTAAGTTTCCATTGAATCTGGTAGCCTATTACTCAGATATGTAGCACAGCCTGCTTTCTGGAAATTCCGGGGGATATTCATTGAACTTGTACACTTCTTAGGATGGATCGGTACACACTTGTTGTTTTGATTGTAGCATATTTCTGGAAAACCATTTGTTCTTTATAGTCTCGGGAGATTAGCATTCTAAACATAATAAATTTCTTTAGTTTTGAGTTAACATTAGCCTGGGTGGGCCCGCCCTCTTGACTCTTGACAGTTTTCATGCATCTTACAGGGGGTGTAATAGAACTAGACAAAGCATCTGCATCTGGGACGTTGGCCGATAGTCTACAGTATCTAAGGAAGCGTCCTAGGAAAGGAGGGTTTGCGGATTCACCATTTGATCTCAACATGCCTGCAGATTAGCGAATTCCTAATGTTTCGTTTATCAGTAGCTAACGAAGAAGCAATGCATCTCCGATTCAGTTGATTAAGATAATCTTGATAGCCAGTTGTTTTGCTCTATTAACCACTCAGAATATTCCAGGGATGGTAGGGGACAAAGATGAGGTCCAGTATGTATAGTGTTTTGTTTGGGCTCTTCAAATTGGTGAATAATTAATTGTGTATATTTTCGCTAGAGTCCCATTTTGGTGCTGAATGGAGAATGGTATATTTGATAGATATAATATGTACATGTGATGGAGGAATGGTGGAATATTACTGAGTTGATATTATTTACTGGGTATTTATTTATATCGTATAGGAATGAATATCATATCATATTTGTATTGTATTGAGTATTAAATGTTTATTTGAGTTGAAATGGACATTTTGCGTATATTTTGTGGGATGATTATCTTATTGATTTTCTGAATAAAAACCAGCATTTTTATCTACTATATTTTAGTATCGAATTGATCACTAAACATTAATTAGAGTATCAAGTACGCATTGTTTGTACTAAATCTGGATACCAAGGATTACTCAGAATGGCAATGGAACTTATGTTTAGTAATATCAATGATTAATTCAATGTTTATTATTCAATTTTATATAAAATGATCATAATTGCATCATAACTGAATATAAAGGAAAATAATGTAGAACAATTTTGTGCAAAAATAATATGATATTTGGATCTGATAGTAAAATGTACTACATCAATGTTATTTCATAACCGCTGAAGTGATAGGTACAGAAGTGTACAACTACCCAAAGCGTCATAAGCCAGTGAAGTTTATCATCCTACAGTTACGTACAATTCCCGTTCGGTTCACTACTACAATCAGAGAGTTTACTAACCAGGAAATCAGATATATCAAGCTCCATGGTGATCTTCAACATCCGCCATCGATTGAAAGCCAGCTGGCACTTCAGCTACACAGATACCACGATGCCAATCAAAATGATCGCACGAGGGGCGTTGGATATCTGCAGAACTGACGTCGTCATACAGTTGGTGATGAAGCATGTGCGGAAATGGCGACGAGATTCCATGGATCACAATCCTGCTGTTGTGCAGAAGATCGACGGTGGTAATCTTAACGTAGTTGATCTTCATCGGAGCCAAAGGTCCTCCGCCGCCTGTGGTGGTAATCACCAGGTTATTTCCAGCGTCCATAGTAGGCAACGACGCCGTTCGGGGTAAGCTCACGAGCTCTGCCGCGGTTAGCCGTTTGTTCGGCACCACATGGAATCGGAACGTCGACAAGTAGGCATTTCCTCCGCCGGAGAAGATCGCCGTATCATCGAGCGCGAAGACCGTCATGGATTTTAGCTCCGATAACTCGGCGAACTTCACGCGCATCGCGAGGGAGACGACGCTGAATCCGGTGCTGCGGAGTCGAATCACAGCGTCCTTCAACATCAGGCGCATGAGAGAATGCGACGGATGCAACGATGACATGGAGGAGATCGCCGGCGAAGGAAACGACAGTGATGTCATACGCTCGATATTGCAAGAGAGCGGAGAGAGATGTGCGACGAAGCCTTGGAGACCATGGATGATGACGAGGCCATTGTTGAATACGTCAGGGCTGGTAATCTCGATACCGTTGACGAAGACCTTATCGCTGCCGTTGCTGGTGATTGTAAGGCATCGATTAGGAGCGAGCGTCTCGATTTTGGTACCAAATGTTAGGGTTTGAAGGAAGTGGAGAGGGTACAGGCCGGGGATAGACAGCTCCTGGAGGAGCTGAGGGAGAGAGCATGAAGGACATGTGAGGAGAGAGGCGTCGGAGGGGGCAAATATGGTGAGAGGAGTGGTGGCGGAGAGATTGGCGGAGACGGTGGCGGTAGAGAGCTCCTGGTAGCCGAGTGTGGAGAGGATCGTAGCGAAGAGAGCTGGAGGATACGTGTGAGCAGCAGCCTGGAAACTAGCGGAGGGGGAAGGAGAACCGGATGGTACAGCTCCGCCGTCTGTGGCGGTGGCGGTGGCTCCGGAGATGAAGAGCGAAATGAGTAGGAGGAGGAGGAGCAGTGCGAGAAGCTGAAATCGCAGCGTGATCGCCATTGATATCACGTAGAGTGAGCGAAACCGTTTGTTTTGGAGTTTTGCAGAGAGATACATATAGAAAAGAAAAAAAGGCGGGAAAATGAGAAACGAATTCACAGTGATAGAACAGAAGTTGGTTAGAGAAGATTCCAGATTGAATCACCTGATTGGCTGTAATCTCACTCCGAAAACGACGTTATTGTGGTGTGCCAAGTGTCTTAAGGGTAACACGGTCATTTGACTTATATACACACATGAGATTAAACTTTGGTTTTATACTAGTTTAAGATCCTAGTAAAAAACTTGGGTTTTAAAATATTAATTAATATTATTTTGAATTTTTTTTCAGTCTTATAATACAAATCGTTCATAAATAAAATGCTAAACATATGTATTAGTTTTATGATCAATTGAAATTTAACCAGTCCACCATTTTTATAGCTTTTTTTCATCTTTATTCTGTGTGTATTTTTGAAACAAAATTAAAAACAAATTATATATTTAATTTTAGGATCACTCATGTGTCTTTAATTGACATATTTTTATATATAAGACATATTGCTTGAATCCAATTAAAACGATTCTTGTTTATGAAGAAAATGAATCAGTTATGAAACCTATTAAATTAGTTTTTTAGATTTGAAATTAGATTTTTTATGATCACTAAAATAATAATTTAAAAAATATAGGTGAATAACCCATCATGTAAACAACTATCAATAAATTTTTAGTTATAAGTTTCAATCCCATCTTCAAATAATCACATTCAAATGAAATCAAACTAAATCAGGACATTTTATTTATGGAGCTGCTTTCTGGCTTGAGTTGTTATTGGGCCCAGAATTATATGCAAAAGGCCCAAGTGATGGCCCAACTGTGTTCAATCAAATTTGAAGGATCATGAGAATGATCAATTGGCTCCATTGTGTTATATTTATTCACTTTTGATGAAAAATAAAGGATTTTCACGTGATAAGGGAGAGTTATTTTTATTATTTATATTTTTAAAATATGAGTAAATTTAATTTTATAATTATTTTCAATAGTAAAAAGATCTTATTTTTATTTGAATTTTACTATCACCATCATTCTTTGTTTACTCAAACATTTTGTAAAATTTTTTAAAAATTTTTGAAAAAACTTAGGACTAAATTCAATTTTGAAGGGGAAATTAGTTAATGACTTAGAAAATGAAGAAAACAGCCTCAATTGCCACTTAAAAATCAGGTGAACCTTTTCTCGTCAAAAAATATTGATCAGAGGTTACAAAATATAAATAATGTATAGTATAGGTAGTGATCGAAAAAAATAAAATTAAAATATAAAATTAAAAAATATATATACATAATACAAATTAAAAAATGAAATTAAGCCAAAATAAATATGCACTTTTCCCTCCCATTTTGTTTTATAGATTATAATACAAATCCCATTTGTAAAAAAGGTCAAAAAGTAGGCCATTGCATGACCTCACTTTCAACCTTCCTCAGTCCCATACATAGTATTGGGACAGCACCCAAATAAACAAACATTACACAAATTGGCTCTACTTAAACCTCAGAGGCCTCTCTCTCTCTCTCCTTGATTGAATCATATATCAAATATGAGCATCTTGAGAATCAATAGCATTGTATCCACCACTACTACCAAGCTCAACTGCAGTGGTAATTGCTTCACTATTTGTAAATTCTCATCACACTTTTACTGGTCATTTTCTTGCAAATTAATTCTCATTGGCAAACTCTCTGTTTTTTCCATTTTCCAGCGGGACCTCACTCCCCCAGCTCCGTTTTCGCGGTCAAGGGATTGAGTTCTCGTCATCGCCAATCAATCCGCTTATCGTGTTCGTGCTTAGAACACACCCATTAGAGTCGACAGCTCCAAGGATCCCAAGATGTAAGTTTATGTCTAAAATAAAAATCTCATCTTATTTACTTGCTATTAAGGGTGAGATTGGGTCGGGTTTTGACGGGTTTTGAATTTTTCGCATTGGGGCCGTTTTAGTCGGGTACACGAATAGTGTCATCCGAAAATATCCGTTTTGATTGGGTATCGAATAGTGCTACCCGAAAATATCTGTTTTTTTCAGGTATCCATAGGGGTTGGGTCGGGTGAGAGAGAGAGAGTTTCACCTTATACAAAATACGTTCCTCATCATTCAAAGAAAGAAAGATGAAAATCTGAGTAAATAACCCATCGGGATTGGATTGGGTGGGAGAGAGAGTTTCATTTTGTACAAAATAAGTTTCTCATCATTGAAAGAAAGAAATGTGAAAATCTGAGTAAAGAAGATAGAACATAATTTTACACTGTATTTGGGTACCCAAAACCCGACCGGACAATAAATGAAATACCCGACCCGATCCAAACTTTATGAGTACCCAACCCAAAACATCCAAAATTTTATAAATTTATAATAAAACCTGACTCGATCGGATGATACCCATATGAGTCAGGCCGGGTACCTGATACCCAAACATGCTATTACCTAAAGATCGTTAAACATTAGTCAAACCAGATAGTGACTATCTAGACAGCTACTTAAATAAATATTTTTAATACTCCATAAATTCATAATAGACATTATCAAATGAATAAAAAATTTGAAAATACCATAAAAACAACGTGGTTACGTTTTTTATTTAAGAATAGAGAAATAAAATCTACTAGTATATGGTAGTCTAGGCTGATTTTTGCAACAATGTTTAGGTGTGGAGAAGAATGGGGGACTAAAAGTGAAAGCTTTTAGTGAAGAGCAAGATGCTTTGGTGACAAAATCATGGAATGTAATGAAGAAAAATGCTGCAGATTTGGGGCTTAAGTTCTTTGTTAGGTGATCAAATTATTCTTTCATTTTCACTACCATTTGTAACTTTTTGGATAAATACTAATCAAGAAAAAATATGTTGTCTGAAACTTTGCAGGATCTTTGAGATTGCACCATCTGCAAAGAAGCTATTTACATTCTTGAAGGATTCAGATGTTCCTATTGAGCAGAATCCAAAGCTCAAACCACATGCAGTCACTGTTTTTGTCATGGTACACCCATCACCATTTCATCGTTTTCGACTTAGATCTTCTATTTCACAGCGTGTTTCAATTTTGCCTTTATTTAAGGTATGTATGGTGGAAATTAAGGTGGTTTGGTTGTGTTTGTTGTATGAGGTTGCATTGATTTTTGTGTGAAAAAAATGAATAGTTGGGCAGAACTTACAATTCGAATATTCGAGTTTGAATTAAATAATAATATTTTATTTAAATAATATGTACATGATTGGTCTCACGAATACTTATGTTGTAAATTTATTGTACTATATTGGATGGTAGTGAGACCTATTTCAAATATCAGATTTATGATACAAGTATTTTTTTGGATTAATTATCACATGGGGATGAAATAATGCAGACTTGTGAATCAGCTGTGCAACTTCGAAAAAGTGGCAAAATTATGGTGAAGGATTCAACTCTCAAGGATTTGGGTGCTACACACTTTAACTATGGTGTGGTTGATGAGCATTTTGAGGTACATTACTCCATTTTTTCCTCACTATATGTCAAGATTTTAAGTTCACTATAATGGATGTCTATAATTAAGATACCATACTATACATATTTATGTAAAATGAAATAAGATAATACAAGAGTTGAGAAAAGGACCACCCAATTGCTTGGCTAATTAGTATGATCCTTTCACCAAAACATATTTAGGGGTATTTACCATGAGATATATGGAGTCCTGTTATTGACAACTAAAATGTGAATTATAGAATGTGGGTTTCAGGTGGACTCATCTTACATAATTAGATTTGTAGAACGGTCTCACAAAAGACGTACTCTAATTCTTTTAACTTTGTAAGCTTAACTATAATTACAAAAAATACTTTCTTGATTATGTTTCTCTTTTACAAATTGCAGCCACCTATATATTAATTTTTGTGAAATATGTTATATCAACCAAAAAAAATGGAAAAACACACTTTTAGTGGAGTGTATGAATCATTATGGGTGAAAGATGAAATGTTTGCGTCAAATGTGATTTAGTTGTGACTATATTTAGATTTTTTTGAAGGACAAAAGATTAAATCTATAAATTTAAGAGGATTGTTTTTGTTAACAAGTCATATACTCATCTGATCATATTTAAATATCGTTTTAGAAATTAATATTGTTTTCGTATCTACCTTTTTAACAATATAATTCCAATATTTTTCCAAGTAAATCCCAGATCATTATCCTAAAAACATTTCTTAATCTTCAACTTAGGCATTTAATCTCCTTCACTTTTATTTCACACGGTATGATTTTTAAAACACATTTTTATCAATTTTAATGTTCTTTAATTCATAACAAAACTCTAAAAAACAATTTAAACAAAATTCATATGTAGATTATTGACCGTAAACTGTTGATCGACTTATATTATTGAATTGAATTCGTAAAACGATTTTATAATTTGAAAAATTTGTGAAATAGGTTACAAAATATGCATTGTTGGAAACAATAAAGGAGGCAGTGCCAGAAATGTGGTCATCGGAAATGAAGAGCGCTTGGGCAGAAGCTTATGATCACTTAGTGGCTGCTATCAAAATGGAAATGAAGCCTCCATCTATTTAATTTAATTTTCTATTTCCAATTTAAAATAATTATTATCAAGATGAATAATAATATATGTTTTGTGATTTTCTATTTCCAATTTAAAATAATTATTGTCAAGATGAATAATAATATATATTTTGTGATATGTATTTGGTACATTTAGGGGTGGAGATCGGACGGATCGAATCGGAAATAAGATGTTTCGGAAAAATTCCAAAAAATTTCGGAAATGAAAAACCAATTCCAATTTCCATCCAAAAAATTTCGAAAATGTGAAATGCAATCCGATTTCGGAAATTTCGGAATTTTCGGAATTTTTTTCGGAAATTGTCGGAAATTTTCGGAAATTTTTTCGAAATTTTCAGAAATTAAATTTTTTTCAAAATTAATTAGTTGGTCTATTAGCTATATTACCTTTTCTAATATTCTAAGAAATAATACGACCTAAGATACTACAGTATAAACTATGGTATATAATATATATTATAAAATAATACCAAAAAACTACAATATAAACTATAGACTATAATATATAGTATAAAATAAAACTATAGTATAAACTATACTATATACATATAGTATATAAATATATTATATATTATTATATTATATATTATATAAACTATAATATATTTATATACTATCATATAGTATAAAGTATATAAAATATATTATATAGTATATACTATAATATGTATATTTATATTTACATATAGTACTCATATCTGAAATCATAGAAGAAATTCTCTTGTTAAATAATCAGGTAAATTATTATCCTTTCCTTGTTTATAAACAATTTCAAAATCAAAAGGGGCTAAATATGCTTGCCATCTAGCAAACATTTGTTTTGAAATATCGTGTTTAAAATCTTTTTTGAAAAGACCTTTTGCTGCTTGGCAATCTGTTTTTATAATAAATTTTTGATTATATAAATCATCTTGAAATTTTATAACACATTTTACTATAGCTAAAATTTCTTTAGCCACAGTAGCATAATTTTTCTGTGCAGGATTCCATTTTCCTGAATAAAATCTAACAAGAATTTCTTGTTTATCCTTAGGATTTATTTGTTTTAAGATTCCCCCAAACCCTAAATCTGAGGCATCTGTTTCAATAATTTTTTCCCATTGAGGATTAGCAAGCATAAGACAAGGAATATTTTTTACCTTTTCTTTTATAATCTTAACTACCTTGGTATGTTCATCTGTCCAAGGCTTAGGATTTTTCTTCAGTCTATCATATAAAATAGCAGATATTTTTGAAATATTTTCAACAAATGAGGAAACATAATTTAGACTTCCAAGAAATCTTTGTAATTGAGTTTTATCAGTAATTATATCTGGAAATTTATTTCCAAATTCCATACTTCGTTGTATAGGAATTATTTTTCCTTTTTCAATATTATGTCCTAGAAATCTGACATTTGTATAAAATAAATTCATTTTTGGTTTTGATATAACAAGACCATTTTGTATAATTAATTTTCTAAAGATTTCTAAATGTTTAAAATGAGTTTCAATATCTTTAGAAAATACCAGTATATCATCTATATAAACAATTATAAAATTGCTATAAGGAATAAATATATCACTCATGATTTGTTGAAATTCTGAAGGAGCATTTTTTAACCCAAAGGGTAAAACTGTCCATTCATAATGTCCTATCGGAACATTAAAAGCTGTTTTATATCTGTCAGCTTCTTCTATTTGCATCTGCCAGTATCCTGATTTTAAATCAAATTTTGAAAATATTAAAGCTCCGAAAAGTCTATCTATAAGATCTTTTTTATTTGGAATAGGATGTCTTATCCATTTTAAAACCTTATTAAGAGGTTTATAATTTATGACAAGTCTTGGTACACCTCTTTCTTGTTCAGAATGTTTATTAACATAGAAAGCCGTGCATGACCATGAAGACTTAGAAGGAGTTATTAACTTCTTATCAAGAAGAGATTTTATCTCTTTTTTACATAATTCTAAATATTCAGAATTCATTTGACAAGGTCTAGATTTTGTAGGAATATCCTTTTCATTAAAGTCTTCTTCATAAGGAAGAGAAATAACATGTTTTTTTCTATCCCAAAAAGCATTTGGGTGATCATCACATATTTCTAAAGAAAACTTATTATAAATAAGTTTTATTTTATCCTTTAATTTAGGATTGTTTAATTTTTCTTCAATAGTAAGGAAATTAATTTCTTCCTTTAAAGAATTTATATGAAATATTTTTCTATCCATTTTTTCTTTTATTTCATTAATAACCTTTTGGATAGGTCTATTTATAAATTCAAAAATAATAGGTTTATTTTTATAAGTACCAATTATTCCTTTTTCATCAATACGTGTTAAAGGATATATACTATGTATAAAAGGTAAGCCAAGAATAAGTTGACTCGAAATATCTTTTGCAAGAAGGAAACTAGTAGGAATACAGCTTCCATTTTTACATATTAAAGTTTCTGGTAGTTTATAACTAATATCCAGAGACCCTCCTCCTGCATGTGAAAGAGAATGAGTTGTTTTATGAAAATATCTTGAAGGAATTAATCCTTCTTGTATAACATTCAAGTCTGCTCCACTATCAATCATAGCAATGAAGCTTTTTTGATAATTATTATCAATTAAAAGGGTTATTTTTGTATACCATTTTTGCGAGGTATACATATTCATAATTTGAATAATTTCTTTTGTAGATTTGTTTTTATCTATAGTTGACAAGAAATTTTCTTGTTGTTCTTCTAATTCAACAAATTCTTCTTTTTCCATGATTCTTTCTTTTTCTATCATGGATAATCTATAATGTATATTTGTATTACATTTTTGAAGATCTTTTACTTCATTTTTTAAATTATTAATTTCTATTAATAATTCTTCTGTAGTTGTTGGCTTTTTATCACCATATTTTTGTTTTAACATTCTATGATTTTATGAAGAAATGCTTAGAGCATTAGAAAGTGTTGATATCGAACATTTTGGTTCTGGAAATAACCAGACAAATGAACATGCCTATTCAAAGTTCACTATCAAGAAGATTATATCTCTTGAAGAATGGGGATTATCTCCCTTAGTTGAAAAGGAAGTAATACATCCTAGTCAAAGAAATTCCTATAAATTTAACTTTTGGGATTATATTGATGGTTTTTATAAAACCCTCTTCTTTGAAAATAAAAAGAAGAAACATACTTGGTTGATAAAAATTTGTAGCAATTGCTCAAAACATCCAGTTAATAACTGGTTTTATGATTGGTGGAAAATATTTGGTACTACCATAGACATTTTACCAGATAATTATAAAAATTTGATGGAAGAATGGACTATGTGTGCACCTACAGTTGAAAATAATTCAATAAAGGGTCAAACCCCTTGCCAGTTCTTTATAGAATCAGGCATTCCATGGATATGGAAATGGACACCAGAGTTCGGTTATACTGATAATGGTACTCCTTGCTTATGGAGACTTGGTCATACCAAGATGTGGGATAAAATGAGCAGAATTGATCCCGAAACAGGAGAATTATATTCTCAATCAACAATTGATAATATCAAAGAAAAAATAAAGTGTTATAAAACACTAAAAGAAAAGAAAAAAGAAGAAATAAAGGATTTGAATAGTCCTTTTAAAAGAATTTCTCAGAAATATGCTGGAACATTTTCCAAGCAAAAAATGATTGATATATATCTTGAAGAGATGAAAAATGATCTTTTTAAGAATTTACAAAATACTGGATGTTCAGGTTCAAAATCTGATACTTCAATGCTTTCTGACTCCAGCAGCCGGGAAGAAACAGAAAGATTGTTTTCTGAACAAGAAGGCCAAGACCCAGAAGAAGATAATCCTGAGTTAAGTGTGTCATTTGACATTCTCAGAGAATCTCTGTTTCAAAAATTCAAAGATTGACATGCAAGAGATAAATACTGATCAACCTATTGTGGAAGAATTATATTTTATCCAGAGGAATTATCCACATACACTATGGTTTCCATATTTTAATCCAATATTCTATGAAGGATCAGGAAGCTGGAATAGAGTTTCCACAATCAAAAGAAAAATAAAGATTATCGAAAGCAAAATAAAAGAAGTACAACAACTTCTTGTTTTTGATCCGTATTTTCAGAATGATGACAATAGTGATTTATTAATTAACCTATGGAGGCTTAAAGAATCACTCAAGGCGTTCAAAACCCAAAGCAAAATTCTGGCAGGATAAAAGAAGATTGAAGATAAGGATGCTCTCCACTTAGTGGACCCCTCATATTAGTGGAATGGACAATAAAGTCCAAATAGAAAAGAATCTTTTACTATTTGCTTTTATAAAGCAATTATTGTAATAGTATTGTAATAGTTTTTCTTTTCCCTATTTATAGGGCTTGTTTTTCATTTGTAAGGGCATGCTTGAGTAAAGTACTCGCCCATTCTCTCTCCCATCTCTCTAGTTTCTCTCTCTAATCTTTCCTAGTTATAATCTTGTATAATATAAAACTGTTTGTTCTTGGTGATCTCCAGACTCTGTAAGTATTTAAATTTCTGTTTTTAAGTTTTTATTTTTTATGTTTGTGAAAGGCCTATCAATGATAGGCTAGATATTAATGTGTTAGATATATACTGCTGGATCTTTTAAACATGTCTATTTGTTTTTAGATTTAAGGAAACATGAATACTAATGAAAGGTTAAGACACTCAGGGTTGAGGCTTAAGTACTACGATGTATTATACAATCCTAATGTTCACCCTTGTTAGCCGTTTTAGCCAGGAAGGCGTTTGAGGCATTTGTGGGTTGAAGGGGATTTGATAATACATATAAGTCTTAAATGCTCAGTAATATTCCTAAGAGTTTAAATGTCTGGTAAAAATATATCATATATAATTATTTAAAGTTTTGGTTGGAAACCCTGCGTATCCAATGCTATACTTTGGTATAGGGGATCGATGTGGTGTAACAATACCATATACTGAGAATAATTATTAGATATCCTTACGCCTTTAGTATTCGTGTGTCCTGGGTTTGAAATGGTATCAGAGCCATGTTAAAAAGAAAACAGTAGTAATTATCTAACACATCTTCATTAAAAATGAATCCTTTCAAGGTAAAAGATACTGTTAAAAACAGTATGACAGAGGAATATGATATTCCACAAAATTTAGAATTATTGAATAATTGGACTATTCCTAAAGTTAAACCTAATAAGATATACCAAATAGGTACTTTTGAAAAATTAGGATTTAAACAATTAGTGAAAACCACGGAATCATCCATTCCTCTTGATAATCAAGAAATAATATTAAATTTACTTGATAAAAAGGATATATTACCTTTTATGAAAACACATAACTACTTACATATAGGTTTAGTGCAAATTGCATTTAGACCTTTAACTTTAAAAGGATTACCAGAAAGCTTTATAGCAGCTTTAAGAGATGGTAGAAACAAAGCATGGAATAAATCCCTTATGGGAATAATTCAATCCAGTCTGGCCCATGGACCAGTATATTTTGATGTTTATCCTGACTTATGTTTATCTCTTACTGATAATAACATATTAAGTGCTTTAACATTAAATGTTAAAACTCATGGATATGATTATATTCCAGGGTCAGAAATAATTTGTATATGTTATAGAATTTACTATAAACCTTTATATACAATGAATCCAGGATGTAAAATAATGGATAAAAGCATTAATGAAACTATTCTTATTGAAACAAATTTCAATAGATCAAATATCTCTACCAGAAGAGCTATTAAATGGGAAGAAATAAATTTTCCAGAAAAATGGATAATAGAACAAGAGGTTTATAAAGAACCTTTAATAAATAATAATTTAAAAAATATAATACAAACAGAAGAAGGAACTGTTCAGATTCAATTTTCAAATGAACAGAAAAAATTATTAATTCCATCTTCAATATCTAGAAATAATTCGATGTTTAAATCAAGAACAACAGATTCTTATATTTCACCTTTAGATTACTGGGTAGATTTACCACAAACATCTAGAGCATCTACTTCTCAAATAAAAGAAGAATTAGAATCTGAAAGAAATAAAAATAAAGAAGAAATCTGTATTGACAGAAATAAAATTGTTAAAGATTTTAATTATGGAAATATCCATAAAGATAGTGACACTATGTCAGATGCCCCATTTAGTCTTCATGATTGATACACCAATCAATTTTGAAAAAGGATCACCTGCTAGGCAGGAAATTTGTAAGGAATTTAAAAATTCCAAATGGAAACCTTTTAGAAAATGGTTTTTTGAAAATCTATCAAATAATCTTGAACAAATTCAAGAAGAATTTTACAAAAATTGTAAAGAGAAAAATACAAAAATATATTTTGTTCCTTGGTTTATAAATAATTATATTATAAATCAAATTTCTGTTTTAGAAAGAACATATAAATTAACTACGGGACAAGAACAAAAATCTTTGTATCCTCCCAGTACTTCATTTCAAATGGAGAAAAATAATAAAATTATGAGTTTTACAGCATTTTCAAAATTAATTGAAAATGAAACTTTACAAGTAACCATAAAACACATAAATATTTTAATGGAAAAACAAAATTATACTAATTTATATCTTAACATATTAGGTGAAGAATTAAATTCTCTTCATAATAAAATTGAAGATTTAAATTCTCTTCAAAGTAAAATTGAAAATATTATTTCAGTTATAAAAACTATTAAACCTGATGTTCATATTGAAGTAAAGAAAGAAACAGATATAGTTTTTATTGCCTCATCATCTATACAACCACCACCAGAAATAAAAGATTTTAGATTAAAATCAACAAAAAATAATCTGGAAGAATTAATTGTGGAATTAACAGAAAAATTTAAAGGTCAGAATATTTCTACTTTAAATAATGAGGAAGGAACATCTGAACCTTCAAAAGATAAAATAAATAAAATTAAATGGGCTGATAGGCCTACTCAGCAAAGATATTATTTAACTAAACCAACTCCCATAGATGTTTTACATGAGGAAAAAGAATTTTTCTCAGAAACAAGTTATAATGGGAAAAGTATTTATGAATGGAATCTAGATGGATTCACAGATACACATATTCATAATATGGCCCATAGAATGCTCATGTATAGTACTGTCTGTATGACAGCAGGAAATAATGATAAAAATATTGCTAAAATGATTATAGCAGGTTTTACGGGACAACTTAAAGGTTGGTGAGATAACTATTTATCTCAAACAGCAAAAGACACAATTCAAAATGCTGTTAAAATAGAAAATAATAATCAAAATAGTAATGTTGTTTATACTTTAATAATGACAATAATTGAACATTTTACTGGAAGGTTTTCTGATAATAGCGAAAATATTCGTACTCTTCTTAGTAATACAAGATGTAGAACTTTAACAGATTTTAGATGGTATAAAGATACTTATCTATCTAGAGTTTTTGAATTACCTGATTGTAATAATATTCATTGGAAAGCCAAATTTATAGATGGTCTTCCAAGTCTTTTCGCTGAAAGAATTAAAATAATTCTAAGGAAAGAACATTTAAATATTCCTTATGATAATTATACATATGGAAATTTAATAAATGTTTGTATTCAAGAAGGGTTATCCCTTTGTAATGAACTTAAATTAAACAAACAAATTAAAAATCAAAGTATGATAGAAAGAAAACAATTAGGACATTTCTGTGACCAATTTGGTATGGAAACGTCAAGAAGAGATAGGAATGATACCTATTCTAAAAACAAGAAACACTCTAAAAATTTTAGAGATAAAAATGAAAAACAATATAAGAAAAGAAGACATTTCTCTGAAAAATTTAAAGAGAAAAAGAAAAGAAGAAAAGAAACCTTTAATAGAAATAAAGGAAATAAAGATAAGACAAACATTATATGTCATAAATGTCATAAACCAGGTCATTATGCTAATGAATGTTGGACTAAGGCCAAAATAAATAAATTAGAAATTGATGATAATATCAAAAATGCTTTATTACAAATAATGTTAGAATCTGATTCTGATAATAAGTCAGATAAAGAATCAGAAGAAGAATCATATTATTCAGATGATTTAAAAGACTCAGATATTGAAAGTTTATCTTCAAATAATGAAGAATGTAATAATTGTATACAAGGTCAACCTTGTATTAATCATATCAGTAATACTGATGAAAAAGGAGATGAGTTTTATAAACTTTTATCTCAATTTCAGGATTTTAGTTTAAACACTATAGATAATAATTCTTTTATAGAATTATTAAAAAATATAAAAGATTCTGAATTAAGATCAAAAATTATTGATCAAATTGAAAATACACCATCTTCAAGTAATAGTAAAAAAGAGGAAATAAATCCTATTCAAAATCAATCATACTCTATGAAAGAAATTCATAGAATGTTAAAACAAAAATATGGTGATAAAAAGCCAACAACTACAGAAGAATTATTAATAGAAATTAATAATTTAAAAAATGAAGTAAAAGATCTTCAAAAATGTAATACAAATATACATTATAGATTATCCATGATAGAAAAAGAAAGAATCATGGAAAAAGAAGAATTTGTTGAATTAGAAGAACAACAAGAAAATTTCTTGTCAACTATAGATAAAAACAAATCTACAAAAGAAATTATTCAAATTATGAATATGTATACCTCGCAAAAATGGTATACAAAAATAACCCTTTTAATTGATAATAATTATCAAAAAAGCTTCATTGCTATGATTGATAGTGGAGCAGACTTGAATGTTATACAAGAAGGATTAATTCCTTCAAGATATTTTCATAAAACAACTCATTCTCTTTCACATGCAGGAGGAGGGTCTCTGGATATTAGTTATAAACTACCAGAAACTTTAATATGTAAAAATGGAAGCTGTATTCCTACTAGTTTCCTTCTTGCAAAAGATATTTCGAGTCAACTTATTCTTGGCTTACCTTTTATACATAGTATATATCCTTTAACACGTATTGATGAAAAAGGAATAATTGGTACTTATAAAAATAAACCTATTATTTTTGAATTTATAAATAGACCTATCCAAAAGGTTATTAATGAAATAAAAGAAAAAATGGATAGAAAAATATTTCATATAAATTCTTTAAAGGAAGAAATTAATTTCCTTACTATTGAAGAAAAATTAAACAATCCTAAATTAAAGGATAAAATAAAACTTATTTATAATAAGTTTTCTTTAGAAATATGTGATGATCACCCAAATGCTTTTTGGGATAGAAAAAAACATGTTATTTCTCTTCCTTATGAAGAAGACTTTAATGAAAAGGATATTCCTACAAAATCTAGACCTTGTCAAATGAATTCTGAATATTTAGAATTATGTAAAAAAGAGATAAAATCTCTTCTTGATAAGAAGTTAATAACTCCTTCTAAGTCTTCATGGTCATGCACGGCTTTCTATGTTAATAAACATTCTGAACAAGAAAGAGGTGTACCAAGACTTGTCATAAATTATAAACCTCTTAATAAGGTTTTAAAATGGATAAGACATCCTATTCCAAATAAAAAAGATCTTATAGATAGACTTTTCGGAGCTTTAATATTTTCAAAATTTGATTTAAAATTAGGATACTGGCAGATGCAAATAGAAGAAGCTGACAGATATAAAACAGCTTTTAATGTTCCGATAGGACATTATGAATGGACAGTTTTACCCTTTGGGTTAAAAAATGCTCCTTCAGAATTTCAACAAATCATGAGTGATATATTTATTCCTTATAGCAATTTTATAATTGTTTATATAGATGATATACTGGTATTTTCTAAAGATATTGAAACTCATTTTAAACATTTAGAAATCTTTAGAAAATTAATTATACAAAATGGTCTTGTTATATCAAAACCAAAAATGAATTTATTTTATACAAATGTCAGATTTCTAGGACATAATATTGAAAAAGGAAAAATAATTCCTATACAACGAAGTATGGAATTTGGAAATAAATTTCCAGATATAATTACTGATAAAACTCAATTACAAAGATTTCTTGGAAGTCTAAATTATGTTTCCTCATTTGTTGAAAATATTTCAAAAATATCTGCTATTTTATATGATAGACTGAAGAAAAATCCTAAGCCTTGGACAGATGAACATACCAAGGTAGTTAAGATTATAAAAGAAAAGGTAAAAAATATTCCTTGTCTTATGCTTGCTAATCCTCAATGGGAAAAAATTATTGAAACAGATGCCTCAGATTTAGGGTTTGGGGGAATCTTAAAACAAATAAATCCTAAGGATAAACAAGAAATTCTTGTTAGATTTTATTCAGGAAAATGGAATCCTGCACAGAAAAATTATGCTACTGTGGCTAAAGAAATTTTAGCTATAGTAAAATGTGTTATAAAATTTCAAGATGATTTATATAATCAAAAATTTATTATAAAAACAGATTGCCAAGCAGCAAAAGGTCTTTTCAAAAAAGATTTTAAACACGATATTTCAAAACAAATGTTTGCTAGATGGCAAGCATATTTAGCCCCTTTTGATTTTGAAATTGTTTATAAACAAGGAAAGGATAATAATTTACCTGATTATTTAACAAGAGAATTTCTTCTATGATTTCAGATATGAGTCAACAGGGACGAGGATCCTATTTCCCTAATAGGGGAAGAGGAAGGGGAAGAAGTTCCCATCAAATTTTAGCCCAACATGGCAAACAAAAGCTAATCTCTCAGAATATTTCTGGAAGTGAATCAGGAAAAATTCCTGATAAAAATCATCCATTATATGGAGATTTTCAAGAATTCTTAAAAAAGAAATCACAGGAACATAGTCCTGAAGAAAAGGAAGAATCTTCCTATGCTAGTATTACTTCTGAGGAAAAGAGCAATATACTCTTTAAAAAATCTGAATACAAAGATTTAATTCTTCTAATAGAAGAAAAAGATATCCAATGGAAAGATAGTCCATGGACTATTATGGATAGATATGTTCCCAGTGGAACCATTATAAGTGGTTCATACAAATCAAGAGGATTTTATGAAGAAATGCTTAGAGCATTAGAAAGTGTTGATATCGAACATTTTGGTTCTGGAAATAACCAGACAAATGAACATGCCTATTCAAAGTTCACTATCAAGAAGATTATATCTCTTGAAGAATGGGGATTATCTCCCTTAGTTGAAAAGGAAGTAATACATCCTAGTCAAAGAAATTCCTATAAATTTAACTTTTGGGATTATATTGATGGTTTTTATAAAACCCTCTTCTTTGAAAATAAAAAGAAGAAACATACTTGGTTGATAAAAATTTGTAGCAATTGCTCAAAACATCCAGTTAATAACTGGTTTTATGATTGGTGGAAAATATTTGGTACTACCATAGACATTTTACCAGATAATTATAAAAATTTGATGGAAGAATGGACTATGTGTGCACCTACAGTTGAAAATAATTCAATAAAGGGTCAAACCCCTTGCCAGTTCTTTATAGAATCAGGCATTCCATGGATATGGAAATGGACACCAGAGTTCGGTTATACTGATAATGGTACTCCTTGCTTATGGAGACTTGGTCATACCAAGATGTGGGATAAAATGAGCAGAATTGATCCCGAAACAGGAGAATTATATTCTCAATCAACAATTGATAATATCAAAGAAAAAATAAAGTGTTATAAAACACTAAAAGAAAAGAAAAAAGAAGAAATAAAGGATTTGAATAGTCCTTTTAAAAGAATTTCTCAGAAATATGCTGGAACATTTTCCAAGCAAAAAATGATTGATATATATCTTGAAGAGATGAAAAATGATCTTTTTAAGAATTTACAAAATACTGGATGTTCAGGTTCAAAATCTGATACTTCAATGCTTTCTGACTCCAGCAGCCGGGAAGAAACAGAAAGATTGTTTTCTGAACAAGAAGGCCAAGACCCAGAAGAAGATAATCCTGAGTTAAGTGTGTCATTTGACATTCTCAGAGAATCTCTGTTTCAAAAATTCAAAGATTGACATGCAAGAGATAAATACTGATCAACCTATTGTGGAAGAATTATATTTTATCCAGAGGAATTATCCACATACACTATGGTTTCCATATTTTAATCCAATATTCTATGAAGGATCAGGAAGCTGGAATAGAGTTTCCACAATCAAAAGAAAAATAAAGATTATCGAAAGCAAAATAAAAGAAGTACAACAACTTCTTGTTTTTGATCCGTATTTTCAGAATGATGACAATAGTGATTTATTAATTAACCTATGGAGGCTTAAAGAATCACTCAAGGCGTTCAAAACCCAAAGCAAAATTCTGGCAGGATAAAAGAAGATTGAAGATAAGGATGCTCTCCACTTAGTGGACCCCTCATATTAGTGGAATGGACAATAAAGTCCAAATAGAAAAGAATCTTTTACTATTTGCTTTTATAAAGCAATTATTGTAATAGTATTGTAATAGTTTTTCTTTTCCCTATTTATAGGGCTTGTTTTTCATTTGTAAGGGCATGCTTGAGTAAAGTACTCGCCCATTCTCTCTCCCATCTCTCTAGTTTCTCTCTCTAATCTTTCCTAGTTATAATCTTGTATAATATAAAACTGTTTGTTCTTGGTGATCTCCAGACTCTGTAAGTATTTAAATTTCTGTTTTTAAGTTTTTATTTTTTATGTTTGTGAAAGGCCTATCAATGATAGGCTAGATATTAATGTGTTAGATATATACTGCTGGATCTTTTAAACATGTCTATTTGTTTTTAGATTTAAGGAAACATGAATACTAATGAAAGGTTAAGACACTCAGGGTTGAGGCTTAAGTACTACGATGTATTATACAATCCTAATGTTCACCCTTGTTAGCCGTTTTAGCCAGGAAGGCGTTTGAGGCATTTGTGGGTTGAAGGGGATTTGATAATACATATAAGTCTTAAATGCTCAGTAATATTCCTAAGAGTTTAAATGTCTGGTAAAAATATATCATATATAATTATTTAAAGTTTTGGTTGGAAACCCTGCGTATCCAATGCTATACTTTGGTATAGGGGATCGATGTGGTGTAACAATACCATATACTGAGAATAATTATTAGATATCCTTACGCCTTTAGTATTCGTGTGTCCTGGGTTTGAAATGGTATCAGAGCCATGTTAAAAAGAAAACAGTAGTAATTATCTAACACATCTTCATTAAAAATGAATCCTTTCAAGGTAAAAGATACTGTTAAAAACAGTATGACAGAGGAATATGATATTCCACAAAATTTAGAATTATTGAATAATTGGACTATTCCTAAAGTTAAACCTAATAAGATATACCAAATAGGTACTTTTGAAAAATTAGGATTTAAACAATTAGTGAAAACCACGGAATCATCCATTCCTCTTGATAATCAAGAAATAATATTAAATTTACTTGATAAAAAGGATATATTACCTTTTATGAAAACACATAACTACTTACATATAGGTTTAGTGCAAATTGCATTTAGACCTTTAACTTTAAAAGGATTACCAGAAAGCTTTATAGCAGCTTTAAGAGATGGTAGAAACAAAGCATGGAATAAATCCCTTATGGGAATAATTCAATCCAGTCTGGCCCATGGACCAGTATATTTTGATGTTTATCCTGACTTATGTTTATCTCTTACTGATAATAACATATTAAGTGCTTTAACATTAAATGTTAAAACTCATGGATATGATTATATTCCAGGGTCAGAAATAATTTGTATATGTTATAGAATTTACTATAAACCTTTATATACAATGAATCCAGGATGTAAAATAATGGATAAAAGCATTAATGAAACTATTCTTATTGAAACAAATTTCAATAGATCAAATATCTCTACCAGAAGAGCTATTAAATGGGAAGAAATAAATTTTCCAGAAAAATGGATAATAGAACAAGAGGTTTATAAAGAACCTTTAATAAATAATAATTTAAAAAATATAATACAAACAGAAGAAGGAACTGTTCAGATTCAATTTTCAAATGAACAGAAAAAATTATTAATTCCATCTTCAATATCTAGAAATAATTCGATGTTTAAATCAAGAACAACAGATTCTTATATTTCACCTTTAGATTACTGGGTAGATTTACCACAAACATCTAGAGCATCTACTTCTCAAATAAAAGAAGAATTAGAATCTGAAAGAAATAAAAATAAAGAAGAAATCTGTATTGACAGAAATAAAATTGTTAAAGATTTTAATTATGGAAATATCCATAAAGATAGTGACACTATGTCAGATGCCCCATTTAGTCTTCATGATTGATACACCAATCAATTTTGAAAAAGGATCACCTGCTAGGCAGGAAATTTGTAAGGAATTTAAAAATTCCAAATGGAAACCTTTTAGAAAATGGTTTTTTGAAAATCTATCAAATAATCTTGAACAAATTCAAGAAGAATTTTACAAAAATTGTAAAGAGAAAAATACAAAAATATATTTTGTTCCTTGGTTTATAAATAATTATATTATAAATCAAATTTCTGTTTTAGAAAGAACATATAAATTAACTACGGGACAAGAACAAAAATCTTTGTATCCTCCCAGTACTTCATTTCAAATGGAGAAAAATAATAAAATTATGAGTTTTACAGCATTTTCAAAATTAATTGAAAATGAAACTTTACAAGTAACCATAAAACACATAAATATTTTAATGGAAAAACAAAATTATACTAATTTATATCTTAACATATTAGGTGAAGAATTAAATTCTCTTCATAATAAAATTGAAGATTTAAATTCTCTTCAAAGTAAAATTGAAAATATTATTTCAGTTATAAAAACTATTAAACCTGATGTTCATATTGAAGTAAAGAAAGAAACAGATATAGTTTCTATTGCCTCATCATCTATACAACCACCACCAGAAATAAAAGATTTTAGATTAAAATCAACAAAAAATAATCTGGAAGAATTAATTGTGGAATTAACAGAAAAATTTAAAGGTCAGAATATTTCTACTTTAAATAATGAGGAAGGAACATCTGAACCTTCAAAAGATAAAATAAATAAAATTAAATGGGCTGATAGGCCTACTCAGCAAAGATATTATTTAACTAAACCAACTCCCATAGATGTTTTACATGAGGAAAAAGAATTTTTCTCAGAAACAAGTTATAATGGGAAAAGTATTTATGAATGGAATCTAGATGGATTCACAGATACACATATTCATAATATGGCCCATAGAATGCTCATGTATAGTACTGTCTGTATGACAGCAGGAAATAATGATAAAAATATTGCTAAAATGATTATAGCAGGTTTTACGGGACAACTTAAAGGTTGGTGAGATAACTATTTATCTCAAACAGCAAAAGACACAATTCAAAATGCTGTTAAAATAGAAAATAATAATCAAAATAGTAATGTTGTTTATACTTTAATAATGACAATAATTGAACATTTTACTGGAAGGTTTTCTGATAATAGCGAAAATATTCGTACTCTTCTTAGTAATACAAGATGTAGAACTTTAACAGATTTTAGATGGTATAAAGATACTTATCTATCTAGAGTTTTTGAATTACCTGATTGTAATAATATTCATTGGAAAGCCAAATTTATAGATGGTCTTCCAAGTCTTTTCGCTGAAAGAATTAAAATAATTCTAAGGAAAGAACATTTAAATATTCCTTATGATAATTATACATATGGAAATTTAATAAATGTTTGTATTCAAGAAGGGTTATCCCTTTGTAATGAACTTAAATTAAACAAACAAATTAAAAATCAAAGTATGATAGAAAGAAAACAATTAGGACATTTCTGTGACCAATTTGGTATGGAAACGTCAAGAAGAGATAGGAATGATACCTATTCTAAAAACAAGAAACACTCTAAAAATTTTAGAGATAAAAATGAAAAACAATATAAGAAAAGAAGACATTTCTCTGAAAAATTTAAAGAGAAAAAGAAAAGAAGAAAAGAAACCTTTAATAGAAATAAAGGAAATAAAGATAAGACAAACATTATATGTCATAAATGTCATAAACCAGGTCATTATGCTAATGAATGTTGGACTAAGACCAAAATAAATAAATTAGAAATTGATGATAATATCAAAAATGCTTTATTACAAATAATGTTAGAATCTGATTCTGATAATAAGTCAGATAAAGAATCAGAAGAAGAATCATATTATTCAGATGATTTAAAAGACTCAGATATTGAAAGTTTATCTTCAAATAATGAAGAATGTAATAATTGTATACAAGGTCAACCTTGTATTAATCATATCAGTAATACTGATGAAAAAGGAGATGAGTTTTATAAACTTTTATCTCAATTTCAGGATTTTAGTTTAAACACTATAGATAATAATTCTTTTATAGAATTATTAAAAAATATAAAAGATTCTGAATTAAGATCAAAAATTATTGATCAAATTGAAAATACACCATCTTCAAGTAATAGTAAAAAAGAGGAAATAAATCCTATTCAAAATCAATCATACTCTATGAAAGAAATTCATAGAATGTTAAAACAAAAATATGGTGATAAAAAGCCAACAACTACAGAAGAATTATTAATAGAAATTAATAATTTAAAAAATGAAGTAAAAGATCTTCAAAAATGTAATACTAGCATAGGAAGATTCTTCCTTTTCTTCAGGACTATGTTCCTGTGATTTCTTTTTTAAGAATTCTTGAAAATCTCCATATAATGGATGATTTTTATCAGGAATTTTTCCTGATTCACTTCCAGATAGATAAGTATCTTTATACCATCTAAAATCTGTTAAAGTTCTACATCTTGTATTACTAAGAAGAGTACGAATATTTTCGCTATTATCAGAAAACCTTCCAGTAAAATGTTCAATTATTGTCATTATTAAAGTATAAACAACATTACTATTTTGATTATTATTTTCTATTTTAACAGCATTTTGAATTGTGTCTTTTGCTGTTTGAGATAAATAGTTATCCCACCAACCTTTAAGTTGTCCCGTAAAACCTGCTATAATCATTTTAGCAATATTTTTATCATTATTTCCTGCTGTCATACAGACAGTACTATACATGAGCATTCTATGGGCCATATTATGAATATGTGTATCTGTGAATCCATCTAGATTCCATTCATAAATACTTTTCCCATTATAACTTGTTTCTGAGAAAAATTCTTTTTCCTCATGTAAAACATCTATGGGAGTTGGTTTAGTTAAATAATATCTTTGCTGAGTAGGCCTATCAGCCCATTTAATTTTATTTATTTTATCTTTTGAAGGTTCAGATGTTCCTTCCTCATTATTTAAAGTAGAAATATTCTGACCTTTAAATTTTTCTGTTAATTCCACAATTAATTCTTCCAGATTATTTTTTGTTGATTTTAATCTAAAATCTTTTATTTCTGGTGGTGGTTGTATAGATGATGAGGCAATAGAAACTATATCTGTTTCTTTCTTTACTTCAATATGAACATCAGGTTTAATAGTTTTTATAACTGAAATAATATTTTCAATTTTACTTTGAAGAGAATTTAAATCTTCAATTTTATTATGAAGAGAATTTAATTCTTCACCTAATATGTTAAGATATAAATTAGTATAATTTTGTTTTTCCATTAAAATATTTATGTGTATATACTATAATATGTATATTTATATTTACATATAGTAAATGTATATAAAATATATTATATTATATAATATAATTCAAACATTTTATATTATATACTATTTGCTATAGAAGAATACTATATACTATTATTTCGGAAATAAATCGGAAATCGGATCGGATATCGGAATTTCTGAAAATTGAATTTCGGAAATATTTCGGATCGGATTTCGAAATTTTCAAAAATTTCAAAACTAATTCCAATTTCCATCCAAAAATTTTCGGAAAAATCGGAATTCGGATTTTCGGATTTTGGATTAAAAATATTCGTTCCAAAATCGAAAAATTTCGGATCGGATTCGGCAGATTTTGGAAATTTCCGTTCCAGTCTCCACCCCTAGGTACATTTTATTATTTCGTATTGACAATTACTACTCGAGCCAACTATATTCATCAACTCATCAAACATGACGGGTGATTTAGCAAAATATAGCTAATTAAATAAATATTTGTGAAAATATAGTGTTTTTAAGTGAATTAGCAAAATATTGTAAATCGCGGTTGGAAACCGCGACTGGAAAAATGCAACAATAGAGTCGCACCTGGGAACTGCGAATTCAAATTTATGGATTTTTTATTTTTTTTTAAAATTTAATTAGAAGTCGCGGTTGCCAACCGCGACTTTAATTTCAAATTATTTTTTTAATAGGAGTCGCACCTGGGAACTGCGACTCCTGTTTTTTTCACTCGCCCACTTTTCCTTCTTCTTCCCCTCCTCACCACATACCTGCAACATTTCATTTTCTTTCTCAACAATACTTCTCCTTCTTTCTTCCACCTCTATTGTAAATTTTTCATTTTAACATTCACCTTCAACTATTGTAATTTTGTTGATGATTGCGTAGCACTGGTAAGTTTTGCTCCTTCATTATTTTAATTGTCTTCATAATTTATGCACATTTTATGAATATTTTGATATAGAGTTGGAATACAAAATATAATTTTGTTGTTAATATTAAACATACATACATACAAACAACTCAATGATTCAACTATCTTATATTTATATAATTTTAATTTTGTTTTAATCACTTATTTATGGTTCTTCAAATTTGACTATCATTATTTAAATTAAACTTTGATGTCTTTAATTTAGTCATTTGTGCTGCAGTATTTGAATTTGTATATGATAGAATTATTTATGACAAATGACACTCATACATTGTTTAGAGGTACAAAAAATAAAAAAAATTGATTGTTAAAAAGAGGAGTATCATATTATATATATAACAGGTCATGATTAGTTTATTTTTGTAATTATATTGATGAACTCATTATTTATTTATATATTTTAGAATGTGAAGGTATGACACCTAAGAGGAATGTTACAGTATTGGTGTATTTTGGAGGTCATATATCACAAGATAAGTGGTCGGGGACGTATGATCGTGACCCTATGACGTTTTTCAGAATTAAGCGTAACATATCATTTTTTGAGTTGGTTTCAAAATTATATGAGTATACCCATATCGACAATAACAAATGATGAACAACTTCAGCTATTTTTGGATCCAGATGAAGGAAATGATGAAATGCACATTTATGTTGAAGCGGACCAAAATAATGACAATATTGTTCCCCCACATACGATGTTGGGAACTGAATGTGGTGTGTACATGTCGTTACTTTCACAGGATAATCCCACAAGCATTGAGCTGCAAGAACAAGGGTTGGATGATATTCATACATTCAATTTAAATGAGTCGTATATTCCACCGCCTGAATGTGTGCCTGACATTCAAATGGTTACACAAGGGATGACATCTATGGGATTCGGAGACTTCCATACTGGTGCTTCGACATCAAATTATGCAAACATGAGACATAATGTTGAGTCAAGTAATATGCGAGAAGTTGTGAATGAGCCTGGAGATTGTGTTGCGGCTACATGTGGACTCAATTCACAAATTCATTCTGAATCCACTGAGTGTTTTGATACCTCTGATGATATAGAACAATCAGATAATTTGGGATCTCACTTGCCATCCGACTCTGAACCAGATGAGATTGGTCATAATGTCCATGAAGAAGATGAAGCTAACCTTGATGAAATGTTGGAGACATTAGGGCAACATCATGTGCCATCACCACAACATGGAGTGGATGTACCAACATCTTCTACACAAACTCAACCGGTAATACATCCAACTATTCCATACTTCTTAACTATGTATGAAGAAATAGCGGCAGACTCAATTGATATTCCTTGCGGGAGTTGGGGAAGTTTATATGATAGCAAAAAAGGTAATTTGAAGGTGGGCATGATCTTTCAATCAAAAAACCGACTTATCACGGCAGTATAAGATCATTCTATCAGATTTGCAAAACGTGAGTACAAAGTAGTTGAGAGTACGCTGAAACTATGGAAAGTTGTATGTAAGCATAACACCCCACACAGACAGTGTCAGTGGAAACTTTGAGCATCGAAGAAAACTGATATGAATTTCTTCACCATCACGCGATATGGTGGGAGCCACACTTGTTTGATGACTGTAATGTCTAGTGACCACTGCAATCTTGATAAGAATTATATTGCTTCTATTTTGGTGTCCACAGTGAGAAAAGACCCATCGTGTAAAATATCTCAAGTCATCATTGACGTGACAAAAATGCAGTGGATTTTGACATTTCATATATTAAGGCATGGTACAACTTGAAACAAGCAATAGAAAATGTATATGAGACATGGGAGAGCTCAATTCAAAAATTGCCCAAGTTTATGAAAGCTCTTCAAAAGGTAAATCCAGGGATGATTGTTGAGTGGGAGCACTACGACACTCAAAATGATTATAAAATACATGTTTTGGGCATTCAAACCATGCATAGATGGATTTCAGTATTGTCGTAAGCTTATAAGTGTGGACGACACTCATTTGTATACCAAGTACAAACACAAGTTGTTAGTTGCTGTCACATTGGATGCTAACCAACATATCTTGCCGCTTGCATATGCTCTTGTCGATGATGAGACTTTAGCCTCGTGGAAGTGGTTTCTTGAAATGATAAATACACATCTTTTCCAAGGGATATCAGATGGAATTTGTTTAATTTCTGACAGACACTTGGGTATTCTACAGGCATTTAAAGAGATACCTGATTTTTCACCTTCATTTAAAGAGAAAATTTGTTTATCCTCCTTACATAAACTTGAAACAAAAACAAAACAATATAGGAATTCAAACATATTTTCTCAAAATAAAAAAAAACTAAAATAACAAGAAATTATATTTAATTTCTACTCGGTACCTAGACACTAATCAAATGTTCGATTAGCACTTAAGAGAATCTTAAAACATTGCTTCATACACATTCCAATATTTGGGCTTATGTATAAATTAATTAATGATGTATATCACTCCTAATATATTTTAGCAGTATCAAAACCATTAACATCATGCAAGGACTTTGTTATCTAAAAATGAATAATTAAATTCCTCTTCTGGACTACATCATGTGCCTCACAGTCTATGAAGGCTGCAATCCTGCATAGTTTAAATATTAATAAACAGAAAATAAGAGCTTTGGTTTTGGCCAAGTAGATTGGAATATATTATTAAAATATCATAAACTACCTAAGTAACTAGTATTTTGTATCTTACATTATAATTATTCGTTTCTATGTTCGAGAGCACGTCTGCTAAATAATCAGTAATGTTGAGCACAACAAACAACATCATGAGGATAAGTACTCTGTTATCTAAAAATGATAATATATTTTAGCAGTATCAACAAAACCATTAACATCACGCAAGGACTTTGTTATCTAAAACATGCATTAACATCAAATATCTACAATAATTGAATAAATATCACCAAATATCTCTAACACTTGAACTATTATAAACAAAAAATTAATTACAAATTAATAGTTTATTACTTGATGGATTCTAGCAGCAGATCGGAGTAGCAAAGGTGATGGCGGCAACAATGGTGACGACGTCAGTTTAAACTGTGCTTCACAATTTTACAGAACAACAATTTTACAATGGTTGGGGAAGAACAAGATGGTTGGGGGTGAATTCTTTGCTGCGGGGAAGAAGAAGATGGTGGGGGTGAATTCTTTGCTGCACCCAAGTAAAAGCATTCTGTGAAGGTTAAATGGGTAGTTGGCTTTTACTTTGTTTGCTTTTTATCTTGCTTTTACTTACTGCTGCGTTGAATGCCTTTTTAGGTGGTTGCAGAGATTGTTCTAAGGAGTCGTAGTTCCCAGGTGTGACTCCTATTAAAAAAATAATTCGAAATTAAAGTCGCGGTTGGCAACCGCGACTTCTAATTAAATTTAAAAAAAATAAAAAATCCGTAAATTTGAATTCGCAGTTCCCAGGTGTGACTCCATTGTTGCATATTTCCAATCGCGGTTTCCAACCGCAATTTACAATATTTTGCTAATTCACTTAAAAACACTATATTTTCACAAATATTTATTTAATTAGCTATATTTTGCTAAATCACCCCAAACATGACACGTGCTTGTATTTTCTTGCATCATTTTTTTGTGGATGTATGTTAATAATATGAGTGGATTAGAAATTAGTGCAATAATTTCAGAAGATATCAAGTTATTGAAACTATTCATGTTCGATTTGATTAAGGATCAATCAAATTCAATTCATTATTCAATTGATCATAATCAAATAAGTCAAATACAAAACAAATTTGTAGACCGTAGTTTTTTTTAATTGATTCGATTTATTTACAATCATAATATATAATACAAAATTTTTAAAAAGGTTTTCTGGTTAAGTTATTTTATTTTATTTTTTCAATTAATCAATCTTCAATCCACCACAGTTACCCTTTTCATTATCTTGAAACCTAAAACACTAATTAATATATAATATAAACAATATGGTATTCTTTAAAATCTGTGGAATTAATTTAGTTTTTTAATAAATAATCTAATGGTTAGAATTGGCTTGGTTAGATTGATGGTACAGATTTTAGTATGGATGATGTACACAAGAATCTTGGTAGGACCGCAAAATTAATGAACATTTGACATTTAACTATCTATTGATAAATTCCCCACCCAATTTTGTCCCATCACCAACCTAAATGATCTAATAGGTGGGAGTGATCTGCTATTATATTTGATGTTATATTTTTTATTTTAAATTAATTATCATATACAACGTATATTCAATAATATCATTAATTAATATGTAATGTGTATTAAATATTATATAACACTAAATATAATAGAAGATCCAAACTCATTTAAATAAGGTTACATATTATTATATATTAATTTATGTATGATCTATATATGTTATTTATTTCTTTCTAATATTATATAAGTATATACTTAGTAATATAATTTTGTGAGATGTAGTAGTCTTGTTATCCAACTCATATTCAATTTGTTAAGTTAATTAATTTATATTTGATAAATTATGATCGTAGATTAATTCGTCCTACCAATTTTGAAATTTGAGACGATCTCATGAAAAATCACACTCGTTATAATAGATTTAACAATTACAATATGTATGATTTATTTTAGAATATGTTTTATTTTCCTTTTTAATAATGAGATTTAGTATATGATAGGATTGGAGATAAAAACGCAAGGATGAGAGTTAATATATATTCATTTTTATACAGAGTTAATAACATTTTCTCAATAATTTTATACTTTTTTGTATAAATTTTGAAATATTACATTTTGTCATATGAACTTTAAATTTATTACATTTTATGTTATTAGACAAATTCTAGTCATTAATTTAGGATACGTGTACGATTATGATTTGTTCAAAATTGTAAAATGTAACAAATTTAAAGTTTATAGGACAAAATACAACATTTAAAAATTTATACAAAAAAATATAAAATTACATATAGTTTGGATGGGAAAATATTTTTAACCCTTTTTACATATGTTGCGATGTGAAATGATTTTAAACATGGTTTATAGATAGGAGATCGAAAAAAGAAATAATTATTATAATTTATATATGCAAAAAAGATTATTATTGATTATCAAATTTTAAGTTATCATTTTACTTAAATATAAAATAACTATAAACAAACACACATGCATTTCCTTTTGTAAAATATGAAAACTTACTCCACTGAAAAAAAAAATTAATGTTGCAATTATAAATTAATTTCAAATATATTACATTGGGTGAAAATATCGTGTGAGATTTTAAAAATTAAAAATAAAAATTTGTGAGTAATTAATTAATTAATTTCGTTTCCTAATAAATCAGTCTTCAACTATAGCACTAAGCTTGGCCACAAACTTATGCCCCTTAGTGCCGCCACCAGCGCGGCCCCTTCCACCGCACCCTCTGCCGCCCTCCGCCTCGAGGAGCGGCCTCTCCTTATCGGAAAACAAAACCGCGGGCTCCACTTTTCTCGACCCGCAGCAGCAGCAGCACCACCTAAAACTCCAACCACCATCGCCGCCGCCATCTCCGCTCCATTTCGCCAGAGCGACGCTAGCCTTCGCGGCCAGCGCCGCCATGTCCGCCGCTTGAAGCCGGTGGCTCCGCCATCCCGACGGCAGCTCGAAGTAGAGCTCCCCCGGCTGCAACACCTCGTCGCCGCCCATCGCCGCCGCGAACTCGCCAAAATCCATTCCCTCGGAGCTGCAGATGAAGCAATTACTGGAATCCTGCTCCAGCAAGAGCGACACCTTCACCGGCCATGAAAACTCTAGAAGCTTCCCGTCGAAGAGGATTAGCTTCGCCGTTACGGTGGACCTCGATTCGCACGACCTGCAATTTCCCATAGTTTTGGCAGAAAAAAGAAATGGAAATTATATTGCAAAATATTTGATGTTTTGAAATTAAAGTTGATTATATTTATATATAGGGAGAGGTGGGGGGGGGGGGGGGGGGGGGATGGGTGCATGGGAGTTAATTTCAAAGAAATAATTAAAAATGGGGTCACGTCGTTTTGTCCGTCGTTATTGGGACCGATCGAGTTTGATTGCTAAACTAAGTACTTATAGTCAACATTCATTGTTAAAACATCATAATCATCCATTAATTGACAATTAATTAAATAATGCATTTTTTTTTTTGAGATATGCAATGCATATATCTGATTTTATTAGCATGTTATCCAAATTTACACGATTTTTTTTTATTTTATTAAAAGGGTGTTCATCTATAAGGTCTTAGGTTGTAGGATCATAACCAATGTAAGAATAAGTTTTTGGAATACTTGGATATCTAGAAAAATCATAATAATTTCATTAAGTAATATATATCTTATTATATGTATATTTAGATTCTAATATATATCTTATCAACTAAATGTTTTAACAACACTTTATGAATTTTTTATTTATTTAAAGAAACATCAAGAAATGATCTTTTAATATCTTATATATATATATGTATATATGGACAGACACTTTAAATTAGTACTGTAATAAATTTAGCCAAACAACTTGTATATATACTGTTTAAAAATTAGACCTTGTTTTATACACGAGTAGGCATGCATAAAATGAAAACCTGACCTAGTTGTATTATACTTTAAAGGTGAATAATTTATAACTCATTATTTGAGGAACTAGATCTAATAAGAAATTTTACAAGTTAGATTAGTTTTGTTTCTTTTATTTATCATTTTAAAAGCTTATTAGTTTATTATACGCAGCAGAATTTAATGAAAATGTACGTATACAATTTGACATACAAATCTGTTGTTCTATATATATAAACCATGATCATTTCTTAGCTTTATTACAATAACATTTTACACGAAATCACTTTGGCAAACGGATTAAACAAGAAGTGCCATAAGAAATATTGCTCTATATATATATATATATATATATATTAAGGAAATAATTGATATCAGTGGATTAAGGTGAATGGATAAAAGAATAATATTAGAGGATCCAATTTTAAAATCGGATCATTCATACACGTCACATGATTTATATTGTAGTAATTTAGACACGAGCCAGATTGTTATCCCAAATTAGATTAGTAATGAATTAGTGGTCTAATATTAGTGACAAACCACTCATCGTCAATTTGTAGTTAATTCAATCTTTATTTTTTGATTAAAGTTAAATAAATATTGTGTTACTAAATTTAGAAATATAAAAATTTCATATATAAATTTTAGTAATCAACATTTTAATGACTAATGATTAATTTCATCTCAAAGTTGTGGCTGCTATATTTCAAAGTCCTTTATTTTGTGGTTTGCCTATAATTTGATATTTTTTTGTAAAGTCAAATGAAGTATTTCAAACAAATTTAATGAGATCAATTTGCAGTATGAATTCAACATTCTTAACTTTTACCACTTTAATTAATCAAACATCACCACCTTAGCCTATATTATTTAACGAGTTTAAATTCCCAATTAATAATATATTCCGTGTACATTATATCATGTGCTAGTGGTCAAATTAATTGTTGATTCAAACCTTTTAAGTGTTTAGATATTAGTCAAATTAAATTATCTATTACATTTGATATGTATTTCGTATTTAATTATTTTATACATATCAGTGTTAATTAATAACATTACTTAATACAATGATGTTTAATAATTATTTTGAAATATATCAAATCAAAGATACGTTAGGGATGATGGCATTAACATAATAAAATAAGAAACTAATATATAAATCGATCACGAATATCACGAGCATAACTTCAACATTTTCAACTCATCAAAATAATTAGAAAAATTAGAGACATTTGAGAAGTGATGGCGACATTAATTAATTTAAATTTCAAAATCAACTTTAAATAAATATTGTAAAACGTCATATACATATGTGGAAAAATACCACAAATACTATCAGCAGCCAAGAGATTACAGTCAATTGCAGCTTCTTCCAACGTTGCTGGAAATTATGGGTATCCCATTGAAAATGAAAGTCGTTGAATTTTGATCTTTTTTCTGATTTGTTTCTCAATTTATGATGTGATATGCAAATTTAATTTGTCATTCATCTTTTTTTTTTTATTTTATAAACTTATATTGTTTTTTGAGAAAACATGTTTTCTTGTCTTTTAAGTTTACCTCTTTGGATTTAATTCATCATTTATTTTTTGAGTTTTAATCATCTATATTTAGGAAATATTATTTTTTTAATCCTCTAACTTTCTATAGTTCGTAACTCTTTTTTTTTTTTTTTCTATAATCAAATTTTAATTTAACACCAAAAAGATATTTTTTTTACCTTAATTGAGAGAACACTAATTTTTTTATTCACAAATTTGTATTTTTCATCTAATATGTCTAAATTAATATTAATAATTTAAAGAATTTATTTTATTTTTATACTAGATTAGAGTTTTCTTATTAGTTATTAATATTAATAATATAGGCATCCCGAATTTAGGCATACAAATAAAAAAGTTTATATTTTAGTTATTAATATTAGTTTATGCATATTAGATTAAAATACATATTTGTGATCAAACTGTTTTTAGTATTCTCTCAATAAAAAAATTTATTTTTTGTTAAAATTAAATTTTAATTAAAAATTTATCTGTAATAATAGATTCAAAGATTAAAAAAATTAATTTTTAAATATAGAAAATTTAAAATTAAAAGATAAAAAATAAGTAATGAAAATCCAAATAACAAAGAAGAGGACCAAACAATTTTCACCCTTATTTTATTTTGTTTGTTATATTAAATTTGGTATCTTTTAGCATATGGAAGAAATTCAATCATTGATTTCTAATTTTATCTAATAAAACTATACGGATATAACTACAAAAATTCATTTGTACATTAATTATTAGCGAAATATCAACAGCCAATTTCATTAACATAGATTAATTTAATTATTTTTCATTAAAAATATATTTATATATATAAATTTACTATTTTGACATTAAGGAGCCGACCACACCAGCAATGAGGGTGGTGGGATCCCCTAGAACGGCGGACACCACAAACTGCAACGCCAAACCAGCCACCTCACAACATTTCTGGGCTTTTCCCTTGGTTTTGGTGTGACTAACATGAGTGTCCAGCGTGGCCTTCAAGCTAGGAATTCCCCTGCTGCCGGTGTAGCTACGCCCACCAATCCCGTCGTAGAGCTCGTGCCAGCTGTCCACCAGCATCTCCTTTACGCACGCCACGTGGAGGTTGTACTTCTTACAAGAAGATCTATAGCTCCAGCTCCTCCCCTTTCTGCCGCACCTATATTACAAAATTTTAAAATAATTTCAAATTTCAATTTTTTGCAATAAGCTATAACCTACAAAAATTGATATAGAGAAGATCTTTTAAAACTGACTCACAAATCTAATTTGAATTAATCTAAAATCTATCCACAAAATATAGACTACATGTGTACATTGACTTCTTACAATAAATAACTAAAAAGAAATACACATAATATATATTGACATTTGATATAAAATTCACATAATATAATAATATATATCGACAGTCATAATATATATATATATATGATATAAGAATCCACAATCTGAAATTCACATTTGATATAAAATCCACATATTGACATGTGAAAATTGAATTCTTACAATTTTTTTTTTGTGTGTTTTCTTTAGAATTGTTTTCAGTGTTCATATAGAAATATGGCTTTAAAATACTGCATAAATCTATAGTTCTTATTCAATGTAATTAGATGAGACGAAATCTTTAATTCACAAGTCAATCTCTATAGATTGACGTGTCTTATTATTAGATAAATGACTATTTGATAAGAGTCATATTCTATAAAAAAAAATATAATTAGTTGAAAAACATCATAGAAATTGCTAATTTGAGATTTACCCTTCTCTTTCCAAAACCCCACTCTTCAGAGAAAAAAAAAATATTATATTCCTTCATCTCATAATTCAATCACAAATTACATAAGTAATCTGTTAATCCATTGTATAGTTTCTCACATTTTTGTCCTAAAAGAATCATAACTCTATTTTTCTCATATGTGATTAAGTTCATATGTATACTAATATAAAAGAGGACAGTTGGGGAAAATTGCAAAAATGTCATTTTTCCTCCTAAATTTGTCACCATCATAATAAAATATTAAAAAAATTATATATTATATATTCATGAAAATTGGGCTTACCTTAAATAATTGGACTTATTTATGTATATATTTAATAAAAGAGTTAATTGGGCTTGCCTTGAATAATTGGGCTTTAATAGTAATTGATAAAATCTCATATCCTCTTAATTAAACATAATTTAGTGAAAAAAGATCATAATAATTTGAATAACTCTTTTTTAAATATAACCATTTCATATAATTAAATTGTAAGGCTTAAATATCAAAATTATAAAAGAATTAAAATAATGACATTAAAATTTTCATAATAAATAATCAGAAAAGTTATTTTAAATATCTACACATAAACAAATGAAATCTTAAAAAATTTTTACAATAAAATTAATAATAATAAATTTAAAAATGATTGATTTTAAAAATAAAATATTAAAAATTTCAAAATTATTTGGAAATTTTAAGAACATTAATTGAAATAAAAATAAAAATATAACTAATCCACAATTTTCTTGAAAAATTTGAAATTTATTTTCAAAATCTGATAATTATTTTAAAAATCTAAATATTATTTTTAAAGTTAAAATTTATTTTAAAAATCTTACAATAATTAAAGCTGTAGAATTTGAATAATAAGACCATAGCCCAAAAGTTAAATCTACAAAAACACAAATTCTTGGGACATAATGAAATTAAAAAATTATGGTCCAATTATTTATTATTGTTGTTTTTTAGTTTTATATTTATATATTAATATTAATTATATTTATAACTTTATTTATGTATCAATTAATGTTGTATATAAAAAATGTTTTGTGAGTTTTGTAATTATTATATTTTAGTTATTATTGTAGACATTATCTGTTTTATATTATGTTGGTTTTTTTTTTTCTAATTTAGCAAATATAAAATTTTGAATCCATTAATATCATGATTTTTAAAATCAATTATAATATTATAATCCCTGCAATGCACGGGAGAAAATACTAGTAGTGTAACATCAAGAATTAAATTTCTAGTGTCAATACATAGGAACAATATGTTATATTTTTAAAAGGGTCGCCAAACTTATTTTTTGTTACATAACTATAGTATCTTCTGATCTTAAATTTATATATAAATATCATGATTTTTAATTTAATCTATAATTTAATAATTTATTCGATTTCAATTCAATTTTAACTGAATATTATGAATTTTAGTGAAAGAATGTCATATGCATCACCAAATGACACAATAATTACGGGTTAAAAAATGATTAGAAACCTTTTAAAAAAAGTGAGTCTTATATTAGATCATCTTATAAATTATGTTATGTGATACCGGTCAATCAACAATCTACACTTTGTTTTTCACATATAAATTTATAAAAACGAATTTGATTTGAGATAAAAAGAATCCATCTCACGGAAAGCTCACAAATTTTTTTGTGTTTAAAAAATAAAATAATTAGGAAAAGAAATATAGATTGCGACAATATATACCTGTGACAAGGCGCCGTAACTTTAGCATACAAAAGCAGTTTGATATCGCCGTCGTCGAGCACCATGGGCAGCCTAGCGCAGCAGGGGTGGAGATCAAAGTCACACAGCTTGCAGTGATACAGGAACCCCGTCACTCTCTTCTCGCACGCGTTGCAGTAACGCGCCTCCGGTCCGGGCGGGCGGCTGAGGAATTGGAAGGAGCACTTGGTGTAGAAAGGGTGGATGAGGGTGGAGGAAGGGATGGCACAGTGCTTGTGGAGGTCGAAGTCGCAGGCGGCGCCGCCGCACTTGTAGGCGGAGCCGATGCCGACCTCCTTGCAGCCGTCGCATTTGAACGGCGCCTCCGTGTAGCCGAGTTTGAGAGTGTGGTGGGGGTGGCTGAAATGGGAGATCTCGCCGTACTTCATGGTGGTCCGATGAGATTCCGGTGGTTTATTTGTAAAGGTGGTGGTGCGTTTCAATTCTTGGCATTTTTTTTTTGTATATATTGATGTTGTGTGTGTGTTCTAGTGAACTGATTTTAAGGTTGTGTAAATGGCTTGAAGTTGAAGCAATTGAGAAAGTGTGTATATATATATATATATGTATATATGGAAAGTTGAGTCGATGTTTTAGATATAAAAAATTATAAATTGTCTCTATTTGAATAAGTAGATTTGAGAAAAGATTTACAATTTATGATAGTAAATTTATGGATGATGGTTGGATAGATGTGAATTGAAATCCATCACTTTCATATTGAACTAAATTTGGAGTCATTTTGTTGGATTTCATATCCATTTCAACTAAAATGGATTCGAAATTCATTCATTTGAAATCCAAAATTTCAATTACTCAATCCAGATGACAATGAATATAATATGATTGCGTGTCGTGACTACCTACAGACTACATGTCGAATCTCTTTTATTAAGGAGAGATGAATAGGACTTCCCCAACCCTCATTCGAAATATAAATTGAGGAATATGTAAATCGAGGGATGTGTTCGAGTGGTAGTTCTGTGGAAATCTGTCCCACACAAGGGTTTAAACTTACGATGTTGAAGATTTCTCTCACATCACCACAGACCTTGCCAACGCGACTATGCCCCTAATCACATGTCGAATTTTATTTTACGAGTTGTGGATTTATCCATCTCATAAATCTAATTTCATAAAATATAATAGAATCGATCATAAAGGAGTATCCATAATCTACTCATTTTTACAAATCAATCTCTAATTTATTGTTTATGAATGCACTCACCTTGCATAATTGGACATGTGAGATATTTTTACATAATTCATACTACTTTTGTATGCAGTATGTAGCCACACAAATAATGTATACATATAAGTAGGAAAATGTTAAAATATCTATCGTGGACAATTTTTAATATGTCCATCAATGACGTGTAATGCTATTTTCCCCTCATTATATATAAAGTGATATTAATAGGCAATAGGCATTTTAACTTTTTAACACATTAATCGTGAACACATTAATTATGCTCATTAACTATGCTCATAATAAGTAGGACAACATGATTATATATAACAATCTATTTTGATTAATAATAATGTATAGATACATGGATGGGGTGGGGTGGTAGCATAAGGCATAAATAAAGCACACAAGAATCGGAATTTTTGCTTTACATGATTTCTTCCATATCCACATGTACTCTATCCATGCATAAAGTTGAAAACCATACTATGTATATTCTTTCAATATGTAGAATTTTTAATTTGTCTTTAAATGAATATTTATTTTGATCCACAAGTTTGAGTCTCTATTTTTCAGACCACTTCATTGGTTTCTATATTGATCTTTACATTTTAAAAAATTTCCAACTTTAACTGAAAATTCAATTTATGATGTTGGTGTGTGACCCTTTAAATTTGGGGATTTGATTGTATGAATGAAAATTGATTTATGCAACACTGAAATTGATCTATACTCTTCAAATTGGGGACTTCCCCTCTATTTAGTGTCATATTGATAATTTTTTGTAAAATACAACCAAAAAACTCTTGAACACCACATTGGCAACACCGATATTTATTAACAGTTTTTGCTAAAAAATTAATTTTCAATCAAAATCGAATTAAAATTGAAAAGGTTAAAATAAAAAGAACTTATTATTGAAATCAATAAAATAATTGATAAAAATAGACAGGTCCAAAGTTGTAGGATTATAGAAGAATACATGATATTATGTTAAGCAAAGAATATACTTCAAGTCACTTATTTGGAATAATAATGACAATATCATGGGATTTAAGTAATAGTCCTATATATAGTTTTCTTATATGTTATGAAGGCAATAATGTTTGTTTATGTATAGTGGGTTTAGGTGGAGTCCAATATGGCATAAAGAATAAATTCCTTGGTACATATCTTTATAATTTATTCAACTATCACCATATGCTTGGGACATAAAGAAATTCCAATTTACCTAACTAGAAGCAACTTTAATATACCTTTTTTAAAAATAATTTTCATGGTAAATTACAGTAAATATCCTCAAATTTTGACTGACTGGCAGAGTTTATTCTTTAAGTTTACAAGTAGTTGCAATTAATCAATATTATTGTCATTTCTTCTTCTTGTTCTGTACTATAAATATACGAGTCATTTTAAATAGTCAAATAACTCAAAAGAAAATGTAATTAAATTAACAGCCCAATATTTTTCACACAAAATCATTTATCAAATACATTGATATTTCAATTTCTGTGTTATTTATCAATACCAGCTGCGTTTTCTTAATTTTTTTTATAATGAAACAAAACATTATCTTAAAACCCTATGACTAAATTAAGAAACAAAAGACGATGTATGTGATTGACTTCAAGATCCAATGTTAAATATACATATGCACAGAACAGAATAATTTCAATAAATATTTCTTAGCTTAGAAATAGTCTATAGAAGTAATAACTTGTTCAAGTTTTCTTCTTCCACATATGCTAAATATACATGCAATATTAGAACGTAGCTCAAGTTAGGCAAAGTGTTATTAATTTTTTCTTCGTTTAAAGATATATAGAATAGAGAAAATTAGAAATAAAGAAAACCCAATTGAATAAGCAATCTACTTTCCACCATAACCTAAAAGATGAATGAAGAGCATCAAAATGTGGGACAAAAAAGCATCAAAATTATTGAATTTTGTGTTTCAAACTTGGTTTCTTTGTTTGCTTTTTCTTTCTTTTGTTGTTTCTTTGTTGTCTATAAAAGGGATGTGGAATATAATTACTTTACACAAACTACAAGTGATCCCTAAGCTACTGTTTGGATATTACAAATTACTATTTGGATTATATATATAATTCATATGAGAAGGTTTTACAAATATGATTTGAAAAGACAAAAATCCCTTGTTCACGTATTAGACTCATTTTCATCTTATTCTTAATTGACAAAAAGGTTTGGAGATTGGAGAGAGAAAATAAAATAATCCATAAACAGCCTATGATATTATTAACACATAATGAATGTACTAAATTACTAAATACTAAATAGAACAAGTTTTCACGTAGTGACGCAAAAGTAAAACATTTGGGTACATTAAAGAAGGATAAAAATCGGGCTTCCATGGTTTCAAAATGTTTAGGCCCAATTTAAACTTCAATTTTGGAAAATTGGGCCTTATATGTTGGGCTTCTATCTTTGGGCTTCATCATTTCATTTCATAAACCCAAATCCCAGTTATAAGAAGCACACAACATACATAGAAATACCACTTGCAAGCACTTGTTTTGTAACAAATCCTAAAATAATAAACCCCACCATATTAAACAGCAACATTATCCAAATAATTAAACCACATAGGTTTTTGACAAAACCATGGTCTCCACTATAAAACAACTAACTTATGCCCACCATAAGCCAAATACCACAACCACACCTCATAATTATCTAATATGTGTATCTATATCTATTTGTGTGTATATATACTCTATCTCTTTCTCTCACTTCACATCTCAAACACATCTTCGAGAATTAACACAACAAATCAACATTTGCAGCAGTAATAAGAATGTCTGGGCTCGTGGATAATTGGACTAGTGAGCAAGCCAAGCAGAAGAGCAAGAGCCAAGCCGTTTTCTCTAGCGGCTCCGTTCCACCCAGCCAAGAGGCGGCTCATGCAGATCAAAGCGGCCGCGCCGGATCAGTGTGGTGGCCCACCGGCTTGGCTCAAGCAAAGAAGTTGCCGGCTTTGCGCTGCTCAGAGGCTTCACTCTCCATGCTTATTAATGTCTTTAGTGCTTGAAGAAAAATAAATTTACTTTTTGTTACCTTTTTATTTTTAATCCTGAATAATTTTGTCTACTATATTTTCATAATATAAAATTGTGAAATAAATTTAAAAATTGTATGTTTTACTATATTAGCTTTTCATAATGAAAAGTCTTGAGCATTGTCCATATTTGATGACAAATTATTCTGGAGTATATTATTCTTATTATGTACTATATAACATGTACGTATATCTTAAAAGACATTGTAGAATGAAACATGTACATCCAAATGCTATTTATTTTACGATTTTAATGTTAAATTGTGATTTTTTCTTTCTCTTCTTCTACTAGTGATTAAAAATGTAAGTAGTCGTGCTACAATATTAAACCAATACAAAATTGCAAAACAAATTAAATCAAACCAAAAGCTTCACAAAAATATACAACAAAATATAAAATAATAAAAACAACATTCCTAAAATTTAACCTATTCACTGAACTTACCCTTCCCAGTTATATCAACAATAATAATCATAATAATTAGGTTTCAAAGTAACTATCATAATTACCAATTGACCATAATTTAGTTCAACATTAAAAAAATGGATCTTATAATTAGGGAGAGATGAAGAATCACCCACGAGGTCGGATATGATCAAGTGGTTGACACTCACAGTGCAACACTATTTCTTTCCATGACAGCACAAACCTTAGCAACTCGACTATTTCTTTCGAACATTAAAATATATCGGCCTTAGTGAGAGATTTGAAGGTAACAGAAGAGCCCAACAAAAGCTTCCCACTCTCAACAGTAAAGGTATCATACCGCCGGAAAAACTCGACCACCATCATCCTGGCCAGCAGCACCACCATGTCCTTAGCCGGACACTGCTTGTTCTCCGCCGTCGGCGCCTCCGTCTCCCGCCCATTCGACCACAGAACATACTTCACCAGCTTCTGCCCTTCCCCCATAAACCTATCAGCCACAAATACCTCAGGATTCTCGAAGATCTTTCCATCCCTCGTCGCAAATGGCTGATACCCACATATCATCTCACCCTTCTTCACCATGAAACTCGAGTCGTGGCTCGAGATTTCGATGTCCTCCTTCGCCTTTCCGTACTGGAACGGCACCGGCGGCTCTATCCGCAGCGCCTCCCACACAACCGACTTCGTCAGGCTCATCCTCTCTACGCCTGAGATTGTGACGGCGCCGCCGTCTTCCTTGATCACCGCCCTGATTTCATCCGCCAGGCGGCGGTGCAGCGGTTCTCCGGCGGCACCGATGTACTTCAACAAGGCAGGGTACACCACCTTGGTGCCGCCGTAGGCGTTGAACCCCGTGAGGAACAGCAGGTTGTGTGCCGCCTCCTCCCGGCCGATCCCCGCCGCCTCCGCCGCGTCGAGGAGGTCCACCGCGGCTTCCTCGAACACGTCGTGCACTTTGTTATACCCCGATTTCACTCCGAAAAACGGCAACGGAAAAGTATGGAGCAATAAATCCTCCACACAATTAGGTAAAAGCTTCAACCCTAGCGTCATCAATGGCGCCAGCTGGAAGAACAGCCAATTATCGATGCTCTTATTGCCATCGCCGCCGATGTCCGTGTCATACGAGCTTTTTCCGGCGAACAAACGGAACATGAAATCGAACGACATCTTGTCGCCTATAGGATTGAAATCCGCTTCGCCATTGTTAGAAACCCCAGCTTCGAGGTCAAGAAACAGCTGATTAACAGAAGCTTGGAAAATCGGAATGATCTGTTTGTGCGATCTTTCGAGCAGCGATAGAATGAAGGTTTTAAGGAGGGTGTGCTTGGGCTCCGACGGGTCGAGATAAGCGCAGATGCGGTGGCCGCCGGTGAAGGTGGTGGAGGGCATGAAAGTTCCGACGAAGACGTTTTTTTTCTCGACTTTGGAAGTGTCGTATAGAATGGGGAAGCTGGCGGCGTCGAGAAGGACGATGACTTTGGAGTCCTTGGCGTTAAACGGGCCGGGCGGGCTGTTGACCCTAAAGACGGTGGAGTTGTATTTCTTGATTCGGGCCCGGAAGAACTCGTCCTGGCCCTGGTTGTAATAGTAGTCGTAACGGTCCTTTATCGGCCCGAAGAACGGGAGGCCATAGCTGCCTGGGATTTCCTTCAATGGAAGAAGGTTTGAAGACATTCTTGGTGAGAATTTTGAGCTTCTTTTTTTTTTTGGGAAATAATTGTCTGGGTTTTGATTTATGGCGAGGATGTTGCTGTTATGGGATTGGTATATGTTTGTGTGTATTTGCACGTATATATAGTGTTGAAATAATTATGTGATTGCTATTATCATTATGGGATTGATATATATATATATATATATATATATATATATATATATATATATATATATATATATATGTGTGTGTGTGTGTCCGCGCGCGCACGCGCATATATATTGTGTTAAAACATTAATTATGTCAACTGTGACGACTATATATGCCAAATTGTTCTCCACCTTAGAGCATATGCACCCTTATCAACAAAATACAAAGGAAAAAAAAAAGAGTTTGTTTCTAAATTCATTTTGTCTTAGAAATGAGTTAAATCTTGAAAAGGTTTAAGTTAATTTCGTAGTACTTTTATGACAATTATAATTGTACATTAGAATGGTGAATTTGATTAATTGGGGGGGGGGGGTATAAGTAATTACAACAAATTTTACTCCAAAACAGATAGCTTTGAAGATTTTATGTTTACTTAATCTAGCTAATTAACTAAAAATCAGGAAATAATTATAGGAGTACTAATATAAACAAACATAGTAGGTCTTATGCGTGACCGTTTCACGGATTCAATTTCGTGAGATGGGTCGAGTCAGGTCGAACATAATAAATTAGGTAATATTTTTATGTATGTATTAGGTAATATTTTTCTATATTTCAGGTAATACTTTCGTATCATGTTATGTAGTATATGTATATAATACAAAAGTATTACATGATATATAAAAAAATATTATTTAATATACACAAAAGTATTACATGTTGCACGAAATAAAAGAGTACCTAAACAATTAGGATTTGCGTGTTTTTTAGCAACCCGATCCGACCCAATTCAGGTCATGTATCTTATAATATAAAAATATTACCTAATATACAGAAAAATATTATCAGATACACATAAAAATATTACATATTTTTTTATAGTCCAACTCAACTTAAAACAAAAGTATTACCTGATATATAGAAAAATATTATTTAATACATATAAAAGTATTACATATTCTCTTATAGTCCTACTCAACTCAAAATTATCTTATAATATAATTACTTAATATGAAAAAAAATATTACTTAATACACACAAAAATATTATATAATTTTTTATGTTCAATTTGACCCGACTCATTTTGCGGAATGAAATTTGTGAAACTGTCTCACCCAAAACTTTATCAAAGAAACAATGGTTTTTATTTTTTTCTCAATTTGGACAGTGGAAAATAAATATGATGGGGGCAAAATCTTAAACAAAGTATTCATGAGACCTTCCATTGTATGATTTACATGAAATTAAATAACATTATCCATATCTATGTGTTTAATTTATAGAGTATTACTTGTAGGTAATTGGGATTAGGCATGATGCCATTTATTTGGATTAATACTTTTTGGTGGTTGACTTTTCAACCAAAAAGCCAGCGAAAAGCAAGTTGGGAGGCTTTTATTGAATTCTCAATTGTCACAGAAATTATATTTTCTAAAATTTTAATTTTAATTTTTAAAATTTAACAAATATTTAAAAAATACTCATAAATTTGACCTTATTTTGCAATTCGAATCACCAATTCTCTACGTTTGTTGTGAAGTTGGTCAACCAATTTTATTTTAAAAGAATTAATGATAAGTGAATAAAACATCATTGTTTTGTAAAAAAAAAAAAAAGTATGAGATTGTACAAATGATAGAGTAAAAAAAAAGTATTTTTTTTTAAAATTTATAATAAAGCGTTTATAAGATTAGAAGTACCTATAGGCTTAGCCTAACAACATGTAAATCACTTGTCTTGAATAAAGTCTCAAGTTCGAGTCCCAAAAACAATTGTAACTCAAAAAAAAAAAAAAAAATTAATCATATGTCCATATCTATTATTAGATTTTATTATAATTATATAACATATATGTATATATATATATTGAAAAAATAAATAAAAACGAGTAACGTGTAAACATGTGTTTATCTTGCTGGTTGAATAGTATATGTAGAATTAATTCGTGTTTGTATTTGATAGGCGTAGGTAGGTATTGAATATTCGGCTTTGTACAATATTTTGTATTTATGTTGTATTGAATATTATGATTGGAGTGAATTGGTGTATGCATATTGACTATCCTCATTTCGTGTTTATGTTTTCTTATTTGTTCCAAAAAAAAAAAAAAGGATTGAACTAAAGTTTCCTCCCAATTGTTTTATATCATCTACTACTTTTAGAGAAAAAAAATTTCCCCAGGATTACCCAATTTCTTATTGTATTTAAATATATTATGGCATCACCAATAGTATATAAAGAATTGTCACTCATCTCTAGTAGTGTACACTAATATTCATACTAAAAAAAAGATATTTCATAATATTTTATAAAAATAAAAGAAAAAAGTTTAACATAAAATTTGACTTACGTTGACTTACGTTAGATCCAATTAGAAACGAAAAAATTGACGAAATTTTCGAAAAAATCATCAATATTTCGGAATTTTGAAGGTTCCGATATTATATACGAGTGCAGTTTTTTTGGGTAAAATATCAATAAAATATCGTGCAATTGTCGATGTAGGTAAAAACTGGACAAATATCGCAGCATGTCACAGATATATCGTCGAAATGTCGATGATATATCGGTATAATGTTGTTGTCGGTAACATTTCAGTGCATCTTCGTGATTACACTCTAAATTGGTCTAATGTCATGAGTTGGTACCAATATTGTATGAATCTAAATGACATGTCATCTTATTCATTTGAATCTTATAAGAGTTCAAGTTACTACTAGTCCATATATTAACAATGTATAAAATTTGTCATGTTATCATAACACACAACGTTTATATAGTATTTTGTCTATATATTTGTTGAAAATATATCATTTTATTTGAAATTATAAGTTCAATACATGTATTAATGTCAATTATAATAATTTATAAACTAATAGATACAAGTGATCAATTTTTTTAGAAAGTTTTCATATTTTTAAAAAAATGTCCGATATTTCCACCTAAAACCGATACCGACAATGATATTTTCGTAAAATTAAGGTACCAATATTTACACCGATATCGATATTTTCTTCCTTGGATCCAATACGAGAATGACATGCATGATGATCTAATTTATTGCTAGAGTGAAAAAAAAAATCTTAAAAAACGAAGAATTTAGCAAATTGATGGAGATGCTCCAAACCAATTTTGTTAGTTAATTATAATAGTGTTAGACAATACAAAACACAACAAACACTTGCCCTAAAAAAAGGTTAAACATTATAGAATAAATATACTATAGAAAAGCAATAAATAAGTAAAAATTTGGACCAATAAAAATATGTTCCAATTTCAAAGTCACACATTACTTCGACAATGCAAAAATCATTCTTTAATTGGAAATAGCTTAATTGTTGGAAACTCCAATCTCTTAGTAAACTTAGGTAAAGCAATGTTTTTTTATTCTTTATTAAGTTGTCTTTTCTTAACTTTTGCTTTTAAGTTAGTTTAGTGAATTATAAATTTCTTCATATGTAGGAATATATTTAGGTGGTATCATCAAAATTTTGATAGTAGGAGTTGGATCGTAATGATATATGATAAGAGTTGTACAAAATAGGGTGGGAAAAAAGAGTAAAAATATTCAAATTATGATAAATAAAAAAGAATGAATTGTAAGTTATAAAAGCATCACCAATTAGAAACGTAATAAATATTATATATGTGAAAAGAGGTTATTCTCATGTATGGCTAGCAATTTGATCAAATATTGTAATTTTAATATATAATTGTATTTATGAGATCGAAGTTTCACCGTCTACAACTAATTTCATTTTCACTTATCAAATTTTATTTTATGAGTATTAAATTAATCTTCTCATAAAATTAGACTATTAAATAATTTTACAAGATGTTTACGCTTAATTAATAAAGAAAAAAATAGACTTGGTCTACAATAATAAAGTTAACAGCTAGTTTAGCTGCTGTTGAACATTGAAGTGAATTATTTCGAGGACCACTACTTCTGTCGTGCTAGTCTTATTATTTTATATTTAATTGTTTCTGTTGACTTCAGACAAACCAATTTTCATGAATCACTTTTTGAAAAATACAGAATTTACTCATCATTATTTAAACCTATTAACTGTATTTATTGGATTATATCAATGTTCAAAAAAAAATTCTTATCAATGTTTAATAAATAATATTTACAGCACATTAATATATGTCAACTACTAATAATTTCAAAATATTATCTAGTATATATATTAATTTCACCTTCCCTAATTTCAAGATATGGAACATATTAAAAATTACTTCAATTATTATGAAATTTATCCTTTTTTTTTTTTGCTACTACTGAAATAATACACCTATTACTAATCAATAAATGTATGGAATTATGTAATAAATAATTTCACTTTCTATATCTACTCTAAATACCAACGCAAAAACTTATATAAATCCATCTAATGTTTGACAAAATTTATATAATTTTATGTGGAACTAATATAAACTGTGTTGAATGGATGACCTACTTTTATTAATCCATATAAATTCATCTTAAATAAGGTCTCATATGCCAAAAGGTTAAATAAAGAACTACAAACTTGAGAGCAGATTTTTTGTCACGCCCCGAAACTTAAACATAAAATATTATAAAAGTTTAAAAATTTTGCAATTTGGGTTTCTTCTTTAATTATCAGAGTATCCTCGACAGGCGTGCAGGAAAGAAGGAAGAAGAACAGACGAAGAAAACGAAATATAAATAAGAATAGATATTCTTAAGAAGTATAGCAACGATATATATATATATATACAAGCTTAAGCAAAAAGGGTAGCGTAGGTACGAGACGTTCCAAAATAGCTAAACATGATACTGTTTTAACAAAAAAAATAGACAGGGCACGTCTCTCCCTTCAACACCTTCCAACAAAATCATCACCTGTAATTAATACACAGACGGGGTGAATGTAAACAAATACACTCAGTGGAAATAATTTCATAAGCTAACATTCTATTATAAGACAATTAAACATTTAAGCACAGCAAGTACAATGCACAGCACGTTTATGACGTGGGCGCAGGTATATCCCGCCTTACCCTACCACCTTATCCACCGGTGATTGTTTGGTCAGGGGGACTTCACCAATCCTCCATAAATCATTAGGACTCAACCCCGTCCTATTTTCTCCAAATCATGCACATGAATACATTTCCTCAACCCTTCTCAACAGCACATTATTTCACAGCATATAATCAAGGCATATAAACAATATACGTATAGCATTTCAAAAAGCATGCTGATATCAACAATTCACATTTCATAATTTATCGAAAATCCTAACATGCGACTATACAATACAACACGTGAATTAAATGCTAGTTCAGAATTTACCCCCACCTAAGTTAAGGCGGTGCGATTTCACGTCCTTATCCGTTTAATCCTGAGATGTAGTCGGAACGTTTGGGCCTACAAACACATAACGTAATTATTAGGTTATTATATTAATTAATCGTTTATAATTAAATGCTTGAAAGAAACAACGAAAGGAAAAACAGGTCGTAACTCGACTTGGTTTGAAAATAAAAATAGAGGATTCAAAAAGAGAGCTTTAGCGACGAAAATGGAGCAAAACGGATGAAAAATGAAGCCAAACGAAGCATTTTAAGGTTTGGAAGTTTTTGAGGGCAAAACTGTAATTTCCAAATTAGGCTTGGGTCAAAATGAGAAATTCTGAAATTTTGGGGTGGAAATACACTATCCATAAGATATTAGGACTAGACTTCATATCCTAAAGAATATAGGGGTCAGAATGAAATAAGCACAACTTATGAATTTACAAAGAAGCCCCTAAAGATAATCAAATTCTCAAACAATCAGCCCCGTCTCCCCACCACCTACTGCCACCCACCCGCCGGCGCTCTTCGCGCCGGCCTCCGCTGCACACGGCGGCGCTGGAAGCGCCGCCCCTAAAACCACCCAACTCAGCCCCTCTCGCACTCACATCTTCCTTTTCCGGCAGCCATTGCCGCCGGCTTACACATGCACTCTTCGCCGGCGCTCCTTGCGCCGACTTCTCACACCCACGGCGGCACTGCATGCGCCGCCCGGACCTCCGATCAGCGAGAGAAGCTGGAGAAAAATGGCAGAGAGGAAGAGAGGTTTAAACCTAAAAAACGTAGAACTTTCAGAGGCTGCATGTCGGAGATCCAACCGTTGGATCGACAATCCGAGCCCAGAATCGAGACGGGCTCGGCGAGAACTTCGATTTAAGCTCAAGAATCGCCTCAATCGGTGGCCGAATGACTGAGAAACGAAGAGAGAGAAAAAGGTGGGTTTTTAGAGAGAGAAATCGAACTTTCACCGGCGAATTTCCGACGAATACGACGGCTGATGAAAATTCCGAGCCCATGGTTGGAACGGGCTCGGCGAGAGCTTCGAATTGGTATAGGGTTCGATAGGTTTTGGTTACGAAGAAAATCCGGCGACGGTGGTCGCCGGCGGCGGAAACGGCGGCGCTCCGGCCGATCGGCCGCGGGAAAACTGGAGAGAAGGAGGAGCTTCTCACTGATAATTACCTTGGTTAAAATTTTAACATATGCTTTTAAAAATTGAATTAACATTTGTTATATACTTTAGGTTAATTATTTCATTAACCATATTCTATTCTTAAACTTTATATTAAACATTCTTATGATATTAATTAATTTGAGATATCATTCGAACTCCGATTTGATCCATTCTTTCGACGTTTTGTTCGATTTTTCATTCTCGTTCATCTTGTCCCACCTACAAATTATTTTATTAACATCCCATTTTATGGTAAATTTCCAAGAATAAGAACTTTAGATTAGAGCATGCTCATAATTAAATTTTCTGAAACGCACATATTATAAATCAAATAATTAGTGATTTAAATACTTAGTTATCAAATTATGCTTCGCTAAATCCTAGTCGTCGATGGCTTTAGTAAAGGTCCAATGGAGTCGACATGGAATAGAAGAAGCAACGTGGGAATATGAAGACGAAATCTTGACGAAGTTTCCAGATCTTCCTTTCATAGGTACGTTTCTGGAATTTCGAGGACGAAATTCTTTTAAGGGGTAAGGGGTGTAACGACTAGGATTTAGCGAAGCATAATTTGATAACTAAGTATAATTTAGCGAAGCATAATTTAAATACTTAGTTATGGGGCTATGTGAGTGCGAGAGGGGCTGAGTTGGGTGGTTTTAGGGGAGGCGCTTCCAGCGCCGCCGTGTGCAGCGGAGGCCGGCGCGAAGAGCGCCGGCGGGTGGGTGACAGTAGGTGGTGGGGAGACGGGGCTGATTGTTTGAGAATTTGATTATCTTTAGGGGCTTCTTTGCAAATTCATAAGTTGTGCTTATTTCATTCTGACCCCTATATTCTTTAGGATATGAAGTCTAGTCCTAATATCTTCTGGATAGTGTATTTCCACCCCAAAATTTCAGAATTTCTCATTTTGACCCAAGCCTAATTTGGAAATTACAGTTTTGCCCTCAAAAACTTCCAAACCTTAAAATGCTTCGTTTGGCTTCATTTTTCATCCGTTTTGCTCCATTTTCGTCGCTAAAGCTCTCTTTTTGAATCCTCTATTTTTATTTTCAAACCAAGTCGAGTTACGACCTGTTTTTCCTTTCGTTGTTTCTTTCAAGCATTTAATTATAAACGATTAATTAATATAATAACCTAATAATTACGTTATGTGTTTGTAGGCCCAAACGTTCCGACTACATCTCAGGATTAAACGGATAAGGACGTGAAATCGCACCGCCTTAACTTAGGTGGGGGTAAATTCTGAACTAGCATTTAATTCACGTGTTGTATTGTATAGTCGCATGTTAGGATTTTCGATAAATTATGAAATGTGAATTGTTGATATCAGCATGCTTTTTGAAATGCTATACGTATATTGTTTATATGCCTTGATTATATGCTGTGAAATAATGTGATGTTGAGAAGGGTTAAGGAAATGTATTCATGTGCATGATTTGGAGAAAATAGGACGGGGTTGAGTCCTAATGATTTATGGAGGATTGGTGAAGTCCCCCTGACCAAACAATCACCGGTGGATAAGGTGGTGGGGTAAGGCGGGATATACCTGCGCCCACGTCATAAACGTGCTGTGCATTGTACTTGATGTGCTTAAATGTTTAATTGTCTTATAATAGAATGTTAGCTTATGAAATTATTTCCACTGAGTGTATTTGTTTACACTCACCCCGTCTGTGTATTAATTACAGGTGATGATTTTGTTGGAAGGTGTTGAAGGGAGAGACGTGCCCTGTCTATTTTTTTTGTTAAAACAGTATCATGTTTAGCTATTTTTGAACGTCTCGTACCTACGCTACCCTTTTTGCTTAAGCTTGTATATATATATATATATCGTTGCTATACTTCTTAAGAATATCTATTCTTATTTATATTTCGTTTTCTTCGTCTGTTCTTCTTCCTTCTTTCCTGCACGCCTGTCGAGGATACTCTGATAATTAAAGAAGAAACCCAAATTGTAAAATTTTTAAACTTTTATAATATTTTATGTTTAAGTTTCGGGGCGTGACAGTTATGGTATCAGAGCAAGGTCCTGCCTTTTAGGACCCTGTTCGTTTCTTTTATTTTAATTTTCGTATATTTTGAAAAACAGGGACAAGCACCTCTCTCTCCATACGACTCCTTCATCTTGAGGTTGATATTACGGATATTGTTTGTTTGTAATGTACTGATGTTTATGCATATGTGATAGTTGAGAATTTCTGTAGTTTCTGTTCTATGCTTTTCTTTTTAAGCTAGTTGCGTATAGTCGAGTAGTTATGTTGCGACAACACAGATGGCAAGGACGAAATTGACGGCTATTAAGAGCACAGGTGGACAGGTAATTCCAGCCCAAGTCTTGATGGCATTTTTCAGAGCTAGAATTGAGCCTGGAGAGTCGGTGGGTATGTTCTTAGCACGTTTGCTCACACTCTGGAGGAGAACTCGTGGAGAAATTTCTGCGGCAAATGCTAGCGAGCACGTGATTGACATGTTGCCAGGACGGTGGATCGAAGTTGCTCGTAGAGTGCATCGGAACGAAACAGTTTACGATCACCGTACAGGACGGCCAATTATCTCTTTTCCTCGCTTTATTGGTGAATTACTGAACATTTTGGTACGCGAGGGACAACCAACGATGCCTCCACCAGGACCATTCGACCCTCCAAGTAGCGAGGAAGAGGAAGATCCTGAAGAAGACCCTGAAGAGGTGCCAAGCCCTCCACACCGTCGTTTTAGGAGATCACCTCCACCACCCCCAGCAGCTGGAGCTATGGGGATTGTCGCATAACTGCTTATAGATTCCTTTCATTTCCCATCTTTTCTGCCCGAGACTATGTTTTGTGCTGTGATGTATGGTTGTGCTGTGACACTTTTAATTCTGAGTCTTGTTGTATGATTTAAGACTACTTTTATATCTATCTTTTGTGTAGTTGTTCATCTTTGTCTTATTCTATGACTTCTATATTTTCTGTTTTTTTTTCTCTCTATGACAACTCCAGATCTTTTCTTTTTCTATGAGGAATATCCGGAATTTATTGTATTCTTCGAAGACTTCTATTTAGTGTCTCGTGTGTGACGGTGGTACCATGTTTTTATTAGATACGTATGCCCCGTGGAAGACCCAGGAAAAATCCAGCATCCATGGCAAATCCACAACCAACGACTGCGAATAACACCATGGAAGATCTCGTATCAGTACTGCGAGGTTTAGCTCAACACTTTCAAACAACCCAAGCGGCTCCAACGACATTTAACAAGAACGATACCAATCAAGTGGTGGAACAGTTCCGACGCTTTAACCCTCCAACCTTCTCAGGAAAGAGAGGTCCGGCTGAAGCAGAAGAATGGCTGAGAGCATTGGATCGTCTATTTGGACATATGTTGTGCACCGAAACACAGAAAGTTTCTTGTGCTGTTTTTCAACTGATAGAGAAAGCCAGCCATTGGTGGGAATCACAAGCCAGAACTTTGACACAGGAGCAAGTGGAAGGGTTGACATGGGAAAACTTTAAGGAAAGAGTTACTCAAGGTTTTGTACCGCAGTCATACAGAGATCAAAAAGAAACCGAGTTTTTACATCTTCGACAAGGGAGTTTGTCTGTGGGAGAATATGAAAGAAATTTTAATCAGTTGAGCAGATATGCACCTCACTTAGTTGATACTGATACTAAGAAAGCTCGACGGTTTGAGAGAGGTCTCCGCCCTGAGATCAGCTCTATTCTTGCTGGACAAGGCATAATATCATATCCAGTAGTGGTTGAACGAGCTCAGGAGATCTCTTCAAGACTTCGGTTAGATACCGCGCTTCCTAAGAAAGAAGAAACAAGACTCGGAAAGCGGAAGTGGATGGGTCCTAACAGGAACTTTGTTCAGAACCGACCACAACTACCTAACAGTACTCCTCTTCTTCAAAATCCTGGCCCGAGGAATAATTGTAATATTTGTGGGAAGTTTCACATGGGGCCTTGTATGAGGACGTCGCCAACCTGTTATAGATGTGGAAAACCAGGCCATATTGCAAGTTCTTGCCCAAATTGCTTCAACTGTGGAGAACCGGGCCATAAGGCAAAATTTTGCCCGAAGCCTAAAAAGATGAATGCTACACCAAGATCCAGACCCGGAACTGGACCAGCAAGAGCATTTGCTCTCACCAGAACAGAGGCGGCTGAAGGACCAGAAACAATGACAGGTATGTTGTCAGTGTGTGGCGTGCCTGCTTTAATTTTGTTCGATACTGGAGCATCTCATTCCTTTATATCTACCAAGTTCTGTAATCTGTTAAAGCATGAGAATGGTAGAATAGTCGCTGAAACCTTAGAAGTTAGCATTCCCTCTGGAAAAGTGATAAAAACGAAACATTCATACCGAGATCTAGAGATCGTTTTCGAAAACAGAGTCCTGCTTGCCAATCTACATGCGCTGGATATGAGAGATTTTGATGTCATCCTAGGAATGGATTGGTTAACAACAAATCATGCGGTGATTAGATGTCATACAAAGGAGATTGTCATACAAACCTCAGATGGCGAGGAATTCATATTTTCCGGAACTCCAGTCGAAAGCAACCCGAAAGTTATATCAGCAATGAAAGCGGTCAAAATTCTCAAAAATGACGATTGTAAGGCATGGATAGTAAATGTTATGAGTTCTGTACAAGAGACGAACTCTATTGAGAAAGTACCTGTCGTGAAAGAGTACGCTGATGTTTTTCCAGATGACTTACCAGGCCCTCCACCAAATCGTCAGATTGCATTCGAGATCGACCTCATTCCAGGTTCTACTCCAATATCAAAGGCACCATACAGAATGACACCAAAAGAACTACAGGAACTAAAAATCCAACTCCAAGAACTTTTAGATAAGGGTTTCATCCGACCAAGCGTATCACCTTGGGGAGCTCCAGTGTTGTTCGTGAAAAAGAAGGATGGAAGTTTCCGGATGTGTATTGACTACAGGGAGCTTAACAAACGTACCATCAAGAACAAGTATCCTCTGCCCAGAATTGAAGATCTTTTTGATCAGCTAAAGGACACCAGTGTATTTTCAAAGATTGACCTCAGATCAGGATATCATCAAGTCAGAGTGAAAGAAACGGATATACCGAAAACGACTTTCAGAACAAGATATGGACACTATGAATTTGCGGTCATGCCTTTCGGACTTAGCAATGCACCCGCCGTCTTCATGGATTTGATGAATCGAGTTTTTCACCCTTACCTCGATCATTTTGTCATAGTCTTTATAGATGACATTTTGGTTTATTCTCGAGATAAACATCAACATGAACAGCATCTCAGGATCGTATTGGAAACCTTGCGTCAAGAGAAACTCTACGCCAAATTTAAGAAATGTGAATTCTGGTTGGAGAAGGTAGCCTTTCTTGGACATATAATAACATCTAAAAGAATCGAAATAGATCCAGAAAAAGTAACAGCAGTCAGCAAGTGGAAAACACCGACAAATGTGAATGAAGTACGAAGTTTTCTGGGGTTAGCTGGATACTACCGCAGGTTCATTGAGGGTTTTTCAAAAATTGCTACTCCGATGACTCACCTAACTCGAAAGGGGGTAAAGTTTCAATGGACAGAACTGTGTGAATGCAGTTTCCAGGAGTTGAAGCAAAGATTGACGAAAGCACCAGTGTTGACCATTCCAGACACAACAAAGGACTTTGTAATTTACAGCGATGCTTCTAAACAAGGTTTAGGGTGTGTTCTAATGCAGGAAGGAAAAGTAGTGGCCTACGCGTCAAGACAGTTGAAACCACATGAACAGAATTATCCGACTCATGATCTGGAGTTAGCTGCAGTTGTTCATGCACTCAAGATATGGAGACATTACCTTTATGGTGGTCGTTGCGATATCTACACCGATCATAAAAGCTTGAAGTACTTCTTTGAACAAAAAGAGCTTAATATGAGGCAACGAAGATGGCTGGAGTTGGTCAAGGATTATGATTGTACAATTCAATATCATCCAGGAAAAGCGAACGTGGTGGCCGACGCACTCAGCAGAAAAGAAAAGGGATCTGTAGCAAGAATGATTACAATTCAAGACTCACTAATCAAAGATATGGCGAAGCTAAGTTTGGAAATAATCACACCACCAGGAAGTATCCAGGCCACACTCTCAACACTGTTTTTGAAACCCAAATTGCAAAATTTTTAAACTTTTATAATATTTTATGTTTAAGTTTCGGGGCGTGACATTTTTCCCCATATATTGTGTAGGAAATTTAATAAATGCTGCCTATATCAATTATCAAAATGCAAGAAAAGTTGTGTCCAGTATCAGGATACTTCTAATAGTATAATTTCCCCAACCCGCCTACCAACACAAGGAACAGACAGAATTCAGTGTGATATATATAGTTCAATATACTCAACAAAAATAAGTGAAATCAACCTATCTGAACTTGTTTTTTTGATCCCCTGGAAACGACAAAAGGCCGCCTAGAAAAGAGTCATATCTGCTGGGGGTCCGTATACACTTTGCCATGAGAAAGGTGTGATCCATTTACATGCACCGTTGCCTGAACGATTACAAAAGAAGCAAAATTAAAATGTGATGTACTTTATTATCGCCTAGAAGCTTTAACTGGGCACAACCAATATTCTTGAAGAAAACATGCACTCATGAGAATGATGTCATGGTTTGAGCTTTAGATAGAAATGATTATTTGGTGAAAGCTAAACTGTTAAATATTGAATGTTGAGAAGCAACTCAATATGAATGCATTAACTGCATGTGGCATATACATGTATTTTTAGATGCATGTTGGTTTGTTGATTGATATAGATATTAATGGTAGACAAGAACTACCAGAAAATAATTAGGTAAAACAAAGATATTACTTTTAAGGATGGGAAAAGTGGTTTGCAAAGGGTGAAGAATTGCTCACCTTGAAATTCATTCTGGTTCAACCCCATAAGTTTACATGTTGCCTCAGCCATACCGAAAGCTTCGGGTATATTATCTCCCTCCGAGCAGTAGCAGAACAAGCAAGTGACTTTTAAACCCATAGCCTATTAAAACATAACAGATGTTCAACAATGGTCATTTTTTTCCAACTAGAAGAAGCACAATACAGAATGAGAAAAAGAATCAATATTTCAGTCATATTAATGTTGAGAGTAATTTACAAAAGCTAAAGAATTCATTTTATACGTTATTCATAAGTCGACCCATCCGCAAAACTCAAAGAAACTAAACAAACATACAAGTTAATAAATAAATATTATGGGCTGAAATCAATCAGATTGGGCAGGCTGGTTCATTCAAATGAGTGCGATTTTACACAGCAGGCAATTCATTTAGATTCAATATAGAAACTAGAAACCATTACCTTAAAGCAGGAAAACAGTGCAGCAAAAGGCAAACTTGCATGGTAATCTTGATCTTCTATTTCCTCGAAAGGAATTTCTTCATCGGGCACAGATCCTTCTTTTGCTAATGCGTTGAGGTACTTCCAAGCTCTTTGGTCAGGATTGTAATCCTGTAGTTTATTCCAACCAAGATTTTCGCAGACAGCATCAGTTCCATCTGCATTGGAGCTAGACAAGTAATAGATCTGCAAACCACTGGTAAATACCACAGAATCAGTTAACTGTACCACACACATGGAAAATAGTACGTGAAGTGTTAATGAAACTAATTAGAGTCTAGGCATAAGTATTCCTTATCTCCTAGTTAGAACATAACCTAACAAAATAAGATTCAAAACTATGCTTGTAGCCGTGTCATTTCTGTTTACATTCATTTAACCGCCAGTTTAAGATTGTTCACTAGGAAAACCTACACGGCTAAAAAGTTATTTGATCATAATTCAACTGATTGCACCAAAGGATGTTGGAGCTAAGCGGAGTCAATACCTTGACATATCAATGTTTCTCCATCGCCCAAAATCCAAGCTCGAAAGTATGACAATATGCTTCTTTCCATTAGCAGCTGCAAAACTTGCCATGTTTTTAGCATACGCCATCATCATACCCTGTTTCACAAGCATTTCGAGCCAATTTTGGTTGGTATGAAATACAAATAAGCACCACTACATTTCAATCTGGTTTAACAAAATTATATAAGTTCTAGTCATTTTAAAGACTCAACAGCAGAAAAGCAGAAACTAGAACACAAAAAAAAAAAAAAAAAAACACTTTATGAAACTTAACTAAAAGAAACATCAATTATCAATACCTTAATAACTGGAGAGCGCTGCTGCACAAGTGTCAATGCACTAGAAGACGATTCATAGGCTGTAAAATTCAACTGAATACTTCAAATAACACAAAAATCAACAACAATTCGAAAATATCGACATAGCAAAAATCTACAAAATCCAAAAATGAATTTAAAAAAGTAAGAGAAAAAGGAAAGTACCTTCAAGAGGGAGAGCTAGCTTTCCAAGAGGCGATGGCAAATAAGCATCATTGCCAACACAAGGAAGCACATTCGGATCGTCTAAACAGCCGATTCTTTCCGATTTTAGCGACGAGATTAACAGATCCACAGCTAGCTGCCCTACATTTCCGATCGATAGAGCCGGCTGAAAATTCAACCAAAAAAAAAAAAAAAACACCACACTACAATAAGAAAATTAGGGCAACCCGTGTCTGATTAAAAAAGAAAAGAAAATTGAAACCCTAAAACGAACCAGTATTAGAGTGGAGGAATTGTGGGAAAACTGTTTGCCTTCTTCGAGATAGAGCTCCATTTCTGCAATTCCGCGGTTGTTGTGTGCAGCAATTCGCGATTATTCGACAGTTTTTCACTGAACTGAAAGTGGAATTCTTGAAGAAGAAGAAAGCCTGTTGATTAACTGTAACGCGCCCAAATATTTTACGAAGTTCCAATTGGGGCTTTTATTTGGGCTTTTTTATATCGACTGGATATCTCAAATCAAGTCTGGGCTATTCCAAACGTTGGGCCCAAAAAAGTGCATAATGCTAGCGTCTGGCCCTTCTTCCTCAATTAAATAATATCGATATATATTTACAATTAAAATCGTGAATAAAAAAAAAACGAAATAAATACCACATCATTTATTCATCTAATTAACCACTTTCTTTTAAAAAAATTGTTGACGAAAAATGAAGTTATATATATATTTTTTTTTTGCTTTGAATAAAATAATTATTTCGAGTTAAAAATTAGAAGCGTGTAGTAGCAAATTCCAAACACGATATCGCGTCAATCACGCGATGACTCAACCCAACTATTGCTTCCAGAAAATTAAGACTGTTTATTATTAAAAATAAATAATAACGAAGACCTTTTTTTTTTTTTTTTCCTTTTGTTTAAGGACAAGCAAGACTATATGTTACTCAGCAATCAATAAATTTTAATTATTAAATATCAACGTTCTTCCAAGGTTTTTAGAAGGAAAAAAATAAAAAATGTTTGATAGGCTTAAGCTACTGATGTTAAAATAAATGTCCAATCTTGCAGAAATATTTTTATATTTATAAAAGGTCATATGAAAGTTTGAAACAGTTTGAGAGATCTGATTATGTTAAGACTGAATTGTATACACAAAATCAAACATATTTTCATAAATTCATGTTTATTTTGAGCCATAAATTGTAGAATGATAGTTTTCATAAAATATTTAGTTAGTAAGACGGTGACACAAAATTCGCATTATTTTATATTAGCATTTCTAAATGTTTTCTTATTTTTTATTTTTGGAACATAGCCATCATATATGTCCTTTTATATAGTTATAAAAACACATATTTTTAAGGATTTCTTTTGGGAGGGAGGGAATTTTAGAAACATATAAAATAATAAAATCATTTTTTTTATGTACGTAGTAGTAATATAATGTTTTGCAATATTTTTATTTAAGGTTAATTGTTAAAAAAAATCACTTTACTTAATTTGTAATTTAACCAAGTTTTTTAATATCATAAGTTTTTTAATATCATTAAATATAATATGAACTTTTATTTTTTTTACAAATTTAATCAAAAAATAGATTTTGAGTATATATATTTTAAATATAACTCTCAACATTTCAAAATAGAACACTAACTTAGCATGCAAAATGATAGTTATTTGAAATTGTATAAATTATTTTCAAAATAAACATATTTGAAATTTATCGATTGATTAAAATTATAAAAAAATATGAAAATTTAGGTTATATTTGATGATATTTAAAAAGTTAGTTTAAATTATAAATTAAGAAATAATGGTGATTTTTTTTTGCAATTAATCATTTTATTTACTTATTTATTTGAAAGGGATGTTTTGCCGTATTTAAATAAAAGGAATTTCACATATTTCCCACCATTTTTCCCTCGTCAAATTTCTTCCTGCAAACGCGTTTCACAAGAATCAGTCTTTCAACTATCCTAAGTCAAGCTATCAAATGCAAAAGCATCACTGTTAAGCTAAGATGAGTTTGCAATCATCATTGTATTTATAAATTTCGATTTATGATTCATCGCATTCGCACAAATTTTGAGTGTAAACTAGCTTTTATGTTGATTATTGGGTAATCGATATTTATCATATTATTGATCAGCTAAGGCTTAGGAATCCGATAATTGGATTGTGCATTTAGGTTAAAATTTCTAAAAATTGTTGAGTTTTAGTTAAGATGATGAGTGTTTTGAGGAATAGTTTGCCGAGTTCATCAGGGAAAAGTGAGGATGTTGATGATGATTATAGTGTGGATTACTCCTTTGCTTTGGAGTATAGTGGTCCTCCACTAACTCATGATATTCCCCAGGTTGTTCCGATTGACATTCGCTGTATTCCAATTACAGCGGTCCCTGCTAGGGCTGTTGAGTCGAAGAATTTTTCCCCTCCAGTTTTTCAACCAATTGTCGAAAGTAAGCAGTTTAATGAGAATGTGATAGAGGTGGTGAAATTAGGGAGTTCAGTTAGGGTTTATTCAAGAATTTTGAAGAATGGTTATAGTGAGGAAGCTGCTCTGGGAATAGTAGATGGAGTTGGGGAATCGAAGGAATCGACACTGAGTTCACATGAGATTTGTTCTGAAATCTCATCATGTGAAGAGGTTGAAAATGGTGTAGTTGGAACCTCTAGCCATGGGCATGGAGCATATGCTGTGACTTTCCATGATATACCATCAATTAACACAACCTCTGAAGAGAGTGGTCAGGATGAACCTGCAATTTTTCCAGAGGGGCCAGTGGTTTCGAACAACGGGAAGAAAGGACTGTGCCATAGGTGTCATAAAAGGAATCGGTTTGCGGAGAAGGAAGTTTGCATTGTTTGTGGCGCTAAGTATTGTAGAGATTGTGTGCTCAGAGCAATGGGGTGTATGCCAGAAGGGAGAAAATGCATTACCTGCATTGGCTATCGGATTGATGAGTCGAATCAAGGGTCACTTGGGAAGTGTTCTAGAATGCTGAAGAATCTGCTAACCGATGATTTAGTTAGGCAGTTTATGAGCTCTGAGCTTTCGTGTAAAGCAAATCAGTTGCAATCGCGTTTGATATACGTAAACCACAAGCGTTTGTCTATAGAAGAGTTGGCCATGTTGCAAAGCTGCCCTAATCCACCGAAGAAGCTTAGACCTGGAAATTACTGGTATGATAAATTTTCTGGATTTTGGGGAAAGGTGAGACTCGATTTGAGAACTTATATCATGTTTTCCCTTTTGGCTTTTCTGCTGACAAAAATTAATAGTTTTGTCTTGATCAAGCAGGAAGGAAAGAAACCGAGCCAGATTATAAGTGCCAAGCTTGAAATTGGAAATCAAATCAGAGAAGATGCTAGCAATGGAGACACAAATGTGAAGATAAATAATCGTTTGATCACTAAAGCAGAGCTCCGAATGTTGCAGGTTTTGTGCTTAGATTGTCTGTTGATATGTTTATGTTTTTGAAGAACGCATCTCAAGCCTTTTTTCTAATGCTTGCAGGCTGCCGGAATCCACTGTGAAGGAAACCCTCACTTTTGGCTTAGTGCAGATGGATCCTATGTGCTTGAAGGAATGAAAAATGTCATTGGAAAACTATGGGCAAAGGTACAAAGCAAAATTTCATTGGTCAACTCTTTCTTCCTATTATTGTGTTGCCATTAAAAGATGCCAAAATTTCATATCAGAGAATGGTCAAGATAGCATGTGCTGCTTTGTCTTTGCCATATCCTTCTCATATCTCAAGTCCTGATGGTGAAGATGCTGAAAAAGCCATGGCTAAAGTTATTGCAGAGAATCTAGAACAGAAAACGACGAATAAACTTCTCCTAATTGGTTGTGATCAATCTGGTACTAGTACCATATTTAAACAGGTATATCATGGCTGTTTGAATCTCCATTTTACAGCTAACCTTGATGACTTTGAGCATGAAGCTTAAACTTGTTATCAAATCATCGGTCTTGTAATAGTATCTTCATCTTTTGCAATTTGGCCCAGAATTCAGTGTGCCTGTTGAAAATGTTGGGAATCAATCTGTAGGTTTGCTATAATGTCATGCTTTATTCATGTCGATAATGCAAATGTTTAAGACTACTCCTATCTAATTAATGTTAGCACATTTTCATTATTTATGTTTAGGATTCTGATTAATTAGAATAATAAGAATTTATCAAACATTGAATATAAGAAATTAGGAAATTCTCTGTTCTATTATTGAAACATGTCTCTGAACATGTTTCAATATCTTTCTCTCCAGGCCAAGATTGTATATGGTGTCCCATTCTCAGAAGATGAGAAACAAAACATCAAATTCATGATCCAGAGAAATGTCTACAGCTATATCTGTGTTCTGCTTGAGGGGCATGCTCGTTTTGAAGAAGATTATTCGATTGAAATGAGGAGACAATGTGCTGATGAACTCGGTCCATCAGGTATACAAATTCAAGTCTGCTTCAAATGAACTTTTTGTCTAGTTGTGTGTAACTTCTACTCTCTCTCTCTCTCTGTGGTCTTTGTTGCAATCTGTTGTTTCTGAAAGGCTTTCACTGGTGATAGGGAGTCCTGAACAGATCATTAGAAGCAACATTTATTCACTTAGCCCAAAGCTGAAAGCATTATCAGATTGGCTACTCCAGATTATGATGTCTGGCAATCTGGAGATCATGTTCCCAGCTGCTACTCGAGAGTATTCACCTTTAGTCGAGCAGTTATGGAAAGATAAAGCTTTTCAGGCCACTTACCAGAGGAGAAATGAACTGCATATGCTGCCTAGAGTTGCTAACTATTTCTTGGATCGAGTAAGTTTTGCTGTCTAATCTTCTTTATGATCTGCTAATTGCATGCATCGAATATTCAATCATCTTCATATTATACAAGGCTTTTGAGATTACAAAAGAAGACTACGAGCCTTCTCAAATGGACATCTTGTATGCGGAGGGAATGGCGTCTTCTAATGGAGTTGCATCCATGGAATTTTCTTTTCCAAACTCGTCTCAGAATGGACACCTGGAATCTTCAGATCAGAATGATCCCCTAATAAGGTTACTTCTCTAATCTTTCACCACTCGTCTTGCCGAATTGCCATCCCTAAAGGTCTATTATGCTATCGTCATTATCATTCACCTTCTATCCCCTGCAGCTATCAACTCATCAGAGTTCATACAAGCAGCCTAGGAGAAAACTGCAAGTGGTTAGAGATGTTCGAAGATGTCAACCTAGTCATATACTGTGTCTCCTTGACAGATTACGATGAATACTATGAAGACATGAATGGAATTCGGACAAACAAGATGATGGCAACAATGAGATTCTTTGAGAGCATTGTCAAGCATCCAACTCTCTCGAACAGAGATTTTCTTCTCATCCTTAACAAGCTAGATCTTCTCGAGGAAAAGATCAAAAAAACCCCTCTATCACAATGTGATTGGTTCCAAGACTTCGACCCCGTGATCAGCATTCATCCACACAGATCAAATAGCAACAACAACCCTCCTTTGGCCCAACGCGCTCTCCATTATATAGCAGTGAAGTTCAAAAGATTATTCACTTCTTTAACTGGCCGGAAACTGTTCGTCTCCGGGGTTACCGGATTGGAGGCTCATAGCGTCGATAAAGCTCTTCGATATGGTCAAGAAATTCTTAAGTGGAACTATGAAATACATCATGTTAGTAAGAATGAATGGTCCTCTGAGAGCATAAGCATTGAACCTAGCAGAAATGTATAGAAACATCCTTAAAACCCTATTTTTCATTATGAACTTTGAATTTGATACACTTATTTGTTTCTAATTTCTGACAAGTATACAGTTAGGATTTGTTTGATACGAAAGTTTGTACAATAAAATGGAACGATTCAAGAATTGTACAGAAAAAGTGTCGAATCAAACATAGTTTGTATGAGGAAATGTTTTTACCATATTATTTACTCTGCAGAATGTAAAAATACAGATTAGGAAAGATGATATGGTAACACTGTGATGAGCTGTACAGAAACATCAACATATACTATTGAGTTATAAGTAGATAGAAAAACAATGGATGTTTTCAAGGTTGTGTAACAGTTGATCTCAGCTGGGGGCAAATCGGTCCATGAGCAAGAATATGGTGGTTTCCGACATGGAGTCTTGTCGTGTGGTGGTGGCGGTGGCGGTGGCGGTGGCGGTGGCGGTGGCGGTGGCGGTGGCGGGGGATGGTGGTGATGATCTGCTTTTTTCTTCTTCTTCTTCTTCTTTCTCTGCAGCATCATCTATATTTTTCTTTGATATAAGCAAGAATGGATTTCTTGCTCTCATTTTTGCTCTCAACTTTGTGATTTCTCCCATGCATATATCTGCTACAGCTGCCATTTTTTTATCTTCTTTTACCTTCGTTTGTTGTGAAATGTATTGAGTAGCGGTGAATAATGATGAAAGAAATGAATGAAATTGTGTTGGTTATATAGGATATTTAAGAGAGAGAGAGAGAGAGAGAGAGAGAGAGAGCCCACTGGTACACGTTTCAATTGGTCACATGGTACACGGTTTTGTACATAGTATTCCTAAAGATGGTTGTAAATTTATCTTGAAAATAAAAAAATTTGAATTTCTATTTTCCAAGAAAAATAAATATTTTTGAACAAGGGTCTACTCAAGTAGGGTTGAAATGGAATCAAATCATTTGAATATTCGAAACAATGTTGATCAAGCTCAAATTCTATTGGTGAAAAGGCATGGCTTTTTGGAGTTAAATTTGAATAATATTAAAATAAAGTCAAAATATAAAATTTAAAAGGGATACTTGCCCATATTACCCATTTATATAAACCTTCATCCCTTTTTACCCATTAATATAACAACACATCCCAATATACCCATAAATATAACAAAACATCCCTTTATGCCCATTTTTCATAGAAAATTACTATGCTACCCCTTTTGACTTTAGTTATTAACCAAAATGCCAAATTTGCCATTAGCCATTTTCTATTTCCACTCTTATATTTATTAGATCCGGATTAATCCACTGATCAATATCAGGCCCAACATGCTTCCGTAAATAAAATAAAGCTGAGTTTAAATCATACCTCGTCTTTGTCTCTTAAGTTCCCTTGGTCCTCGGCTCAGGTTTTATGGATCAAGGATCCAACCACTCGCCCGCAGTCTATGGTTCTAAAACCGATTTTCTTGGGAACCCTGATCGCCCTCCTTTTCAACGGCCACCTGCCTTTAAGGAGATCACAGGGAGACGCACTACTGGATGATATTTCACTCAGAATTATAAAATTTTTGGACAGAATGTCGGAAAGCAAAAGCCTTGTTTATTGAAGAAAATAAACTAAACTATTTTACAATATAAATTTTCTCCGCCATTGGAAGAGAAACTTGAATTAGCCTATCATGGCTAAGACTCGTGAAGGGGAAACCCCCATGAACAGGAAAGCTTGAAAGCTAAACTATTACAAAACTAGAGAGAAGATTTCGAAAAGCTTATCAAGAGAGAAGGGTTGTGTATTTTCGATCATCTTCTTCTGAGGCTGAAGGCCTCCTTTTATAGGCATCAATCTCCTCCTGTAAGAGTCCATTATTGCCTTGCCAGCTTGCTTTCCACTTGATGAGTGGGTAATGGGCCAGCCTTCTTTATTTCTCACCCACCACTTGGTAGGTGCATCTACTATCTTCGTTGTCTTCTTGTGTCGGCAACGAGTTTTTCTTTAGTGGAGGGTCCTCCACCTTTGTCTTTTTGGTATAGGATGCAAATTCTTCAATGGTGGCGGGACCGGCCACTATCTTTTGTCTGAAATTGGCATCCTATGCTTTTTTCACTGTATTCCTATACTATTACATTAGTAGAATACATGTTCAGCTTGTTTACAATCGAGTCTAATTTAGACCCGTTTCCTCTTATTACATTTTTGGTTTTTAATTTCTAAAAACCCTTCCCTTTTCCCTTTTTCTTTGGGTATTCGGGCTTATCCTTTTTTATTTTGAAACCCTGTCCAAACAGTGGTTTCTCTTGTGTTTGACAGTAAGAGCATATCCGCTCTCCCCATCTCCCGATATGTATCATATTACATATCTTCTTCCTTGTTTGTTCCGTGGCTGGAACCTTGTTTTCCCAGATTAATTTTCTCTTATTTTCAAAGAGGTTTTCAGCAAATCCGGTAGTTGTTCCTGTCATGGAATTTAACAGGAATGATCCATTCACAGAATTATGAAATATTTTGAATGGATACTTCACTTTGTCCATCTCGGTGAGACAGACCCAAAGACCCCAAGCTCGCCTCGTAGATATATCATTTTCAGTCAAGGCGACTACCAAAGGGCTGTTTTCTGGGGGTGTTTTGGCTCGGTTAATCGCCCCCATCTCAGGTCTCTGTAGTTTTATGAATTGAAAAACTAGATGAGACCCTTTTCCTGTAATTTCTGGAGCAGCAGAGATAAATTTTAGCTCCAGTATATCTCTTCGACCCAAGTATGGGTTGTTCTGCCATGAATCGTGCACAGCAGTGGAAATCCAATCCGGTAATTTGGAAATTTTCGGAAAGCTGGGTGCGGTAGTAAAGATTGAAGCAATTGCTCCAAAATCGAACCATTCCCGCACATCATGAGGGTTTACCCCCGGGAGCATCCAAAGTCTTGGATACTTGCCAGACCAATCAGCCGTAATTTTGTTTGGATTGATCCCATTTCTTGTCATCAATTTCTCCCACATTCTTTGGTAAACCTGCAGAGGAGAAATAGCTTGATTAGTGTTAACCTGTCTAGGGCCAGTCTGGGGCCTTAGGTTAACCTCTCCCTCTTTTACCCCAGAGGTGCTGGGTTGACTCGGGTTGTCTGGAATTACTTCCTGACCTTCCGAATTAATAATTTTATCGGAATCCGATAAAATACTTGGTTCGGCCTTATCAGCCTTTTCACCGATATCCGATGAAAAACTTTTATCAGCAGGATGTCCTGCTTCGGGTATAAAAGTACCCTGTTTGTTCATTGATGATGAACTTCTCTCGTATATTTCTTTCTGCATCACCGATGGTGAACAGGCCTTGTTTACAGGATCTACTAATGCATACCACAAATCATTATTTGAAGTTATGGTTGCACGTAGAGTCTTTTGGACTTTGTCCAAATCAGCTTTCTGGACATAAGATGCCGCTTCGGCTCTTACCCTTAATTCCTCAAAGGCCTTGTAATGCATCTCAAGGTTTTCCCTAAGATGCCTTGCTCGTATTGTGATGGAATCTGCTTCAAGGATATCCATCTCTTGTTAAGAAATCTGCAAGAACATTCTCATTAGATTTCACAATGACAATATCAAAAAGATAATATTGGCATTCTGCTTGCCACCTGATAATACGTGCTTTTTCGATCTTGGATTCAAGTTTGTTTTTCAAAAAAGCTTTAACGTTAGTATTATCAACTTTTAATATAAATTCTTTAGCTAATAAAAATAAAGGCCATTTTTTAAAGGCCTTCCAAACAGCAAAGAATTCTTTCTCGTTAATATGCCAAACTCTAGCCTGTTGTTCTGTAAACAACCCTCCAGTGTATCTACATGGTTCTTCACCCGTAGATGTCTTTCGCATGAGCACTGCTGCCCATCTGAAATCATTTGCGTCTGTGTAGACGACTAATTGATCCTCATCTTGAGGAATCGCGAGTTTTGGCAAGTTACTACAAACCTGTTTTAGCTCACGAACTCTTTGAGAATGAATATCTTCCCATTTCCATTTGGTCTTCTCATCCTTTTGTAATAAAGGACGGAAATCCTTTCTATATTTTGCCAAGTCCTTAATGAATGAACCTGCAAAATTAATCACTCCTAAGAAGCTTTGAAGGTGCTTCTTATCTCTAAGAACATCTGGAAAATTGCAGATTTTTTCCACAATATGTTCCTGTAGTTCCATTCCTGCATGGTCAATAATAACACCGAGAAACTCGATTCTATTAACCGCGATTATTGCCTTCTTTTCAGAGAGCACTAATCCTTCTTTATGACATGCTTCTGAAAATATTTCAAGATGCTTTAAATGATCTTTCATATTCTTAGAGGCAATTAATATATCGTCTATGTAAACAAACATAAACTCAAAATAATCTTTAAATAGATTATCCATCTTTCGTTGGTATATCTGAGGTGCATTCGCAAGACCCATAGGCATTACGTTCCAGATATACTGACCTTGTGGTGTAGAAAAAGCAGTTAATTTCTTAGACTCTTTTTCTAACTTAATCTGGTAAAACCCAGACTTGCAATCAAATTTTGAAAACACTTTTGACCCTTTAATACAATCAATTAAATGTTCTCTACTTGGAATGTAATAACCATCAAATTCGGTAATCTTATTAATACCTTGATAGTTAATTACTAACCTTGCTTTTCCTCTCTTTATTTCGCCATGGTTTCTTACCAAAAACCCTGGGCTACTATAAAGAGAAATACCTGCTTCGATCAGCTTGAGATCGATATGCTCTTTGATAATCTTTTGCATATCTTTTCGATCTTCAAGATTCATCTGTATCGGCTTGTATCGAACCAACTCATATCTGTGTTGTTCTTTTACCTTCAACGTTGCTTCGATCTGGTTTTTGTCCCACCAGGCTAAAGGATTTTCATTGTAGTTCCTCTGAATTAGCCTTTTTACATTTTCGAGAGAAAGTAGACTTTCCTCATTAATGTCAATCTGGGGTGGTCCTTCTTGTAAGGCATTTTTCAGAAACTTAATAGCTTCTTCATGTGCCTCCTCCATTCCCTCTTGTCTGTATGACAAAAGAGCTTCACCAAATTTTCTCTTATCCTGCATTTTTGGATGAGTTAACTTGGCTTCATTATCACCACGTTTGCTGCGAAAATCAATAGGCATAATCCTATTAAAAGCCTTTTCTTGCCGCAAAACCTGTATCATACTACCACAGTTAGTAGTAAATGTTAACAGGTTCTTGTGATTATCCTGCTCATATTTTGCAAAAGTTTGGATAAAATTGTTACCAAGCAAAATATCAGCACCTGTATCATGAATATAGATTGGTGGCATTCTTACTTTATACCAAGGGGTATCGAATGCGCCTCCGATCATTATTCGTGTTTCTCGAATACCTTTATTGAGTATAAGGATCTTCTGTGAGAAGTCTCTTCCTGCAATAAGAGGTAATTTTTCCACTGCTTCGCTGGGAAAAACTCCTGGCTTTGCTGTGCAAATGCCTGAACCTGAGTCAATATAAGCTGCAAAATATTCCGTCTTATATTGGTCATATAATATCCCTACAGATATATATATAGAGAAAATACTTGTCATTCAGAATCGTCTGGATAGATTCCTCTTTTCCAAGATTCTAACAAGTTTATCCTTGAGCTTCTAACATTATGCTCACGGATCAACTCTTGAAACCTTACTTGATGAGTCTGTTCATTATCCCGCATTTCTCTAATGCGTTCCGTCAACTCATCTTTCTCTTTTCTGAGATCCTGGATCTCTTCATCAATATACCTTCCTGGCATAATTTAGAACATATCTGGATTGTTTGGATAAATCCTTCTCCTCCAGCGTTCTAGCATGTCTATTCGTGCGTTAATTTGACTTATTTCTAACGCAGCCTCTTGTATCCTTATGACATCTTGGATACTTCTTTGTTCTGGTAGATTTTGCTCTCGCAAAGATCTTAACAAAGCTATCACCTGATCTCGTTGTATCGTGAGATCAATGATCTCTTGATCTAACTTGATTCCTGGCATAATGGTTTTATTCTACCCTGATTGTATGTCCATCAAGGTCGAACTCCATCCATTTCTCATCTCTTCTCCAGGGCTTATGTTCTTCAAGGAAACTTAACCCTAGAGTCATAACTCCTTTAGTTATGCCTGCACTTCCTGTAACAGATACATGATATCCTGCTGTTTCTAACATGCCTTCATATCTGTTAATACTTGGTTGTTGTAAATGATATATCTCCTCACAAGGAAACCAATTATCAGTTTTAGATATATCAAAAACAATATGGATTTCTTTCCATTCATTATTAGGGCATTTGATTTTTACATTTCTTACCCTAATCTTTTGTGGATACAAATCCTCACTTGGTTCTTTTCCTTTTAGGCTTAAAATTCTACCCTCGGAAAAGGACAACTTGTTACTAATTTCAGAATCAAACCTTAATGATCTACTGTTTAGAATAGGTTGATCTTTGATTAGCAAGTTGACACCTCCTAACCTTGGTATTTTAATTGGGTCAGGTGTCATAACTTTGGCGAATTCCTTAAAAATTCTAGGAATTTCTATATACTCTTTCCTAAGAAACATATCCGAATGATGTGTATTAGAAAGAGCATATGCAATTCTATACGTGATAGAATATGGTCTATTTCCTTCTTTCATAAGATCAGGTCTTTTAAAATCCTGATGAAGGGTTAAGACTCTACTAAAATCTTGGTCTGCTAGGTTATATGCAATCCTAGGATGTATGTCAAACATAAGTTTGCCAGCATATAAATTACCTACCATTGTACCAAGACAACTTTCGCTTAAATTATTGATTCTTTTATCCATCACAGATAGATGTAATTCAGAATCAATTCCTTCTTTGAAGGTAGCTTTAATCACTACTTCAATGGTTCCAATATGAATCCATTTCATTGTGACCGCTACTTCTTCTTTGATACGACTTAATTCCTCAAGAATTTCTTCTTTTGGAATAAGTTGCATCTCAATGTTATTACCGGTTAACCCTATTGGAATAGAGAACTCACCTGAGTTCACCCGGTAGATGATGTGATGCTTGCGCTGTCTTATTCCGATTTTGTCACAAAATCGATTAAGACTTCCAATCTTAAATCCGTCGTACGGACCTAAAGCTGAATCTTGTTGCATGATTCTTTCCATCGTCTTGTTTGAGATAGTCATTTTTGAAAAGAATCCTGATAGACTGTCCGTCGTCTGGAGTCTATCTTCTGGTTTGCCTGAGCTACTCGTCTGATTCTGTAGATGATCCATCGGATCCTTCTGAAACAGATTCCAATTCTTCTTCATAGATGCTTTCATCTGAAGAGATGTCCTCGAACTTGTAAACTGGCACCAAATCACCATAGAAGACAGCATCTCTGATGTCGTCTGTGTACTCGAACTGGCGCACATCTTTTTACTTTTTTGGGCAATCGGGCGAAATATGGCCTCTCGCGCCGCACGTCCAACAGTTACAATCCTTGAAACTTTCATTTGTACGAGTGTGAGCTCGTTTGAAAGTTCTTTTCCTGGTTGTTCCTCCTTTGGCTTTCCTGTGGATCTAGATCCCTGTGAAGAAAACCTGGAAGGACCAGACTTTTGACCAGATTTGTAAGATCTAGCCTTTGATTTGGACCACCATGATCTTCCCTGTTTGGAAGGTCTCCTGTATGATCCTCCGGACTTAGATTGAAACCTTCCCTTGAAGTGTTTCTTTCTCTTTCCGTGTCTTTCGCGTTGTGGTTCACCGATTATACTTGGAAAATCATTGTTATCGCAACAAAGAGGGGTCTTTTTTACCATTCCTCTTAGTTTCTTCTTGTTCCTTTGTAGTGTCGCCTGTTGACACCATTCTCGTATACTGTCCTTAAAAAAGGACATCCTCCTGGCCACTGAATCGACTCGGCCTGTAGGTACCTTGTAGGTTTGCATTAGCATTTCCCTCCATGGACTGCATATTTTTGCAAAGAATAAATCTGTTGCCACATTCCATGGTACATCTGCTTGGAAATAATATTTGCGGAACCAATATATATATTCATCCGCATAACATATATTTCTCAATTCGAGAGCAAACAGAGCTTGCGTGTACTCTCTTTTCTTCTCGTCTTTTCTTTCCTCAAAATATCCGTCTCCGAGGAAACATATTTTGAGCAGGTGACCCATCCTTTCGACAATTGTTATAACATTCTCGTTGGATAGGATCTCTTTTTGGAGAGAGGCTTCGGTCATCTCCCATGCCTTCTTGGCTGAACCTTGCAAACTATTTACCAATATCTGGCAAAAATGATCGTTATCCACATCCAGTGTTGATGAGGCTACTTTCATGGATGACATCCACTCATCGATCAAAACTTCCATATTTCTGAAATCGATGATGTCTGTTGTGAGCATCACTCCAAACGGATGGGTTGGTTCAAGCATCGTTTTTGCCCAAGGGCTTTTGGATACTCCTTTAAACCTTCCCGGTCGGGTTTTGGCTTGTCGAGCTATGTACTCTTCATACTCAACCCCGTCCTGCCACCACCTTGGTTCGGGAGGAACCAGTACTTCAGGTACTGGTGCTTCCGGTACTGGCGTACTTGTGCTTTCCTCTTCCTTCTTTGGAATCGGCGGAATCGGCTCGTTCATCCTTAGATTTACCAGATCCACAATTCCGAGATTGGAAAGGGATTCGGTTAATTCTGCAAGATCTACTCTTGAGACTTCCATCCAACTTGTCTTATGAGATCAAGTAGGAGTTCGTCGTTGCTTTTAGGCTTCGAAACTTCCGTAGCCTTTCCTTTGGAAATGATTGGAATATCTCCGAACGAATTTTTCATACGTTCGTTCATTGATCTTCCCGTTCCTCTGGATGATCTTTTCTTCAGATCTACAATTTCTTGTTTCAGATCTGAAACTTCTTTTTGGATCTCTGATAGAGATCGGGCTATCTTCTCCATCTGTCCACCATAATAAATGATGGTCTTCTGGATCTCCCTAAGGTCTTGTGTGACCTTAGATGTGTCTGGAACAATTATGTTCCATTCTGAGCTGGATGTCATTACTGATATCCTGCACTTGTGTTATCTCGAAATATTTTCGGATACATTTTCTTGATTTTCTCCTCCGTTAGGCACAAGAAAATAATATTGTATAACATAATTTAATTTATTTCTTCAATAAAACCAGGCTCTGATACCATTCTACGCATCGGATCTCAATAACTATAAATAGTGAAAATATCAACATATTTTTCATCCAAATAATAATTCCTTAGTACGTGGCTTTGTTATACCTTTCTGACCAGATCACTAGTATAAATACTAATGTTTTTTGGGGCACGGGAAAGGTTTCCAACCGATATACCAAGATAATTATATCCGGGGTTTCACAAATGTGGCTATAGCAAATTGGTTTGGTAAACTTAATTTTGGAGTGGCAAAATAAATTTCAATAATAAAAAATTCATTTTTTATGGGATGTCAAAGGGTTTTTTGGTCTTTTTACCAAAAATGGACATTTTGGGCTTATATGTTATATTTGTGGGTATTTTGGGTTTAAATTTTATAAAAATGGGCATTTTGAGCCCTTATCCCAAATTTAAAACTTGATGACAAGATATTAATTAAAACTGAAAATGTATATGATCTAGTCGGTTCAATTAATTTATATTTCTATGCTCGGAGTTGAATTATTAGGCCATTGGAAGTTTCTATATATGGACCACTTTGCACATTGAATGTCTAAAATGTAGCAATAATTCAGCAAGATAAACACAGGATTGATAGTTGCCAATTAATTCAATGTTGCTTTTCACACGTGATGTGATGTTGGATTTGACAAATATACATTTTCTTTGAAAATAAAAGTCAAATTTAAAATGTCAAGGGTGAAATTTAAACAATATTGTTATGAAATACTTTGAAGTATTTATTTTTATTTATACACATTTATAATAATTAGCAAAAGTGAAGAGTACTAGTAATTGATCATAAATCTATTAAATTGACAAAAATGAAATTTATATTGAAGAAATATATTTGGGATTGTCCCAAAAGAAAAAAACAAACAAACAAAAAGTGAGAAGAAAAAAATATTGGGATATAGGTATGATATTATTGGTAAACTCAGTGTTGTGATTGGACCTCGTGGCAATGATATTCCAATGACGTGTCATCTTGATCTTTTCACATTATTTCTTGAGCTTTCTTTTCTAAATTATTTGTGAGCCATGGCCCATGGACCTAATTAATGTGAAATGTACAACTTAATTTTTATTTTATTTTGCAAGCTGATAAAATATACCATGAAAAAACTTAGAAAATTTTCGATTTCAAATATTATAAAAATTTATATAAGACGGTTATCAGAAGACAAATTCACATTTGCTACAAATGAAATTTATTTTTATAAAATCATATATGAATTATGAAATATGGATTCTGAATTGATTTGTGATCTCTCATAATGCTCACTTTTTAAATATTTGTTTGATTTGTAGAATGTAATTTATAAGTATTTAAATACTACTATAATTATTCTACAATTCTTGTGAAAAATGTTGATACCTTACCTTCTCAATTAAGATTGACCAGTCTAATTCGAAACCTTTTGTTGTGGCACACACCTAATTTTAATAGGTAATATGGTAAAATTAGTAATTTAGTGAATAAGTTAGACATGAAAAATATTAAGGATGGAGCTATTAATACCCCATTATTTAGTAATACAACTTCTCTATTAAATGCACCCCATTTTAATATTTTTTAATCTTTATGTTTAGCTAATACATACCTAAATTACCTATTATATCCCTCTAGATGTTACATTATTCCCAGAATTCAACCTTAATGTTTCAACAAAATCTAACACAATTTCCTTGGATATTCCTATATTTGACTGAAATATTTATGGAATTTCAGACATTTTCTTCTGAAATATAATTGATGAAGGATTTTTGAGGTAGAAATTTAATTTCATTTAAAAGTATATTTTAGTTAGATTTATATAGTTCTACTCGTCTATCCACCGTAGGCACATTAATATGTATTCATGTGTCCACGGTTGATGTGTTAAAAATCTAAAACATCTATTAATTTTACTTTTCATATAACGAGGAGATAAGATAATTATACGTTATCGATGGACATAATTTTACTTTTCATATAACGAGGAGATAAGATAATTATACGTTATCGATGGACATATTAAGAGATTGTTTTTATCTAAATAATTGGTTGGTGTATTAATAAGAAACTGGGTTGTTAATATTCTCACCCAAATTAATAAGTTCAGTCTTTTTTTCTTTTAAATTTCAAAACCCATTTCAAAAACTTTGTTATATTATTTTATTATTTTAATGAGATTGTTTTTATCTAAATAATTGGTTGGTGTATTAATAAGAAACTGGGTTGTTAATATTCTCACCCAAATTAATAAGTTCAGTCTTTTTTTCTTTTAAATTTCAAAACCCATTTCAAAAACTTTGTTATATTATTTTATTATTTTAATGAGCTAAGGGAAAAAAAGCTGAGGAAATAAAGACTAAAAAAATTTGTATATTCTAAGTCGAATTCTTGTCATCACAATTTTTAGTAATGTACCCTTATAATAAAAAACTTATCACACTATAAGGGTCTCAATATTTGTTTTTTTCTTATCAAGTTTTCAGCATTACGAAAACACTTGTTGTTATTCACCTAAAAAACCATTTATTTATAAATAGAGATATTGGTTTTAGACTTTTAGTTATAGAGGAGGATTAATAAGAGATTTTTTTATGGATATAATTTTATTAAAAAGGTCAATTTATAATTAATATTTATGGGATAAATTTCTATATTTAAGAATGATTTTTCTCGCAAAACTCATTTCATCTAAAATTCACATTTTACCACAAGCATTATATCTTAAGTAGATATCTCACCTTTATAAATATATAAATTATGATGATCAATGTTTGAACACAAATCATGCAAATTTTCTAATTTCTATTATTCCATTCCCTTTCACTCCTCCCAAACTATTTAAAAAAAAAGAAAAAAGTCATACTTTAATAATTACAATGAATGAACCTTAATAAACGCCCCCATTTATACATTTATTTATTCTCTTGATATATATGTACAAATTTAGAATGATAGGGAAAGCTTCAACTCATGAATTTTTTTGCCCTAATCTCTCTTATTTAAAATCTATGGCGAAATCACCTATTTAACTTTAATTTAATTTGCTATCTGTATTTTCAAAATTCTTTTCGAATTAAAAAAAAAAAAACACTGATCTGATGTTGACCAAATTAGAAAATTATCTTTTTTTTCTTCATAAAGCCACATAAATTCCTATTGTAGTTAATTTGTAACACTTCATTCCGCATTGTCTTTTAAGATATACTACTTATTTATGTTGATCATATAACATTATAATATATAATAAAATATCATATAAAATATATCATCAAATTAATATGCACAATGCTCAAGATTTCTTGTTATGAAAACCTAGTATAATAAAACATACAATATTACCTTCTTCTTCTTTTCTCATAATTATACATTATGAAAACAAAGTATACCAAATTACTCATTAAAAAAAGAAAAACAATAAAAGTAACAAAAAGTAGTTTTATTTTTCTCTATGCACTACAGAATACAGATATCAATAAGCATGGAGAGTGAAGCCTCTGAGCAGCGCAAAGCCGGCAACTTCTTGGCTTGAGCCAAGCCGGTGGGCCACCACATTGATAAGCCGCCGCCGTTTTGATCTGCATGAGCCGCCTCTTGGCTGGGTGAAGCCGAGCTGCTAGTGAAAGTGGCTTGGCTCTTGCTCTTCGGCTTGGCTACCTCACTAGTCCAAATATCCAGGAGACTAGACATTCTTGATCACAACTGCAAATGTTAATTTGTTGTATTAATTCTTGAAGATGAGTTTGAAATGTGAAGTGACATAAATAGGGTATATATACACACAAATAGATATAGATATATATATATACACACACATATGAGGTACTTATATGGTGTGGTTGTGGTATTTGGTTTATGGTGGGCATAAATTAGTTGTTTTATAGTCGAGACCATAGTTTGTCCAAAACCTACGTGGTTTAATTATTTGGATAATGCTGCTATTAAAATTGTGGATATTATTATCTTAGTATTGTTACAAAATAACTGCTTGCAAGTGGTATTTCTATGGATTTTAAGAAATGATGAAGCCCAAAGATAGAAGCCCACAACCAAGCCAGGCCCAATTATCCTAAATTGAGGTGCAACTTGGGCCCAAAAGTTATTGGGCCTATTTATTATTATTATTTTTTAAAATTTTGGAATATATAAAACATAATCCCAACTTCCTATTCCGTAAATTTAGCCGCCTCTGGACTAAGCCTTGAACCTGCAAATTCGTCGTCAGAAAAGGGGTGAAGAAAGAAGAAAAACCCTAGATCCTCGAAACGATGTCGTACGACGATGTGGAGATCGAAGACATGGAGTGGAACGAGGAGCTCAAGGCTTTCACGTACCCTTGTCCCTGCGGCGATCTTTTCCAGATTACTAAAGAGGACCTCCGAATTGGTGAGGAAATCGCGCTGTGCCCCAGCTGCTCACTCTACATCACCGTGATTTATAACATGGAAGATTTTCAGGATAAATCCAACAAAAAATTCGAGCCGTCTAATTCGCAGCCTGTCGCCGTCGCTTGAAAAAATTCTCAGTCGCTTGAAAAAATTCTCAGGTCTCGTCAATTTTTTGTTATTATATTTATGATTTCGGATGTCTTCGAGGGATGTGTTTATTGTGAGAATTTTGGGTTAAGTTTGTGTGAGATTAGTTTTTTAGGTGAATATAGGTGATGAGGTTCGGTTGCGGACGAAATTTGTATTTTTGAGAAGAGGACAACGATAATTGGAAACACGAGATTAAGTTACATCTACGGTTTTTTCTTGCTTGTTCAGTTTAATGTTTCGAATTTCAGTTGATGTTATACTTACATTTTTTGTTAGAAGTGATATTGGTAAACACATATATGCAGGGCTTATGTAGATGGAATAAGTATTGAATTTTAGTCTAACATCAGTGCATTGGTTGTGGGATCTGTTGAAATTTTATTGGAAAGGGTTCTCGAACAGCTGATGATTGTCATTCTGTGATTGTTTTCTTTATCTTTTTATATAGGCGAATCGTGTAGCTGGAGATATTAACAATCTTTAAGTTCTGATTTATTTGTTAATTTCTTATGTAGGATGATAATATGTTAATGAGACGTCAATGATTGACGTATAATCTGACTTCCCAAATTATAATGAAAGTTTTGGAATGGTGATTCATAATTTGACATAAAGATATTTAGGGTTCTTCTGCTTTTCAACTCTTGGGTGGCATAAATTGTGGACTACTTGCCATTGAGATCATTGATAGGTCAATAAAAGTTATGTTTTATATGATTAACATGTAGAAACACATATTGCTGTTACTCAAGGGTCAAGATGCACCATAAATTTTGTCAACTTTACTTGTAGGATTCCATTAGCTAGTTTGATACTAAAAATTAGTTTTACTTCTCTGTACTTAACGAAAGTTTCCAAATTTAACAGAATAGTTCTTTCTGTTAACCTGGAGAGTAGTGATGGCTCTGAAATCTAAAGCTGTGTCCTTCACAATGAAGGAGACTGTAGCTGATCACTACATAACATGGTTGGGGGTGGGCCGGTGGGGTGGCAGGGAGTGGAGGGGGTCGACTCTGACACGAAGCTGAATCAGAAAAATGATGACCCTCTCGACGAAATGCTTCTAAGTAAGGCAAAAATAAGATTGAGGATGTGAAATGCAAACTTGCCTTCCTTTATGTATGTCCAAGGCTTTTCTGAGATTACTTAGTGGAGCCGAGGAATGCGAAGAAAAAGATAGCTCCCTTGATTTGATCTCTAATTATTATTATTATTTTTGCGTAGGGTGATAATAAGTTGTGGATTATTTGTATGGGAGTGCACCTGATCTTTCATGTTTCTTGCGACTGTATAAATAGGATTGGTATTAATGAAGGTTCACAGGATATGTATTCTCTTTGAGTTGTTTGTTGCTGAAAGTGAAACTGGCTTTGTTGCTATTTTTTACTAACTTAACCAGCAGGGCAAATTTTTGTTGGAAAATTGTGTGATACTTGTTTAAATGTATAGTATGCCTCTATATTCACTTATCTTTTCAGGTAATATCAAGAACAAAATTGGTGAACCTTATCTAGAATACTGAGACTAGGAATTTTGATTATTGCTCACTTCAATTGCATGTTTGTTTGTTCTGCTTATATTCTGGAGGAAATAGATATGGATGCTTTGCAAAATCTTAGTAGTTTGCAGGTTACTTAATTTGATACTAATATAAAAATTCCTAATGCTCAAATCAATTATGACTTCTATATAGCAATGAGTCTGAATCTTTTATTGGAAAACATTTTAACCCTGCACTTCCAAAGTGGCTATCAAATGAAAATAAGAATCATTTTATTATTATACAAAAAGTAAGTATAATTTCAATCAAGAAGTAAAAAAGAAAAAAAAGAAAAAATAATTTGAATTGACACAAATTCACATGAGATGATTTCACAAACTACAAATCAAATCTATTTTTTACAAATTCATTTGAGAAGTCAATCATTAAAAAGTAAGCTAATAAATTTTAGAGGGTGTAAGAGTAAAGAAAAGCACCAGTTTTGCTAGAAACCAAACACAATGAAAGAATAAAGTCTTACCACCAAAAGATTTTGAAAATGTGTAGCTCCAATTTCGCACTTTTTTTAATTTTTTATATTTTATATTATATGCTCGCACTTCTTTAAAATTCTTTTTTTTTAATTTTTTATATTTTATATTATACACAAAAATGCTATCATACTTTTTTAAGATTTTTTTTTTAATTTTTTATATTTTATATTATATACAAAATCTTTTTTTCACGCTACACTTCACTCATAACCCCTCATCAACAATTCACATCTTACACATACACATCTTCCCAATTTCCATCCACACAAATACTATCATGAAAAATATTGAAAATCAGTTAAATAAAGTAATGAAAAATATTCAATTAATCAATATTGAAAATTAATTAAATGAAACAACGAAAAATATTTAATTAATTAATTCACGTAGTTTTTTTGTGATGATATAGTATTTGATACAACATATAACAAAAATAAATATAGTATGATTTTTGCTCCAGTAACTGGATCAACCACCTGGCCAAACAATCATACTTGGATGATTGGCCAATGGAAGTACATATGACAAAGATATATACAAGGAAAAATTTTAACTTTTTTCATTTGTCATACACAAGGAAAATTTTCAATTTTTTTCAGGACGAAATGTGTCAAAGTCATGCTTATTTTGTGAATTTGAAATGTTTGCAAACAATTTATACTATATTCAGAATTGATACAAATTCAACATTAAGACAATAACAACTTATATACATCAAGATTTCAGATGCATGTAGTTGCTTACAATTTGAATTCAAATAGATTGTTTGTAGACATATTTTGGCATATTTTTGTGTGAAACAGATTTTTAAACTTTCATTTAAATATATTCTATCAAGATGGACAATAACTGCAAAGAGTGGAAGAGTGAACGATAATCATGAAAAATGGAAGAGTGAATGATAATCATGGTGCTGACATTTATAATAAATCTCTTTTGACAAGATATTCAAAATTGTCACAAATGACTTCTATTATAGTAGATGATGCAATGTTGAAAGAGTGCAACGATTTACAATGCTGAAATAGTGCAACGATGTACCAAAAAAGAATATGATTGAGATTAATGATTCTTCACAAGTGAGAGTAAAAGATGTGGTAAAAGGTATAAATTATCAAAGGAAAAAATAATTTCAAAAGTAAGAGTTTGTCGTGGTTGTGGCATTAGTGGGTACGACAGGAGAAATGTTCCACATCATTGGAATGATATAATATTTTCTTATCTTTTTTTTTCTGAAAGTTTTTACATTTAGAAAATTATAGTACTGATTTTTTTTTAATTTTTTTCACATTCATTATAGTTTGTCGTGGTTGTGACATTAGTGGGCATGACAGGAAAAATTGTTCTACATTATAATGGTATAATATTTTCTTATCTTTTTTTATTCTGAAAGTTTTTACATTTAGAAAATTATAGTACTGATTTTTTTAATTTTTTTCACATGTGTAGATTCATTATATTTGACGATAAAAAAAAACAGGATTTTGAGAATTGATTGAAAACTTTTTGGTAATTGATAATTGGGTTGGAGAATATAATTTATTGATTTTGAAAATTTGTTGAGAAAGTTGGAGAATATAATTTGTTGATTTTGAAAATTTGTTGAGAATTTATTGTCTTTGTTGCTCAATTCGTATTTTAATTTTTATGGTTAATTTTGAGGATTTATTGAATATTAATTAGGATTTTTTTATTTTAATTTTTATGGTTAATTTTGAGGATTTCTCGAATATTGATTAAGATTTTGGTATTTTAATTTTTATGATTAATTTTGAAAATTTCTCGAATATTGATTAAAATTTAGGATTTGTTGAGAATTGATTAATTAAATATTTTTCATTACTTCATTATTTTTTTTCACATGCGTTGAGATAAAAAAAAAGAGTGTTTTGAGGATTGATTGAAGATTTGTTGGTAATTGATAACTTGAGATTTTGAGAATTGATTGAAAACTTGTTGGTAATTAATGATTGAGTTGGAGGATATGACTTGTTGATTTTGAAGATTTGTTGAGAATTTATTTTCTTTGTTGCTCAATTCGTATTTTAATTTTTATGTCGAATATTGATCAGGATTTATGATTTCTTGAGAATCGATTAATTGAATATTTTTCATTGCTTCATTTAATTGATTTTCAATATTTTTTATGGTAACTTTTGTGCGGTTAAGAGTTAGAAAAATATTGATTAATTCAATATTTTTCATGATAATATCTGTGTGGATGAGAATTGGGAAGAAAATGTATATGTGAGATGCAAATTGTTAAAAATGTTTATATTGATGAGGGGTTATGTGTGGATGAGAATTGGAAAGAAAATGTATATGTAAGATGCAAATTGTTAAAAATGTCTATATTGATGAGAAGTTATGAGTGAAGTATAGCGTGATTTTTTTTTTATAATATAAAATATAAAAAATTAAAAAGAAAAGAATTTTAAAAAAACGTGCACGGTGTGCATTTTTTAGATGTGTGTCTGATCAAAACTGATGTAATTCTCAAAACTTATTTATGAATGTATTAAATATTTATTAGACTGAAAAAATTCAATAATGTTTGTGAATAAATTGTCAAAATAAAATTGCGATTTTAGTTAAAAACCATCAGGCATCAGCTCATAAACCACCAACCTTGAAAATCTCCCGCCTCCCATGAAATCCCACAAAATTCTTCGTCTATACAAACATAGCCACCACAATTTCCATCATTTTTATGTTTTTTCACTGTTGGATCATGATACATGGCCGTCCTCCTATAATTCACTACTGGATTCCTGATTTAAGGAATTTCAGCACAAACGACTTCAGTGGTGAGCAGATCTAACTCCGCAATGTTCACGGAGAAAGGGTTAGCAAACTGCATTTTGCGATGATATTGAGAAACTTATTGGATGTAGAGAACCAATTTTATGTGTAATTTGTTCATCGCTTTGGAAAAACCTAATATTTAGTTCTTTTGCTTTTATGCGGAATTTTCTAATGATAAACTAAATAAAATTTCTATAGATTGAAAAACCGTGATATAGCTGTATTTTGAATGAAAATCTGCTTGCTGTTTGCGATGCTCTGATTGATCTTAGCGGTTTGCTAGTATTTTATGACACCCAAGTATTTTGTTGGTTATTTATGAGCAGCAGCTTAAAGATACAGGCTACATTAGATCAAATTTACTGTAGATTGTATTATGGTACTCACAAGTTATATACCATAAATACTAGTCTATTTGACCTTCTTTTGTCTCAACAAATTTGCTTTTTATTAGTAAAATTAGGTGACCCTTTAATTTTCCTTTTCAGGCACACACATTTCCGATTTTTCAGTGGTTTGAGGATTTTGGACTATGAACTTGCCTGGCACTACTATTGGGAAAGGTAACACTTTTGGTTCTCAGAATTCTGCTGCCAATAAATGTTAAAGGTCATAAGATTTCTTGAGTTAGTGGAGCTGTCCTGAAGTGTGACTTAGAGTCAATATAGGCCACTATATATTGCTGATGTCAATATGTGGTGTTGTATAATTTCTTATTTTTAATCTTCTTGGCCTGATGCATTGGTAGTCTTTGGTGGAAAATGATTTTATATCCAATCAGCTGTGGCCATCTATCTCCCTTTTCTTTTATTGGTGGTCTATTGTCATATTTGTTTCACCTCCTTCTTTCTTTTCCCTTTTCCTTCCCATCTTTTGTTCCTCTCTCTCTCTCTCTCACACACACACACACACAAGTAATTTAGTGTGTCAGTGCCTCCTACATTTCACCAGGAGGCATTTGTACGTGTTTACTTACCATACGAAAAGGTTGTGAATAATCTTTTTGTTTGTGGAAACACATGCACCATGCACCATGCACCATCAATTGATAAGATATCAACTATTTTTATCTTTTCTTCATGAGTTTTAGTATTTAAGTTGCAATCAAAATGCAACAAAGACTATCCTTGTCTTGAAAACTAAACAAGAAACTTCAATGGGAACTTTGGTTGGACATCTTGTGCCTGGGTTGGCCCTTGCTTGTCTTGGTCTATGGCATATTATAAACACTATACGGGCCTACTTTCTTACAGGCTCTAGCAAGTTCATTTTAAGGTTTTGGTACCCACTGAAGAGTCCACTGGTTAAGCTAGAACACCTAGAGCTCATACTTGTCTTGTCGTTTTCGGTATTTGCCATTCTAGTCCAAATATTAGACATTCAAGACCTTCACTTCTTCTTTGAGCTTGACAATATCGAACATGCTACCATGTTCTTCCAGCTAGTTATATTTACGAGTTTCACTCTTTTTAGTGAGTTTAGTCATTTATCTGAAAACATGTTAGGGATCTCCAGTGTCCTCGTTGCCTCGATTTTTGGACAGGAGCTTTTCTTACTTCATTATCATTCAACTGATCACATGGGACTTGAAGGCCATTACCATTGGCTAATGCAGCTTATAGTTTGTGTTTCTTTTCTGGCGACTCTATATGCAACCACTTGTCCATCGAGCTTTCCTGCCGCATTAACTCTTTCGATTTCAATTGTGTTCCAAGGATGCTGGTTCATAAACATGGGATTCATGCTATGGGTTCCTAACTTTGTCCCGCGAGGATGTGCTACGCAGCCAATGAATCCTGGTGATAGCATCATGCATGGAGCAGTTGTATGTGGGACCCACAAGGCTGATTCGAGAGCCAGGGCATTGGCCAACTTGCAATTCTGCTGGATACTCTCTTCAATTTTGGTCTTCACGGCATCTTTCTGCATAGCTTTTGGCAGACAGTGTATGCCAAGGAGGCATTCAATAGAGTATGAGAAGCTTTCGAGCCCAGGTTCACATGACCCTCTTTCAACTGCTAGGTTGAAACAAATCCAACTGTAATTTCCTGTTTACTAAACATTTACCGGAACATAAGGATGAAACTGAAACTTATAGGTTGCTGTCAAATGTTTACTGCAATTTGTATTGAGGATGATGTTTCGTTCATGCTGACGTAGCATATATAATAGCAGTTTGATGATTGGAGTGTCATACCTTATAAAATTTCATTCATCGACAAGTTTCATACCATTGTAAATATTATAGCAATACATTATTCGGACTGAATTTGCTTTAGATTAAACAATATCTCTGTTCTTTCCTATCTTGTATTTTTTCAGTAATAGTATTCAAGTTTACATTTCCAGATATTCTCTTTTACCTTCCTATATCTATTAAAGGCTTCTTATATTAAAATACACTTCATTTCTCAAACTTACAATTCAGTATCTAGAGACTTATTCTTAAGGCATCACAAATAGTGAGGCTTCTTGGATCTGAATTTGTTGTCTCAAGAATTGCAGAAAAAATTCTCATAACGGTACCTTAAAGATATGAAGCAACAATCACTACCTTGGAGATTACCAAGGATTTGTCAAAAAGTTGTTTAGCTGAGTTGCTTAACGCGATGCAAGAACAAGAGCAATAAAGGTTGATGAGGTTTTACCTTCTAGACTCATTGTAAGAATTTGTTGTGTTTTACTACATTGAAATTAGTTTAGTTCAGTGATTTACTATACAAAGTTGAAGTAGCATATCAATTTCAATGTAATGACATATTAGTGCATGCATGATGTTGAGTGAAACAATTTACTATCAATCATGCTGGTATGTGGTGTTCTTTTATTCCTTAATTTAATCTTCTAGATACGTCTTTTAGACTAATCTTTGGTAGTCTTCAGTAATCCAATCACCTATGACATCTGTTTCTATTAAGTGGTGGTCTATTGTCCATATCTGTTTATGTCCTTTTCGTCCTAAGTTCTTTGTTCATTTTGAGGTAATATTGGACCAAGGATGACTAGGATCTGATTGATGATGTTCTCTCTGTCTCTCTCTCTCTACCATGTGTTGATATCCAATCTATATTTTTTGTCTATGTGGAAACACATTCACCACACACCAACAATTGATAAGATATTCACTAATTTTATGTTTCTGCTAATGTGTTTTACTTCTTACATTGCAGTCAGAATGTAATGAAGAGTATCCTTGCCCAAAATTTACAAGAAGAAAATGGGTGTGGGATATTTTGCTGGACATCTATTGCCTGGTCTTTTGCTCGTCTCTCTTGGTCTATGGCACACTATAAACACAATCCGTGTCTACTTTCTTACAGGCTCTAGCAAGTTCATGTTAAGGTTTTGGTACCCACTGTCAAAGCAACAACACCTTGAACTCAAACTTGTCTTGTCATTCTCTATACTTGCAATTTTCAGCCAGATACTAGACTTCCAACACCTTAAATTCTCGTTTGAGCTCAATTCCATTGAACATGTTACCATGTTCCTCCAACTAGTTATCTTCACAAGCTTCACACTTTTTACTGAGTCGACTCATTTATCTGAAAACATGTTAGGGGTCTCTGGTATCCTCGTTGCCTCGATTTTTGGACAGCAGCTTTTCTTACTTCACTATCATTCAACTGATCACATTGGACTTGAAGGCCATTACCACTGGCTAATGCAGCTTATAGTTTGTGTTTCATTTGTAGCTACTCTATATGCAACTGCTTGCCCATCGAGCTTTCCTGCAGCATTAACTCTTTCGATTTCTATTGTCTTCCAAGGTTGTTGGTTCATAAACATGGGATTCATGCTATGGGTTCCTGCTTTTGCCCCACGAGGATGTTCTATGAAGCAGATGAATCCTAGAAAAGAGATCATGCATGGAGGTGTTGTGTGTGGGACCCACGAGGCTGATTCTAGGGCGAGAGCTTTGGCCAACTTGCAATTCTGTTGGATACTCTCTTCAATTTTGGCCTTTATGGCATCTATCTGCATAGCTTTTGGCAGACAGTGTATGCAAATGAAGCAATCATTGGAGTACGAACAGCTCTCGTGTCCAGGTGCGCATGATTCTCTTGAAACTATTGGATTAAAACAAATCCAACTGTGAGTTTTCGACTTGGCGATAACAATGTTATTGTGAATTTGTACTTTGTTATAATGCCGTGATTGCTTGAATACTACTGTGGGCCATAGATGGTAGGATATATGCTCTAGTTCAGCTTGAGAGTTGGAGTGAGCTGACACTTTGTAATAAACAGCATTTGCGTTATTAAGTTTGATCATCAACAATGTCCAAGTTTTCATTATCTATACGAACCACCCATTAGAGATAATTGCATTTTGCATCTAAAACTTTGTGGTTATTTACACTTATCCCACTAAATCTGTTTTTTGTTGCACTTTGCATCCTGAATTTTGTCAAACAAATCTTGACTGCGGACGTGTCTAGTTGAGATTGGTTAGCAAATAGTGCAACAACTAAAATTCAGGGGGCAAACTGCAACATATAAACAATCTTAAAGTTTGAATTAGAATTTGCAGTTATTCCCAACCATTATTGTTCTGTGTTTGGCATTTGGTAAGGGGAAAAGAAGGCACTACTGAAGTTGGCTAAAGTGGAGTTCATAGTGGAGGCCTATTCTTGTGTCATATTGATGTTTAACATTTCATAAAGCAGTTGAATAATAGAATAGCTCTGTCTTTTTATCTTTTATTCTTTTTAGCAGAAAGGATAGATAGCACTAACTAATGGCCTAAAATAGCCATTTTCCACCCAAAAAAATGTTAAAATCTTTTTTAATTGTGATTATTATTATTATTATTATTAATTTTTTTTTTAAATCCATATGGGTGATGATTAGGATGTGGGCATACATTTTAAATGCATTAATTGAAGTTTGAAATGTCTGATTATGTATCGAATAAATTAAAAATTGATGACTTATAATGTTAATGTTCAAATTTGAAGTTGTAAATTGAAATCAATCATAAGTTGGTGTTTGTTATGTAATCAACTCTTTAGAAAATAAAAGGACTGAAATTTTCAATTGGAGCAGTGACTCTTGCACAATTAAAAGAGAATAAAAAATAAAAAAAACAAATCCGCCACTAATTGCAAATGACAATGACGTGAAAATTGAAATATTTATACAAGTAAACGTGGGATTTCGGTACCTCTGCTATCCAATGGTATTTATTCATAAAAAGTGCTACTTTTTTCACTGACATGAATCAGAATCTATATGAAGATACAATTTAAACTTGTAATCAGCAAAAATAGTTAAAAATATGATCAAAAGCATCAGTGGACTTCAACTGTAGTATGATTACTGTATTAGAAGCCTCACAATCTTACAAAGAAAATTCAGATATGTGGAGGATGCATATGCATCTTCTCATGGATATCCCTCACAAGATCGCGTAATTCTGGAAATATCGTTATCAGAACGAGTTCCAAGATTCCATAGGCAAGTTGCTTCAAACAAACCGTAGACTGCAAGTGATATGAACAAATGATCAAAACGATACTTCAGATGTTAATTCGTATGAGCTGTGGGTGTTAGTGGGAGTTTATACCTGAAGGAAATAGTATATATCTTTAGCGCAACGTTTGTACTGTTTATGCCCTATCAGGCTGACCAAAGGAGCTGGAGCACCATCTGTCCATGAGAATTGAATGTTACTAGAATTCGCAATATGCTGAAAGCACCTCTTGCAGGTAATGCTCAAGGACAGTGAGTGGATCATGCTCAACAATGTAGATAACATTTTTGTACAACGGGTTATTTTACTTGTCATTTGAATTGTGCAAGATTTGGCACAACTTTGCATGGAAATAACATAAGCAGAAGGGGGTTGAAATATTGGAAGAAAGAGGTAATAATGCGGTTAAAAGTTACCCAAATGGGCTATTGTTATACTCAAAAGCAAGTATCAAGAATTACTTACTTAAAAGCATCTTTTTAACATCACTAGCTCTTCGTGCAGCCTCAAGATGTTGCTCAAAAGATGTCGGCTGAGTGGCCTTCTTCCCGCCTTGTTGGCTTGTAGTTTGTGATCCCTGAGTAGCTTGGCTAGTACTAGCTTTCGCTTGATTACGCAATGTCAGAAAGAATATTCCACCAGGCCAGAGAATCTAATGCGAAGATAATGATCAGATAACCACACTTATCATTGTATCATTAGGTATGATAAGTTGCTGGAATATAATAGTTATGAACTCAAGTTCTAAAAAAAAAAAAAAAAAAGAGAGAGAACAAGGGAGTGGAAAAAAAGAAAGAGAAAACCACTATAGTAGTTATGTGAGTGACAGAGGATAGTTCGCTATGACTCTCCAAATTCAAATACTTGCATTCAGGATGACTGAATAGCAACAATATGAGTTTAGAAGATGAAAGTCCTAAATGAGAAGCATCATGACTTACATCCTGGACCCATCGGATCCCTTGAGCAATAACATCCTCTCTACGGAGCTGATTGATTTGCCCTAAGAGCCAGTCATCAATGGCATCCTCCATGATTAACTGCAATATTTGCTTTGATATCCAAAAGACCTGCCTCCTACATTTTAAGGAAGAAAATAAAAAGATTATGGTTTAAAGCTAAACTCTTTATAAAAATTCGCACTTTATGACCAAAATCTACGTGGTTGCCGTTAAGTTTGTCACTTTTGGGATACTTTATTTGAGCAGAGTTGGGGTGGGAGGGATAGGAGAGGTGGATGTTGAGGTTTAGAAGAATATTTATAGGCCTAATCTGAAACTCAACACAAGTAAATACCCATGAGAAAATTGAAGTAAAATGAAGAAACAGCTTTAAGGGTGGATTGAGAAAGCATTCACAGCAGTGATTCACAAAAAAAAAAAAAAAAAAAAAGCAGCTGGACATGGTATTGTCCAATGGCGCTCATGGGACTACATAAATTGGAAGCCCTTTTTTTCACTTTTCATCAAGCAAAAATTCTGCAAAATGAATATATGAGCTACAAGAGATGATAAGAGATGCACTTGAGTAAAACTCTGATTTCATAATTTAGCTGTTAAACCAAAAATCAAGTTCACAGTGAAGGTTTGAAAAAGAGAGAATCACCTCAGCCAGCCTCTTCGTTTGAGCTGAAATATATTATCAACTAAATTCAGAACTGGAACACTTAAATTTGGTGGTGTCCACTGCAAGGAATAGAACATCAACTAGTTTAAGCATAATCAAGGGCATGAAGCAATTATAGAAAGTGCTAATAGAACTATGTGAAAAAATTAGGAATATATATAGCTCTTCTAGGTCGACAAGCATAGGTCAGAATTTGAACATTAACCCTGCTCATGGAGTGACATAACCAAAGATTCAAGACTATTAGGCTAAAAGAGTTTCAAACGGTAATTTATATCCATCTCCAAGAAATGAACAAGGTGTCGAATTAAGATAAGATGAGATCAAAGCAAAAACCTTTTCAAGAGATTTACACTCAAGGTTGAACAAGTAGAAAGGAGTATTCCATTCTCAACATCTGATTATTTGCTAGTCTTACGAATAACATCTCCCAAACATAGAAACCAAAAAGATCCAGGAGATGGGGAAATATGAAATTATGTGTAATGGATAAGACTTAAGATCCAAGTTGAACATCAAAATAACATTAAGGCTGCATGGTTGGTAAGTGTTTTTAGCCAGTCAATGTCGAAGTAGGCTGCAAGTCCATAATAGTACTGTTTATAGACATCCAACATTAAAGAAAGATTACAATAAATGCATAAAGCGACTGTCAACAATTTAGGGTTAAAATCATAATTATGAGTTGGTATAATTTGGAATCAAACTAATGCAAAATGTTTCCATGACTTATTGGAATTATGCTATTTAATGGTCTGTATAGATGATTTCCTTGTCCTATCTGTTAAAGAAACTAAGAAATCTTGTTCCCAAAAGGAGTCTGGGCCATTGTCCGAGGAGCCAAGAATCAAGATAAGATGATATGACCTCAGCACTCAACAGAATCAAGTCCTAATCAGAGCAAGTATATGAGGGAGTCATAGACTAGATTCATCCAAGTATTATACGGCATACAGTAAAAAGTTTGTTTCGTGGTGTAGGCTTACAATACCATGTTAAGTGCTTCCTGCTGCTTGTTATGTTGGCTATTAAGTCTAGCTAAAGACAACAGATACTATCAGAAATACTTGTCTACTTAACCTAGAAGTGGATAAAATGGGAAAGAGAAATATTTAAAAATGTTAACTTAGCTAAATGAAATGAAGAAAACAATACCGCAAAATTAAAAAACATTAGGGAAAGACAAAGGACTAATAATTTTAATAATAAAAAGAAAAGCAGGAAATGAAAATTTCACTGATAACTTCACATTACCTCTGGAGGCACCCCAGTTGGATCCTCTTTCAATTCATGATCCAAATGTCCTCCATTCACATGGGTAGAACATTCTTGTTCGTGTTGCCCATGATGTGCATCTTTATCTCCTTCCTCATTATCAGAAAAACTGTTTAGTGATTCTGAGATGGTCCGTCTCATGGCCAACTTATTTATATCATCAGGATTCCAGGATACATTTCTGCTTGGAACTAAAGATGGTGGTTCAGATGTAGAGGATGGTGACCTAGCCACTATTCGCATAAGGCCATCAGAAACCCCTTTGAACTGTCGTACAATATCATCCATAGCCTCGTCCACATTAACTGTTTTTCAAAGGAAAATTCATGACGATTAAAGCATCTGGTAGATACAATGTTTACACACAACATTTGAAGATATAACATAAAATAAATTAAACTACTTGCATATGTAAGACACTAATTAAATTGGGTATCGGACAAATCATTCCCCCAGACATTTCTGCATATTAACTTCTTTGTTTGGGAAAACTCGAATCTATTATGAAAAGTGGATGAAGGCTACGAATTGTTTTCAAGATCTGTCCAGCTCATAATCAGACTTTCGAGTCAGTCTACAATAACCAAGACCAAAGCATCACACCAAAAGAAGATTAACTAGCAAGAACAAGTAAATTATATAATTCCTGCTCATCACTTCATTTTAAATATATAGTCGAATTAAAATACTATGATAAGTCAATATATCAATAACTAATTCATTCTTCTAAGGATAAAAATGTTGTCGCATTTGAACTATACGTAATTTTGGACACGTGTAGGGTAAGATTTGTCTGATACCATAAAATGCATCAAATTTAAAGTTCATACAGCACAGTGAAACATTTCAAAAGTTTTACAAAAATGTGTAAAATTACGTAAAGTTCAGATGAGAGAATGTTTTTCAACCCTTTTTTTAATCTCAAAAAAACAAAAAAAAACAACTCACTGCAATATAACTATAGTTTCCAAAACAATGGAGCATGAAAAGTACCCAGTCACTGGATTAGTTGATGAGATGGATGTATGGCACTTGATAACTGACACCTTATTTATCAAGAAGGTCTCGTTAATTCTATAAGGTTTTTGGCCATAATGCATGACTGAGATATATACTGAGCATTTAAACATAGAATCTGCATCTAATACTCAAACATCAATATCACCAAATCCTTCTTGATACAGTAAGAAACAAATAGAAGTGCCACATAAATAACCAGGAGAAATCTGTCCTGAACACTACAGATTTTCAGAACTCTGATGAATCACAAAAAAAAAAAGGTCAGCAATTTCAATGTATATGAAAAATGATATTTGAGAAGAGAAGATGGATTACCTGCCAGAGTGGTCATCACAGAGGAGGATTTCCCAAATGAGTAATTCTTCATTGATAAGGAAAAAAAACAAGATAAAGAAGAAGTTAATAAACAAGCCAGATATACTAAATGCATTTTATAGATATACAAACGCAAACCTTAGAAGAGGCACTCAGAAAATCCCACACTTCATGTTGCTCAGCTACGTTGGCAATTGACAAGAGATCCTGACAATGAAAGTATGTTAAGATGGCTGACTAAGAATATGTGTATTTATCAACTCTGGGAGTAGGAATAACTATACTTGGAGATACTTGTCAAGCTGGATACAGCGCTGGTGAACAAATGAATCCTCCGTGCTGGAAGAAAATATTCGTTTTGGAGGCAAGTGCAATGTGTAATTGGGAATGTCCTTTAGATGCCTGTGCAATCTCTCAAAATTCCGATATCTGCACAAAATATCAAATTGAAGAATTAACTAAACAGTACAGGAACATAATGAGGAATCCTAATAACATCAGAAAAAGTTCTCATGTGTGAAATCAAAACTGTCCTCTAATGAAACTGAGTAAAAGTAGAACGGCAACATGAAATGTATTTAGAGAAAGCAGGATCATTTCTACTCGAACTTTTTTTTAGAAGCCACACCTTCTATTCACGCACCAAGTGCTGTTGTCAGTATCTGTCACAGCAATCGAGTAAACTGCAAAAGAATTTGACCCAAGTTTCTCGAAGTAGGCTCCAAGAACCTACAGATTCAAGGGGTGATCAGCAAAAGCACAGAATATAATCAGACAATACTGAACATGGGTGATAAGAAATTCTCATATAGTTCTTCATTTTAACTGAAGACTCGATCATGAAAGCCTAGCTAACCATTCAAATGTCTCCTCTTAATGCATGTCGTAAAGAGCTCACCATTATGGCACCATATTTTTTTCCGTTTATGGATTGTCAATAATTTCACACTGCAATTTTTTTAAATCTAGAGGATAAGATGGTGGTATAATTTAGTAAACTACAATTTCATGAAAAATATTATTTTGTATCAGCGGAGAAGAAAAGAAAACCATCATTTGAACTAAGTTAAGGAGCCTGGGTCATGAAGCTACACTTGTTGAATAATAAGAGCCTTATTTTTTTTATTTTTTTTTATGTACATGAAGAGGTTAAATCCATTTAAATTTCACTAACCAAAAAAAGGAAGTAGGAGGTCTAACCCGACATCTCAGCTTTGGAGCATGCAGCACTTCACCATGTGATACCATATCTGAACAGTTCTTCTGGCTGTCAACATTAAGTTTATTGACTTCTGCAATATAGGATTCACTATAGATGGATGCACTACTATTACTCGTAACTATAGGATTCAAGTTTGACTGAACTTCTAAATCAGAAGTGCTGTTTGATCTTTTGAGCTTATTTTTATTTTCTTGGTTATCAACATTAGCATCATTCTCCTGATCATTGATAGTAGAGCCTCCCTCTGGAAGCACATTACTGTTGAGATCTTGTGACCTGCTTGAGGCATCAAAAGTGAGATCAGTAGATTGAGAATCTTGTTGGATCCAGGGTAGAGGTTGATTAGAAGCTTTATCTTCAATTCCAACAGATGTTTCATGGTTCTGTTTTGGTACTTCAGACACCAAATCTTTTATGGGCAATGCAGCGGTTACAGAATTTGGAACTTCAGGGGTAAGATGTTCTGAAGCAGCTTTCTTTTGGAAATCCTTCTTGTAGTTTCTTCCTATAGCCCACATGTTTTCAAGATTTTCAGGCATAAGAACTTCTGTTCTTCTCTGTGTTGCTGCATCGAACTTTTTTGCCCAGTCAGCAGTCCGCTGATGCATGTTCTCATCCTGTACTGCGGATAAGGAATTTCCAGAGGCACTCAACTCTAGTTCCCTGTTATCATTGAATGGAGATTGAGGCACGCCTGTCCCTTGGTTATTGGAATTATTTTCTCCAGAAACTGTGTGATCAGTGTTTTGACCCCCCACATTAGGTGGTTGATCATTTGCAACATCATTGTAGGCTAACATTACAGATTCAATCAACTCATTTATTAATCTGCAGAACAGACAAAAATAAGTTAGATTCTTAAATAGCATTCACAAAGCAATAACAACTTGATTGCTCATATAGAAGATAGAAAAGATAAAAAAAATTGCAACCATGAAAATTCAAAAATCCTCATACATTTGAGTACTGAATCTTAGATTATGACTCAGTGACCCAAACAATCATAAGAACATAAAATAAATTTTTCAGATAAGATGTACAATACCCATGATAGCAAGATGGAAGTTCAAAAACTCATGTGCAGGAGTCCCTCATGATTAAATAAAGCAACGTTAGGTTAAACACCCACATTATGTTGATTGATTAATAAAACTCAAATAATTTGACAAGATGCACAAATGTACTATTAAATTTAAGAACAAAACTACCATATTAAATAAAAGCCCAACAAATATCCATAATAACCCAGAAAAAGGAGAAAACATTAGATTTTGGGTTATAAAGACGGAAATATATTTGTTTACGGTGTCTTCAAGTGAAACAATGCAAGATCAGAGAGTGTTGGTTAATCAGTTCCATATTGAGTAATCAGATAAATGAATGCATACCATAGAGTTTTAAGATCATTGATACTGTGTGTCAATTCAAGATCAGGCGGTAATGATGACTCAATCAAGAAAGTATTAGTTTGTATGAGACTATGAATACAAGTTTGTGTAATGCTATATCAGAAGCAGAATGTGTTACTGTTTTATCAGGAAGAAAGAACAATGACCAAAAAGTATGGAGAATATTGGAAGAAAATAAATGTAGTTAAAAGTTGTCATTAGTTTTTCAAAGGTGAAAACATCTTGAAACTTTTTCTTGGATATTCAAAGCTATAATCATCCTTATATGCATGCATATGGCAAGAAATATGACAAGTGGAGAAACCTTTACAATTAGGTGGAAACTATTCCTGTACCAGTATTATTTCCAATAAAAGAGGTGTAGATAATATACATCCAAGTAGAAGATTATTTTGGCAACACTGACAAGATGATTTAGAGATGGAAATATTTTTGGCATTCCCCAAATAGTTATTATGAGAAGCGTGGACAAAGAATCTTAAAGAAAAAAAAGGCTTTGGAGTATCAATTAATCAAGATAGATACAGTGTTTCACATGAAACTTTGTTATAAATTAAATAAGTAAGAAGTAATAAGGCAATCATTCTTTATTGATAAATCGATTAGAATGAATATATAATGGCTGATTAAATCAAATCTCATGTATAAAAATTCCGATGATGCTATTCCAGCATAAGTTTATCATTCGAGCTTATGATCAAACGGGTTTAAAGTTAGCATAACGAAGAAGGAAATATCAAGTGGACTTCCTTCCTGAATAACCGGCTTGCATGATGCAAACAATACCAGCTAAAACATAAAACTTCTTATCACAAAACACAATTACTATCTTCAAATAAAGAGACAAAGGAACTACAAAGAAATAGAAACTCACGCTGGACTAGCGAAATTCATGATAGGCTGCATCACCAAGCAAGTTAAAATCTCACGAGCAATGCATCGAATTACAGGACATTGTGCTTCTGTTGGCCTTAACACAGCAACCAAAAGCCCACCCATGATCTGCTGAGTTACCTATCTTTAACAAGCATCAGATTCAAGAAAATTAACCAAATTAAAGACAAAAAAAAAGGAAATGGGGTGAAAAATTCCTTCCGAATTAGAACACTTCTACACCTTGTACTCACACTCTGGAGATATCAAAGCAGGGTGGAGCTCCTTCGAGTTCATGAGATGGAGTTTCAGCTTTTCATCCCGTTCGTCAGAAGAAAGTGTGCTCATAACATCCCTTCCAATAGCAGCTTGATTTCTTCTGAAGAGGTCAATATGATCGCCAATCATGTCTACTATATCCCTGGACAAAAGCGAGACTAGGTTCAATCATTTTCACCATCAACTTTTATGACTCACCTTTTTGACAAATTTTCACTTACGTTAAAACATACGGCAGAATATAATACCTTGTTAGCAGCTCTACAAGATTTACTTCTTTGACTCTTCCAGATATTTCACCAAGAACATCCATGATTATAGCACGTATTAGCTCTGGTCCCTCCTTGTCAGGCGTAATATCTTGATACCACATATCAATGACAAATTCATGCAGAACTTTGTTCATGAACTCCTCCAAAGCGGCTTCTACAACAGGAGAATCTATTTTTCTCTTCCATTCTTGTGGGGGAGGCAGGGTAGAAAGGCGATAATCATTCACAGATAGCTGCTTCTTTTCTAAGTGTGCCAAGTAGGATGCTGTTAAGGGCTTCCGAATCTTCCAATGGAATTCCACTTCATTAAACAGTATCCGTAGTCCACACACCAAGAGTATGGCTATGGGAATATTCATTAGCATTGATTTACTAGTGTCTGCAATAAAATGTATAATCAGAATCACCAGTATTATATTAGGATTAGGCAGAAGAAGAGCACTTAAGCTAAAGCTCTCTAAACATTTTCATGTCTTGTTCTCACTGTAAACACACTTCATTGAACCGAAAAGAAGGAATTAATAACCAAACTTGTTCTGCTCAGACTACAACAACTAAAAATTAAAAAGAAAAACAAATCCTGAACAACTACTTAAGCTAACAAGGCAGCTTCTCATGTAAAGGCTCTTCGTAAACTCAAAAACTTTCCAGTAAGGCCATATCAACCTACATGGTTGACTGAATTAGTTTTCGACATCACAGCAAACTTTATCATCAAATCAAATTAGGTATTTGAAATGTGTCTGGACGAACTGGCACACAGTTCTCCCTCAATTTCTCACTCATGTTTTGTCATTAAAATACAGCATAATGCCACAAGTATCTCACAAACACACAACAGAATCAAATGAGGGATTTCAACCCAACAGGAAGCAATATGTTTGAAACTAAAACGAAAATAACGTCAAAGGAAGTCCATAAACTTTCTCAAATCATGATTGCAGTACAATGAGCTTAGACCAACGTCTAATCAATGAAGCACAATCATATCCCCAACGAAATAACTGAACACAAATCTTAGAAAAATTGTAACGTATGATCTCACATTCGAAGGAAACCTAAAAAAAAGTGCAACGAGCTTACGCGTCAAGAAGTAAGTCACTGCGAATACACAGAGCGTCCACCATACCGTCCGAAGCTTTGCTTCCTGGATTAGATCCTGTATCCCATCCGTCGTTTTCTTCATAATTTTCGGAAGATTACAATTTATTTCTAAATTCTATCACAATTCAATGCGCAATGGTTAACGGTTTCACTGAAAATCAAATTAATCTGGCAATTAAAAAAAAAAATTAAGAGAGAATCAACAATCCGCGTAGTTCCGAGGATAATCCAGGAAACTGATCAGCTGTTTTCGATCGTTTCATAGCTCGAAGTTTCTGCCATTTCCTCGGCCTTTTTTCTTCTCCGTTTTGGCCAACTAGAAATAACTCCATGTTCGTGCTATTTGTGAGGAAGAGAGAGAAAGAACGAGGGAAAGGAAGGCGCCACGATGTCCGTTATATTGGTTGCGAATTGCCTTTCTAATACTAACTGTAGCATTTATTGTCTCAATAAAGGGTTATATATTTTGGGTGGGGCTATTAATACCACTTTTTATTAATACATTCATTTATAATCATATATACTGACCATTTCCTTTTAAACAATACCTCTTATACATAACAATAAAAAATAATTAAATAAATAAAAATTGAATCTCCATCTCAACTCTTAATACCATTGTACACCCTCTCATCATACCAACAAATACTTGACCATAAAATACCAAAGAATGTAAGTTTTTCTCTCTTACATCTACCTATTTAGTGTTAAGTTTCTAGCATTTTTTGTTATATAAAAACATATATAGGATGAGACTCTGTGGCACACATTTTGGTTCGAGCATGATTAATTGAACGGTGGTGCTAATGTTCAGTAAATGACAACTAAATAGTACTAATTAACGTTCAATAGATGACACCCTAATTTTACAGATGATAGTTAACTACAGTCTGATCGAACATTTTTAATATGTTCAATAAATTATGGTAGAACATCACTACAATCTTGTGTGCCCATTTATCAAATGTGATTAGCATAGTTCCACAATCAGAATTAAACACGGGGTAAAATGATCGTATCAGCAAAATAGATATATAAAAATTGTTTTTATCTAAATATTTTGATGGATGTATTAATAAAAACACAAAATTATATAAAACAATCTTACGGATATCACCTCATATGATATAAAGCTATTTTGTGGGTTACGGCCCTTATGGCACGTGATCCATCTCAAAAAAGTTCTATCTTAATATCAAATTGTTAATTTGATATTTAACCATGAATATATATATTTATTTTTGTTTTCCTAACTAAAATAAAATATACTGAAAATGTATTTCATTTTATGAAATTACTGCAATACATGTATGGCGTATTAGTAATCTTGATCACGTACAGTATATTACTGCAATAAAAAATAAAAGATAGAAACATAATTTGAAATTTTGAAGACTAAACAAAGAGTCATAAAAGAGGGTTAAGCTGGGCTCCTTCAACGCTGGCCCAAAATGGGTATTTTGGGCTCTGTTAAGATTAATTATTATTTTTAATATTTAACTAAGTTGGGCTAGAAAAATATTGGCCCAAATATACTAATTATTATTATAAATTAATTTATGGATTGACCTATACCCAACTCAGATATTACTAAACGCATTTTATTTAAAATAAATTAAAAGTGTATATAGATTAAAAGATATAAAATATTCTTACTATTAATTATTTATTTGATTTATATTATATAATTAAAAGGGTAGAATGGTGATGTAGTGGAACGTATTTAGAATTTGATAATATTAAATTATTTTAAAATAAATGTCTTTAATAGTTAAATAAATTATATGAATGAGGTGTGTATAGCAGCTCCCTTTTAATTTTTTAGTAAAACCAAAGCACTCGGTTCTCTACAATTTATGCAATCAAAAATCACATTAGGAATTATTTATAGTTATGGATGTTGTGATTATCTTTTAGGACTAAAAGATAACGTACATTCTTTATTATATCATGTATATATTTTTATCAAAAATGGATTTAAAAGTTGATATTTGAAAGTTGTTAAAAAATTGATATTTTATGTTCTAATCTCGTAATCTATATATAAGGTATTTATGTCATAATACGTATTTATATCATAATATATCCAATCGAAACGCAATAGACCAAGTCATTATCTATAGTTAGCTTGAGAAACGCAAGCTAAGCCTCCTATATTTTAGTGTAAGAAATAAATTGACCTTCGAAATTCAATGGTGCAAAATATTAATATTTCATGCAAAAATCTTCAATCATAAACAACCTCGTATTATTCTGCATGGCTCTTCTATAAGCTTAGCTACAATGGGATTGGCCTAACTAGTTATCCATGAAATGAAAATATTATTCTACTCTCTCTTTCTCTCTCTTCTCTCCCCCCTTTCTCTCTCTCAACTCCTAATCGACGGCGAAACCGGATTAGATCTCACCGTTGGTAATCCCGATGTCTCCGACGCTTCCTTCTCCATTGAAGCCGGCAGCCGGTCGCCGTCTCTGGGAGACGGAGTCGCGGAGGAGTTCGCCAATCCGCGGCTGAAGAAGGCGCACGGCGCTCTCCAGGCATGGAAGAAGGCGATGTTCTCCGATCCGCTCAATTTCACCGGAAATTGGTACGGCTCCGACGTCTGTTCCTACAACGGCGTGTTCTGCGCTCCGGCGATCGACGACGCCAGCCTCACGGTGGTCGCCGGCATCGATCTCAACCACGGCGACATTGCCGGGCACCTGCCGACGGAGATTGAAGATCTGACGGATATCAGTCTCCTCCATTTGAATTCCAATCGATTCTGCGGAATCATTCCTGAAGGCATCAAAAAGCTCACGCTTCTCTACGAGCTTGACGTCAGCAACAACCGGTTCGTCGGCGGTTTTCCGATGCCGGTTCTGGAATTACCCGAGCTGAAATATCTCGATCTCCGGTTCAACGATTTCGAAGGACCGTTACCGCCGGAGCTGTTCGATAAGAATCTGGACGCTATTTTCTTAAACAATAACAGGTTTCATTCGACGATCCCTGAGAATTTCGGCAATTCGCCGGCATCGGTGGTGGTGATTGCCGACAACGATATAGTCGGGTGTATTCCGAAGAGCATCGGAAACATGGCGGGAAAGCTGGACGAGTTCATCACCTCGCATAATGAACTCTCCGGCTGCTTGCCGGAGGAGATTACGCTGTTGAACACTACCACGGTTTTGGATATTAGTTATAATAAGTTCATGGGGGATTTGCCTCAAGGAATGGAGTATTTGCAGAGTTTGGAAGTGATTAATCTTGCTAATAATAGGTTTAGAAGCAAGATTTCACAAAGTGTGTGCACTTTGCCTAGTCTTAGTAATTTAACTGTTTCTTTTAACTATTTTGATGCTAAAGATCCCGAGTGCAATGCTAACGCGTTGCCTGGATTGGCGGTGGACAATAAGAAAAATTGTTTTGCGCGAGAGGCAAACCAGAGGTCTGAGAAGGAGTGCCGATTGGCATTGAGCAAGAAGGCGGACTGCAGCGCGAGCTGCAGGCCGCCTTCGGGTGGTAGTTCGCCCAAACCTAAGCCTCCGAAGCAAGATAATCCCTCGGAGCAGACGCCAAATGAACCAAAACCTAACAAGCCTAAACGGACACCTACACCAACTCCGTCTACTCCGAGTCCTAAGCCAGCACCTATAAGACCCGAACCAGCATTGTCTCCATCTTCACCTACTCCACAACCAGCACCTGCACCAAAGCCTGAACCGACTCCATCGACACCGACTCAGAAACCAACACCTGCACCAAAGCCTGAACCAACACCAGCTCCATCAACTCCAACTCAAAAACCAACACCTACAGAGCCAGAACCAACACCAACTCCGACTCAAAAACCAACACCTACAAAACCGGAACCAACACCAACTCCGACTCATAAACCAACACCATTACCATCACCGCCTACTTATAAACCAACACCAACACCGACTCATAAATCAACACCATCACCACCTACACAAAAACGAACACCAACACCAACAGCAACACCATCACCATCACCATCACCACCTACTCAAAAACCAACACCACCAAAGATTTCCCCTCCAAAAAGTCAAGAACCAAAGCCCCAACACCCACCAAAGATTTCTCCATCGCCAATGCCAAAACCACCCAAGATTGCTCCTCCAAAAGTGGTTCCTCATCCAACCCCTTCTAAACAACCTCCGAAGACAGCCATCCCACCACCTACCACTAAACCTCCAAAAACCTTCATCCCACCCCATATTTCCAAACCACCATCTCCAGAGACAACCCATGCTCCTGCCCCAACCTCTACCACGCAACCACCTTCTAGTCCCGCTCCTCGACCACCCACAGTACAGTTACCCTCTCCACCACCACCACCAAAACCTGTAAATTCATCGCCACCACCAGTTTTCTCATCACCACCGCAATTACCTATACATTCACAACCACCACCAAAATCTGTACATTCACCGCCACCACCAGTTTTCTCATCACCACCGCAAATACCTGTACATTCACCACCACCACCTCCTGTTAACCCACCTCCACCACCAGTTTTCTCACCACCACCTCCTGTTCCCTCTCCTCCACCACCAATTTTCTCACCACCACCCCCGGTTCACTCTCCTCCACCACCTGTTTTCTCGCCACCACCACCTCCAGTTTACTCACCTCCACCACCAGTTTTCTCACCACCTCCACCGCCTGTTTTCTCGCCACCACCACCACCTGTCAACTCACCTCCACCACCAGTTTTCTCTCCACCACCTCCAGCCTACTCTCCTCCACCTCCCACCTCTTCTCCACCACCACAACCTTCTCAACAGTCCCCACCTCCTTACCTTTTCCCTCCCACCAAGCTCCCTAGTATTTTTGGGGCCAATTACGCATCTCCCCCTCCACCGATTATTCCAGGCTATTAAGGAATATCTTATTTTCCATATCTTTTGTAATTTTACCACAACTGTACATATATAAAACGATAAACAAAGCCATATTGAGAGTTTATTTTTGTCATTCTTCTAGCTGCCTTTTACGAGCTTCACAAAAACCATGTATGCCATTTTTAATTCTCTCACACAGTACATATAATGTGTATATTGATGGTACGTACTATCTCAATATATTTGATCCATATTTGGAAAGTAAAACATTGAAATTGAAAAGAAGAAAAGAAAAACATTCCAATTCCCAATTGATAAAAGGGGTGATTGATTTCTCGTTTCAGCCTTTCCCAATAAGATTTATACTTGAACATGAGCTCATGATTGTGATTAACTTGTTATCGTGGAGATACTTGAAACATTTAACTTAAAACATTTGTTTATTTAATTATTTTGGTTTTATATAACGTGAGATTTTGACATGAATGGTTAAAAAAGGCTGTTAATGTTGCAGCAAGAAAACTAATGCACAACAAGAAACAATGATCAAACAAAATTCAATGCAAATTAACAAAAACAAGAAAGAATTCTATAATGCAAGAAATTAAAACACACACCGTTTTTTGCGTGGTTCAGCTCAATCACTTGAGCCCAAATCCACGGGGAAAAGGGGAATGGGATTATTTTATTGATCACACCAAAAACGCATGAGGTTACAGAGAATACAACTCAAAACCCCCTATGAACTTTGTGATGAAATCCTCACTTTCTAAGAGCAAATTCTGTCTCTCTAAAACTCTAAAATATAATCAAACCTATCTGCTGTGTAGCTTTACATATATATAACATACTGAAAAAGAAACGAAGCTAAAAGACCAACTGACTCAACCGCAACTGAAACTGGAAGATGCATTCTTGAATCCGAAAACTGAACCACTTCAACTTGCGGATTTAATCTGATTGGCTAAGCTGTTAACCGAAAATAACCGAGCCGGAAGACAAATTGAGAAACGCGCTTCTTTTAGTGCAATGCGACTTTCTTCATACTTTAGACAAAAATTCAGTTTTGAGCAAATATTCCAAAGGCAATAGTTTGTATTGATTACACAATATATAAATGAAATTTGAATTGTGGATATTTCTTACATGTAAAATAATCATATATAAATTTTTGTGTTATTTGTAATAACATGGTTAATTTGACTTATAATCAAGATTCCAAATAAGTATGTCTCAATATAATTGAATGACAAAGAATGTGATACGACTCATGCTAGAGGTTGATGAGTTCGAATAGTTGAGGAAGCAAAACATTTATCCCTTCAAACATGTCAGATTATTAATTATCCTCGTACTAATTGGACATAAATGTAAGAAAATAAAAACCAATTGAATATTTGTAATAGTTGAAAATTGGAGTATTATTTTGGATTTTATTTTATTTTTCTTACACAAAAATTCTTGTACATCAGTTGCATAAATCTAAATTCATGCAATTCAGATTAACTTAATTTGATACACGCTCCACATGCCCCTATACGTCCAAATATATATGCTCACACACTTGGACGCGTGTTGATGTTTCTAAAAAATATGTATACATTTATATCTTTATATTGTAACATTCATGTATATATTTACAATATATTATACAGATATGTAATACATTGTCTAAACTTTTATGTTATATTAGTTATCCTAATATAACTTTTATGTTTTATGTTGATATAAAGATATGAGTAATTTACATAAAGATATTATTATATTGATATAAAGATATAAGTAATATCACATAAAGATATGAATATCATATAAATGTATGTTAATATAAATTGCACTGAAATTGATCTTTTTTTTGAATTACAAAATTATATAAAAATATATAAATATCATATTAATATAATATAAAAATTATATTAATATAATATAAAAGCTCAATATATTAAAAAAAAAATGATTCAAGTCAAATTGACCCGATTACACCATGCAATTGGTGCAGAGAAAACTAACTTTTTTTTTTCTTAATTAATCAACACGTATTGATTATACTAATATTGAAAGCAACGTCTAATCAACCATATCGGTTAAGATTTTCTGAATATTCGAGAATTATACTTCACATTATTTTACAGGTGTGCACATGATAATATTACAACTGGAAAGATTACAATTAAAAACAATAATTTAGACACGGAAATCTTATGAAGGCTACCTTAATAATATTTAAAATAAAATTGGATTATATATTGTATATATAAAGTCAATTCTTGGTGTTGAAAACCAGTTTCTTGGAAGCCAGAAAACTTTTTTTTTTTTTTTGAGATAACATATATAGTGTCAATTAATTAAGGATCGAAAATGAAGCGTACGTTTTATTATAGAGTAGTGTTTGTGTGCACCAGTTGCATGGGTCATGATTCATGCAATTGGGCACGCGGGTCGGGTCGGGTCCTGTTTAACCTGGATCCGCGCCTTTTTTTTTTTTTTTTTATAATTTATGTCATAACCTTTATATTGTAATAATATAACCTTTATGTTGTAATAGTGTAACATTTATGTACAAATTTCATAACATTTTCACTGAATGACTTATACTTTTTTCACTATAAAAATTCATGCAATATAACTCAAACCTTTATATTGTAATAATATAACATTTATGTTGTAATAGTATAACCTTTATGTACAGATTTCATAACATTTTCAATAAATAACTTATAGTTTTTTCACTATAAAAATTCAATATAGCCGAAACATTTATGTTGTAATGATATAACCTTTATACTGTAATACTATAACCTTTATGTACAAATTTCATAACCTTTTCAGTGAATAACTTATACTTTTTTCACTACTCAACACTGCAAAAGGTTATGTGCATATAACTAAAAGGTTGAGTTCGCTAAACTAAAAGGTTAAGTTCGCTAAACTAAAAGGTTATGCCAATATACAGCAGAACTAGAATTTGAGTTAGGGTTTGGGCTAGGGTTTGGGCGCGTGGGGGCACGTGAAAGGCATTTTTGGGCGGGTTAACCCGGTTGCACGGATTTAGGATCCGTTCACCTGGTGTATAGAAACAATTGTGTTTATTATAAGGTACTATATTATAAGTATATTTTCGGAATATTTATTTTAATGTAATTTTTATTACAAGATGTTTGAAATGACTTTTCTGCCTGAATCAAAATTTATACTACCAAATTACCCTATAAGTGTTAGAAATGATGCTAATAATATTATTTTATTTGAGGGAAATTAAATTAATGTTCATTGTGCAACAAAAAATTCATATTATCTAAAAAAATATGGAAGATTCTAAATTTATAAATGCGAGATATATATTTTCATTTGTATGTGGAGGCTAAAAATAAAACCATATATTGGATTCAAATCTAGAGCGCTCAGCATGAAAAATATTAAAATAAATGTTTTTCTCGTAACTAATTGTTTTAATTTACTAAATTCCTTGTTCAGAACATCAATAAAGTATTTAAGCATTGCTACGAAAATCATGTTTATTTATATATATTGCATTAAAACAGAAGAGTTTTGAATGTAAAAATAAAAATAAAATTTATTATAACAATCTTGAGACGAATATGAATTTGAAATTTTTAGCTCCCTTAAGCTATTTTAATGATTTCACTTTTTTTTTTCCTGATTAATCTACCATGATTTGCATTGGTTTAAGAAAAAAAAATGATTTCAGTGGATTTGAAGCCAACTTTAAATGAGTTAATAAAACATTCCCCTAAATTCATATCATTCAAATTTCAATCAAAATGTTATCCTTAAATAAATCATTTCATCCAAATAAATTCTACAAATATATATATATATATATATATATATATATATATATATCACAAACAAAGAATTAATCAGAAACAAATCTCAAAATCTCTTCTGTATTGATTCACACCAATAAATAAAAAAATACAGATATGAGTTATCACTATCCCATCCTGGTTCTCGAATTTAAAGTAACAAAAATGAAAAAACAATGAAGAAAGAGCCAAGTATACATGATTCTCTACACCAGAAAAATAAAATAACAATTAAGAAAAAGAAAAAATTAAGGAAAAATGCCCAAGTATGGAACTGGGATTGGATAATCTTGATCTGCAGAAGAAGATTGATGAATAACAGAGCTCAATGCTTCGAAGAAGGCGATCACAAACTGCACTGCAAACTTCAATAATTCTAAGCACATTTCCAATTTCTGCATTGTAATTTCTTCAAATATATTTATTTACTTTTAAATGTATCTGTTTTTTTCTTCTGTTTTCCGCGTATTTAATTCCATATAAATGATGTATATGTAGGTATTTATAGTATCCACATGCAAATGGGTTCTTTTTGGAAGATGCTAATTATATGTGGCCTTTCCAACTCTCAAGGGCCAAAATAAAATAAAATATTTAGCTCTTCAATCTACACCAAGATTTTGTTTGGGAGAAGATAATTCAAATTAAATTTATTTGAATCATTTTTTAATGATTTTATTCTTACAAAAACTTATATCATCGAAATGACAAACTTTATTTTATATTATTTTATGAATTATAATTTTTATGAATTGTAGATTGACTCGTTTCATAAATTTGATTTGTAAAACGGCCTTACCAAGTTAGTCTTATCTAATAAATCATATGTATGGTTTGATTGGATGAATTGGACTCTATGTGTTTCCAATTTTTGAAAGTGACATTGCTATTATTATTATTTCCCTTATCCATGTTTTCAATAACCTCTCTCTCTCTCTCTCTCTCATAATTGTGTGTATATTTTGAGATGTATCATGCCTTGATTATGTATGATATTCACTATGTTATATTCTATGATAAATTATAGTTTAGTTGCTAAAATATAATCATTTTTTTATGTGCTATATGTCCTATCATTGGTGGAAAAGGGGAGACTTTAAGTAATTATTTTTATTTATGCTCAAATTTTCAAGTATTAGGATTTAAGGGAATTTTATATTCTTCACGTGAAAGTGTTTCAAAATCAATAATTTTGGATAATTATATTTTTTTTCCTCTAAAGTTTGGATAATTACAATCCTTGATGGTTATCATGTCTAAGAAATTGATCCTATTTTATGATCATTAACCAAAAATAATAGCATCATTATTAATAACAACTTGATTTTTCCTGTTTTTGACTAATTCAGATATTTTATCATATTATATGTTTTTAATAAAATAAATATACTCTAAGGCATATTCCACTCTAATCATAATAAGTTTCCGTACAAGCAATCAACATCATTCTTGCTATATTATAATTATTAATATCTCTACTATGTAAAGATATTTTAGGAATATTTATTTAATGTAAAATTTAGTTGCTGATCTGCTCATATATTCAAGTTATAGTTGATGATGATACCTTAATTAGAATATTTAACTACTATGTCTAATAACATTATTATCCTTCAATCATTGACACCAAACATATATCAATATTTCTCACTCATAAATTAAAAATTCATTTACATATCCCAAGTGGTAAACTTTGTAAATTGGTTTGATGTGTTTATTGTGATTTTCATACCATATCAGTTTTATTTACCAATAATTATGTATGGATGTTGTATTAATCTTCACTTCTTATAATTCAGATTGATTTATCTTTGATACTTAATCTGAAATCAAAGGTAAAATTTAAATTTTGGAGATTGTCTTGTTAAAAATGCTCTTCAAACTGGAGTATATGAATTTCAATTGTAATGTTTGCTATTTATTCTTTAATCACTGTCTTAATTATATGAAATTGGTTTAAGTTGGTAGCTTTACTCATTCTGATCATGGGTTTTTATTTTTCTGGGATTAATGATGAAAAGTTTAGCTAATAAATTAAATGCTTGTAGGATGAATTAAGAATCATTGACATTCATCTCTGATTACCTTTTTAATATATTGTTTTCTAGGTTTAATAATGTGTTGTTTTTAGTTGTACATTGTTGTGAAAATAAAAAATAAAAAAATTCCTCAAATAGTTAGTAGTAATTTTAGAATGAAGGATTTGGTTGTTTGAGCTGTTGATGCTCTCTTCTCTTGCAATTGCTCTGTTTTGTAGTTCAAGTTAGCAGATGTTATAACGACAGAGCACACTTGTCTGTAAATCCCTTTTTTGCCCTTTCTAATAAATTTCGTAACAATACGAATTTATAGATTAGTTATTAATTTTAAATCAAGATTTTATAGTGATTTAATATTTTTTCTCAATTTAAGATTTGAAAATTAGATTGAATTCGCAATTCAATACAAAATTTCATTTTCATTTTTATTTTATTTTATTTATATTTATAAATTTATTTATACTTCAATATGAATTCATATTTTGGATAAATTAAGATAAGTTAGTGCACTATAAGAATAATTTTCATCCGATTTGTCTTATTTATATAAAATGAAAAGAACGAAAGAAAAACATAATTAACTTAATTCATTAAATATAATTTATTAATCAGATTAATATTAAAATCGATTTTTCTATATTTTTAATCATAAAATTAAGAAAATAAAGAAATCTTAATTTTATGAATTGTCATTATTTATTTATATATAAATTAATACAAGTCAGATAAGTTAATAAATTAATACAACTTAGATAAGTCATTACAGTGGATGGGTTATATATTGCATAAGATGTGTTGACGTGTAAAAATTGTCAATCGTTATTATGGTTAAACAATCAATATATCATCAATTACAAAAGATGTTAAAAAGAGTTTATGGAGGTAAATCAAAATTTTTTTTATGTACTCTATAAGAGTGCCTGAATTTTGCCTCAAGGATTTCTTTGTTTCTTATGATTTTCATTCAATCTAGTCGGACAAAGTATATATTGAGTTCGGATTTTTATAAGATTCGGGCTGATGTATAACTCTTTTTCTTGGTTGGTCCAACTACCTTTTTATACAATAAATGACCTAATTATATTAGTGAGGATGGGGAGATTTTTCTCTACAATCCGTAAATTTTAGGCATTCCACCATACTTTGAGTTAACATGGTATTAATGGCGACTGGACTACTCCATTATTGTGGTATGGCTTCTGTAGAGAGTGGTTGATTGACCCAAACATCTTGACACAAGAGTAGATAAGTTCGTTAGTCATGAAATCGGCTAGAAAGAATACGTTGGATTTTTAATTCCGATCTGACGATTGCATCGTGCTTGCTTCGATTTTTTGACCCCCAATCGGGGTGGATGCCCAGCTTGGAGCATGGTTTGGATTCAACAATCTCTTGATCGAAGTGTTGACTGGTGGATCGTTCTGATTCTTGAGGAATAATTATTTTTATTTTTTAATTTAAGCGTGTTTTTAAAATCGTTAACTAGCTTAATATAAAAAGACGTTTATAATATACTATTATATATAAGAAAATCTCAGAATATTATTAAGAAAAACACTTGAAACAAATATAGTGAAATATGAGGTGGATCATGGAATATTATAATGATTTAAATAAAATTGAGCTCAATTATTTAGAACTCAAACTGTGATAAGTATAATAATAATGGTTAGATTTGTTCAATGATTTACTTTTTGAAAACAAAATGTAAAAAAGTAACTATTTACTCGTTCGACGATATTTGGCTCGGGATATTTAAGCTGTCTCAACATGTATGCAATTAAATTTGATAATTCCTTAAAAAAAAAAAAAAAAAGCCAAGTTGTTAACATCTTAGATTTGAGTATGTTATAATTCAAAAATCTAGGTTTAACAGTTCTGCTCACCTATCTATCATGAGCACATTAATATATGTTTATGATTGATGTGTCAAAAATTTAGAATATCTATTAATTTTATTTTCTATATAATAAGGGGACGTGATGATTACACGTCATCGATGGATATATTAAAAGTTGCTCTAGACATTTGAACAAAACCACTAGATTTAAATATAGTTTTTGACTTGAAATAAATATTTTCTAACTAAATATTATATCCTATGTGATGGAGGCAAAAGTGTGATAATAGATGATTATTACGATATATTGAATTTAAGAATATGAGATGCAATAATAATTTTAGAGAAAACTCTCTTTATTTATTTCATAAATCAATCAATTTTCTAAAATCAATCAATTTTCATAACTCTTATTTATATTAATATAAACTTAAAATTCTAAAATAAATAAATAAATATAATAATATCAATAAAATCTATTCAAATCTTCATCAAAAATATCAAATTTCCATTCTCCATTCTCCATTGCTATTTGCTACATAATAGATTTTTTCATGTAAATAAATTTTAAATTATTTATTTAGAAGTAAGCATGTATATTGCAGAAGTGAGAGAAAAAACTCTCATCCAAAACCCTTACTACAGAAAACAAACCAAATATAGAATCGCTGCTTCTGAAATTCAATTTCTATGCCATTTTTGCAGATAATTCTCTGATACGTTGCGCTTGTTTTTGCTGTTTCACCCCAGAAAAATGACGCTTAAGCTCAATGCTTCTGCTCTTTACTCGCTCCAGGTTATCATTTTATGTTGTATTTTGTTTATGATTAAAACAAACGATTCAATTTATCGATTTTGTCTTTGGGTTTTAGGAAATATGGTGAATTTTGAATTGGTTTTTTTGTTTATCAGAATTTTGTCAATTTATGAATGAGGGTTTCAAGTTTCTTATTGGCTGATTTTGGTTGCGAAGAGGGATTAGTAGATTTATTCATCAATTTTTGTAGGCTTGGTTGTCTGGTTTTGGTGTAGTGCCTGTAATTTGTAATTTGTTGTTTTTGCCTTAAAAGACTCAAGAAAGATTTTGAATGCATTTTGGCAAATTTTTGAGTTGGCTTAGCAGTGTGTTTTCAGTTTCTTAAGATATATGTTCGGAAATACTTCTTGCTCTTGGGTTTTACCAATGTGTTGGAGTACTGAATTTGCTTTCTGTTGTTTCTCATCAAATGAAAAAGAAAATTAAGGAAAAAAAAAAGATTTGATGCTGCTAATTGGTTTATGTGGTAAATAGACTTGAATTTTCTCCTAGCATGCATTGTTCAATTTCTTTGAGTATTACATGGAATAAGCAAGCTCATTTGCTGCTCCGAAACTGTCTTTCTTTACTTGTATGTTATGATATGTTCTAGTCGTACACGCCCTTTGCTTAGCAGTCTCGCCTTACCGTGTCCTCTCTTCTGCAGAACCTTCAGTTATGCCATAGAACTCAGATGTTGAGTTTTAAATCAAATCGGTTATTTCAAAATACCCGAAGAATTTCTTGCAGTATGAATATGGCTGCTGACAAGCCAGGTGATCCTAGGAAGCTGAGTATTGATTGTATTGTGGGCAAAGCAAGAAGTTTGTGGGATATGTCTCCTCAGCCCATCAAGACCTTTCCTTGGAACAAGACAATAGATCATTTCATTCAGCTCATTCTTGACCTTGTATTAGCAGTTATTAAATACTTATCTATACCTGTATTTTCTATTATGTCGATTAGTGAAATGTCTTATTGTGCTCATGAGAGGAAGCTATACCTTATCCCACTTCCATTTCTGATCGGAGCAGCTGTATCTGGAGTGTTGAGAAATGCTGCTTTGGAGTCATCGTCATATCTCAAGGTGATTTTTAACTTCCATTTTATTAAATTAAACTTGAAAGTTTGCATGTATAAAAAATAAATGCACTCCCTAAATTTATGACTTTGCTTAGAGCAATGAATTGGAAACACTCATGTGCATATGAAGAAGACTAATGCATGTACCAAGATACAGATGGACTAAACTACCACCATTAGAAGGTAAATGTGTCGTCAATGCATACTTGATAAACTTTCCACATTAAGAGGAAATTGCCTCTAGATCAGAATACTAGACAGAGGTGATATCCTGGGTAGCAGATTTAGTAATGTGTAGTGTTGAAAAAGATTCCTGTTGCCAATCCAAGAATGTGCTAAAAGGTGTTCTGTTGAACTATACTGTGTCTGGTATCGATTCCAGAAAATGTTATCATATCATTCCTCCACATATTATTTTGATTTTCACTTCATCTTTATGGGTAATGGGCTCGTGAAATTATATATGCCATGGTGAAGAAGACACTATTCCAGCTTACTAGCTCAGAGACATTGCTTCTGTTTACTACTAAATTCATTCAAGACCTTTTGGAATGTGGAATAGTTTCTGTTGAGACATCTTTGATGTAAATTTTATTGCATTTCGCAATTTATGACTGAAACTTTTAGCCATTCTATTTTCATTAAGTATCCTCCATTTTTTGGACACTTCTATTTTGAATTTTCCTACACTATAAAACAAGGAAAATAAGGTGTTTTTGTTTCTTAATATACTTTTGTTTTACTGTGTTGTCAAACTAGGAAAATGAGTTGTTTCTGGCGTTAATGTTTGTACATTGTTCTTTCTTGCTATTGCAGTATGCAGAAGTCCCCTGGCATCTGATTGGTATTGTAATATTCTTTGCATTGCTCAAGCTTCCTGGCCCTTATTACCCGTATTGGGGGCGTATATTCATTCCACACTTTGCAAATGGAGCAATATTGAGGACCTTTTGGTTCATGTTTCTATGGTTCCGGAGACCCAAAAAGGCTTCAGAAAAAAACCACATCGATCCTGCAATTGACAATCCTGAAGCAAACAAGACCTCATCATAGTGGTTAAATCTCTGGATAGGTAATATATGATAGTCAAGATATATTGAAACTGAAATTCGTTTTATAGAATCTGTCAATTGGTGAAGAATTCATGATTCTGATGCTGTTCTGCTGTTACACGGGCTTCCTGCAGTTTATGTATTTTCAGTTATCTATTTGTTTGTTGGCAATTAGCATTATAGACATGTCATCTGATTTGACTTTCGAACCTTCCCCCCAAGACCAAGAGTCGGCATTTTGTATTTGTTATTTCTTCACGTCTGTTATTTTTGGGAACAAAACATCCTAGATTTGATACATTGTTTTCTTCTGCAACTTTTTCCATGCTGAACAGATTTTTATTTGATTCTATTTGCAGATTTAGAAGCAGTTTAGCCATTCATCCATCAGCTCAACTACTCAGGAAAAGGTTGGGTTTTTAGTTCTTTACCTATGGCTTGAAATCTTTCATGAATCTACGAGACAGCAGAGAGCTGGTACCAACATTTTGTATATGCACCTATTTTTGTCATAATAGTGCTCGAACTCATTCGTAGTTTTTCTACTTCTATTTTGATAGCTGAATACATTGTTGTATATTTGTTATGACCTCCCACCAGTGCTTCACTACATCTGCATTATCTTTTATCTAAGCCAGAATGCATTTCCTTAACCTGAGCCACATGGTGTACTTGATCAAATATGTGTTGAGTTTGGCAAAAACTTGCTCTTGTAACTGCCACACTAGATGCCATATTTATTATGTATTTTGCTCAAAGACAGTGTATTTGTGATTGTTTGACACCTGTTTCAACAATGGTGGCATTGATAGAAAAAAAAAATTCAACCATGTGAGGTACTTTTGAAGGTACTTAACGAATTAGATGATGATAAACATTTTAAAAATCTAATTATAATTTATTTTTAAGAATTTCTTATAGGATGCATAAGTATTTTTTTCAGAGACATGCCCTTTAATGAAGCAAGAAAGCATCAATTGCTGTGGGCTAATGGTATTCAACCAACATCTGTTAAGATAATCAGATGACAATTTTATGTGAAAAAGACAAAAAGCTATATTACTTGAAACAAGATAGTGTTGAGTGAAACAAAAATAGCTAGATAAAAATAATTTTGTACAAAAAATTGTGTATTTCATTTCCTTATCAGAGTTTCTAACAATAATTTACAAACAACAGCAATTCCGGATGCATAATATCGAATCCATAATCAACCAGAGCTTCCAGAAAGAGAGCCCGAAAATCCACTTCCATATGATGCAGAACCTCCCGTATATGATGCAGAGCCACCCGTACGTGAACTGCCAGCACGAGCTTTCTGTAGTTGGCGAATCTTAAAGGCGTCTCTAGGCAGCGGTTGGCTTTGGACAGTAGACGTCTCATCATCATCTTGTCCTGAGAATACGCAAAATAAGTTTCGTCAGTATATCATGAGAACCTGAATTTTCATTTCTGGAACAGATTCTGTGATATAAAACTAATTATGCTTCAAATTTCTATTCAGTGTCATGGATATGATTGGAGTAATATATTTTAGCATGATAGTGAAATGCAAAAGTGATAAAAGATAACGTACTATCCGAGTCTTTCCTTTTCCCCCCAGATTGTCTATCTCTTGATTGTTTGTATTTGGTAGAACCAGACAGGTCACTGGTGCTTGGAGCAGGCTGTTGAGTAACAGATTTCCCAGTAGCTGATGGTATGTTGCTTTGCAAACATATGGATATCACAAAATCGACATCGGGAGATGGACCTAAATATCAGCATAAGTGATTGGTGATCAAGTGACAATAAAAGATAGCTCCAAATTCTTGAATATACAGACCCGGTTCTGATTACCCAATGAAACTATCCTCAGAAATAGTAGAATGGAAATCCATCCTTTGATTTTGTTTATGGGTGGGAATAGGTTAGGCCAAGCTGGGCTTCTTGTTGGTCGGCCTAGGCTTGAAGTGTAAATATTAAGCCTAAATCTTGGCATATTGTATATGAAAGACTTTTTTTTTAGTCAAAGCCTGTTTTGTGGATAAGTCTGACTTAAAGCCTATCAAAAAGGCTACAAAATTATTTAATATGATAAATATATTTTTTTTTTCAAAAACTTAACTTCCATTTAAACTTAGAAAACTACACCGAGAAACATGAAAACAACATAAAATAAACATAAATTAGACTATATACACATATATATATACATCTATGAAAAATCTCAAATATTTCATACATTTTACATATATCATAAATAGGCCGACCTATTAGGTCTACTAGCCTTTTTTAAGTCTCGAGCCTAGCCTAAATTCATAAATAGGCTTGATAAAAAGTTTCAGCCTGGCTCATTTACTAAAAAGGCTGGGCGAATTAGGCCAGTAATAGGGTATGCCATAGGTGATAGGTCCCTGTCGAGTAGCCTGGACTATTCCTAACCACTGTTAGACACGAGGCAAGAAGAAAGAGAAAAGGTTCATATAGATAAATACCTTCAACAGCTGGCAAATTCACCACGAAGGCTGCTAATGATGGAGGTAAGGCTTTTAACATATCATTGGTCGCAGTAGTTGCTCCAGTAATGAGACCATTTGGTAAGGTGCTTGAAGCACCTGAAAGTACAGAGACGGAAGTTCCTGCAAGGTTCATATTAAGAGATTCATATCTGAGAAGAGAAATACAAGAACAATAGCCACATCCTCGTATTCAAAAATTAACCACTAAAGGTATAGTTAAACTACTCATTCCATCTCTTTACAGTCGTCAGTTGTGGCTGCTGAGCATCACATCGAATAAACATATCTATAAATGGTTTTACTACAATGCAACAAGGGAAAATGTATATTACCGGGCTTTTGAGACGGACCATAAATCACCATTCTTGAAACATCAGGATAAACAATCTTGCCAAATATATTTGAATTGTTTGGAATGTCTGAAATGCTCCGATCTGTACAAAACCCCGCATGATCATGTGAAATGGTGGAAAAGATCCAGTAGACATTTAATGATTATAACTTTACCTGCAGAACTAGATCCATTAGCTGGCACGGGATTTTCAATCTTCTTATTTAGATTTTTAGAGAGCCACTGAAAGAGAAGTATCATATTATGATTAGAATTTGCCAAAGCATTAGGCATGAAGAAATAAAGATATGAGTTCTACTGCATTATTGAAGTCGGAGGGAGGGGTGCAATAAGTACTTCTTGCCGAGCTAAATGATCCAAGTCCTTAGTTGAACAAGGCCACAGATCCATGAAACTATATCTTGATATTACATCTTGCAACGAATTTTCTAAATTTGATTCTCCATTTTCAGTCATTCGACATAAAGCTTCTTTCCTCCTTTGCTCAACCTATGGCAACAGTACAGCTCAATGTAAGGAATCACAACAGACATATCTTATAGACTACATAACCTACATATAATTTACATATTACACATCTGTAGACCACAACATTACTTCCATAAATTTGGTCAAAATTGCTCATAGTTGATATTAATCTGAATTAATTTTTAGAGTTGAGGCAAAGCACTTTCAGATGACAAAAAACCAAACTAAGAAAAACTACTGACATGAGATTAGACAATACCAAGAGTCACAAGAATATGAGCCTTCATGTATCTACCTTTAACATGCTTGAAAGATCTCCATAGGTCTGCTCAAATTGGGCGAATCGATTCCAAACCTACAAAAAAAGGTAAACAAATAGTCCATCAAATACTAAGTAAAATAGTTAAGGCCTTATATTTTGCCTAAAGTCAAGCATTTCCAAGGCAAAATGTATATGAAGTGTGAAAATTGTGAAGAAAATAAAAACAAAAATGCGGAAGATGTGGATGGATTCAGCAAATTAATTCACAAGTACCACATCATAGTTTAACTTCAAATCCAATAGGGCCACAGGTTTTCTCAAATTAAGGTTAAGGTATTTTAAACATTCTTTTTATTCAAATGCACCTAAATTTTAAGAGAGATAGAGATAAGGGACAAAAAGACTTTTTCTGTATTAGAATGTTGTCACTCAAGGATCTCTTTGCTTTCACATGTTTGACAATCGAAATGCAAACAAACTTTAGCATATTTAAATTGATCGCTGCATGAAAAGAAGCAGAAATATAGCAAATAAAGTAACAGAGTGAACAAGAGAATGCTGATGTACCTCAACAGATTCATCAGGTGGAAGTGAGCTCAATGCTCGCTCAAACAAAGCACGAATATTTCTATCGTCATTCAAGCGGCACAAGAAATCAGCATATCTGCAATATAAGGTGAGTTTGTAAAAAGATATGTGATGTCACACACTGTCCCCAAGTGATGGTATGAAGAATCACATGGAAGAGAAAGAATGTAGAGAAACAGTCTATATGCAGCCGAAATACAACTATGACTATTACTAATAAGGTAGTCTCCATAGTCAGAGAAAAGGTTCTCAGCAGCAGCCTAAGGGCTCCCAAGATGGCATGTCAACAGGTTACTTGATAGATCTGGTCCAACCAGGCCCAGAATTAAATTAGCATGAAAAGTTGAACATGCAAAAGGAACTTACTCAAGAATGTAGCTAGGCTCGTGCATAAAACGTTTCAGCCCTGCTTCAAATATACTGTGTGCAAGCTACAAAAAGAAGTACAAAAGACAAATATGAAAAGTATATTTATATGCTGTTTTAATCTCTTCATCACAGTTTCTCGCTTCATGAGTCTGGAGTAAGTTAAAAGGAAAGAAGAAATCAACAACGGCACAACGAATTAATATAGTAAAGAAAACCCCAATGTTCTATTTAGATAAAGAGATCAAAGAAATCACGAGCAATTGTTGCATCATGCACATCATATCGTTTTTTGCTATTTCAAATAACAAAACCATAATGCTCTGGTTTCCCTCTACCAGAGGATCTAAATAACTGTGGAAAGTGCCCTCAGCTCATCACCAGTAAATACTTATCTAACAAGACAAAACAATAGAAGCTAAGGTAATCAATAGTTAAAAAATCACCTTTGCATCCTTATCTAGACAAAAAGCCATCATTGCATATGCCACATAAACATGGTAAGTGCAGTTTGGGGATTTACGTGAATCCAAAAAGTATCTACGAGCTGCTTCAACTCCTTCTGTCCTTCTTAGAAACCGTATAAACTGCACAGCAGAACAGCACAAATAATTTAAGAAGAAAACCAGTATATAGTGTTAGCAGTTTCTAGATAATCTGCATAGGTATATAACATTTTGTTCCAAATCTATTCAAGCAAATATGAATTTTTCAACAGACAAATTGCAATAAAATCTTAAAATGATGTCACCTGACTACAAGATAAATACTAATTGCTAAAAAATATGTGAAGATAACAGTACCAAATTAAGAAAAACATAATATGATCACATTGGAAAGTGTTTACAAAGGCAATTTGACTAATCTTGATAAAAGAAATCTAGATTTATAAGGACTGCTATAATCCTCTATTTACAAGTGTCCCATATAGTCCTTCTGACTGAAGAACCATGAGATAAAACTAAAACCTACAAGACTGATACATGGTTGCAACTAATCAAAGAGATGTAAAATAGAAATGAAACGTAACAGCTAAGATCTTAAAACTTAAAATATTAGCTGACTGAATGCTTCAAAGAATCAACAGGATACAATCATCCAAAGTCAATAGATCTGTTTTTATTAGGTTGCTCAGCATAAAGATGGTGTGTTTTCTCTTCTGATAGCTGCATACACTTTAGTGCATATATGTAAAAGAAATCTCATACCTGGATGTGTGATAGAGCCGTTGCACTCGCACCATCCCCCAAAAGACTTTCATATACTTTTTTTGCAGCCTGAACCAAAAAATATGTCAAGGCTAAATAAATATATAGTTAAATAATCTAACAATATATCTGCAAGAAAACAATCTTAAGTCACAGTTAAACCTGAGTTGCTCCATGAGATTCCTCTAGCTCAGCGTAAGCATACTTTAGCATTTCTGAATCTAAAATGAAAGCACAAAACTTGATTAAATGACTAACATGGCAATGCAGATAAAAATGAGAATGGACAGGCTACAACAGTTTTGACAGAGATGAACATTTATATCAAAGAATCTAATATTAGCACCAAACTAATAAAAACAAAATAGATGACAATGAATGAACAAGGTATTTCCACATGAGGAACTCTTGAGAACATAAATTCTTTCAGAACAGATATATTTACCTGGAAGAGCCTTCAATGCACGTTGAAAAACTTTGATTGCAGAGTCTCTGGAACCACTTTTTGCATGCCACATGGTATAGTCATACCATATATCAGGGTAATGATATAAATACATGAGACACTAACACAATAAAAAAACGTGTAAGCAGTTTCTCCTTGCTATTTGCTTTTTTGTTGTAAAATATCAAATCAAGGGTGTGTAACAATTATGAAGTCCATAGCTCCATATTCAATGAAAGGGAAAGCACTAATTCAAGGATTCCAATGCCCAAAAAAAATGGAAAATAAATGTCATCAGGATGCATATTTCTTAACCAACTTTTCACCATGCATACTAACAATTATCTACAGGGGCCAGAAGTTAAGTGAGGTGTCAATTCCTCGGATTAAAATTGCCTTTTTCGGTCATTGAATGGTTACATTTCCACTTATGAATGCATTCCATAATGGATTTGAAACTCAGTAAAGAATTTGTTAGTAAACTTCTAGTGAATTGTAAGGGAATGAATAATTACATGATATTTGAGTTTTGAGATATTTGTCTATAGATATTTTTCACCAAAAAGCTTCATTTACAAAGCATATGTGAGATCCATATCCTGGTGTCTTCCACTAGGCAATAAATTATCAGAAAAGCCAACATAATGTGAATCATACACTATCGATGCAATTCAAGAGTTGTCAGAGAAAATTGAAAATTTGTTAATATTCCAGCAATAGCTGTCAAAGTATCAAGCTTGAGTCAACCATGCAAGTGACAAAACACAGAAGCAAAATTACAATTCATTTAATAGTTGTGCCTAAGTACCTGCTCGTAAGCAAATGCAATTCTTTTGTTTGCTGAAGCATTGTCAATTCTCTGGGGGTTGCCTCTGTTAAGAAGTAAACATAATTGTTGCTTGTGCACTCCGGTAAACTGTGTTATCATTAATGCAATACCAGGACAAATTTACAAATAAAATATTTGTAGCAAGCCATAAAAGAACATGAATGACACAGTTATAGTGTGTGGTATGACAGTGTAAGAACTACTAATTTAATAGGGGAATCAAACAATGAAAACAAATAAACCATGAAGAGGAAACTAGCAAACCTAAAGGTTCAAAAGACATTCTTCAAATTGAAAATTCATGAACATACAGGAAATGCACGGCAAAAGAAGATAACGGAAGAATAAAATGATCATGAATGCAAGATTACTACATGTGCTATGCTAAAAGAAACTGCTTCAATATCAACAGAGACATTCCAAAAGACCAAACAGAATGGAGAAAGACAACATTCTAAGTACCATGCATCTAGCAACATGTAACACACGTGGGAAACAGCAACAGAAGATATGAAATTGATCAAAATGGGGCATAAAGTTCTACTTTTTACTATCAAGATGGAAATTCAACACTTTTACTCAACACAGAGAACAATAACAGTAATGGGAGATACCTACTTCTCAAAGGTTAATAATTTTTTCCATGCCATCCATTGCATTTCCTCCTGTAAAATATTTACAATCAAATAGAAACTTTAATAAATAATACCAGCTAATTGTTTACAACAAATAAATCAATTAACAAAAAGCCACAGAAACCTATTCTATTCATTTCTCCCGTATCTAAATTCTGAACAAGTAAATGAAAAGTAGTGTCTGATGACTCAATTTCTATGTCGCCACCCAAATCAATCTACCTAGTCGCAAAGTACTCAAGTAAAGGCATTCAGCAACACACACATATATATATATATAGTGGTACTTCATGTTTGTTCCACTGAGTAAATCTTTGCTTCAGGTAACTCAGTTAGAATTATGAACCAACAAGTGAGGTACATCTTACACTATTATATGAAAACACAATTTGGTAAAAAAAAAAAAATATATATATATATATATATATATATACCTTAGGAGAACCGGTAGGAGGAACAGCAAGCATATTCCAGTCAATTTCATCAACATACTTCTTACGCTCCCGGTATACTGCCCTTGCACTGTTATACTTTGGTTGTAATTCAGCCAACAACCCTTTTGCCTACAAGATAGTTCAACAATCAGATTAAACTACCTCTAAGGTTACTCACTACTGATATAGCACCACAATCACCCACGAGACAAGAATCCAATAAACCATCTTTCCAGTGATCACATATGAAACAAAAGTTTTGACTCTAAATAATCGGTCAGCTACATATTCCTCATCATCCTATGTAGGACAGATTGTTTAGTTCTAACTCTTTCCTCAACACCAATAATATTTTAACTATGCACCATTTGAAAACATGAAACCTAACAATAACAATAAAAAACATAAGTAAATCTCTACCAGGGTACGGCTAACTGAATTCTCAAAATTCTCATAGTCCCTCCAAAGCTGTTCAACATGATGAGTAGGCATAACAATTGCTCTCTGGTATGTCTTGCGTAAGGTTGTCATCCTTTGCGACTCTTCTAGTGTTGTCTGGGCCTATAGCATTTTTTCATTAGCACATTAATACAAAAGTTAAAAAGGTTAATCATCCCAAGAGCATGAAGTTAACAGAGTATTTTGGACATAAAACAAACAGCAGAAGACAAACCGGCAAGGATTTTAAATATGCGATGTACTCCATCCACACAGGGCCAGACGCTATATCAGCTCCTGTAAGCATGAAATTATTGTATTATGGCTACGGGAATTGCACATACTAACATAATAAACCTAAAATGAAGGTTATAGAATGCAATACCAAGAAACAAACAACATTTAAGCTCTCTAACTTCATTTAGCAGTGAAATATAACATCAACAGGCTGAAGGCCCAAAGAACTATTCATAAGCACATGAATTTAATTTTTCCTTTTCATTTAGTTAACCAATATATGGCTGACTTATAGTAGCACCAACTGAAGAAACTCTGAGTTACATCTTTATATGAGACAATTCATCAAGGTTAAACAAAACACTGAAGGCTTCCTCTCTTGATTCTTTTTCTTTATAAATATCTATTCTGACAAGATCAAAATGGTGAAGAGGGATGACACGTAAATAGTATACATTCACGCAGCTTAATACAAGGATTCTGCTTGTCAGCATTGAATATTTGGACCAAGGTAAACAGAAAGCAGCAAAAATAAAGGAGAAAAGCTATTGCATTGTAAATCATTATTCAGTATTAAGTCACATTAAAAGGACTTCAACTCTTCATCAATTGCAAATCCTCATATCTTTAGCCTTTACCATGAGAAGCAGTTGGTATTAATTACAAAAGGACAAATGTGTGTGAGTGTTGGGGGTGGGGATTCAAAGATGAACCAAATGGACTAGTATTTTTGTGGCTCACCAACATAGTTAAGCATGAATTCAAAGGCTTTTTTAGTCTCCTCCTGACCCTCTATTCCCTTCTTATCATTAACCTTCCTTATGAAGCGAATGTAGCATCGCCTGCAATTAACATTTTGCAAGCACATTAAGATTTGAACACAAGTGAACTATATGAAGAAAATGGGCGGGGCAATTTGAGGAGACAGTGGGGTAGAGATAATATGAGCAGTAAAAGTGCACTAAACCACAAAAACAGAACCAGGGACAGAGCTATAAATCTCAAATTTTTTTGAAGGTAATATATGTTTTGTATATATTAATATCAGCAGCCTCATATCAAATATCATCCAAATATCATCCATAATATCATATATCAAATCTCATCTATAATATCATTCACCACGATCTCATCCACAATATCATTCACCCGCCACTATCTTCTTTAAGTATTTAGGTTTGTTTAAATTATTAAACATGAAATATATCAATGATGCTATGATTCGAAAATTTGAAAAAACAACATACAGATTAAATTTTGTTCAAATTCCTAACATTTGGCAAGTTGAGGTAAATACTATAATTTTGTTTAAACCTTTATAATTTATATTTTAGTTTTGATATTCTTTAATTTTTAATGTTCAAAACCTTCTCAAACCCATCCATTTATAGTATTGGGTTCTATGCAATGCATCTTCTAACTATCACTTCTCATCCAATAGATTTAGAAATCTGGTACGAATGTCTCTAACTCTATATATTTCTTTTCTAGAAATTTAGTCTTTCTATAAAACGGTCCAAACATATGTGATCTTCCCATAGGAATAGTCCAATAGTGGGACCCTCAATGAAATTTCTGGCTTCATCACTGAACAGAACCCCAAAATAATAATAAAAAGAAAGGATACAATCCAAGTGTAGGAATACATACCATAGAGGAACTTGCAAGCAATTCAAAAGACAACGGCTGAATACTTGTCTTGTTGCTTCATCATTATTCACAGCCATGAGTGCCTCAACATACTGCTTCCAATATTTTGCCGAAGTGGGAAATGTGGCCAGTAGTTGCTCGTATATGGGCACTGCATCTGATATTGGCAACCGCTGAATACAAAAGTTATGCATGAATCAATAGTTTACTTGCATATAGAGAATCATAAAACAAATCCCCAAGAATGAACACATAACACAAAAAAAGAGATTACAACTACACCAACTACCATTACCATTGCCTCATTTGCAAGAATTTCCGTAGCTTCGACGTTAAACTTGTCGGCATTCCCATCTAGGCGATCAGAAACAAAGAATTGAAACATTACAATGCGTGGAAACAGATAATCTATAACATAAGTGAACTTTTCTTCATATCAGTGACAGAAACACTTGATTTCAATAAGATTTCAATACAACTACAACTAAAAAGTAAAAGAACTCAAAACAAGAACCCTAAGAGAAATCAGATACCAGAAGTGGACGGAGAGTTCGATTCTGCTATTTCGCTAGCCATGATCTCTAATTATGTCAATCAAGGGCTACAATTCCAAAACCCTAATTAAATTAGTTAACCCAATCTTCTTACTCTGCTTTGATAATCTCCAATAACGGTAATCTAAGAAGTTGAGATTTTGCACATACGAGTAGAGAGAAGGGTTATCTAAAGTGCGGAATAGGACTAATTTTACGCGGCGGCGGAGGCAATTTATGGTGGCGGCGCGGCAGCCTATTGGATATGGCCCGGCCCGACCTGGCCCGATTAAATAATGCAAAGCCCAACTCCTTAATTTATATTTTCTTGACTTGCCTGAAATAAAAAAAATTTAGGGTGAGGCCCACTTATTAGCAGACGCACTTTTTTTTAAATAAATATATTATAAGATAAAAATATTCTAAATATTTCGTGTTGCGTACTTTGTGATGATTGAGATTTATTATATTAAAGATATTTCAATTAATTTGACTATAATTTGATTTGTGATTTTTTCACTATATTAATTTTTTTTATTCTATCTAACTACCTTTATTGTTAACCTATTTGAAAATATATATATTTATATATATATATATACACAATAAATATTCGAACTATAATATCATTATTTACTATTGTGCATTGATATTAAACACAGATGTTAGGTGGGCTTGGTTCAGAAGCCCAGTTAAAAAGCCCATAATATTAATGTGGGAGATTGTCTTTATATTACAGCTTGTACTTATTCAAATATAATCACTGGTCCGAAGTAACATTAGGCCCATCTAGGCCCACCTAGTAATTCTATAAATACCTCTTTAACAGTGTTATGACAGTGTTAATTTGTTGCAAAGATATATTTTTTTTTTTACTTTGTCCAAAAATTATTCATACCTCTATTCTACAAAAAAAAAATTAATAATAATAATAGTAAATAAATAATTCTTAAATTAGGTGTTTGATTTCTAATGATATATATAGTATGCATTTTCCAATATTTTTTACTTTCGACAAAAAACTCCAAAATATTTCAATTGAGTCCGGTTACATTTTATTGTTTTTCTTAAAATATAAAGTATTGCTAAATTACATTGAATTGAGCTCTATAAAGAACACAACATCATATTATATACCAAGATTTTATATAGACTATCATGAGTTCAATAAAGGGGTTTTTTTTTTTTTAATGAGTTAGAGAGTGAAATGGAGGGAATAAAAACTAAAAACTTACGTGATCAGGTTCTAATCTTAATCATTAAAATTCATTAAAATCTGTAATTTTATAAAAATGTGATATCACTTGAGTTATAAGACTCTTGGTGTGATGATCAATTACATTGAAAACGTATCAAAGTAAATAACCTATCAACTAAAACTTTAATTAAGACCACACATATTATAAATTATTATTACATCAAACAAAAATCTCTTATTTCCAAAAAAAAAAAAAAAAAAAAGCGCTCTAGTGAGTATGGTTTCTTGATAATTCTGATTGTTGAAGGGGAACAAACATCTATAATGATCAATAATCAGTTGCATGCAAGAATAGTCAAGTTGCATAAAGCAACCACAAACAACTTTATTTATGTAAATATCCTAATTATAAAGAATGGGATACATGCATTCATCATCATCATTATTATTACTATTTTATTTATTCATTATTATAATTATTATTTAATAGTTCATATTTTTCACCCATGCTTTATTAGATTGTGTTTGAATTGAAGGAGATTTGAAATCTATAATGATAAATTCATTGATTATGTTTGAATTGATATGATAAATTTTAAAATTCATCAATTTTATTTTTAAACTTATTTCTACGCGATTTGGGTGGATTTCAAATGTTCTCTAATTTGAGTGTATTTGAAAGTCATTCATTTTAAATCTTGAGTTTCTAATCATTTAATTCAAACACTATTTTAATAATTTTGATCATCACAATTTACATATTTATAAAGATGGGATACTACTTGAGTTACAAATCTCGTGGTTATAGTTAACTTCTTTTAGACATCTCAAAATAAGATTCAATATCTTAAAATTTTACTTTTTTTCTTCAAAAAGACAATAATATAACTTTTAAACAAAATTCTATGCGAACTCACTAAAAGTACTTAATAAACTTAAGGGAGACTCGATTTAAATCAAATATCTCTATATATTTTTCCTTACAAATTGACAATTCAATGTGAAGTGAGACATGCACCTCAAAAGTTTCTATTTCATAAATTATACTCATAATGGATAAATATAAAAACAACAAAAAATTAAAATTAGCATAAAACAATTCTTTTTATTTAAAAGAAAACACAAATCAACTGCTAAAACTATCTTGATGTGTCTAAAAAAAAAAAAACTAATTAATTATATCGATTTTCATAAAATTGGATCGACCACGACATCGTAGCACCTAGAGGGACCCCTTAAACTTATCTGTACATCACTGAGATTACACAATAAAGGCATATGTGTAAAAGAAAAAGGATAAAATCTCATCTTAAATGAAAAAAAAAACAAAAAACAAAACAATCAAATCACATGACCAAAGAGAGCTTCTTGAAAAAAGTATTTGAAAGCAAGAAAAACTAACTAATCAAAGTAAAACTTTCCAGTACTGGAACTCTATTATTTGAACTTACTTTAAAAAATATAAGCAGCAATAAAAGTCCCATGTGAATATTTGTTGATGGATTTAAAGTGTTTTGTCTTTTCAACAGAAATTTATACGAGAGAATTCCATGGATATAATTAATATTTATATAAGATGAAACTCTATAATTCATAAATCAAAGACATCGGAATAAAAATCTAAATCGGTCTGTGAATTTACAACACTAAAGATGTTTTACATGCACACATGACACACCTTATAACAATTTGATAATTATTACTATAAAGTTAGTCTATTAAGAGGCCGTATCCGTGAGACCAATACGTACAAGACCATGTATAAAAACACGATAGTATGAGTTGTTGTGCACGATTATACACCATGCGTAAAAACACATTGTCGTGGAGTTGTCACACACGATCGTGTTCAGATTGCGCAACACACGATCATGCACAAAACCGCAATTGTAAAAAGATGCGAGTCCGTTTCGGATCCCTTTCGTAAAACGGTTTCATATGAATTTTTATTCATTAAAAAGGTAGTTAATATGATGGAACGCAAAATATCAAATAAAATTTTAAAAAGGTTTGGAAAAATACAGCGAAGAAGCACTTGGAAAAGAAAATGAGATTGTATGTGGTAATTTTTGCTGTGCCAAACAAAGCACTAATGGCCGCAACGAAAGAAAAGGGAAAATGATGGTGGCGTGAGCCTTGTCCACATGGAGACGGCAGTGTTTGCATGACAGGCTTTCGGTTTCTTTGGGTCGTGTTTGGCCCAATCTACAGTTGTTGAGGATAATTTTAGAAAGGAAAAAGTTTGTCATTTTGTATCATGATTGGTAAAAAATTGAAGAGAAAAAAGCCCCCATATATTTTTTTTTAATTTCCGAATTAAAACAAACCATTTCATTTAAACTCTTTTTAAATGCTCAAGGTTTGGAAAAATGTTTTTATATTCAGTATATTTAATTTTTTAAAATAGTATTTTTGTCCACAACCTATTCCTGGATCAAGTGTTTGGAATTTGAATTGATGGTTCAATGGGGGTGATAAACCAAATATTTTGTTTGGATTGAGTTTTTGGATTTAAATCTTTTGAAATGACTAATTTGCCCTCTCATCCAAAAGTTGTTTATCAATATTTTTCTGAATTTCATAAATTCCAAAAATATACAAATAATTTGGTATGTCGGTAATCAAAATTAAATATTTGAATATATATATATATATATATATATATATATCTAAATATCTATGAAACATATCAGTTTGCAAATAAAATTAAATAAATAAATAGAAAAAATTAAATTATTTGAAAAAATATTTCATATTTATAAAGACATCAAATTTAAATATAATCAAATAAATTTATACAAAAAAATCAAATTTTTTTATATACTTCCACATATATGTAAACATCAATCTATAAATAAAATTAAATTACTAGATAAATCATAATTGTATAACTAGTAATTGAGAGGAGGTGGCGAAATGAATCACTTTCCACTTAAGGGATTATTCTTGTATACATGCGGCATTCTTGAAAATGTAATGAACTTCAAGGGCAATTTGATCATTTTCACTGTAGATAATAATGTGGGTTAAATAAACCACCCAAAAATAAATTAAAATGGATGGTTTATTTAACCCTCAACAAGCCCACTATATCAACCGGACATGGATGCATAAATACGGGTTATGACCAAGTTAAACCCAACCCATGAACTGAACAACAAATTTTGCTGTTTATTTTTTATTAAAGTCAAATTATTTAAAAAGATAAATCAATTAATTTACACTAAGTAATTAATTATTATAATAGAATATACTTAAAATTAGTCTTAATTAGTAAAAGTTATTGGACGAGACCATAAAGGCCGTATTGGCCCAAATTTACGTATGGGGACGTGGGAAATGTTTTTTCTTAACCCAAAGAAATAAAAACTCAATTGGCCAAATATTGAGGATTTAAGAATGTTCCTCAATATTGAACTTAACCAGTAGTATTCAATTAAAACATAAATTAATTTTATGCATTCATGTAATTGGTGGATTCGATCTGAATTCACTTATTTTAGAGTTTTTTTTTATTCATATATTATCTTTATATTATATTAATTTAATATTTATATATTATATTAATATAATATTTATGTACCAATATCATTATTTGGATATTGTTTTTATGTATTATAAATTAAAAAATATCACATCAATATAATATAAAAATAATAAATCAATATATAAAGAAATTCAAATGTTCAACTGTTGCATAGAAAACCAACTCCAATTAAAATTCAAATGATTAATAGTGGTCAGGTCAAGTTTCCAGATTATTTTCTAAACTAATTAAGAATTTAGATATGTCGGTAGAAACGTTTATTATTATTTAATACCACGGTGGATGATAGCCATTGACGCGAATAAATTGTTACAAAAGTATATTTTACATGACCAATTTCTTATTAAGGTTTTCAGTGATATATATTTTTTATTTTTAAAGGATTTTGAATGATATTTAAAAACATATATTTTTTGTAAGTATATACTATATGGTATTATTTAATTTTTGCGTTGCTTAATAATTAAAATTTCAAAAATATGTTTCAATTTATATGTCATTTTTATTACAAACGAGTTAATGATTTATTTTTTGATAACTTCTGTCTATATTTTGTTGTTCATATTAATTTTTTATCTAATAGAATATTTTGATTATTTTTTCTTTAATGAGTTTGGGGAAGTGGAAGAAAAGGAAATAATAAAGACTGTAAAATTTGTATGATTTGGATTTGAAATATCATTTGAGTTGCAAGACTCGTTGTTAAATATTGAGTAACGTAACTATTTTATATACATATATAATTAATTAATTATACCCTCTCAAGTAATTTCAATATTTGTGAAACAACCTTAAATAATGGTTATTTATTTAAAATGGATGGAGTAATATTTTTTTAATATCAATTTTATACTAATATAATAAAATATATAAGATATTTTTTTTCTGTTTTAAGAACATCCACATTCATTCATTTTTAGCACATCATTTTAGTGTGAGATCCACATGTCAATATACTAATTAAAAACATCTATTTTTTTAAAACACACCTCTACATCAATTTAACACAAATTTACATCAATTTTATCTCAAATACAATCATTATATATGGGTCTCATTATCTACTAATTTTTATTATATTATTTTATTTTGAAAAAAAATATTTTTTATTGGTGGCAAATTAGATCACATTAATTATAATCATTAACTAATCATTAAAAAAGGGAACAAAAATACATTCTTAGAACTTAACACACATTAATTAAAAAAATATATATACTTAAAAATACACTTACATTAATTAACATACCTTTTATTTTAATTAAAAACAAACTAAAATGAATCAACGTGGTTGCTCCTAGTGTTTTGCTTAATTAGAAGGGTATGAAATTATTAAAACGTGTTATATTTCTTTGTAATGAATGTAGAGAGGTGGGGCCAGCTATACTGGGGTGGGTAGAAAGGATCGCCATTGGATATGTGGCGACTCGTGTCACCCGTCTCCACTCTCAACAGACACATCCATGTTTCTTGGGGGGCCCACCTTCAAACCAGGCACATACTACAGTTTAGGCTAGTGACAAAAAACAAGTAAATAAAATTATAAATAACATAAAAAGTGCTGATTTATATATTAATTCTAATTTTATATCAAAATTTTAAATTTTTTTAATAAGAGATTTAATTTATTTTTATTTTTTAATTTTAAATTGGATTTGAATTTTCAATTTAAAATAGAAAATGTATGAAGATTATTATAAAATTACACTAACTTGTCATCATTTATTCAAAATATGATTGAATATGTATATTAAAATATAAATAAATTTATTAATATAAATAAAAAAAAAGTTAATCCAATTTATCTTTATTTATATATAAAAAGAAACAAACGAACTAAAATATAATTAATTCTATTGATAAAATATAATTATATTAAACTGATTAATATTAAAATTGATTTTCTATACTTTTATTCATAAAATTAAGAAAATAAATGCATCTTAATTTTATGAATTGCATTGATTGTATATATATATATGTATATATTAATACAAGTCGGATGAAAATCATTACAAAATTGCACTAACTAGTTTTAATTTGTAAAAAATATAAATACATATTAAAATCTTAATAAATCTATAAATATAAATAAATAAAAAATTATCTTGAATTAAGAATTCAATATAATTTTCAAATTTTAATTTGAAACTTATATTGGAAAACTTTAAAATTTAGATAACTAATTTATAAATTTGATCTTGTTATAAAATTTATTCATTTAAAATTTTGTAGGATATTTTATTAAAATATCAAGAAGAGTGATGATATATATATATATATATATATATATATATCTTATATATAATCATCCGCATGAATGTTTTAAAGGGGCCAACTAACAATTAAAATTTTAATTGGAATAAACATTAGACTCATTATTGTTGAGCCCGATAACATCCATTATTCATTACGAATGACATGCATTGAAATAATACTATACGAATAATATATTATATTTTATAAAATAATGTACAAATACTTCAAAAAAATTACAAAATTAGGAAATTAATATACATTCTTTAAGAAGATGTTTATTCTTCAAATTCTACCAGGTGGTTCAAATATTTGCATGCCCTAATCTAAAAGGAATCATTGCCAGAATTTAAAGGCCAACATGCTTCTTCGACAAGAGTTGAAATCTTTGAACGAATCAATTACATAAGAAAAGTGATCCAAAATGTGTACCCTAAAACAAACAATGAATTAGTGATCTAAGTTTTGAGGGCCCAAGGTAACTTATTTTTCACAAATAAAAAACCAACCACTCCAAAAAAAAAAAAAAAAAGTAGACAAAGACTTGAGCTTGTGAAATGGCAACTATGCCCTTGAATGCACCAAGAATTACTTGTAGGGTTTGCAAAGACACGAGGCAAAAACAGAAAAGGGACAAATGTCATGGAGCTATTTGCAATTAGATTAGTGTTGATACTTGCTAGTATGAGAATAGAAAATGAAAATTTGTTTGGAATAAAAGATTTCAATTTTTTTTCAGGGCATAAAATATAAGATCTCATATATATTTTAAAGATACTTTAAGTTGTAGATTCATTTCATAATACAAGTCTTTATTTTTTTCAACTATTCCAACATGAGAATATTTTGTTGTTTATAAATTTATAAATTACAATTTACACATGAGTGTGTCTCATGTGCACCTATTGTATATGCAATTTGGGACGATCCCAATCTGCGTGTTTTTTATTTTTTTTTTCTTCAATCCAAAATCTTTATGTACAAATTCGGTAATTTTTATGTACAAATTTTGTAACCTTTATGTATAAATTTTGTAACCTTTATATTAAATAACTTAGAAAAAAAGGAAGAATTTCAACAAAATTTGTACATAGATATCTTTATGTGATATTCATGTGACCCTTATATATATAAGAGTCACATGAATATCACATAAATGTATCTATGTACAAATTTTACTGAAATTCTTCCTTTTTTTTTTCTAAGTTATAATGCATAAAAGGTCACAATATTTATACATAAAAATAGCAATATTTATACATAAAGGTCAAAATATAAAATTATTTAAAAAATAAAAAATAAATTCACGGATTCGGGTCGGATCGACCCGAACATATGGATTTTAAATCGATACAGGTATACAGAAAAATTTGTCTTTACACATACTGGACATGAAGATGTCTATTACCATGTTAAATTGGATACCAACTAATATTTTTAGTACATATAACATTCCTAATTTTTAAAGGTTCAATTATGTCCCATAAAAAAATCATTATAAATACTCTCTTGTCGAGGGACCAAATAATAGTTGATCATTGAATTACTTTATACTCAATAGTTGATTATCTTTATTCACATCATATTTATCCTATACTCTTATCATAAAAGAGTGATTCTCCAAAGAGCACAGATAAATCTTCATTATATTAGATATAGATTCATCGTTCATTTACACAAATTCCTACACACATTATATCGATAAATTTACATCCAATATAATTCATCGAATAAAGCGTTTCGAATATGGAGAAGAAGGGCAAAATGGGAAAGAAGAGTTAAAGTTGTGATCACGTGAAAGATGCTTGAGTAGAGATAGGGAGTGTTTGGTGTCGTGTAGTGAGAGGCCATTGATTTTAGGTATCTAATTATATTCTCTCACACTTGGGATCCCAATTCATGCCAAACCAATCAATGACAAGTGACAATGATTCAATCTGTGAATCTTGTGGGGAGAGCCCCAGAGGAATATTGCCTCTATATAATTGACACAATATTCTTGTATTTTTCCTCTTTTAAATTTATATTTAAATTTATGATGGCTTATTTTCTAAATTTAATTTATTTAATGATGTGATGAGGTTTAACGTTTTCTTGTTAATACGTAATCTCAAGATATATTCGGTATACCATTCATTTAGACTCTTTGCCTTATAGGGTAATAAATGGAATTAATTGATTTGAATGAAACTTTGAATATAATTGTTATAAGTTTGTTAAATTATCCTAGGGACATATATTTAAGGCTATATTAATGACTTAAAGGAAAAAAAAATTGTTGTAAGAACTCAAATCACTCAATTATTTTAAATATAGTTTGATAAAAATGAACTCGTTCTATATACTTGTTAAAGTTATGGTATGTGAACAAAATCAACACAAAGAAGTCTTGCTTATTTTATTTTAGTTCGATTATTCGCGTGATCAACCCATCTTTTAGATAAAGAAAATTTTCGATTTGTAGATCTATATATATAATATAATCGATAAAGAAGAAAGGGAAAGAAAGATTCCTTACGTTACGTGCAATATAGTAATTTCTTTTTGCTTATTTATAGGAATAGTCGCAGAGTTCAATCAAGCCTTAACATGAAATTCTTTAAATATTTCCTTTTTTGGAGAGTTAAAGTTTTAAAGAAAGAAGATTCCAATAAATTCAAGAAAAGATGATCGACCAAAATAGATAGATGAGTACATGGAATCATTTGAAAGAATTTTCAATAATTTTAATGTGTCTGAAAAACCCACAATACAAGATGAAGAGTTTTTCATTGTCATAAATTTTTGATGAATACTCCTAAAAGAATCTTTATTTATTTATTGGATTCTAGAAAGAGCAACTAAAGTGTGAAATAGAGATACCATTTCTTGGATTCTTGGAAAGTGTATTAATATTTTAAAATAAAAGTGCCCTATTTTCCTGGTCATGATTCTTGATTCCTGACTTTTCCCATTAGGATTATTATTATATCATAAATCGTTAAAATATTCTTCCTCAGAAAAATGCGTGTATAGTATAAAAGTCTTAAAAAGTATTAACTTTTGTAAAATGGTCACATAAACTTAATATCTTTTGAGACGAGTCAATCATAATATATAATTTTAATTTTATGAAAATAAATTTAATTTATAAATATTTAGATTTATATTATAAATTTATACATGTGAGATCGTTTTATGAAATTAATTTATATTATTTGATAATATTTATAATACTTTCTTGACTGTGGAAAAAGCGGATACACTCGTTTGACGTGCTCCAAATTCCAAGCAATTATTGTATTTAAATAGTATTCCTGTCACGGAAATTGGATTGGAAGGAATCTAATGTTTATTTGACTGAACAATCACAAGAATATAATAATAATAATACTTCTTGTTTTCCAATTTTTATATTATGTCATTCTTTATAGTCAAGATTTTAAATTTGTTTAACAACTTTGATCTGGAATTGTCCCCACTATAATCTGTTTAAAATCAGATGGGATTAAATTTAATTTGCTGTCTCTTCCAAGTTTTAGGTGAGTCTGAGGCATTATACAATTAACATACATGATAACATCTGATATGGAATATAAAATTTTAAATGAATAATATAATTTAAATAGAAAAAAAAAATCCAAACTTTTTTGAGATTTTATTATTTTTTGAGATTTTATTATTTTAATCAATTCCTTAAAAAATTTTGATTTGGTCATATTATAAAAAATAAACACATCATGTTTTTTATTTTACTCATCACAACACTCAAGTTCAATTTTTTTTATTTTCTCTAATTTGTAAATTCAAGATAATGTGTTTTTTTTTTTTTCAATTTTTGATGAGGTGTAAATGATTTCTTTATTCAAGTATCCACCACGTAGGATATATGCAATTTAGTTTTGATTAAAATTGAAATTTGGCTAAAATTGCAACTAATTTGACATAATATGACTAAATTGATAACTTTAAAAAAATTGATTAAAATAACAAAATTTTGAAAATGTTTGGATTTTTTTGGTTATTTAGTCAATAATATATTCAAAATCTGCTCAAATTACTCAAAATTAATTTAAAATGATGAACTTTGATTTCATATCAATTCAAATATTACAAATGAATTTATATCGATTTATAAAAATTGAGTTTGATTTATAAGTATTTGACTATTTCAACGATTTGTATCTATCAAAGAGTTTTTTGTTTTTTGTAAATTCTTATATTTGAATTTCTATCTTGATTGCTAACTTTGATGTAATTAAAATACCGTTTTATTTTTTTCAATTCAAATTATAGCTGGCACTTAATTGAGGTAACATTTATTTAAGAGAAATTGCTTGGACCAGTCAATCATACATGATTTTATAAATACTATATATCAATACTCTATATTAAATACAACATATACTACTATTAAATGTACCACAAGCTATTTACATAAATGTAGGTACCTATAAAATGAAGTATGACATGAAATAGTTAATAAGCTACCCACAACCATGAACTACTTAGCAAAGCAATTAAGAGCATTGTTGCGATTAGAACATAACCAAGTTGGTAAGACTTGTTATGATGTGAGAAGAAATCATCTGTCAACATAAATTCAAATCTCGTGTAAGGTAGATTTTTAGTCAGTGAAATATTGTGAAAGTTTGTCTTGAATTTGTATTATATTGTAAATGTTTGTCATGAGGTTTATATTATATTGAAATTTTATCATAGATATCTATTACTCAAATATATCCCTTAATTTACATTTTACTCACTAAGTAGTTTTCTCTCAAATGTATCTGTCACTCTAACCCATCATTCGATTTATCTTTCCCAATTGAAGAACCTTCAATTAGATTGGGAAAGTTTTCCATCTCCCCTTAATCCAAAGAAATTAAGAGTATATAAAATTGGACATTAGAAGCTGAAGTCGCAAATTTAAAAATAGAATCTGTCACACAAAATTGCATTGTCCTTGTATATATACCTTCATATAATGATTGCAGTTTCATTCATTTAGAAAAAAAAAAAAAGAGGAGAGAGAGAGAGGGAATCTTTTTCTCTCTCATCATATCTGGTTTTCAAAGTTAGAGGTGAGCAATAGAGCACTAGTCTCACCAGATTCCTTATCTTGAAGCAGCAGAAGCAAATTGGTTGTACCACACGCATTATCTGTGTTGCCAATTGTCACCCCACAATAAGTACTCTCTTCTCTATCACGCATTTTCGATTTCCCACTATACTTTATCTTATAATATTATCTGAATTTTTTTTTAATACATAATTGTCAAAATATCTTAAACTTTGTATTTTGGCCAAAAAGAGAAATTATATATTTAAAACGTGACTTGGTTATATTTTGGACTTATATGCAGGTTTTGGGCAGTTTGTGACAATGAACAAAAAATAGCATATTTGTTCTTGAAAAACACAAAATTAGGGTATAAGGAATTTCGATACGATGTTACACTGCATTAAATATGATATTTTTTTTTTCACGAACAGTACTACACACAAATAATATACTTATATACATAAAAATAAATATGATATATATGTGTTGTGTTTTATATGTTTATCAAGTGTAGCATTTACAAAGTTATTTATATCTACGTGAGGATATACACAGATTAATTTTGACTATTTGGATAAATTGGAAATATTGCATCCAATTATAATTGGTACTTTGATATGAATTTTTTTTGTTCGATCACTTGTTTCATCTTGATTCAATTGCATATGTATATGTCATGTCTTAATTAGTATTATCATTTAATGTACATGATGTCTGCTAATTATTTTGAAACACCATCCATAATTTAGAACATCAAGTTTACAGAGACGCACCAACACCCACCTATTCATTATCGATGTCTAAATCAATTTAAATGGAGAACATATAAAAAGGATATTTAAAAAATTTGAAAATCATTTATTATTATGTAAGCTGGTAATTGGAAAGACATTTATTGCCATGATTATCTTCGTTTAGAAATCCACTAATCACATCAAAAAATATCATATTAAATGACGATTCTCATTTTCAAGCATGACTTATATGAGATCATCTCACGAATATAATTTCACAAGATACATCAACGCACGATATATTACTTACAAAATAGAGTTTGACTTGTAAAAATTGTAGATTAAATTATATCTATAAGAAGATAAGTTTTTGAATTCATTTTCAATTTAACGGATTTAAATCCCAAATTGCACTCAAAACATTTTACACATAAATTTCTATGTAATTTTGATGCCAAAAAAGTTCAGGGGGGGGGGGGGCACAAACGTAATTTAACGTTCTAAGAACATAAGTATTAACTATGATGGTAAAGTATACCAAACTCGTTAATATTGCATTTGAAAGAGATCATTTAAAAATGTACATGAATTGATTCAAAATTTGATGGATTTGGATTTCATCATTCTCATCTCCAATTATTTTACTGTTTGAGTAAATTTAAGATACATTCTAATTAAAAAAAATTGTACAGAATGCCATATTAACATCACATTTCAACAATAAATTTATTAAAAAATGTTTCACAACCATACAATTATACTTTGATCATGAGTTACATTTTTAAATACAATTAATGTTGGTGGCCTTTTTCTAGTCAAATATTATGTAAGATGGCATTTCTGTGAACGCCCCTCTAATTTTCCATCAAACTATTTTGCAAATCTTTTTCTTAAAAAAAAAAAATTTACAACTATTATAAATTATATTCTTAAAATTAAGGCAAATAATTTAAACTTGTGGGTTACATTTATTATGTCATGTGGATTGTCCTTGTGTTGAAAAACAAATTTGTCATAATTCATAAACTTATGTGCTGTCAAACCAAAAATGCACCTCCCATATTAATTTGACTTTAGTGCCATATTATTTCTTTAGTATTGTCATTTTGTACAATCATCATTTAATATCTATTGCTGGATACTGCACACATAAAATTCCATATTATTTTCTAAATATATATATATATATATATATAATATTCTTCTATTTAATTGTCAAATTCTAGAATTGGTCAAATATTAACTAACCTCACCGCCAATCTTAATTTATGACATTGTCTTTTTCTGAAAAACTCTTTTCCTCTCTGTTTTTTTTTTTTTTAAACAAAACTTATGTAAAATAGGTATACAATATAATTTTTCTACTTTTAGAATTATAGGTAGTAAGAATTGACATGTCTCACAAAATTAAATTTATAAAATGATTTTACAAACATTCTATTTACCCTCTTTTATTTGTGTAATGGAAATAAATAAAGTTGATTGTTGCTAGAGATTAAATAAAGTATCCCACTTTATAATTAATTATAAAAGGATGACAAATATTGTCAAATTGAGTTAGAGGGTTTTTGACTCATTTATTTGCAAATGCTTTTCTATTTTATATTATATTATACTATATTTTTTGGTCTATTAAAAATGTAGTGATAATATCATGCATTTAATACAAATCAAGATTCTTTGTCTACATACTCCATAACCCAAGATTGTTGTGATAAAATCTAACACATATTACTAATAGTTTTAAGTATAATCCCATTAGGAAGCCAAAAACTTGTTTTTAAATTCACAAATTAGCAGTATGTGTCCACATTTGTTTTAAATTCACAAATTAGCAGTATGTGTCCACATTTGGCCCATGGTACTGTTTTGCATCGCAGAAGATTTCAATCTTTTAATACACTCATGTGCAATAATACTATAAATATAAGATAATATACTGTTTAAAACGGAATATTTGGTGGGAGAAGTTGTGAGAATCAAATATTCCCATCCTTCCTAATTTTCATTTATAAAAAAAAAAAAATTAGATTTTTACATTACAAAAAATTATAAATTTTCTCTTTTATACATCGACTCAAGATATCTTAAGAACATTGATAAATATTACACATATAGTAATATAAAAAAAATTATATATATATCGAACGAATATATATATATATATATATATATATATATTAACATGTTCAATATTAATATTTCATGTTAGAATGATAGTGAATTGAAACACATACGGTGTATATTAATAAATGCTTAAAGTAAGTATAGTGTCCAAATTATTGGATATTCTAAGTGGTTTAAAAACAAATCATTTGATTGTATAATGTGGTGTAGGTTAAAGAGTTGAACAACTGTGGATATATGTGGATAATATTGCCCTCATCTTATCTATCAGAATCACTTTTTATATCAAAGTCAAGCACCCAATTATTTATTTTCATATTTACATAAAAGTAGTATAAAAGTTCATCAACACCATAACTATATAAGGTAATTTTATAAAGGACTAATAAATTATTAATCTAGAATTTGAAAGAGGAAAACTATCAGTTTAAAATTTAGAACATACAACTATCAAATAATGAAATACAAAATTAAGATTTTGTTTCACGTCATGATTTCTAAGTATTTAAAAATATTTTTGAAATGATAATCCAAAAGTAAGAAAAAATCTCAATATTCCTTCTAATATTATTGTCGTTTTTACCACCGATTTTAGATACTTCACTTTTGGTCCCCTAATAATCTCTTTTTTTTTTTTTTTTACTTTCATTTAATTTTAAATTTTGATTTTTACCTATGTCAACGCTGTAATTGATGACGTGAAATTTTCAACTCAAGTACCTGCATAGTCAAAAATTGAAATTTTTAGAAAAATCAGATGAAAGTTGGAATTTGTTTTTAATAATTAGAAGACTCAAATTGAATCACACAGAATTAATGGTAAAAGATTAATGAACAAAAATTGAAATTTTCGCCCAAAAGAGAATACCATTGATCGATCAAAAATTCTGAAAATGCATGTCTGCCAATATCTTTATAAAAACCTTTTTGTTTTAAAATCTAAAAAGGAAATTTAAATTCATTCGGTAAGTTTAAATTTATATAAATCAAAACAGTCGGCAATGATTTTTTACTGTATAATTTAAATTAAAATATATCCTCAAATACTTCAATTAAAAAAAAATCGAAAATATCATGAAATATAGAATTTACAAAATTATTTCCAAAATAGAAATTAGACATGATAGAGATGATTAAATACGCGACGGAGTGAAAAAGACTTTTCCAAAATTCTGATATAATTATCCACACACAAATCGGCTCACCGCTGTCGAAACTCGGCGTTGTTCAACAGAATCTTCTCTCTCACTCTTTCTCTCTCTAACTCCTCCATTTCTCTCTCTTATATACACTAATCCGCATCAAGATCTGGCTCAGAAATGGGATCCTTAATCCAGCCAGAGCTCACCTTAGATTGTAGTACCAGTATTTCATCCAAGCCTCCGATTCCGAAGACCACCGCCGAGTTTCTCGATGAGGTTTCCAGGATCGGCAACGTTTCCGATAGGATTTCGAAGCTTGATGATTACGTTACCAGGCTGCAAGACGAGATGAAGAAGATCGATGCCTTCAAACGCGAGCTTCCTCTCTGCATGCTTCTTCTCAATGATGGTTTTGCCTCTTTTCATTTTCTCCTGACTAATTCGCTGTGTTTGTTTCTGTGATTGATATTAATTTTTGGAGGTTGTGGTGATGATTGATTTAATTGCAGCGATTGCGACGATGAAGGAAGAGATAATGCAGTGCAGGAGCTCGAATAGTAAGCCGGTATTGGAAGAATTCATACCGTTGAAGAACAATAGTGTTGAGGGGAGAGAGGAGAAAATTGAGGTTGCTAAAGAGAAAGAAGTTGTTAATAGTAAAGAGAAAATGAATTGGATGAGCTCTGTGCAGTTATGGAGCTCTGATAGCAATAAAAAGGTAACAAAAAAAAAGGGCAATTTTTTGTTATTTTTTACAATATGGATTTTTGTTGATGGATTTCCTGTTTTTTGATGAGTAGAGAAAGGAAGAAGTGGTTAATCGGCCAACGATTGATGATTTGTTTCAGAGTGGTAAGCATAGGGCATCAGGAAGGGCATTTGCTCCTTTCAAGGGATGTAATAATTTTCCGGTGATCGGAAAAGCAGGCAGGGATGAATTGGCCGGAGTACCATCGCTTACGCTGCGTACACCGGAAATCAAGGACTTGAAGGAGGAGATTTATTGTAATGGTTTTAGCTTAAAGTCTAGTTCCAGCAGATCAGGGTCATCTTCTGCAACCAACAGTCAATCGGATTTTAAGTCCGAACAGCAGCAAGCTTCTCGGAAGCAGCGGCGGTGTTGGTCGCCAGAGTTGCATCGCCGCTTTGTTGGTGCCCTGCAACAGCTTGGAGGTGCTCAAGGTTTGATCTCAAATAAATCAAACTATCTCTGCACATTTAGTCTTTCTTTGATGATTAGCACATATATATGGTACTGTTTGTATTTGCTTTTCTGTTTTCCTAATCAATGGTTTAGGTTTTAGGTATGGAATTCTTGAAGTTGTTTGCTCACACAAGATTCTCTTTTTCAAACTATGTTTTATATGAAATCGAACACCAATTGAAATAAAGGAATCCAACTGGTTGTTTAAAGTAATTTGATGCATATGATCCTCGTACGAGTTGAGCCTTTTTATGCTTATGGATTCAATTATTCAAAGTCTTTTTCTTTGTTTGAATTCTGATTTGTTTTTGTTCCCTGTTTGAAGCTGCTACTCCTAAGCAGATCAGAGAGCTTATGCAAGTCGACGGCCTAACCAACGACGAAGTGAAGAGCCATTTACAAGTACATTTCCTTTCTTCTTTGCAATAGACGCATACTTATATTAATCCAACACAAAGTGCTGATCATTGATGTTTAACTTTCTTGAAATCGTCTTGTTTCAGAAATATCGCCTTCACACTCGTAGAGTTCCTCCCACGACCAACTCCCCCACCATCCCACCTAATGCTCTCGGAGGTTTATGGATGTCACAAGAACAATGTGGCGAATCATCCAAGACAAGCATTTCCCAATCGGGCTCACCTCAGGGCCCGCTTAATTTAACCGGGTCCTCTAGGGGCACTTCCATCAGCATGGAAGACGAAGATGATGAAAAATCAGAGACCCACAGCTGGAAGAGCAGTCACAAGCACTAATCTTGGGGAGATAATGATGTATAGGAGAACAGATTGTTCACCGTGAGTTTTACTGTATAATAACATAGAAATGATCTTGAGCTCATTTTGTGTGAAATTTTGCAGGATCAATGAGATTCATCTCCGGCTTTTCTTGAATTGAATTCTGGTGAATCATTTAGTTTTAACTTTTAAGCTCTTTCTTGAAAACCATGAGTTCTTTTTTCGTGGTACATTCAATTACTATACAGTATACACATCACGTATGTTGAAAAGACGAACATTATTTGCAATAGAAGAATCCGGGGTTTTATTATGTTATCCTATTCCTTTCATTTGAAGGGTGTGGAAGAGTATAATTTGGGTTAGAGGAAATGAAAATGAAGATGCCTTTCAAGATTGGGCAAAGACCAAACAATAGCTTTTGTCTACCAAAGCTTATGGTCCACCTATATTGTACATCACCACCCATTTGTTTGTTAAAGCCTATTATCACTTCTTTGCAATATAAAAAAAAAGTAGTAACCCATTCTTAACCACCTTTCATGAGAAAAGTTCTTTTTTGGGTTGTTGTTTGTTTCTTTACTTCATTTTTAATCATTTTATATATTTGTATGGAACAAGATGGTACAATCAAAGAGAGTGGTATGAGCTAGTGAAAATAGAATGACCTGATTTTGTTGGTACGTAATGAGGTGATACAATTTAATATAAATAAAATGATCAAATTCTATTAGTATGTGATATAACTATACGGTCTAACTTTTGATGGTACGAGTGATAAGGATAAAGATGTCAAATTTTGGAAAAAAGAAAACTTTGTTCCATAAGTGGTAATAAATGAAACAATCATATTAAAAACACTATTCCAGACACGTCTCAGGGGAGGATCCAACGATTGATTTTCTTGAATGAATGAATAATCTTTGACTTTTGTAATCAGGTGGGATCAATATTTTTTAAAAGAAACCATGTTATATCATATGAGACGAAATTCATATAAATTAATAAAGGGTTAACAAAAAAATTTATAAACGTGTATGCTTGTTTTGAAATTGTGTAGCTTGGATATGTAGATACACATTAGTATATTAAATCAATGTTGAAACTATATGGAATTATAAATACCTCACTATAAAAATTTAATTAAGAGTTTGAAATTATTATTTTTAGTCAAGAAAATATATTTTTGGACTATTGTATACTTAATGAAATTAACCTCGTACCACCATATACTTCATCTTCTACAATCAACGTAGTTCATCCTATCATATTACATTCTCGTACCATTATTAATAGTATGTACTGCCATATTATTTCATATTATCATTAATGTAACTCGTACCACTATATTACATTATTATTCAATTATTACTATAGTCCGTATCAATATATATAAACACGTACCATCATATATTTTAGTTCGTAACATCATATACTTAAGTCCATACCAATAAATGTTATAAGAGTATACCTGGGCAAATGTCATTTATGTTGATTAAAAAAGAACAAAATTAAATTATTTAGTCTAAATAATGATGATTAAGAGTAGGGATTCCCAATATTTATTAATTTCTAGTAAGATTTACTATAAGATGTGTATATTATATTGAATGTGTATAAATCATAAATCATGCTCGATTCGTGGAAGAATCACAAGAAGATTGAAAATTTGCATCATACTCACTTTAATTTATAGATCAAAATTAAAAAGCATCAAATATTACAATATCTATGGCGCACCCAAAAAAAACACAAATCTTCCTAAAATTGCAATTTCACATGAACTTTAAATTCACCAAAACAAATTATGAACGGAACATCAGAAAATTAATGGTAATTCAAATTACTAAATAAGATTAAGTTTGTGTTGAAATTATAATTTCATAAAAATTCATATTATATTTTACAAATAACTTAATTATTAGTGAATAAATTTATGAACTTTTCATCTAATGTTAGTATATAAGTATGATATTAGATGGGACTTTGATTTTCTTGTAATCATTATTTAAAAATAAATATTTAGATGAACATACAAATTCCATCATTATCTAAATATAAATTCATATAAGTATGATACTAGATGGGACTTTGATTTTCTTCTAATCATTATTTAAAAATAAATAAATAGATAGAAGTATAATATTATGAGAGGAATCTTGATTTGTTCTCCACTCCCACATTAATATTACACCAAATCCATATCCTTTCCTCCAACTTTCCGTACAAATTTTAAAAACAAGTAGATAGAAATATAATATTAGAAGGGGAATCTTGATTTGTTTAATATGATTTTTGAATTTAGTGTGACATATATATCGGTAGAAGAGTACAAGATAGATTTTTAAAATTACTTATTTTTCAAAATTATCTAGTTGATAGATTATTTATTGATTGAATTTGCCCTATAAAAGATCAAAGTTACTAACTTTAAGTATATATTTTGTGGAGTAATTTATAGATGAATCTATTTATACTATATCACCCCTTTGATGAGTGATGGAGATTCTATTCAAACACTCCATTACATTCTAAATAGCACCTAGAAACTCTATAATTATGCATACACTTCTAGGATTCTACACATGTTTTAGAGCTATCTCTATAGAAATGGAAGATGCCTAAAATGTGGCCTAAACAATCCTAGTCAACTATGTTACATGTAAAATTGGACTTATGACACAATATTAAGTATCAAAAACTAAGTAGAACTATTACCTTTAAATTGATTTCAAAATGAATAAACTATTAATCATCAATCAAACTAGAACCACAAGATTTTTATGACATCCAACTTTTTTATTTAGTAAAAATTATTAATTTTTTCAAGAATCAACCATGAACCTATGGGCTTAGGAAGGAAATAAACCCACCTTTTCTTGGACTTCAAGAGGTTAAGTTATGAAAAGAAAACAAAAATTGCACTAAAAAAAATAAAAATAAAAATCCCTTAAACCATCTCCAACCCTACACTAAAATAGCTTTAGTGTAAGGTTAAACTTTTCAAATGGTGCACTATTTTGGTGTATTTTCTATTTCTACACTACTTGTAGTGCTGCACTACTTCATTTTCTTCTTCTTTTTATTCATAAATAATAATAAAAATAAAGTAGTGCAAACTGTTAAAAAAATGTTGATACTGTACTAGTATAAAGTAAAATTTGCACTAGAGTAGTACAAGCCCTTGGAGATGCCGTTAGTAGCTCTATCACAACATGAGAGATACTAAATTCGATATTCATACATTGAATATAATATATACTCTTAATTTACATATATTCATGCATCCCTTTCAAACTTTTAAGTTAATGGGTACAAAATTAGTCATTCATAGACAAAATAATGGAGAAAGAATCTTGAAGACAGGATATAATGAGTGGGCCCATTACATTATAGGATTGGCCAAAAAATTGTTAGGTGATTTATTTTTTATTTTTTGAGATGGAAAGGGTGGAGCCACCTAATTTTAGCTTTTCATTCTTCTTAAGGGATCTCTCTCTCCTCTCTCTCTCCTCTCTCTCTCTCTCTCAATTGATTAGATTCCATTTCCAAAATCAAAACAAGCCAATTTCCCAAATTGAAACGTTTTATCATTGGAATGGAGAATCTGATGCTATGCTCCAGATGACATGTAACGTGCCCATATCATAATATTCCTTCTATATGTTTACCTATTATTGGTACTCAATTGGTGTCTATCCAAGGGCATTTAAGTCATTTCAACAACTTTCCTAATTACACCTAAAAGTAAAATCGTTGTGCTTAAAGTTGTAAGACTTGATTTATTCCCTAATCAAGTAGTGACCATTGGTTTTGTTTTAGATATATTTTCTTAGTTTCAACTTGCATTAAGAAGAAAAAAAAATCTCATGCCACCTTAGACACATGTTAATTTATCAATCATGTGTCAAACATCAAAATGATAATTGACTTTAAATTATAATAAGTACAATCTTACTCATATGTGAAATATTATTGGTTGACATTAAAAAAAAAAAAAAAACCTTAGTGAGTCAAGATAGATACCCAAATACGAGACATAAGAGACTAGGATGTGTGGACAACCCTTATCTACATATGGGCCATTAGAGGCCCATCAGCAGAGGTCCATTATATGGGCCTCAGTGAGGCAGGCAGCCCACAAAACCTTTTGCTTTACTTATGACATGCAGTTGGGCTTTACTGGTCAGCCCCAAGGACCTCAAGCCTTCCACTGTTGGGCCGTAGTTACCTCCTTAATTGGGCTTTATTGGGCCAACCGCCAGCCCATAATCAGCTAAACTTATTTTATACCACATCTCACAGGATCATGTCTAGATCACTGAAATAGTTCTCTACAGGAAATAACATATTATTTTTAATAAAACTAGTACAAATAATCGATTCAAATAATCAAAGTAAATAAATGTTTCAAATCACAAAAACTCATATCATACCGTTTCATGCAACCAAAAACCCAAATTCAAATTTATTTGCACAGGCCAATCTATCTTTAATAACTTTTCCACCATAAAATATGATTTTATTACTTTTGTACTACAATTCGGATGAAAAATTTAAAATTAACCCCGACACTTATATGTGTATTGCGCAAGGTGTCTAATGTGAAAAGAGATGATATATATACATTAATTATTTGAAAATAATTCACTTTCCGGTAGAAAAGAGTGTTATAAAAGAAATAACATAAACTATCACCACTGATCTTTCACAAATAAACTGTATTACAAATTTTCTTAACTTTCAAGAATTAAAATAGCATGATTAAATTGTAAAATAAACAATAGGTCGTGTATTTTAATATATATTTATTTTTTAATGAATCCAATTACATTTACAACCATACCCTAAACACAGTCAACGCACAAACAAGATCCTCTCCGAAACCTTAAAAAGGAATGATTTGGTCAAAGTCAAAGCCCGTAAAAGTCGTTGATATGTAGGAATGAAAGAGCATCAACTTCTCACTCTACACTCTCTTTCTACAATTCAGGAGAAAACAACAATTCCCCCTCTTTTTCCTAACCACCAAATTCCATTAGATAAACACACTCTCCTAATTTCGCATCAAGAAGTCGAAGCCAAGCCCTGCTTTGATCCCAACAATCCCCTCCAAAAAAAAAAAGTTTTTTTTCTCTCTCCTTTTTAATAGAAATAATCTTGTTCTTGATCAAGAACACAACCAATCCTGCAGCAATGGCGCAGATGACCAGCCGGGATTTCGATAGAGAAAAGGAGGAAGCAAAGCACGAGCAAACAAGGTCGTTCAAATTCAACGTGGCGGCGCCGGAGTTCGTGCCGACGCTTGCCGCCACCCAGACGGTGGCGGCGGCGCCTGCCCAGCTGCCCATAACGGGGTACTTCTACCCGTGTTTTCAGTCCATTGATGGGACTAGTGGGAGCTGGATTTATGTCACTGATCAAGAGATCACCATCCCTTTGGTTCAGACTAAGCCTAATGCCAATGTGGGTGGGGCCCACATCGGGCAGCACCAGGATCAGTCCCCCGCTAAGGAAGTTGTCCTGTCTGATGAGCTCAAGCAGAAGATCATCAAACAGGTTTCGTTTTTTCACATTTGTGGGTCTTCTTTTTTGTTCTTTTCCTCTTCGAAATCAATAATTTGATGCATTCTTTGTCATAGAATTGCAACATGATGCAATAACAGCAGTGTCAATGTTCTTGACTATTCGGTCTCCTTAGGCGCTATGTGATCCTAGGCAGAACAATTCGAGCCCAGATAACTTTTTTTTTTTTTTTTTTTTCTTCCCTTTTTTTTGTCTTACTTTTTGGCAAAACTACATTGTTCAAACGCTATTATGCACTTCTGGAATCGTGGAAGATTTTCATTAGAATTCTAAATAGAACGGTTCATATATTAACCATTTACACCGTGTGGAGAAATTATATTTACTACCTTAGAAATGTATTATTGCCTTCTAACAAATTATTATTATTTAACTAGCTATAGATAGATAATTTACGAATTGAGAAATACAAATAAAAATTAATTTTATAATCATTGAATCAATCATATATAAATATAATTCAAACAAGATATTAAGTTTTTTATTTATCCTCCAAAATAAACTAAATGTTATATATATTTATATCTTTTAAAAAAATAGCTAAAATAACAAAAGTTTGATAATCAAGAATTCGATGGATGATCATATTGGAGATGAAACGACGTTGTTTTCTAGAATTTGATTTTTTTTTTCTTTCTGGGTTGGTGGATGTGTTTGGCAGGCAGAATACATGTTCAGTGACATGAGCATGCTAGCAAACGAAACTCTCGTGAAACATGTGAATAAAGATCCAGAAGGCTATGGTGAGGATATATATTTCCATAAAACATGTTCAAAATTATGAGATTAATTTCAAGATTCTATTTTCAAATGTTACCAGTCTCGATATCCTCTATGTGTTGGCTATTTAACAGTTCCGATAAACTTCGTTTCGACTCTAAAGAAACTCAAGTCTCTCAACGTAAACAACCAGATGGTGGCACAGGCTCTCCGTTCCTCTTCAAAACTGGTTAGTCTTCGATGAAAACGACAAAACAAACAAAACATAGGAATCGTTTCTTGTTGTCATTATGCATTGGATTGACATTCTTGTTTGTTTGCTCGATTATATGTTGTCTAGATTGTGAGCAACGATGGCAAGAAGGTGAAACGCAAAAATCCTTTCACAGAGAAAGAAAAGGAGGAGCTTCAGGTATGTATATATGTACACATTTTCGTATATTTGTTGTAAGAAATCAATGATGGCATTGTAATAACACGAGTTCTTGCAGTTGAGAACTGTTATAGCTGAAAATCTACCTGATGATCACTCCCATCAGAAAATCGAGAAGATGTTCAACGTGGTTGGAAGGTGGGAACGTTTCTATCAATCTTTCTCTGGTTTTGCTTTCTCGTTTGCTAATTCGTAGTTATTGATCATGTAGTATTAAGTCGATCCGTATATGCCAACCACAGGAGCATAACTCTTCGCGATCTTCTAAGGGCGATCTAGTCATAAGTCATAAGGTTAGTGAACTTGCAATACATCATGATTTGGTGAAAGGTTTTCTCTGTATATCTTGCTTGTTTGATTCATTTTTCCCCTGTTTTGTTTGTGTTCTGTTGAAGCTTCATGCGTTGATAGAGTACGAGAACCCTGAAACAGCAGAGAAAGCGGTATGTTTGATTCTTGAAACGCGTCACCATTTCATTGATCTTGTGAGTTTTGTTAACACTATTTGAACTCATTAGGCTGAGAAGTTGAATGATGAAAGGAACTGGAGGAAAGGCATGAGAGTTAGGGTTATGCTTAAGCGTTCGGTAGGTTAAACCCGACTCAACCACTTCACAAACTTGTCGATTGTATGATCATGTTCGTTTTTGTACTAAAATTTCGTTGTGAATAATGTGTAGCCCAAGTCTGTGCTGAAGAGCCGTAAGTCGGTGTTTGATTCGTGTTTTGATGACGATGGACCAAACCATTACGACGATGGCCCTTGTCTTAGCAACTCCGAAACTGAGGTCAGTTTGTGATCATCTCAGTTTCTTGTCATTCATCTTAGTGATCCCTAAGTTTTTCGCACTACGTTGGTCGACTATATTATGAGTGTGAACGAGTTGAGTCGTATAGAGCACGCTAGACTTGACTTGATACCTAAATAATATATAATAATAACCTAAATTCCTAAAATTATGCTTAAAATTGGAAATTTGAAGAAACTATCAAGGGTAAGATAGTAAATTCACAAAAGTTCGATTCTACTCAATCTCGTGAGCTTGTCGAGCTAAGTATTATTCAGAACTACTCAAGTAGTTTGAGGTCGAGCTTGACTCAAGGTGTATTATCTAATTTACACCCTTAATCTATATGAACAATTTACTCTAAGCGAATAATGTTGTACTTCCGTCTAACATTGTAAATACATTTTATGTAGGCCGATGAAACTGTATCTTCGTTGAAGAGAAGTTGGTCTAAAAACCGGGGAAAAGCTAAGCAACATCCTCAGCTTCAGAGCACACGCAGCCTTCCAACTCAATCGTCACACTTGACCAACTCCTACCCGGGGCAACTCGTTAAAGGGCCAAGAATGCCCGATGGAACGAGAGGCTTCACTATGGGACGGGGGAAGCCACTCGCTGTACCGGTTCACTCCAGTTAAAAACTATGAGCAAACAAAAAATGGCAATGCCAATCTAACCATAAGTAGATTGACTATTTTGGGATTGTTTGCTAATGAAGATGGATGGATCAGTCATGGTGTGTATACATAATCGCAATTTTGTTTAGCTACTAGTTTAAGCATTCTCTACTTTGTTGGGTGACTCGTGTTTCTTGATACTTCCTAATGTTATCTTTTTCCCTTTTTGAGTTCCTTTTTTTGAGTCGATTAAGTTAAAAATTCGAATCCCTTGCACTTTCGTAGTGTCCTATTAAGGGATAGAACTAGGATTTTGTCATAAGGGAGGTGACATTATATTGATATAAATATATATGATAATTTTATTTATTTTTTATACGGTTTATTGTTGGTTTTATTTATGATAAGTGAGATGTATTTTTTGTTTTATTGTTTTTTTGTTGTGTGTTAAAAGTGAGAATGAATTATAAATAAGTACAAACAAATAAATCGGGTTAGAAGAATAAGCAAATAAAGTGGGATTAAATAAGTTTTTTTTTTTGAAATAAAGGGATTAAATAACTTAACAATCACAAAATTTAACAATAGAAATATTTATTCCACCTGTAACTCAAAATAATAATAATAATAATAATAATAATAATAAGGGTCTAGGGCTCAAAATACCCTAATTTATATAGTGGTGATTCTTTTCTACCACAATTGATATAAAGTGGATCTTTTCTACCATAAAATTATAATTTTGGTTGTTTTCTACCCTTTTTTTTTGACTTTTGGTGGATGTGGACCACAAATGATTGATGACCTGTACTTACTAATCATTGACTCATTGATTAAATGAATAATATATGTTTTTGTTCTTTTTAATGCAATTTTACTTGAATTGCTTTCATTTTTCATCTCAACATACAAGTGAATATTTTTTGCATTTATAAGAATAAATTGCCGACGTTTTAGGGTTAAACGACAATTTAGGAAAAAAAATAGGGGTTAAACGACATTTTTGGTTAATTGCCGTTTAACCCCTATTTTTTTCCAAAATTGCCGTTTAACCCTAAAACTTCGATTTTTAACCCAAAAATCTCATTTTAGGAAAAATCAATTCCAATTTCCATCCAAAAATTTTCGAAAATGTGAAATCCAATCCTGATTTTGAAAATTTTGGAAATTTTCGGAATTATTTTCGGAAATTTTCGAATTTTTTTGGAAATTTTCGAAAATTTTCAGAAAGTTTTTCGGAATTTTTAGAAATTAAAAAATTTAGAAATTCAGAAAGTTTAGGAATTAAAATAAAACTATATAATTTATAGCATATAATTGTTCGTGGCAATTTCTTTTTACAAACGCAAGCAATTTTCACTTGTATGTTGAGATGAAAAATGAAGACAATTCAAGTAAAAATGTATTAAAAAAAACAAAAGCATACACTATTAATCAGTCAATCGGTCACTATTCAAGTCATCAATCATTTTTGTGTAAGTGTGTGGGCCCAATTGAGTCACAAAGTACATTTAGGGGTAGAAAACATACATTCTTATATTTTTTGTGGTAGAAAACATACATATTTATATGAATTGTGGTATTTTCAACATTTATCTCATAATAATAATAATAATAAGAAGAAGAAGGCCAAATAATAATAAAAAAACCAAATTTTTTAATTTTGCTATTTTAGTCAATTCTTTAAAAATTGTCAATTTAATCATATTATTATAAATTAATTACAATTTTAGTCAAATTTCAATTTTAGTCAAAATTAATTGTATATGTCCTATATGTGGGACATATGGATAGTTAAATCATTTACACCTCATAAAAAAAATAAAAATTAAACACCTCATCAATTGTCTTTTATTTTACTCTTCACAACACTCAAGTCCAATTCTCTTTATTTTCTTTAAACTGTAAATTCAAGATAATGTATTTATTATTTTATTTTTTTCATTTTTGATGAGGTATAAATGATTTTTTTATTCATGTGTTCGCTACGTATGACATATATTATTTAATTTTGATTAAAATTAAAATTTGGCTAAAATTGCAGCTAATTGGCTATAATATAGTTAAATTGACAATTTTTAAAGAATTGACTAAAATAACAAAAACTCGAAGATGTTTGGATGTTTTTGCTATTTGGCATAATAATAATAATAATAATACATATTAATATATGAGTAAGTTGAAATTAGTTATAAATCATAATACTTTGATTATTTTTTTAGTAGAATGGTGGAAGTTACGATAAAATCACATTAACAAAATTATATAAAATTATTAATTTCCCTATTACAATTTTGAAATATTACATATAATGTATTCCATGATGGTAGATATTTTCTCTCTAAATTATATATCTTATTTTTTTCTTGAAGATGGGAAGGTATTTGCTGAGTCAGCCTTGCGTGGACCCAACAATTATAGTGTAAGATTTTACTTAATTTTAGGTTTTTGCACTTTCCGCTAATTTGAAGCTTCAACCACTAATTTATAAACATATTATAATCTTTTAGCGAGTGTTTTTGTTTTTATGTTTTTGTAGTATTTGGGAAATCTGATAGTGTGTATATCTTGTCTCTTTAATTATTGTTATAAGATAATGATATGAGATAATCATCTTATAAATTTAATTTTATAATATGAAATAATCTATAATCTCTATTTCATAAAATAGAAATGATTTATGAAAAATTGATTTGAATTATTTGATAAAATTATATTTGAAGATAGTCTATAAATTTTTGTATTGTGTATTATTTAGGATCATGTTAATTCATTTGGACATTGTTTTGTAAATACAAATGTGACATTTAATAAGTTCATTTGGAATGCGATCTTAAAAACATATTAATATACATACTTCAAAATTTTCCTTGAAAACATATTTCAACATTTAAAAAAAATAAATTTCAACTCATTAGATTTGAATTATATATGTTACATAAAATACGCAATATAAAAAGATAAATAACTATAAACACGTTTAAAATGACGTTTAAATAAAATTAGAGAAATCTATATGTAATGAGATCATCATTTATAAAAGAGTAGTCGACAAATGGATGAGATCATGAGGTAAGCAAATGCATTTTAATTTTAATCAATATCATTACATTTGATACATATAAATTATATAAAAATATTCGAAAACATATATGTTAAAAAAATAAAAATATATAGAATTAAAATTGAATTATACATTTTCCTTCCGACATAGACAAACTTGACCAAACACTTGTCTATTGTTCCAAAGCAATCGTGCTTCGCAAAATCAACCAAAATATACAAACACGACAAGAACCTTGGAAATATCTATCTACTAGTATTTATAAAATAAATAAAAGAAGATGCAAATTTTAATAGTTTGATTGTGTGATGGATTACTACTAGGTACTAGCTATATAATAAATCATCAACTTCATCCAATAGGAAAAAAATAATGTACCTAATAATTTCTTGTTATTTATCTGAATAAATAAATAAATAATAAGGACTGATGTATAAATAAAACTAATAATAGATTAGTAGTAATAATAATTAAAATAGAAGTGAGAGTGAAAGTTCGAAATACATATAAAGCGGGATTTAGGGTTTTGCAACTCTTCCAGAGTCTTCTTCTGCTCGCATATACATTCACCTATACATACATACACAGAGTCAACGTGTAGTGTGAGAGAAGGAAAACGGCCATGGGCGGGAGGACTCGCTGCTATTTGGACATAACTATCGGAGATGAACTGGAAGGGAGAATTGTTATTGAACTGTACAATGACGTTGTCCCCAAAACCGCAGATAATTTCCGCGCTCTTTGTACTGGAGAGAAAGGCATTGGTCCAAACACCGGTGTTCCTCTGCACTACAAGGTTTTTCGTTATCCATTTGTGTTGTCGTACTAACACATTTGTTGAAATGTGGTTGATTTGATTGATGGTAGCTAATTTTCTAAATTTTTCTAAAATTATGAAGAAAAATGGCGGTTTGGATTGTTTTCGTGTTGTAATAGGTTATTTGAACTGTTGTTCTTTTATTAGGAATGGATTTCGGTGAATATGCTCTAGAATATGTAGTTTTATTGAAACTTTTGGTAGGAAGATTACATTTTGTTTTGCTCGGTTAGAGCTGTTGTAGGACATTAAATGTGAAGCTATTGATGATTGTTTTTGGTGTATTACTGACTCTGTTAATGGAATTTTACTCTGAGTTGGTTCTGTTTTTATTTTAGGTATGCCATCTGTGCAGAAGAGCTTGCCTGTTTCTGATGTTGATATTTCTCATTTCTCAAGATGTTTGTCATTGAATCAGGCAATAGCTTCTATTTTCAGGATAGTTACTCACGACAGTTTTGCGTTCGTTTTAGGGATCCTGTTTTCATCGTGTTATTAAAGGTTTTATGGTACAAGGTGGTGATATTTCTGCTGGTGATGGGACTGGAGGGGAATCCATTTATGGGCTTAAATTTGAAGATGAAAATTTTGAACTAAAACATGAAAGGAAAGGAATGTTATCGATGGCCAATTCTGGACCAGATACTAATGGTTCCCAGTTTTTCATCACCACCACTCGGACATCACATCTGGATGGAAAGCATGTTGTATTTGGGAAGGTTATCAAAGGCATGGGAGTTGTTCGTTCCATTGAACATGTCACTTCTGGAGAAAATGATCTCCCCTCTGCTGATATTGTCATTTCTGATTGCGGAGAAATTCCAGAAGGGGATGATGACGGCACAGCAAATTTCTTCCAGGATGGTGATTTGTATCCTGACTGGCCTGCTGATCTTGATGACAGTTCTAGTGAGCTCTCTTGGTGGATAACAGCTGTGGAATTGATAAAAGGAAATGGAAATGACCATTTTAAGGTAATGGTGCATACAAATCAATACCCAATAAGATAATCCACCCTTCTCTCCTTTCACAGGCTGCTTGATAAGTTCCATATATGTGGTGTTTACAGAAGCAAGACTATAAGATGGCACTCCGGAAGTACCGAAAGGCTCTGCGCTATTTGGATGTGTGCTGGGAAAAGGAAGGGATCAATGAAGGTGGTCAGGAATTTCTCCATCTATTCCAGTTATTAACATTTTCATTTATTATCAATATCCCCTGGACTATACAGATCTGATGATCGTGTATGTCTTTGAAGCAGATAAGAGTCTATCCTTGAGAAAGATGAAGGCGCAAATATTCACAAATAGTTCTGTGAGTTCCTATTTTGATTGCAAATACTTCTTTATTTATGGTGAAAAGATTTTCCTTTTTCCTCCTGTAGTGTCTTTCAGTTGAGGAGAATGCTATTAAAGAATTCCAATGATAACTTGCTAGTCTTGATTCCATATATATGCTATAAATCTCCCTGGTTCAAGTGAGATAAGATGGGGAAACTGTTCATATCATTACAGTAAAGGATTTGTATGATTTACCCTGTCTTTTCTGGTCATTCTCATTTGCATTTTTTGTCAAATTGCTGATGAGCTTTAGTTATTGGACTGTTGCTTCTGCCATTCACTCATGTAGATCCTGTGGTCCATATCCTTTAACTGGTTTATTTTCACTCACTCTGGAGTACAGTTTCAATATAATTAGGTTTCTACAACTAGAAGATGTAATGAGGTGGTTTGACAATGGTTCTAAGTCATATGCTCAACATGTTCCATTGAGATCATACTTCCAAAATATTTCCTTTTCTGCTAACAATATACAATTTGTCATTCTCTAGGCGTGTAAACTGAAACTTGGAGATTTAAAGGGAGCACTTCTGGATACAGACTTTGCAATGCGTGATGGTGGAAATAATGCAAAGGCATTGTTCAGGCAGGGCCAGGTAATTTTTGCTTCATGAATAGCAATTAGTCACTGACTGCATTAGGATATCATTGTCTTATGATAATGGTTATGGCTTAATTCTTAAATGAATTTTGTACTTCCTAACTTGATTGAGGCACACCATTTCAATTATCAATGTCATTTCATTAGGAGATCTCAGATTTTGACTGTGGTACACTGTTTTGGATATTATGCATACTGTATGCGTATGTGTGTTTTTGTATTTTTTTTATTACACAAGTGGCCTTGTTATCTTTTCTGGTGCATTTCTTAAAGTTTATTTCGTTAAGTGCAAAGATTATTTTTGGATAGTCGAGTTTGATAAGTATGATCGAGTTAACTTATTGTTGAAATGGTTTTACTTTTACTTAATTATCAAGATGTTTATACTCTCCTCCTGCCATGTAGCATAGTGTCTGCAGCATAAATATTTGTTAGACATGCCTTTAAGTTACAAATTTGAGAACTGTTTGAACTGAACTCTATAAACAGTCTAGCTACTTTTTCACTTTTGATATAATTTTTCTTGGTAAATTCTGTGGTCCTTCATTATTTGAGTCTTTATCTGTTTATCAGTTTAATTGGTAATGTTAGATATATAATATGATCCCGGTTGTTCTTGAGGTAGTTTTAATACATGCTGATATGCACCTCAATTGCTAATTGGAAATATGATCTGCATTTGGGACCATGTAATGAATCAATATTGAGAATTACCTTTTACACATTTCTTGCTCGTGCAGTGCATGTTCTTCTATATCCTTGTTACCTTATGATCACCTTTTTGGGCATTTCAACAAACTTATGCTTCCAGCTGTCTCAACATCTGTAAATTGTGATACTGATAACCCACACCCCCCCCCCACCCTCCCCCAAACCCAAAATTGATCAGGCACACCTAGCTCTTAATGATATAGATGCTGCAGTTGAGAGTTTTAAGAAGGCATTGGAACTGGAACCCAATGATGGTTCGTAACTGCTCTCTCTCTCTCTCTCTCTCTCTCTCTCTCTATCCTTCTCTCCCTCTCTTCACACACACACACACACACACACACAAACGATTCTCTTTGCAATTGCTTCCATGACAAAGAAGAGAGAATAGAAAATTACCTCATTTTGTAGGCCCCAAGTAAGGCTTCAAATGAGATATCTGGTCTCACACACTGGCTTGCTTTGGTCATGATCTAAACTGGTGTAACAACTTTCAAAAATGTTTTTAGATCTTTTTTCTTATTGAGTTATTTTAATATTTGATGAACTAAATTATCTACATGGTCATCGCCTTTCCATAAATTTACTCTTTACTCCTTTTGCCATAGGAACAATAAAAAAGGAGTTTGCTGGTGCAAAGAAGAAGGTAAGGACACACATCTTTGGAACTCGCCATTGAACATGTGACCTACATTAGTTCCTTGAGCTAATCAAACCCCCCCCCCCCACCCACACACCACACCCCTAACACCCAATTTACTTGGTATTGTGGAATAGATTGCTGATAGACGTGACCAGGAGAGAAAAGCATACTCCAAGATGTTCCTACAGTAAAATTGAGTAAGAACTATCTTCCTCAGTCAAATGACCTTATTAACCAAATGATTTCTTTTAGACCTTTTATTCATTTTTGGTTGCCCAGGATAAGTGGTTCAGGCCTTTTTTTGTTGCGCTCAAAATCACCCAAAGGGTTTAAAGGTATATTAAAGTACATATAAGTGGTGTACTTGGTTGCAGAGAAGAAACTGGCAGCCAGCCACTATACGTATTGTGAGTTTCATTGTTCCTTCCATCTGATGTTTCATTTCTCGCATGAAAAGTTGCTTGTATGACTAATATTCTTATCTAATTGTTTTTCTTATATTCTTCAATTTTAATAGGTTTTGGAGATGTAAAACTTGATGTAAAACCCCCTTAGGGTAAGTAATACAGTATAAAGTGATGCCTGGACCATTTTGATCAAAACCTTTCTTGGAGCTAAAAAAAGGCGGTATAGCTCTTTCATTTTTGTGCTGTAACAATGTGTAACTTCTTCGTATGAAACTCCATTGAAATATTCCAACTCTTCTACTACCTTGTTATATTTTCGAATCCCGTCTACTATCATATTATTATATGTGAAACGGTTTCATAAGTCATATTCATCGATTTATTTCTCGACTCTGTTGGTCGGTACACATCATAAACATACGTAGATACAAGGTCATAAAAACGTCATTTTGTTGCTGATTGCAAATTTCCATTTTCAGGTAAAATAGCACTAACTGGTTGCAATTTCTAATTAACTTCCTCCACGATGCAAAATGGTTCTGCTTCATTTGACTCGTTGTTTTAGTTCAGTGGGATTTTGACTTTTTAAAGTAAATATTTAGTTTTGTCTTCAACTGAAAAGGTAAAAATTCAAATAAATAAATATATATGTAATAATGCTAATCATCATGGTCCATGAAAACGGGTAAGGCTTGCGACTTTAAAGCCCATGCGCCTGAGATTTCTTTGAACTGAATTCTTTTGACCTACAAATCGACAATAAATTTCTTTTTTTAATATTAGCAACACAAATTGTTCCATAGTTTCGTATTGGGTTTCAGTTACAGATTAAAGTTTTGGTTTTTTAAGTCTTCCAAGTTATTGTATTTGTATTTTTTTCGTTATAAATATATATTTTCTAGATTATTGAACATCGTATTTATAATACAATGAAAAACATTGGAATTAAGTGGTCAATTACTTATTTATTCCAGTTATAACACAATGGATAAATGAATTTTTATTGAATGATTGTAGATTGATTTGTCTCATGAAACTAGATTTCTTAAACAATCTAACAAAAATTCCACTTCAATAATCGAATTTTTATAATTTTGAAGATAATATATGAAATCTATACATGGTGGAGTGGCATTTTTTGATTGAAAAAAACAATAACTTCGAAGGATTTTCTAGATGGAAGTAACAATTTATTATCTTCTCTTACAAAATAAACAATTAAATAAATAAATAAAAATTATAATCAGTTATAACGTTCATGTAAAATACACACGCCAGAAATAAATAAATAAATAAATAATAAACAAAATAATACAATTTGCAATAATAGTAATTTCCACTATAAACAATTTGACGTTTGAAAATCAAGCGCGTTGGATAATTAAAACACTAAGTGGAAGACTTTGAAATTGATTCTAAGACACTAAAAACACATGTACACCAATATATTGATTGATAAACCCCTTTGACACCTGATAATTAGTTTCTTGATGCTATCTTACCAATAATCTTACCAATAAACTGACTATTGGTAATTTTTTTTTTATTTTTTTAAATACTATTTTCACGTCTCTAATTACTATATAAACCCTAAACTCCACCTTAGAACACCATCAAATTCAAATCAATATTTTCTTAGCATCTATTTCTTCAATTAATTTGAATTCATTCATTGCAAATATGGCTATGATTTCTGGGCTCCTTCTTCTTCTCATTGTCGCCACGTCGTCATCGATTTTGGGCATTGCTACTGCAAACAAAGATTGGAGCACCGTTGCAGGAAACTGGAACCACACAGCACCTGGTAATTTCTGGGGTTTCAGACCCAGAAATGTAAGCCAGATCACCTCCAACAGGATCATCGTAGGCGGATCCGAAAACTGGCATTTCGGGTTTAATTACACTGACTGGTCCATCAAGAATGGCCCCTTCTTCTTGAATGATACTCTTGGTATGTCTCTGTGTGTGTTTTGGATATACTTCTTCAAGTTTCTGCATGCATGGCTCTTGAATATGTGATTTGATTAGTAAAATTGTGAATATATGTATTACTTATGTGTTAAGATGGCATGCAATACTTGATTAACTAGATATAAATCCTCAAGTTTAGTGGCTACACTAGCATTAGCAAGGGTAAAATGGTAAATTTCATTCTGTTACTCGTCTCTTTTTTCCAATTATGAAATTACTCGGCTAGAGATTAAGAATTTCTCAATCTTTGTGCCAAAATCCTAATTCATACATATCACTTAAACTCAATCTTTATATAAGTTTCTTCACAAACACACACACACATATATTTCATGAACTTCATTGATTCTCATATGTATATATATAATGCAGTGTTCAAATATGATCCACCAAACGACACTACATTTCCACACAGTGTATACTTGCTGCCCAATTTCAAGAGTTTCCAAGACTGTGATCTGAGAAGAGCCAAGAAGATCGGAGAGGTGACTCAGGGCGGCGGAGAAGGCTTCGAGTTTGTCTTGAAGAGATGGCAACCCTACTTTTTTGCCTGTGGCGAACGCAACGGAATCCACTGCAAAGATGGTCTTATGAAGTTCCCCGTTTGGCCCTTGATCCGTTGGTTTTACTAAACATGAAGAAGAAGAAGAAGAAATTCACAAAATTTGATTCTCTAATATACTTGGTTTTATTTTCTTGCCTTTAATTTTGAATGAATAATGAGTGTGTGTCATTGTGTGCTTTTGTTTTCTTCCTTTTATATCGATCTTATTAAGATTAATTCTTCTTGAATTTGTATCACTATGAATTTATCTTGATAATATAATGTGATGTTGCTCTGATTTACCGTTCTCCTTTTGGAGCTGAAACTCGAAACCTTGAGTCCAAAACCTGCAAAACAAACACCGGGAGAGGTCCCGGCGATGGGATCTCAAATTATACAAATGTGTGTATAATTAATTGTGTATGTATTTTATACATTGTCTGTTTAAAAGCAAACATAAAGAGGGTATTTATAGACTCCCTGAGTAATTGTAGTAGGAATAGGAGTCTCAGTTGTAGTTGAAATAAGAATCTTAGTTGTAGTTGAAGTAGGAGTCCTAATTGTAGTGGGAATAGAAGTCTTAATTTCAGTTGAAGTAGGAGTCCATTTAGTTTGATCACATCAGTACTCCCCCCTTCATAGTATATGTTGACATACACTGGAGTTTACTAAACTTTGAAAAAAGATGTGAGTTTCCCCCATTATAAATAATTAATCACATAAGTATATTTGAAAGAAATAAACAGACGTATTTATTCAAACATTCGAATGAGATGTTTCAATTTAATTAAGACATTCTGAGGGAACATATCAGTTCGCTTTATCAGTTCGACATTCCGAGGGAATATATCAATAAGACATTCGCCTTTATAGTTCGTTCGTCAGGACATTCGTCCTTTTAGTTCGCCGGGATATTCCGAAGGAATTCATCAATCAGTCTATTCCATCAGGCTATTCCCAAGGAATGTGTTGACCAGTTCGTTCGATCAGGACACTCCATGGGGATGTATCAATCAGTTCGTTTCAAGGGAATGTTGATCAGTTCGTTCGATCATAACATCCCAAAGGAGTTCGTCAATCAGTTCGTTCCTAGGAAGGTTTCGTGGATCAGTTCGGTCGATCCACCCTTCCAAGGAAAAATCAATCAGTTCATTCCTAGGAAGGTTCAATTGATCAGTTCGGTCGATCAACCCTTCTAAGGAGAAATCATTCAGTTCGATCCAAGGAAGGTTCAGTTGATCAGTTCCATCGATCAACCCATCCAAGGAGAAATCATTCAGTTCGATCCAAGGAAGGTTCAGTTGATCAGTTCCATCGATCAACCCTTCCAAGAAGAAATCATTCAGTTCGATCCAAGGAAGGTTCAGTTGATAAGTTCCATCGATCAACCCTTCCAAAGAGAAATCATTCAGTTCGATCCAAGGAAGGTTCAGTTGATCAGTTCGGTCGATCAACCCTTCTAAGGAGAAATCATTCAGTTCGATCCAAGGAAGGTTCAGTTGATCAGTTCCATCGATCAACCCTTCCAAGGAGAAATCGGTTCGCTTAATCATTAAGTATAACGACAATCATATAAAATCAAACAGAACAAAAAAGACTCAGCAATTTAATATGGTTCGGCTAAATTAGCCTACGTCCACGGAGAGTAGAAATTTCTCACTTTATTAAGGTAAAAGGAAATTTGAGTTTGGTAGTTCTCTGTACGGAGAGTAGAAATTTCTCACTTTATTAAGGTAAAAGGAAATTTGAGTTTGGTAGTTCTCTGTGATCCTCTGATATTCACCATGTTTGTTATCTCAACGTCTTAACTCAAAATTTCCCACAGACGGTGCAAAACAAACACCGGGAATCTCAACGTCTTAACTCAAAATTTCCCACAGACGGCGCAAAACAAACACCGGGAGAGGTTCCCATCGCTCCGGGAGAGGTTCCCATCGCCCACAGACGGCGCAAAACAAACACCGGGAGAGGTTCCCAAAACAAACACCGACCGGGAGAGGTTCCCAAAACAAACACCGGGAGAGGGACGGCGCAAAACAAACACCGGGAGAGGTTCCCATCGCTCCGGGAGAGGTTCCCATCGCCCATAGACGGCGCAAAACAAACACCGGGAGAGGTTCCCAAAACAAACACCGGGAGAGGTGTAGACGTTCCCAAAACAAACACCGGAAAACAAACACCGGGAGAGGTTCCCAAAACAAGAGGTTCCCAAAACAAAAAACACCGGGAGAGGTGTAGAGGTTCCCAAAACAAACACCGGGACACCGGGAGAGGTTCCCAAAACAAGAGGTTCCCAAAACAAAAAACACCGGGAGAGGTGTAGAGGTTCCCAAAACAAACACCGGAAAACAAACACCGAAAGAGGTTCCCAAAACAAGAGGTTCCCAAAACAAACACCGGGAGAGGTTCCCAAAACAAACACCGGGAGAGGTTCCCAAAACAAGAGGTTCCCAAAACAAACACCGGGAGAGGTTCTCCCGGCGATGGGACTCCGTTCCCAAAACAAGAGGTTCCCAAAACAAACACCGGGAGAGGTTCTCCCGGCGATGGGACTCCGAAAGTCAGTCCCTTTCGGAGTCCCATCGCCGAAAGTCAGTCAGATTGCTCAAATAGATCTCTCAAATTATACAAATGTGTGTATAATTAATTGTGTATGTATTTTATACATTGTCTGTTTAAAAGCAAACATAAAGAGGGTATTTATAGATTCCCTGAGTAATTGTAGTAGGAATAGGAGTCTCAGTTGTAGTTGAAATAAGAATCTTAGTTGTAGTTGAAGTAGGAGTCCTAATTGTAGTGGGAATAGAAGTCCTAATTTCAGTTGAAGTGGGAGTCCGTTTAGTTTGATCACATCATAATGTATGTTTTTTTGTTACCAAGTCTTTAATTCTTCTCTGTAAAAAATATTCACTATGTTTCTTAGTTTGAATCATTTTATTTGTATGAATTTAGTAGCTGGGACTTTTATCAATTTAATTAGGATCTGAAAAATAGTAATTTCCCTAATTATTAGTTCGGAATTTGAAAGATAAAAATTTATAGAAGATAAAACTATCAGTTAAAGACTATTCTTGATACGTAGCAAATCCTAATTATTTACAAATATTTTTAATATAATCTTGTTAAAATAATAATCTCGAAATATCATAAAACCTTCGCTGCATGAAAAAATTAGAACAATCATATAAGTATGTATAATAATAAAACTAAAATATGATTTTACTTTTCAAAGTTTTTAAATGATAGTTTCTCTTTCTGACAATAGTAGATACTTTTTATCTTTTAAATCCTCAATTGATAATTAACATATTTTTTAGGGACTTAAATCGATGAAACTTCTGCAATTAGATTAATTAGCAGTGCACCATGCGATGTACGGAATTAAATATTAAAATTTTCTATTTTTATATAGTTTATATTTTTATTGTTTTCATTTATATTTATAATAATTAGACCGATTCAAGTTGTGAAAAAAACAAACAAAATAAATGGATTATCAAACTAAAGTAATTGATTAATTGCATAATACAATAAAATGAGTGTAATATCATATATTCGAGCAGTGCACGAATTTGTATATAAAGGTTTTGACCTCAAGTAAAAAAAAAAAAAAAATTAAAAAACATGCGTGGTCGAATCGGTGGACTTGAATTAGATGGCACATGAGACACACCTTTTTTTTTTTTTTTAAGAGAGTATGTAAATATTAATTTTTCTGATGAGCATGTTTTTTTGAGATGTAAATATTAATATTTCTTATGAAGATGAATGAGAGTTATCTTGCAACTTTGTTTTTGTTTTTTGAAGAATATAAGTTTTAATATAATATTAATTTTGAGGTTGTAAATATTAATTTTTCTTATCAGAGATGAATAGTAGTTATATCTAAGCGTGTTTTTGAGGATATAAATCTTAATATCAATGATTTACGATATTTGTTAAATTTGTATATTAAGGATATATTAAACATCTAGGATATATTTAGTAAATGTTATATAAATCTAGTAAATTTGTATATCAACAATTTAGGATATTTAATAAATCTTATATAAATTAATTTGGATAATTAGTTATTAAAAAATTATGTTCACTTAACTACATATTGGAATACTTGTTTTATAATAGCGAATGTTAAAATGAGAGATCCATATAAGTATATGATTAATTTTCAATTCGAATAATATCTAGACTTTCAAATTCGCTTTTAATTTAAAGATTTTCAAATTCGCTTTTATTTAAATATATTTTGATTAGTAATGAAAATAATGTATATTCAATAAAATTTCGAATCTATTATAATTTTTTTTTGATTATGTATTGATTGATGCAACATTTATTAAATCAAGAATTTTGTTGAATATTTATTAATCAATAAAATTTATTGAGGATATTTATTAAATCAACAAAGTTTATAGAGGATTAATATAATTTTTATTTTATTATTTTATTATGAGATTAGTAAAATAAATGAAACATATCTTAATTTAATTATCAAAATTTTTAAATTTGGGGAGGGAATAATCCGTTTTATTTAAAATAATAAAATTTTTGAAAAAGAAGTTTTGAAATGGATCGGTTTTCTCAGAAAACGATTTTCTGATTATATAAATATATTTTTATTAGTAATGAAAATAATGTATATTCAACAAAATTTCGAGCGCTACAATAATTTTTTTTACGTGATTATATTAATGTATTGATTGATGCAACATTTTAATTTTGAGGATTGATTGAATATTTATTAAATCAACAAAATTTATTGAGGATATTTATTAAATCAACAAAATTTATTGAGAATTAATATAATTTTTATTCTATTATTTTATTATGAGATTACTAAAATAAATGAAACATATTATGAGATTACTAAAATAAATGAAACATATCTTAATTTAATTATCAAAATTGTTAAATTTGAAAAGGACGTTGTTTTCTTAGGAAACTATTTTCTGATTATTTTAATATATTTTGATTACCAATGAAAATAATGTATATCCAACAAAATTTCAAGTACTACTAAATTTTTTTTAACCTGATTATATTAATGTATTGATTGATGCAACATTTATTAAATCGATAATTTATTGAATATTTATTAATCAACAAAATTTATTGAGAATATTTATTAAATCAACAAAATTTATTGAGGATAAATATAATTTTCATTTTATTATTTTATTAGGGATATTTATTAAATCAATAAAATTTATTGAGGATTAATATAATTTTATTTTATTATGAGATTAGTAAAATAAATGAAATATATATTAATTTAATTATCAAAATTTTTAAATTTGGGAGAATAATCAGTTTTATTTAAAACTAATAAATAATTTGAAAAAGAAGTTTTGAAATGGACGCGGTTTTAAATTTTGATTGGTAATGAAAATAATGTATATCTAACAAAAATTTTGAGTGTTAGTATAATTTTTTTTACATGATTATATTATATTAATGTATTGATTGATGCAACATTTATTAAATCGAGAACTTATTGACGATTGATTGAATATTTATTAAATCAACAAAATTTATGGAGGATATTTATTAAATCAACAAAATTTATTGAGGATTAATATAATTTTTATTTTATTATTTTATTATGAGACTAGTAAAATAAATGAAACATATCTTAATTTAATTATCAAAATTCTTAAATTTGGAGATTAAGAATTTTGAGAGAGAATATTCAGTTTTATTTAAAAATTAATAAAAATTTGAATAAGAAGTTTTGAAATGGACGTTTTTTTTTAGGAAATGATTTTCTGATATTGATTTTACTAAACTAAACTTAAAATTTTCAATAAAATGAGAACGCATAATTCTTGAAAAAAGATATACCAAAATTATGCAAGAACCAAGTTGAACTCATGTAACACATCCAATCATAGCACCATCATACTCAGAATTTCTAGTAGATAACTACTCATCACTAATTAAACATTGAAAATAAATTAACTCATACACTACATCATGAACTCCATAACTATTATCTAATCATATATCTCAGATTTCACAAATTAATTTTTTTTTAAAACAAATTTTTAAATAAGATTAACCTGTGGAGGATCGTTAGCTCCACCCTTGAAACCCCAAAGTTCATCAAGATCCAGAACAACGTCATTTGCTAACAAGTCTTCCTTCTTTAATCTACACACCGATGATCCCTCATCTGCTTCTACCATCATCATCTCAAACATAAACAAGTCTTCCTTCTTTAATCTACCATCATCATCTCAAACATATTACCACTATAAATAAAAAATTTGAGTTGAAGAAGTATGCGTGAATTTTCAAAAAGTGAAGGGGGATCGGTGGGTTAATATAAGCGGCGCTGCCGTTTCCTATTCATACTAGCAAAAGATTAGAAAATTATGTAATATAATGTAAAATATTATACTGCTTTTGTTTTGTGATCAAATCAATGTTATTATTCATTCATATTCATATTTTATCCCTAAGTTTAATTCATAAAAATGCATCATTTGTTTTGTTCTTTTATCAAAGATGAAAGTCTATTTTACTCTCCTATTATATATAATTTTGATAACCTGAAAAATGTGCATCGTGCACATTTCTTTAAAATTCTTTTTTTAATTTTTTATATTTTATATTATAAATAGAATTTTTTTTTCAATTAATCAATATTCTTCCAATTCTCATCGACACAGAAATTACTATGAAAAATATTGAAAATCAATTAGATGAAGCAATAAAAAATATTTAATTAATCAATACTGAAAATCAATTAAATGAATCAATAAAAAATATTCAATTAATCAATTTTGAAGAAATCCTAAATCCTAATCAATATTCGACATAAAAATTAAAATACGAATTGAGCAACAAAGAAAATAAATTATCAACAAATCTTCAAAATCAACCAACCATATCCTCCAATTCAATCATAAATTACCAACTAGTCTTCAATCAATTCTCAAAATCTCAAATCATTAATTACCAATAAATCTTCAATCAATCCTCACACTACTGTATTTTTTTTATCTCAAATATAATGAATCTACTCATGTGAAAAAAAATGAAGCAATGAAAAATATTTAATTAATCAATTCTTAACAAATCCTAAATCCTAATCAATATTCGAGAAATTCTCAAAATTAACCAAAAAAATTAAAATAAGAAAATTCTAATTAATATTCGAGAAATACTCATAATTAACCATAAAAATTAAAATACGAATGGAGCAACAAAGAGAATAAATTCTCAACAAATTTTCAAAATCAACAAAACATATCCTCCAACTCAATTATCAATTATCAAAAAGTCTTCAATCAATCCTCAAGAGATCTTCAATCAATCCTCAAAATCCCCAACTTTTTTTTTATCATCAAATATAATGAACCTACCTATGTGAAAAAAATAAAAAAAAAATCAGTACTATAATTTTCTAAATACCATTCCAATGATGTGGAACAATTTTTCCTGTCATGTCCATTAATGCCACAACACGACAAACTATAATGAATCTACATGTGAAAAAAATTGAAAAAATCAGTACTATAGTTTTCTAAATATAAAAACTTTTTGAAAAGAAAAAAGATACGAAAGTATTATATGATGTGGAATAATTTCTCCTATCATACCTACTAATGACACAACCACGACAAACTCTTATTTTTGGAATTTCTTTTTCTTTTGATGATTTATGTTCATTTTCTTTTTTTTAAATACATTTAAAAAGCATTTTCCTCTTTATTTTATATGTACGTGATTCAATCGTATATAAACATAATAATTATATGTGTGTTAAACATCAATTATATATTATACAAATATATATAGATGATATACAATATCTGATTATATATATTGTAATTATATATTTTATAAATATAAATATAAATATACATATATATAATATAATGTACAATATATTTTACATACTAGTATGTATTATATACTAATATCATAAATAATATATATATATATATATATTATGTAAAATATATGCATTATATGTTATATACATGGGTGTTATATAATGTACCAATATATTTATTTTATATTATATAATATAATTACATAAATATACAATATAATCATTTATTATATAATTGTTGTAAAAATGCTACTATATATAAAATTATTATTTTGTCTGATTGACTTCTGTTATAGATAGATTATTCTTACTACTTTTCATATAATTGAATTATCAGTATACATTATTAAATTTAGTTTACCATAAAAAAATAAAAATGAACCCGATCTATTTCGGACGGGTTTTAACCTTCCCGACATGACCCGAACTCATTTGGTAGTGTGAAGTTCTACACATTTCGCCATCCTTGCCTGATAACGAAAAATGCCCCTCCGCAAATCTTTATGCAGAGCGCTCCATTCCCTGAGTCCCTTGCCCAAATCGGTAAATTCACTATATCCGCCGGTGCCGCCGCCACCGCCGCCGGATACATTCCTCGTCGACAAGGCTATAACAATCCTAAAACGCCACCACCCCTCTCTCCTCGACTCTTTATCTTCCCAATTTACCCCTGAAGCCACCTCGTATTTACTTCTCCAATCCCAAAATAACCAAACCCTAATACTCAAATTCCTCAAATGGGCTCGCAAATTGCCCTTCTTCAGCAATCAGCTGCAATGCCATTGTCTCTCCATCCACATTCTCACTCGCTTCAAGCTCTACAAAACGGCGCAATCGCTGGCGGAGGATGTCGCCGTGGTTTTCCCTGATGATCCAAAAGGCGATTCAGTGTTCTCATGCCTTGTCGACACGTACCAGGCCTGCAACTCTAGCTCCGCCGTGTTTGATTTGATGGTAAAAGCGTTATCTAATTTGAGACACATTGATAGAGCTTTAAATTTCATGAATTTAGCTAGAGATCATGGTTTCATGCCTAGTGTATTGTCCTATAACTGTGTTCTAGAGGGGATAATTCGTAGATCAGCTCTAGGGTGTGCTGAGTTGGTGAAGAATGTTTATTATGACATGATAGATAATGATGTTTCGCCCAATGTTTTCACCTACAACATCTTGATTAGGGGGCTGTGTGCAAACAAGGAAATGGATAGAGGATTAAGGTTCTTTACAGAAATGGAGAAAAGGGGCTGTTTGCCTAATGTTGTCACGTTTAATACCTTGATAGATGCCTATTGTAAAATGGGGAACATCACTGAGGCGTATGTATTATTGAAATTGATGTGGGAGAAGAATTTGGAGCCGAATTTGATAACTTATAATGTCATAATCAATGGGTTGTGTCGAGAAGGGAGGATCGAGGAAACAAACGAGGTCTTGAAGGAGATGAAGGGAAGCGGTTTGGTTCCTAATGAGGTCACATATAATACACTTATCAATGGGTATTGTAAAGAGGGAAATTTTCATCAAGCTCTTGTTTTGCATGCTGAAATGGTCAGGAATGGGCTGTCTCCCAATGTAGTGACTTATACGTCTTTGATTAATAGTATGTGTAAGGCCAAGAACCTGCATCGAGCTATGCAGTTCTTCGACCAGATGCAGATGAGGGGACTGACCCCTAATGAGAAAACATATACGACTTTGGTTGATGGTTTCTCTCAACAAGGTTTCATGGACGAAGCATACAGACTTTTGAATGAAATGATTGATAGGGGCTTTTCGCCATCTATTATCACTTACAATGCGTTGATTAATGGGCATTGTGTGGCAGGTAGAATCGATGATGGTTTGAAAGTGATTAGTCAAATGATCACCAAAGGAGTATCTCCAGATGTTGTAAGTTATAGTACAATAATATCTGGGTCCTGTAGAAATCTTGATTTAGATAAGGCTTTCCAAATGAAAGAGGAAATGATTGAGAAGGGAATGCTCCCGGATGCCATTACTTACTCATCCTTGATTCAAGGTCTTTGTGCAGATAGGAGATTGGTCCAAGCATGTGATTTGTTTAAAGAGATGTGGAAACTAGGTTTGCAGCCTGATAAGTGTACATACACTACTCTTATCTATGCTTATTGTGAAGAAGATGATATTAGAAGTGCAATTCATCTTCATGATGAAATGATTGATAAGGGCTTCTTTCCTGATGTTATTACGTATAGTGTGTTAATAAACGGGCTAAATAAGCAGGCTCGTAGTAAGGAAGCAAAGCGCCTTCTTTTCAAGCTGTTATATGAGCAACATGTTCCTTCTGATGTCACTTATGATTTGCTGATAGAAAGCTGTAGCAACATTGAATTTCAAAATGCCTTGGCCCTTATAAAGGGATTCTGCATGAAGGGGTTGATGAATGAAGCAGATCGAGTTTTCCAGGCAATGATTCAAGAAAATCGCATGCCTAGTGAAGGAATATACAATGTTCTCATTCATGGTCATTGTAGAGCTGGGAATTTGCAGAAAGCCATAGTTCTGTACAGGGAAATGGTGCAGCAAGGGCTTGTACCTCATGCAGTAACTGTTATTTCTATAACTAAAGAACTCCACAAAGAAGGAAGGGTTGAAGAGCTGAATGAAGTTTTACAAGATATATTAAGAAGTTGTAAAGTTATTGATGGTGACACAGCCAAAGATCTCCTTGAGGTGAATTACAGAGAAGGGAACATGGATAGTGTGTTTAAGATTCTCAGTGAAATGGCCAAGGATGGCCTTCTCCCTTATGAATTAAGAACTGTTTAGGTGCATGTAATGATTATACATTGTCATTTTCTTGTCACTGTTACATATACGTATAAGATATAACTCAAATTTTCAGTATCGACATAGATTCTGGGAAGTAACTATGGACAAAATTTCAACAGGGAGATGCCCATGTTACTTCCTATTAGCCTCTACAGTTAAAAGAATTAACGAACAAATAAGTTAAGTTAAACATGCTCGCATTCACATCTTGTAATCTTCTTGTAGGAAACTCTCGTAACATGTTCCTTTCAATGTCTTTTCAATGTCCTCCCAGTTTTCGACCTGTGAAGACAAGGGCCCTTTATGTATCTTCACTTGTCGACTATTTAGCTCTCTTAGTGGAACCTTCAGGAAGTTTTGAACGTCCACCAGTTTCTGAGCGAAAGTAGAAAATGGAAACGATAGTTTGAGCACGGAGATATAGAAACTGATGAGCAAATTTTCAACGATTATGAAATGTCAAAAGCCTTACTGTTCGGTTGTTAATTATGTCCTCATAGTAGATGATGATATGTCGAGTGCGGTTTAAGCATTGCAAAGATTTGGTAACCAGATTTTCCACTTGCTTCAAACTGGGTATGAGCAATGTTGTATTGATAGTTGGTTTGTATCTAGCCAGTATCTCAGCCTGCACCAGTCAAATAGTTTTAAGTTCTCCAAATTTATATGAGGGGGGGGGGGGGGAGGGAGATGGAACCTCGTTGGTTGAGTGTACATGAGATTTGTGAATCCCATTCAGTGGCTTGGCATTTTGGTCGTAAGAATTTGCAAGTATAGAAATCATTCGACGCAAAAGATTCCTTCTGAAAAGAAAAATGGCCGAGACACCTTTAGTGTTGAAGTATTCAACTATTTCTTCATGATGTTGTATTAAGCCCTGCAACAAGTTAAAAGATAGAAATATCTTGCTAACTTTCGTTCTTCAATAACACTAATTCACAAAATTACTCAAACAGAATCACAAATGAGTCATTGTTTACCCGACAACTCAATGTAATAGTGTTTCATATGTAAGCCCTAATTTGTTATGTTACAGCTAGAGAAAAGCAATCCAACCTCCTAAACCAAATTGAACTTGCAAGATTTGAATAGTTTGAGTATAATTAGTTATTTCTTTACACATACAAACTATGAACATGCACATATTGTTCTAAAGAAAGAAACTAACCTGGTTAAGCATCCATTTCAACCCAACCGCAGCAGTGCATTCGTTTTTCGAGGCACTCGACACCCAATCAAGATTATAAACTTTATCCAAAGTTTCAACAATAGTCAACATATTACTCCTCCGAACCTTCACCGAGAAAATCTCCCCATTGGAGCTTATGTTAATATGACTATTCAACAATGTCTCAAACCATCCACTACCAGACCTCTGTGTGGACAAAATCGCAAAGTATCGTACAGGATTGCAAGCACATTCATCCCTAACAATCAGCAAAGCAAAGCAGCACATTAACTAGCAACTCAGAGATGATAATCTTGAAAAAAGAAGCTAGTTTCTAACTATATCTTCTTACCTGCTAAAAGTGTTTGGTTTTGGGAAATGAACATAGGGTTTTTCTGAAGGTTCGATATCAGTCACTTGGCAAGATCTATTCACTAGACCAACGCTAACTGAACTCGCAGTCGAAAGTCCCCCAAATTGCCTAAGACAGACTGAACATATATAGATTCCAGATACCATTGCTAAGATAACAACCACCATTCTAAAAACTAGGGGGCTTTTCTTAGAAGGTTTGATTATCAAATTATCCTGAAATTTCAACAAAATATCAGAATGTCAATAAAAAGCAGAACAAAATTCCCACCATTGATCACAACTCTCCAACTAACATAAAACAAAATATTCAGCTTAATTGAGCTTAAAATCAAAGCCACAAACTCAATCCAATTTGCAGAACTATCGATTCAAAATCGACATTCAGTTTAAACATAACCTGATTAATATAAGTAATTAAGCACCAACAAACACTATAGCAAGAAAAAATTAACTAAATTTTTTAAAAGCCCTTATAACTCTAGAGAGAGAAAATTCAAGAAATCAAAAATCGGAAACAACAAAACTAGGGCTCCAATTAACACCATCAAAATCCAGATGCAACAAGAACACACCAACATTCTCCAATCAAAAGAGAAAATAAAATTGGGGGAAATTAAAACACACCTTGGAGAAGAAACAGAGGTGATCTGCCATTATTTTGCTTCCTTTTACACCCAAAACGGGTAGATGAGATTCACTCAGGTGTTTTTTAGCCTTTTCTTTTTAGCTTTATCCATTCTACGATTATCTTACTCATCTTCCTTCTCTAGAAAATTTTACATGCACAGCATATATATACATACATACACATGTGTATGTATACGTAGAGAGAGAGAAAAACAGAGGTCAGAGCATTTTCTCGTGATGAACAGTATGATGAGGTGCTGCTAAAGACCGTTGCCACGCTCCCTTTTTGCTATGTTACTTTCCTAGAGTTTCTTTTACATTAGCACGTCATAATTATTACTTTCAAATTAATTTATTTGGCAATTTTTGGTTTTTTTTTTCCAACTTTATTTGTATCTCTCTCTCTCTTTTTTTTTTTTTTTTTTTAAACCAGACTTTATTTAATGAAATACATTATATAGTATGCTTGTTGAATGTGGGTAATATAATTATTTTATATATTATGTATAATGTTACATATTTTTGTAATTATTGTGAAACAATTTTAAAAATGATTACTTTGAAATAGAGTGATATAGAATATTATATTGATCACTGAAGCTTGGGTAAGTATTAAATATAGGAAATCCTAAAATAATTGATCGAATTGATTTTAATCTAATCCCTTGATTAAAATAAGTATCGTTTTTTAAGTTTAAATTTTTATTCAATTTTATTTTTAATTAAAATTCAAAGATTTGATATGATAGTTTTTATGAATTTAATTTGATTTTTTTTCAATTTTTTTAATCCTAAATTACTTGATTGGTTAAAAAATATTTATGACAAAAACTTTAGAATAAGACTTATTTTGAATAAAGTAAATAGTAAATTTGTTACCATTATAATATCACTTAAGCTTGTTGGTAATAATTAAATATTGGAAATCATGAAAGAATTGATGTTGTTTGTTATTGAAATAAATTCTACTACTTGCAATATTAATTACTATCAATAAAGAAACATTCATGATTACTACAATAAAACACAACAAAAAATAGCTCAACATAAAATGCTTTACATGTTACAATACATAGCCGAAGTTTTCATAATCATCTATAACTGATTGTTAATAAGCCATAAAAACAATTAATTTTTTTAGATAAAAAACAATTAAAATTAGTAAACCAGTTTGATCGTCCTGTTTTATCACTATATATATGTGTATTATGAAAACACTGTATTATATTTTGATATTTGTTTTGATTGATATATATATATATATATATATTATGAAAACACTGTATTATATTTTGATATTTGTTTTGATTGATATAAATATAAGGGAAAATGGTCCTTTATACCAATTTTTATAAAGTTTGATCTCCTTTTACCCATCAATATAACAATTGATCCCTAAATACCCCTAAATATAACAATTGATCCCAAAATATCCATTTTTGAGTCAAGTCAACTATCAAATGGGTCCCACGAGTCCAATCAAACCCATGATTTAGTTATTATTTTGTTAAATAGAAAATTATTATTTTGTTAAATACTAATAATAACATTATTAATTAGTAATGTTCCAAAATATTAGTAATATTACTATAGTAATAATTTAATGAATTTCAAACATTAAGAATTATTATTTTCGAACATTAGGGGCATTATTTTCGAATATTAATTAAATGGTGAAAATTAATTGGTGAAAATAGTATTTTAATTGGCAAAAAATGGAATCAGTAAAATTGGCGAAAATTATTACTATTCCATCTTAAATTGGCGAAAATGTTATTTTAATTGGCGAAAAATGGAATCAGTAAAATTGGCGACAATGGCATTTTAATTGGCGAAATGTTATTTTAATATGCATTATTGAACAAACATTGTTAATTATTGTTAGGTCAATGTTCGAAAATGTAATTATTGTGTAATTCGAAAATTAGTACAATTAGGTTAATGTTCGAAAATGTAATTCGAAAATTAGTATAATTAGGTCAATTTTTGTGTAATTCAAAAATGTAATTATTGTGTAATTCAAAAATGTAATTATTGTGTAATTCGAAAATTAGTATAATTAGGTCAGTGTTCGAAAATGTAATTCCAAAATTATTAATAATTAGGTCAATGTTTTCGAACATTAGTAATAATTATCGAAAAAATAATGTTCGAAAATGTGTTGTGCAATTTCGAAATTTAATAACATATAATTAGGAAAATTGTTAATATTATTATTAGTGTTTTCGAAAAATAAAAATAATGTTTTCGAAAATTAATTATGCAATGTTTGAAAATTATTAACCATGTTTTCAAAAATTATTAATAATTAAGTTAATGTTTTCAAATATTAGTATTAAAGTTCGAAAAAATAATGTTTGAAAATGTGTTATGCAATTTCGAAAATTAATAACATATAATTAGAAAAATTGTTAATATTATTATTAGTATTTTCGAATATTATTATTTTCGAAAAAAATGTTTTCGAAAATTAATTAACAATGTTTTCGAAAATTATTAATAATATTATTAATGTTTTCAAACATTATTATTAAAGTTCGAAAAACTAATCTTCCAAAATTAATTATGGAATTTTAGAAATTAATAACAATGTTTTCGACGATTACTAATATTATTATTAATGTTTTCGAACATTATCATTAGTAATTTAATTTCCGAACATTAAATGTTCTAAGATTAAAATTTTCAAAAATGATAATGTTTGCACATTTAATATTCGAACATTAAATTAAATCTTTGAAAATGATAATGATTGTACATTAAATTAAATCTTCGAAAATGTTTGCACATTTAATGTTTTCGAAAATTAGATTATAATGTTCCAAAATTGCACTATCACTAAGAGTTTATTAACTTTTTTGCCCCGTAACTTAGGGGGTCTGGCAATTTCGGACCATAATTTTTCGGGCTGGCAATTTAGGATTTTAATTTTTCGGACTTCGCGAATTTTGCCCAAATTGAGCCCGAAATGCTTAATTGGGCTCAAATCGCACGTGAAATGCACGTGATGTCGTGTATTCGGGCTATTTTAGTGATGTGTCTTTTTTTTTTCACCCGTGGCATTTCATTTTTTTTTTTGTTCGCTCCACCTGGCTGATTGAGCCCTAATTCCCCAAATTAACACAAAATCCCCCAAATTCCCAAATCAAAGGCAACAACACGGTGTAATTCAACTATAATTGCTAAGCGCATTCCTACGGTAGGTGGCGGGAGATCAGCGACTTCAGCACCTTTCTGGGTTGGGGGGCTGCGTCTCTGTTAACCTTCCCAGGTTGCAGAATCTCAGGTTCTTTGCCCTTATGATTGCTAAGCTTTATGGTCGAAGAAGATGAGGAATATGAGTCCTCATCTCCTAGGGTATGGGATTTCATAGCTTCAATAGACCTCGAACGATGGGCAGCCAAGTCAAGTTCTGGGGAGGTAAATCGTCGGTGGGTTTCGCTTCTGGTTGGGGACCGTCTTAGAGGGACCCGCTTCTTTGATGATTTCATTTTCGCCATCAGAGAGTCGCCACGAGGAGTCGCCGCGAAGTGCCAACGCTGTAATAGGGAATACAAGCAACGGCGGTGCTCCGTTGAAGAAAACACGAACAAAGGAGAGAGAAACAACGCCTTCTCTAATTATGAAACTGTAGCAGTGGATTCATATATCAGAGGAGAGAGAAACGGCGCTCCACAGTAATTCAGATGGTGAGATAAAGCGGCGCTACAAGGGTATCAAACCTTTGATTTGTGAATTTGGGGGATTTTGTGTTAATTTGGGGAATTAGGGCTCAATTCAGCCAGGTGGAGCGAACAAAATAAAAAAAATGAAATGCCACGGGTGAAAAAAAAAAGACACATCAGCAAAATAGCCCGAATTCGCGACTTCACGTGCATTTCACGTGCGATTTGAGCCCAATTAAGCATTTCGGGCTCAATTTGGGCAAAATTCACGAAGCCCGAAAAATTAAAGTGCTAAATTACCAGCCCGAAAAATTATGGTCCGAAATTGCCAGACCCCCTAAGTTACGGGGCAAAAAAATTAATAAACTCATATGACTAATATAATATATACAATCACTATTACTATGCAATTGCATTTTAGTATAATATATACAATTGCACTATCACTATTATCGAAAATTGTTATCATAAAATTGCTATTATAATATATACTAATAGTAATAATTTACAAAATAATTTTCGCCCATTTTGTATTTTATAATAGTAATAATAGGCGAAAATATTTTCTAATATAATTGGCAAAAATTAGTAATATAATTGCTAATATAACTAATAGTAATAGTAATTGGTGAAAATATTAGTAATAGTAATTAGCGAAAATTAATGCATTAATTTTTGAAAATTAATGCATTAATTTTCGAAAAAACATATTAATTTATAAAAATTAATGTATTAATTTTTGAAAAAGCATATTAATGTATAATAAAGGTTAGATAATGTTCGAAAATTAGTAATTTTTGAAAGTAACAAATGTTTAAAAATAGTTAATTACATATTATAACTATATTTTGAATATTAATACGATTTGTTAGCTATTGTTCGAAAATGTATAATAAAGGTTAGATAATGTTCGAAAATTAAAATTTTCGAACTTTAATAATAATGTTCGAAAGAATTGTTATTAATTTTCGAAAATTGCATAGTAATGTTCGAAGATTATTATTTTTGACAATTATAATGTTCGAAAACATGAGTTATAATATTAATAATTTTATCGAAAACATTATTATTAATTTTCAATAATTCATATACAATTTTCGAAGATTATTATTTTTAAAAATAATAATGTTCGAAATTATTAATAATAATATTAAAAATTGTAGAAAACATAAATTTCAAAAATCCCTATGCAATTTTCGAAGATTATTATTTTCAAAAATTCACCTTGCAAACAATAAAATATTATTAAAAGTGTTATGTCCAAATTTTCAAATATTACAGTAAAAGTTTTCGAAGATTATTTTGACACCAATTTTCGAAAATAAATACAAAGTACGCCTAAATTAATAATTAATAATAGGTGTCACCTTGAAAATAATAAAATATTATTAAAAGTGTTATATCCAAATTTTCGAATATTACAATAAAAGTTTTCGAAGGTTATTCTGACACCAATTTTCGAAAATAAATATCAAAATGTGCCTAAATTAATAATTAATAATAGGTGTCACATTAAATGTGCAAACATTTTCGAAGATTTAATTTAATATGCAATCATTATCATTTTAGAAGATTTAATTTAATGTTCGAACATTATCATTAAATGTGCAAACATTATCATTATGTCCCAACATTAAATGTGCAAACATTTTCGAAGATTTAATTTAAGAGTAGTGTTTCTGTACACCAGGTGCATGGGTCATAATCTATGCAATCGGGTCGGGTCGGGTCCGGTTTAACCCGGATCCGCGCCCTTTTTTTTTTTTTTTTTTAAATTTATGTCATAACCTTTATGTTGTAATAATATAACCTTTATGTTGTAATAGTGTAACCTTTATGTACAGATTTCATAACCTTTTCACTGAATGACTTATACTTTTTTCACTATAAAAATTTATGCAATATAACTCAAAACCTTTATGTTGTAATAATATAACCTTTATGTTGTAATGGCATAACCTTTATGTACAGATTTCATAACCTTTTCAATAAATAACTTGTAGTTTTTTCACTATAAAAATTCAATATAGCTGAAACCTTTATGTTGTAATGATATAACCTTTATACTGTAATACTATAACCTTTATGTACAAATTTCATAACCTTTTCAGTGAATAACTTATACTTTTTTCACTACTCAGCACTGCAAAAGGTTATGTGCATATAACTAAAAGGTTAAGTTCGCTAAACTAAAAGGTTAAGTTCGCTAAGCTAAAAGGTTATGTCAATATACAGCAGAACTATAATTTGAATTAGGGTTTGGGCTAGGGTTTGGGCGCGTGGGGGCGCGTGAGGCGCTCGTGGGGGCGCGTGAAATGCACTTTTTGGCGGGTTGACCCGGTTGCACGGATCTAGGATCCGTGCACCTGGTGTATAGAAACAATTGTGTTAATTTAATGTGCAATCATTATCATTTTCAAAGATTTAATTTAATGTTCGAATATTAAATGTGCAAACATTATCATTTTCGAAAATTTTAATCTTCAAATATTTAATGTTTGAAAATTAAATTACTAATGATAATGTTTGAAAACATTAATAATAATATTAGTAATTGTCGAAAACATTGTTATTAATTTTCAAAATTGCATAATCAATTTTGGAAGATTATTTTTTCGAACTTTAATAATAATGTTAGAAAACATTAATAATATTATTAATAATTTTCGAAAACATTGTTATTAATTTTTGAAAATATTTTTTTTCAAAAATAATAATATTCGAAAACACTAATAATAATATTAACAATTTTCCTAATTATATGTTATTAACTTTCGAAATTGTATAACACATTTTCGAACATTATTTTTTCGAACTTTAATACTAATGTTCGAAAACATTGACCTAATTATTAATAATTTTTGAAAACATGGTTAATAATTTTCAAACATTGCATAATTAATTTTCGAAAACATTATTTTTATTTTTCGAAAACACTAATAATAATATTAACAATTTTCCTAATTATATGTTATTATTTTTCGAAATTGCAGAACACATTTTCGAACATTATTTTTTCGATAATTATTACTAATGTTCGAAAACATTGACCTAATTATTAATAATTTTCAAATTACATTTTCGAACACTGACCTAATTATACTAATTTTCGAATTACACAATAATTACATTTTCGGATATTTTCGAATTACACAATAATTACATTTTTGAATTACACAAAAATTGACCTAATTATACTAATTTTCGAATTGCATTTTCGAACATTGACCTAATTGTACTAATTTTCGAATTACACAATAATTACATTTTCGAACATTGACCTAACAATAATTAACAATGCTTGTTCAGTAATGCATATTAAAATAACATTTCGCCAATTAAAATGCCATTTTCGCCAATTTTACTGATTCCATTTTTCGCCAATTAAAATAACATTTTCACCAATTTAAGACGGAATAGTAATACTTTTCGCCAATTTTACTGATTCCATTTTTCGTCAATTAAAATACTATTTTCACCAATTAATTAATATTTAAAAATAATGCCCCTAATGTTTGAAAATAATATTTCTTAATGTTCGAAATTCATTAAATTATTACTATAGTAATATTACTAATATTTTGAAACATTACTAATTAATAATGTTATTATTAGTATTTAACAAAATAATAATTTTATATTTAACAAAATAATAACTAAATCATGGGTTTGATTGGACTCGTGGGGCTCATTTGATAGTTGACTTGACTCAAAAATGGATATTTTGGGATCAATTGTTATATTTTGAAGTATTTAAGGATCAATTGTTATATTGATAAATAAAAAGGGATCAAACTTTATTAAAATGGATATAAAGGATCATTTTCCCATCTATCTATATATAAAAGGAGGACAGTTGGTAAAATTTACAATTTTGTCTCTTTCCCTCCCAAAAATGTCACATCATTATATTAGTTAATAAAAGAATTCCAAAAATTATTAATTTTGTCAAAAAAATTGTTCATGTTATTTAAAACACTTTTCCCATAAAATATATATTATTAATTATTATTGTTATTATTAATTATTTGTTGTTATTGACGATGACTATTATTCATTGTTGAACAATAATTTATTTCTTTTTTTTTTAAATTTGTTAATTTTAATTACTTAATGTCTATAATTATTCTCATTATCAATTTTAAAGTTAAAAAAATTTTAAGATATTTTTTTTGTAATTATGAGAAATATTGTATATAAATAATATTTCAAAATTTCTATTGTTAATTGGTCTCTTTTTACCAACTTCAAAAATATTTGACTTATCAAATTATCTAACGAACCATGAAAAAAATTCAGCAAAACATAGAAATAAATAAAATGTAAGCTTTCAAGTTTTTAATTTTTTTGTTAACTTTAATTATTTAATGTTTAGAATTATTCATATTATCAATTTCAAAGTTAAAAGAAATTGTAATATACTTTTTCTAATTATGAGAAATATTGTATATAAATAAATATTTCGAAACTTTTTGTTAATTGGTCTCTTATAACTCTTAAAATCATTGACTTTTCAAATTATCTATTGAATCCTGAAAAAATTTTAATAAAAGATGAACAAATAAAATGTAAGCATTCAAGTTCGTCGTTTAAATTATTTATAAATTTTGTATTCCTATTTTTTTATATTATCAAATATAATTTAGAAGAACATATACAATTTGTTATTTAAATTTAAAAAACACACAATCCAAAAACAAATAGAAGAACATATACAATTTGTGTTATTTGAATTTAAAATAACACAAAATTCAAAAACAAAAGCATAAAGAAGCCCTAATGAATAGGGGAAATTTAACCAAATTTTACTTTTTAAGTTAAAACTCTATTTTACCCAACAATTTTTTAAAATTATAAAATATAACTTTAAAAATCAATAGAGATATGAAAATATATTTGTATATTATACAAAGTTTGAATAATAAAAAATGTATGAATAACTTTATAATATAACAATTTTATTATACAATTACAAATTGTATACTACTATAATAAATAATAAATCGCGCATCGCACGGGTGAATTACTAGAAATAAATAGAATGTAAGCTTTCAAATTTTTAATTTTTTTTCTTTTTTTGTTAACTTTAATTACTTAATGTTTAGAATTATTCATATTATCAATTTGAAAATTAAAAGAAATTGTAATATACTTTTTTGTAATTATGAGAAATGTTGTATATAAATAAATATTTCAAAACTTATATTGTTAATTGGTCTTTTATAACTAACTCTTAAAATTATTGGTTTGTCAAATTATCTATCGAGTCATGAAAAAAATTCAACAAAAGATGAACAAATAGAATGTAAGCTTTCAAATTCGTCGTTTCAATTATTTATAAATTTTGTATTCCAACTTTTTAATATTATCAAATATAATTTAGAAGAATATATACAATTTGTGTTATTTAAATTTAGAATAACATGCAACTCAAAAACAAATGCATAAGGAAGCCCTAGGGGAATTTAATCAAATTCTACTTTTTTAAGTTAAAACTCTACTTTACCCAACAATTTTTTTAAATTATAAAATATAACTTTAAAAATCAATAGAGATATGAAAATATATTTGTATATTATACAAAGTTTGAATAATAAAAGATGTATGAATAACTTCATAATATAGTAATTTCATTATATAATTACAAATTATACACTATCACAACAAATAATAAATTACGCATCGCACGGATGAATTACTAATAGATATAATATAACTATAATAAAATGCAAATTGTGGTATAGACCGATATCTAGTGGCGTGGATAGATTTTCCATATGGGCGAAGGGGACAAAAGTCAACTATAGTCGAGTTCCGATGAACACACTTACCAATAGGGCATTTTTAACACAATATTGTGGTTTGAAAATTTATTTAACAAAATATAATGTAATCGAGACTTTTTAAAAAAATAAGTGAAGAATAGTATGATAATATATTTAATATACAACGGACAAGTATTATTCATGGTCGCCACTAATTTATAATATTAGTCGCCACCACCGGTGGCGACCATGAATAGTATAATAATATATTTAATATTTAGCTAACATATTTTAAATATCAAGTATATTTAATTATTTTAAATATAAGTCACCACACGAAGAGTATTTTAGCTAATATATTCCGTGTACTTTAAATATATAAGTGTTAGTTATATTAATTAGACAACATTATTAGATTTTTTTAATAGAATATTGCAATTTCAAATTTTTATTAACAAAATATAGTGTAAAAAATGAAGCTTAATAAAATAGGTGAAGTCGCCACCGGTGGTGGTGGCGACTTCTGACAAATCTCATTTTTTATTAATTTTTAATAAAAGTTGTCATCACCAACTTATAATAAATTTTATTTTTGTAATGATTTTTAATACAAGTCGCCATCACCGATGGTGACTTTAATTAATTTAATTATTTTTTAATACTAGTCGCCAAAATCGGTGGCGGTCATCATAAAATTTAATATATTTAATGACCGATGACGAACACATATATTTCGATAATATTTAATTTGTTACAAATTAATTCGTGTATTTTAAATACGTAAGTGTTAGTTATATTTATTAATAAATATTATTATTCGAAATATACGTATTATTCTCTAGTGATAATATGATTATTCAAAATATACGTATTATTTCGAATAATAATATTTATTAATAAATATAACTAACACTTACGTATTTAAAATACACAAATTCATTTGTAATAAATTAAATATTATCGAATTATACGTGTGTCATTGGTCATTAAATATATTAAATTTTATGATGACCGCCACCGATTTTGGCGACTAGTATTAAAAAATAATTAAATTAATTAAAATCGTCATCGGTGGTGGCGACTTATATTAAAAATCACTACAAAAATAAAATTTATTATAAGTCAGTGGTGACAACTTCTATTAAAATTTAATTAAAAATGAGATTTGTCAGAAGTCGCCACCATCACCGGTGGCGACTTCACCTATTTTATTAAGCTTCATTTTTTACACTATATTTTGTTAATAAAAATTTGAAATTGCAATATTCTATTAAAAAAGCCTAATAATGTTGTCTAATTAATATAACTAACACTTACATATTTAAAGTACACGAAATATGTTAGCTAAAATACACTTTGGATGGTGATTTATATTTAAAAGGTCATTAAATATACTTGATATTTAAAATATGTTAGCGAAATATTAAATATATTATTATACTATTCATGGTTGCTACCGATGGTGGCGATTAGTATTATAAATTATTAAAATAATTATGGTCGCCACCAACAATAGTACTTATCCGTTATATATTAAATATATTATCATACTATTCATGATCGTCACCATCGGTGACGACTTCACTTATTTTTTTAAAAAGTCTCGATTACACTATATTTTATTAAATAAATTTTCAAACCACAATTTTGTGTTAAAAAAGCCTACCAATAGCACAAATTATTAGAGAATGTTGTCAAAATAATAGGAATTAATGATTGGAAAAATGCGTGATTGCCATTAATTTACTTACGTGATTTAAAGAACAAATAGAGAGAAAAAAAAATCAAACTTTTTAAAGTTTTTGCTATTTTTTGTCAATTTTTTTTAAAATTATTAATTTAGCTCTATTATAACAAATTAATTATAATTTTAGTCAAATTTCAATTTTAATCAAAATTTAATTGTACATATCCTATGTGGCGGACATATGAATAGAGAAATCATTTACACCTTATAAAAAAAAAACTAAATACCTCATCAATTGTTTTTTATTTTACTCTCCACAACACTCAAGTATAATTTTTTTAATTTTCTTTAATCTGTAAATTCAAGATAATGTGTTTATTATTTTATTTTATTTTTATTTTTGATGAGATATAAATAATATTGTTATCCACATGTCTGCCACATAGAACATATACTATTTAGTTTTGACTAAAATTGAAAATTGACTAAAATTGCAACTAATTGGCTATAATATAACTAAATTGACAATTTTTAAAGAATTGGTTGAAATAACAAAAACTCGAAAAGATTTGAATTTTTTTGGCTATTTGACCTGTGTATTTTTTTATGTTGTTTTCTGCATATTATTTTAAACCCTTATATAATTAACTCTGGATTTGTTGATTAATGAAATAAAATGGAGCAAGTCTGCAGACAATTCAAAACTTTATGTAAAACGGATTTTATTGGATCAATAAGATTGGTTAATTTATTTAATAAATCAATATCAATCTCACATATAATCATAAAAAACTCCTCGTGTAAAATCTTATGTAAGACGAATGACCAAAAGATTTTGCAAATAAAAAATGATAGTTGATCTTGTTTGAAAAATAAAAATAAATAAATGTTATATATATATATATTGCTATAATTAAGAAATTTATTGAAAAAAACAACAAATACAAAAAATGGGTATTCCATAGATGTCTTGTGTTGAGGTGAGTCGGGTCGAACATAATAATTATGTAATACTTTTGTGTGTATTAGGTAATATTTTTTTATATTTCAAGTAATACTTTATATTATATTATTTATTATATATGCAAAATACAAAAGTATTACGTGATACATAGAAAAGTATTACATAATACACACAAAAGTATTACATGTTGCATAAGGAGAAGAGAGCACCTGGAAGCACTAGGATCCGTGTGTTTTTTAAGATCGGACCCAACCCAATTCGGGTCATATATCCTATAATACAAAAGTATTACCTGATACACATAAAAGTATTACATATTTTCTTATAGTCTGACTCAACTCAAAACAAAAGTATTACCTGATATACATAAAAGTATTACCTAAGTATTACATATTTTCCGTATTGTCCAATTCAACTCAAAACACATCTTATAATACAAAGTATTACCTAATATACAGAAAAGTATTACGTAATAACTTAAAAATATTACATAATTTCTTATGTTCGACCCGATCCGACCCGTCTCACATCATGGGATCCATGAGACGGTCTCACCCAAGACTTTACCCTAAAATTTTCTACCTATTTATATATACGAATAGAGGTCTTCAAACAATTTGGATCGTCAAATCCAAAAATCATGGAGGGCAAAACTAGGAGTCGAATTGTAGGAATTCATGTTTCGATTTCGATTTGTTAACTGATGGTTCAATATATATATATATATATATATATATATATATATATATATATATATTTAAATTTAAATTTAAATAATACAACCATTCTTATTGTAAAAACTAGCAATTTTTTATAATTAATAAATTGATATAAATGAAGACTTATATTTACAAAGTTACAATTTTAAAAATAAAAATTATAATTTAATTCAACAAAATAAAAATCATAAACCTAAAAAATTTACAACTTACGATACAAACTAAAAAAATAATCAAACAACTTTAAGTGAAATAATAAAACAACATAATATTATTTTTATATGATATATATATATATATATTTATTTTTTTTACAAACAGAAACTGAATCGCATCAATACAGTTTATGGTTAACAAAAATGTTGGCGATAATTCTGTTGTAGTTCAGTTCCGATCCTATCTATAAATACTTATATATTGAAGTTGGAAAACTCCATTAAAACTATGCCAGTTGACACAAGTAAAAACAGAGATCCAAATATGAAATGATATTAATCTACTGCTATTATTTAGAGTTCACATAGAAAATATAATTACTCAACACACTCCATATTTAATAAAATAAAATTTGAGATCTGATATTGACAATAGTAACATTAATTGGAAAAGGAAATAATTGTACCCTTAATTCAGCACTCAATCCAAATAACCAACGATAATAATAATAATAATAATATTAACATTAAATGAATTCAGTTAACACAACATGCTTACATGTCGGTCATTCTCTATGTACAAGAACAAGACCTCTCTCTCTCTCTCTAGAATCTGAGGACAGTGGCACAACATGTTATCTCGCATTGTCTTTCTGCCCATCCTCTTCTCTCTCTTCTCTCTCTCATCAGCCGACCCAGTTCTTTACGACATCTATCCCTTCATCAGAGTCTATAGAAATGGCAGCATCCAGAGATTCATCGGCCAAGGCTTCCTCCCCGCGTCCACGGACCCCGCCACTGGGGTCCACTCCAAGGACGTCATCTTCGCCCGGAACCCCAACCTCACCGCCCGCCTCTACCTCCCCAGAAACGCCGCCCGGAAACTCCCCCTCCTAGTCTACTTCCACGGCGGCGGCTTCTTCACCGAGTCCGCCTTCTCCCCCAGCTACCACCACCACCTCAACTCCCTCGTCGCTAAATCTCACATCATCGCCGTCTCCGTAAATTACCGATTAGCCCCTGAGAACCCCCTCCCCGCCGCCTTCTACGACTCGTGGCTGGCCCTAAAATGGACTTTCTCCGGCGGAGATCCATGGCTGAAGAAATTCGCCGATTTCGGAAACTTCTACCTAGGCGGGGACAGCGCCGGAGCTACACTCGCACACAACATGGCGATCCGGGTTGGATCTGAACGACCCGACCCTAATATCAGGCTGCAGGGGATGTTTCTGAACTGCCCCTTTTTCTTGGGGAAGAAGGCGATTGGGGATGAATCGACGGCGGGGAATGCGTACGCGGTGACGATGAATCAACGGCTATGGTTGTACGCGTACCAGAACAGCACGGGCGGACTGGACGACCCGCTGGTGAACCCGGGTATGAATCCGGATCTGAAACGGGTGGGCTGCAAGCGGGTCCTGGTTTACGTTGCGGGGAACGATGTGTTGAGGTTCAGAGGGTGGTATTATAAGGAGGTGATGGAGAAGAGTGGGTGGAGTGGGGAAGTGAAGGTGGTGGAGGTTGAAGGAGAGAACCATGATTTCTTTCTGGCTGACCCGACCCGGAAGAACTCCATTGCCATGCTCAAGGTCTTGGCTTCTTTTCTCAATCATTGGTGATTAGTTAATTGTCATCTTGTTTTGTTTGCATTGTCCAAGGCAATACGACGTTGTTTTGACGATGATGTACGAACAAGAAAGTGGACTATAAAATTTGGAGAGCTTGTTTGTTTGTTTGTATTGATGAATTATATTTAATTCATATTTGTTGTATGTGGACGGTAGCTGGCCAGGTTCCGATTTTTCGATCCGGATATTGGAGATGTTGAATCTTTTTATTTATAAAGCTCGAGTTCAAAACGTATCTTTATCAAATTAAGCAAAAATGAACTTTAAGCATTAAATTGAATTATAACGAATTTGTGGGAACCCCAACCATTATTAACCCTAAAGATTTCAACGCAAATCTCGAGCTAAAAGTTTTTGAATGCTAATCTTCAATTAGTTGTAATTATATAAATTATAATATTTATCTTTTACGTGTTTAAATTGAATTATTATATACTCTTTTAATCTACATATTATTCTTTTTATTTTTAAAGGTTTTTCCAACTTCATTTTTTTCATAACAAGGGTTTTAATGAGATCTGCATTGTTTTTACTAGTTTAGTTTTTGGCTAACTCTACTTCTTTTGTTGTTTTTGGACTCAACAGGATTTTTTTTTCCCCTGTTTTTGGTAATTATATTTCTTTCATTCAAAAAAGTAAAAAAGAACAACGCTCCATTAATCATTTAATTGAAAACAAGATATACCGTAATCAATTATCCATAATAGATTTAGTAAATTTTTGACAATTACTCGTAAACACATATTAATATATCAGGACTGGATCGTTAATAGTTACAATTGTTCTTGATGGGCTTTAAAAGAACTGATCTGAAATTAAAGGAAAGATGGGCCGGTCCATGTATCATGATTTAAGACCAAAACCTCAGTTTAATGGATTTCAGGGCCCAATTAGCCCAAAACCTATCTAAATTAATAATTTAGTGTTTAAATAAAATCTATACGATGAGGTATTAATTGATCGATAAATATAAAATTTATTATTTTATAGAATAAAGTGTATAAATTATATTAAATGTAACAACTATAAATTGTTTTCGACATACACTACAAATTTCACTAATATGTTATCTCACCAATATAATACTATAAATATATCGATATTACACATTAATAATTAATACATTAATATGTAACGTGAAGTAATCGGGAAAGCAGCCTTGTTAATAGCTTTATGCACCAAAAAACAAATGGAGCTCTCATATTTGGTACTTCATGGGAAGTTGAATTTCAACAAACAAACAAAAAAAAAAAAAAATAGAAAATTTAAATTCATTATTTGAGTTATTTTTGCATTTATTCTCATACTAGCAGTACACCTGTACGATGCGCGGTTTGTGATATAAAATCTATATTTTTTAATATTGATGACAAAATGTAATGTTATATCATTTAAATGTAATATATAAATATTGCTTTTAATATCTATATTAATTAAAAATGTTAATATTTCAACTTTAAAATTATGTTATTTTAAATAATTGTATTTGATATAATTAAAATTTTTGAATGCAAACAATTTTGAAACTCAACATTTTAAATTTGATATAATTATATATGCTATGAAACTCAACATTTTAAATTTGATATAATTATATATGCTATGTAAATAGTAGATTATGAATTTTAAAATAGATATGAATTTGATATAACATGCATTAAAAAAGAAATCTAAATCAAATTACGAATATAATTAATTCATAAATATAACACAATACAACATAAAATAATAAAATTTGAATAATAAATTGAACATCAATATTAAAAAATAATAAAATAATAAATATAAAATCAATATTCAACAATTCAATCTGAAAATAAAATTGAACACAATATAAAATAATAATAATAGTTTTATGTTTGTGAGTTTTAATTTCTGAATAATTCAAAAGTCATTTACTAAACTTGCTAATATAATTTGTTCATATTTTTGTTCTTTTATATTTTAGATGTGTAGATAATTTTCTGCATTGTTTTTAGATGGATTTGTTCAAAAAAAAATTTAATTTATTCCAAAATTTAGTTTATGTTTAAAAAATTTAGCTTCAAAACTATATAGGAATAATCAAAAAGCTGACCCACATTTGCACACTCCTGAAACCATTTTCTGCAATCATGAAATTAAATTAAATAAATTATAACAATTTTCCCCTAAATCCAAATATAAAAAAAAATCAGATAAATTTAGGTGATTAGTGGCAAATCAGTAATTTTTACTAATTAGATAATTAATAGCAAATCAGTAATTTTTGTTAATTAAATAATTAATAACAAATCAGTAATATTTGTCAACTTCTTTCATTTTATATATAGTATAGATTTGATCTTAATCCTTTCAATTTCAATGTACATTGAACTATTCAGCATTTATTAATTCCTCACTTTCACCGCTACATGTTCTGTATTTACGTAAATAACCTCTTTCTTTTCATCAAGCAATTATATTTAATCTCGATTATGTGTTTTCACTTCATCAATCGATAATGGACTCTCTATCTGAGTTTGCAAAGAAACCTAAGGCGACGGCTCCGGAGAGGAGTCACCGGAAAATCTGTTATGAAGGCACCATCGGCGGAGGAGTTCTTCGTGGATGAGTTTATATGTAAACGAGCTACTCCGATATTTTTAAAATACATACATCTTATATTAATAATATCATTTAATATACTGTTATGGCTCATTATATTGTTGTTTGATGAAACTGTATAGTAGCAAATGTTAGCTAAAAGTCTTGTTTATGAGTGATATATTTAAAATTTCAAATCAATTATAAAATCTAAATATGATCGTTATTTTCATAAAATAACTTAGATTATATTTGTTTTGAGTTTATGTAAGATTGAGAAAATTTAATTTTGAAATTTGGGATTTTTAAAATAGGATAAATTTCATAACAAGATCCAATTTATAAATTAGTTCTCAATTTTGGAATCATAATAATAATAATAATAATAATAATAATAATAATAATATAAAAAATTATTGTTATAGTATAAATTCAGATGTGTATTGAAATTTGTGTAGTAATAAATTAGAATGTATGATTAATTTTAGTATTTTTTAAAAAAATAAGATAGTATTTAAATGAGTTTTATAATCCTTATTAATTAGAGACTTCAAATAACGATTACAGATTTTTATATCTCGGATACTAACTCATAAAAGCTTAAACAAACATGACCTCTGGTATTCAAATTTCGTCCATAAATCATGGAGATCAAATCCAAACATAACCCTTTTCCTTATATTTTTTCCCCAACTATCCTACCATATAACAAAAATCTCCATATACCCACTTTCATAACAAAATATCCTATCTACCCATTTTTTATGATAAAATACCATTTTACCCTTACTAACATTTCAAAACTTCCAAAAAACCATGCTTGCCATTAGCCAATTTTTCCTTTTTCCAATCCTTATACTTATTAGATCCGGATTAGCCCTCTGATCAATATCAGACCCAACATACTTCCGTAAATAAAATAAAATTGAGTTTAAATCATACCTCGTCTTTGTCTCTTAAGTTCCCTTGGACCTCGATTCAGGTTTTATGGATCAAAGATCCAACCACTCGCCCGCAGTCTATGGTTTTGAAACCGATTTTCTTGGGAACCCTGATCACACTCCTTTTCAACGGCCACCTGCCTTTAAGGAGGTCACGGTGAGACGCACTACTAGATAATTTTTCACTCAGAATTATAAAATTTTTTGGACAGAATGTCGGAAAGCAAAAGCCTTGTTTATTGAAGAAAATAAACTAAACTATTTTACAATATATATTTTCTCCGCCATTGGAAGAGAAACTTGAATTAGCCTATCATGGCTAAGACTCGTGAAGGGGAAACCCCCATGAACAGGAAAGCTTGAAAGCTAAACTATTACAATACTAGAGAAAAGATTTCGAAAAGCTTATGAAGAGAGAAGTGTTGTGTATTTTCGATGATCTTCATTTGAGGCTGAATGCCTCCTTTTATAGGCCTTAATGTACTCCTGTTGAGGTTGCATTATTGCCTTTGCCAGCTTGCAATCCATTAGATGAGTGGGTAATGGGCCAGCTTCCTTTATTTCTCACCCACCACTTGGTAGGTGCATCTACTATCTTCGTTGTCTTCTTGTGTCGGCAACGAGTTTTTCCTTAGTGGAGGGGTCCTCCACCTGTCTTTTGGTGCAGGATGCAGATTCTTCAACGGTGGCGGGACAGGCCACTATCTCTTGTCTGAAATTGGCATCCTATGCTTTTTCCAATGTATTCCTATACTATTACATTAGTAGAATACATGTTCAGCTTGTTTACAATCGAGTCTAATTAGACCCGTTTCCTTTTATTACATTTTTGGTTTTTATTTTCTAAAAACCCTTCCCTTTTCCCTTTTTCTTTGGGTAATCGGGTTTGTCCTTTTTTATTTTGAAACCCTGTCCAAACAGCGGTTTCTCTTGTGTTTGACAGTAAGAGCATATCCGCTCTCCCCATCTCCCGATATGTATCATATTACATATCTTCTTCCTTGTCTGTTCCGTGGCTGGAACCTTATTTTCCCAGATTAACTTTCTCTTATTTTCAAAGAGGTTTTCAGCAAATCCGGTAGTTGTTCCTGTCATAGAATTTAACAGGAATGATCCATTCGTAGAGTTATGAAATATTTTGAATGGATACTTCACTTTGTCCATCTCGGTGAGACAGACCCAAAGGCCCCATGCTCGCCTAGTTGATATATCATTTTCAGCCAAGGCGACTACCAAAGGGCTATTTTCTGGGGGTGTTTTAGCTCGGTTTATTGCCCCCATCTCAGGTCTCTGTAGTTTTATGAATTGAAAAACTGGATAAGACCCTTTTCCTGTGATTTCTGGAGCAGCAGAGATAATTTTTAGCTCCAGTATATCTCCTCGACCCAAGTATGGGTTGTTCTGCCATGAATCGTGCACAGCAGTAGATATCCAATCTGGTAATTTGGAAATCTCCGGAAAGCTGGGTGCGGTAGTAAAAACTGAAGCAATTGCTCCAAAATCGAACCATTCCCGCACATCATGAGGGTTTACCCCCGAGAGCATCCAAAGTCTTGGATACTTACCAGACCAATCCGCAGTAATTCTATTTGGATGGATCCCATTTCTTGTCACCAATTTCTCCCATGTTTTTTGGTAGACCTGCAGAGGAGAAATAGCTTGATTAGTGTTAACCTGTCTAGGTCCAGTCTGTGGCCTTAGGTTAACCTCTCCCTCTTTTACCCCAGAGGTGCTGGGTTGACTCGGGTTGTCTGGAATTGCTTCCTGACCTTTCGAATTAATAATTTTATCGGAATCCGATAAAACACTTGGTTCGGCCTTATCAGCCTTTTCACCGATGTCCGATGAAAAACTTTTATCAGCAGGATGTCCTACTTTGGGTATAAAAGTACCATGTTTGTTCATCGATGATGAACTCCTCTCGTATAATTCTTTCTGCATCACCGATGGTGAACATGCCTTGTTTACAGGATCTACTAATGCATTCCATAAATCATTATTTGAAGTTATGGCTGTACGTAGAGTCATTTGGATTTTGTCCAAATCTGCTTTCTGGACATAAGATGCCGCTTCGGCTCTTACCCTTAGTTCCTCGAAGGCCTTGTAATGCATTTCAAGGTTCTTCCTAAGGTGTCTTGCTCGTATTGTGATGGAATCTGCTTCAAGGATATCCATCTCTTGTTAAGAAATCTGCAAGAACATTCTCATTAGATTTCACTATGACAATATCAAAAAGATAATATTGGCATTCTGCTTGCCACCTGATAATACGTGTTTTTTCGATCTTTGATTCAAGTTTGTTTTTAAAAAAAGCTTTAACGTTAGTATTATCAACTTTTAATATAAATTCTTTAGCTAATAAAAATAAAGACCATTTTTTAAAAGCCTTCCAAACAGCAAAGAATTCTTTCTCGTTAATATGCCAAACTCTAGCCTGTTGTTCTGTAAACAACCCTCCAGTGTATCTACATGGTTCTTCACCCGTAGATGTCTTTCGCATGAGCACTGCTGCCCATCTGAAATCATTAGCGTCTGTGTAGACGACTAACTAATCCTCATCTTGAGGAATCGCGAGTTTTGGTAAGTTGCTACAAACCTGTTTTAACTCACGAACTCTTTGGGAATGAATATCTTCTCATTTCCATTTGGTTTTCTCATCCTTTTGCAATAAAGGACGAAAATCCTTTCGATATTTTGCCAAGTCCTTAATGAATGAACCTGCAAAATTAATCACTCATAAGAAGCTTTGAAGGTGCTTCTTATCTCTAAGAACATCTGGAAAATTGCAGATTTTCTCCACAATATGTTCCTGTAGTTCCATTCCTGCATGGTCAATAATAACACCGAGAAACTCGATTCTATTAACCGCGATTATTGCCTTCTTTTCAGAGAGCACTAATCCTTCTTTATGACATGCTTCTGAAAATATTTCAAGATGCTTTAAATGATCTTTCATATTCTTAGAGGCAATTAAGATATCGTCTATGTAAACAAACATAAACTCAAAATAATCTTTAAATAGATTATCCATCTTTCGTTGGTATATCTGAGGTGCATTCGCAAGACCCATAGGCATTACGTTCCAGATATACTGACCTTGTGGTGTAGAAAAAACAGTTAATTTCTTAGACTCTTTTTCTAACTTAATCTGGTAAAATCCAGACTTGCAATCAAACTTTGAAAACACTTTTGACCCTTTAATACAATCAATTAAGTGTTCTCTACTTGGAATGTAATAACCATCAAATTCGGTAATCTTATTAATACCTTGATAGTTAATTACTAACCTTGCTTTTCCTCTCTTTATTTCGCCATGGTTTCTTACCAAAAACCCTGGGCTACTATAAGGAGAAATACCTGCTTCGATCAGCTTGAGATCGATATGCTCTTTGATAATCTTTTGCATATCTTTTCGATCTTCAAGATTCATCTGTATCGGCTTGTATCGAACCAACTCGTATCTGTATTGTTCTTTTACCTTCAACGTTGCTTCGATCTGGTTTTTGTCCCACCAGGCTAAAGGATTTTCATTGTAGTTCCTCTAAATTAGCCTTTTAACATTTTCGAGAGAAAGTAGACTTTCCTCATTAATGTCAATCTGGGGTGGTCCTTCTTGTAAGACATTCTTTAGAAACTGAATAGCTTCTTCATGTGCCTCCTCCATTCCCTCTTGTCTGTATGACAAAAGAGCTTCACCAAATTTCCTCTTATCCTGCATTTTTGGATGAGTTAACTTGGCTTCATTATCACCACGTTTGCTGCGAAAATTAATAGGCATGATCCTATTAAAAGCCTTTTCTCGCCGCAAAACCTGTATCATACTACCACAGTTAGTAGTAAAGGTTAACAGGTTTTTGTGATTATCCTGCTCATATTTTGCAAAAGTTTGGATAAAATTGTTACCAAGCAAAATATCAGCACCTGTATCATGAATATAGATTGGTGGCATTCTTACTTTATACCAAGGGGTATCGAATGCGCCTCCGATCATTATTCGTGTTTCTCGAATACCTTTATTGAGTATAAGGATCTTCTGTGAGAAGTCTCTTCCTGCAATAAGAGGTAATTTTTCCACTGCTTCGCTGGGAAAAACTCCTGGTTTTGCTGTGCAAATGCCTGAACCTGAGTCAATATAAGCTACAAAATATTCCGTCTTATATTGGTCATATAATATCCCTACAGATATATATATAGAGAAAATACTTGTCATTCAGAATCGTTTGGATAGATTCCTCTTTTCCAAGATTCTAACAAGTTTATCCTTGAGCTTCTAACATTATGCTCACGGATCAACTCTTGAAACCTTACTTGATGAGTCTGTCCATTATCCTGCATTTCTCTAATGCGTTCCGTCAACTCATCTTTCTCTTTTCTGAGATTCTGGATCTCTTCATCAATACACCTTCCTGGCATAATTTAGAATCTGTCTAGATTGTTTGGATAAATCCTTCTCCTCCAGCGTTCTAGCATGTCTATTCGTGCGTTTATTTGACTAATTCTTAACGCAGCCTCTTGTATCCTTATGACCTCTTGGATACTTCTTTGTTCTGGTAGATTTTGCTCTCGCAAAAATCTTAACAAAGTTATCGCCTGGTCTCTTTGTATCGTGAGATCAATGATCTCTTGATCTAGCTTGATTCCTGGAATAATGATTTTATTCTACCCTGATTGTATGTCCATCAAGGTCTAACTCCATCCATTTTTCATCTCTTCTCCAGGGCTTATGTTCCTCAAGGAAACTTAACCCTAGGGTCATAACTCCTTTAGTTATGCCTGCACTTCCTGTAACAGATACATGATAGCCTGCTATTTCTAACATGCCTTCATATCTATTAATACTTGGTTGTTGTAAATGATATATCTCCTCACAAGGAAACAAATTATCAGTTTTAGATATATCAAAAACAATATGGATTTCTTTCCATTCATTATTAGGGCATTTGATTTTTACATTTCTTACCCTAATTTTTTGTGGATATAAATCCTCACATGGTTCTTTTCCTTTTAGGCTTAGAATCCTACCTTCGGAAAAGGACAGCCTGTTACTAATTTCTGAATCAAACCTTAATGATCTATTATGTAAGATAGGTTGATCCTTAATTAGCAAATTAACACCCCCTAACCTTGGTATCTGGATTGGGTCTGGTGTTCTAACCTTTGCAAATTTCTTAAAAATTATAGGAATTTCTATATACTCTTTCCTAAGAAACATATCTGAATGATGTGTGTTGGAAAGCACATATGCAATTCTATACGTGATAGAATATGGACTATTTTCTTCTTCATAAGATCAGGTCGTTTAAAATCCTGATGAAGGGTTAATACTCTACTAAAATCTTGGTCAGCTAGGTTGTATGCAATCCTAGGATGAATGTCAAACATAAGTTTGCCAGCATACAAATTACCTACCATTGTACCAAGACAACTTTCTCTTAAGTCATTGATTCTTTTATCCATTACAGATAAATGTAATTCAGAATTAATTCCTTCTTTGAAGGTAGCTTTAATCACTACTTCAATGGTTCCAATATGGATCCATTTCATCGTGACCGCTATTTCTTCTTTAAGATGACTCAGTTCCTCAAGAATTTCTTCTTTTGGAATAAGTTGCATCTCGACTTTATTACCGGTTAGATCTATTGGAAGAGAAAACTCACCTGAGTTCACCCGGTAAATGATATGGTGCTTGCGCTGTCTTAACCCAATCTTGTCACAAAATCGATTAAGACTTCCTTTCTTAAATCCATCATATGGACCTAATGTTGAATCCTATCTCATAATTTTTTCCATCGTCTTTTTAGAGATGGTCATTTTTTAGAAGAATCCTGATAGACTATCCGTCGTCTGGAGTCTATCTTCTGGTTCGCCGGAGCTACTCGTCTGATTCTGTAGATGATCCATCGGATCCTTCTGAAACAGATTCCAATTCTTCTTCATAGATGCTTTCATCTGAAGAGATGTCCTCGAACTTGTAAACTGGCACCAAATCACCATAGAAGACAGCATCTCGGATGTCGTCTGTGTACTCGAATTGGCGCACATCTTTTTGCTTTTGTGGGCAATCGGGCGAAATATGGCCTCTCGCGCCGCACGTCCAACAGTTGCAATTCTTGAAACTTTCATTCGTACGAGTGTGAGCTCGTTTGAATGTTCTTTTCCGGGTTGTTCCTCCTGCTGGCTTCCTTGTGGCTCTAGATCCCTGTGAAGAAAACCTGGAAGGACCAGACTTTTGACCAGATTTGTAAGATCTAGCCTTTGATTTGGACCACCATGATCTTCCCTGTTTGGAAGGTCTCCTGTATGATCCTCCGGACTTAGATTGAAACCTTCCCTTGAAGTGTTTCTTTCTCTTTCCGTGTCTTTCGCGTTGTGGTTCTCCGATAATACTCGGAAAATCATTGTTGTCGCAACAAAGAGGGGTCTTTTTCACCATTCCTCTTAGTTTCTTCTTGTTCCTTTGTAGTGTCGCTTGTTGACACCATTCTCGTATACTGTCCTTGAAAAAGGACATCCTTCTGGCCACTGAATCGACTCGGCCTGTAGGTACCTTGTAGGTTTGCATAAGCATTTCCCTCCATGGACTGCAAATTTTTGCAAAGAATAAATCTGTTGCCACATTCCACGGTACATCTGCTTGAAAATAATATTTGCGGAACCAATATATATATTCATCCGCATAACATATATTTCTCAATTCGAGAGCAAACAGAGCTTGTGTATACTCTCTTTTCTTCTTGTCTTTTCTTTCCTCAAAATATCCGTCCCCAATGAAACATATTTTGAGTAGATGACCCATCCTTTCGACAATTGTTATAACATTCTCGTTGGATAAGATCTCTTTTTTGAGAGAGGCTTCGGTCATCTCCCATGCCTTCTTGGCCGAACCTTGCAAACTATTTACCAGTATCTGGCAAAAATGATCATTATCAACATCCAGTGTTGATGAAGCAACTTTCATGGATGACATCCACTCATCGATCAAAACTTCCATATTTCTGAAATCGATGATGTCTGTTGTGAGCATCACTCCAAACGGATGGGTTGGTTCAAGCATCGTTTTTGCCCAAGGGCTTTTGGATACTCCTTTAAACCTTCCCGGTCGGGTTTTGGCTTGTCGAGCTATGTATTCTTCATACTCAACCCCGTCCTGCCACCACCTGGGTTCGGGAGGAACCGGTGCTTTCGGTACTGGTGCTTCAGGTACTGGCGTACTTGTGCTTTCCTCTTCCTTCTTCGGAATCGGCGAAATCGGCTCGTTCATCCTGAGGTTTACCAGATCCACAATTCCGAGATTGGAAAGGGATTCAGTTAATTCTGCAAGATCTACTCTTGAGACTTCCATCCGACTTGTCTTATGAGATCAAGTAGGAGTTCGTTGTTGCTTTTAGGCTTCGAAACTTCCGTAGCCTTTCCTTTGGAAATGATTGGAATTTCTCCGAACGAATTTTTCATACGTTCGTTCATTGATCTTCCAGTTCATTTGGTTTGTCTTCTTTTCAAATCTACAATTTCTTGTTTCAGATCTGAAACATCCTTTTGGATCTCGGATAGAGATCGGACTATCTTTTCCATCTGTCCACCATAATAAATGATGGTCTTCTGGATCTCCCTAAGGTCTTGCGTGACCTTAGATGTGTTTGGAACAATTGTGTTCCAATTTGAGCTAGATGTCATTTACTGATATCCTGCACTTGTGTTATCTCGAAATATTTTCGGATACATTTTCTTGATTTTCTCCTCCGTTAGGCACAAGAAAATAATATTGTTCAACATAATTTAATTTATTTCTTCAATAAAACCAGGCTCTGATACCATTTTAAGCATCGGATCTCAATAAATATAAATCATGGAAAAATTCAGTTAATTCTTTTTCCGAATAATAATCGTTCAGTATATGGCTTTGTTATACCTTTCAGACCAGATCACAAGTATAAATACGAGTGTTTTTTGGGGCACGAGAAAGGTTTCCAACCAAAATACCAAGATAATTATATCCGGGTTGTGAAAACAAAGTTTAACAAGATGGTTTGGCATTCATAAATTAAGAGTGGAAATAGCATTTTGAATAGTGATTTTTTAGGGGTAAATTGGTATTTGACCATTTTTAGGGTATATTGGGATAATATTATAGTTGATGGGGTATTTGAGTTATAAAGATAAGAAAATAGGATATTTGGAGGTATTATCTCATAAATCATGGAATTTAAGATTATTATCCTCACAATGCACTTTATATCATAGATGGGCTTATGTCCCAATCGCATGGCCCAATAAATCAATACCAAGTTATTATCTAAATGGGCTTATGCCCCAACCGTAGGCCCATTTGAAAGGAGCCCAAACGAAGTAGCATAAAATACTACACCAGCCCTGCCCAAAACAGTGGCGGCGCATGATAGTCTAGCTGAACTTTTGAATCTCCCTAAAGTGCGCCGGGGTGATAGCCATCTGAGCTGGCACATACGCAATCCAACTCGGCGATCTACCACCAAGAATTCTATCCGAAATTCTCTCTCCCCACTTTCACTTTCTCTTTCTCTCACCTTGTCAGCTCAAAGTTTAAATTATCTGATAATTTCTGAAATTAAGGTAAATCATCTCTGAAGCTCTGCTCTTAGCTTCGAGCTCTTGTGAAGATGAGCGTAAGTGGAAGGTGCTATTGGGCGCGAAATCGCGAGGAAGACATGAAACCGAATGGAATAATCGTGGTATTCGCGTGGGTTTCGATTGGCGAAGCTCAGTTGAAAGATTGCATCAGCCTCTACTCTTCTCTCGGATGGAACTCTCTTGTTTGCCGCTCCAATTATCTGAATCCGTACGCTCTTCTCGCTGTAATTTGAATTTTTGCTTTGTCGTGTTGATTGTGGTTGTGTTGGATTTGGAAGCTTTGATTTGATGCCTTCCATTTTCAGCTAGCTTTCTGAAGTCATTTCCTGGTTCAACTTGCTGTAAGGTGGAAATAGTGTAAATAGAATTGAATATTGAAGACTGTTAGCTCGATTATAGAAAAAATCACGAGTTGATTTCGTCTTATGATTTTTGAATAGTAGGGTTTCTAATTGCTATAAGAAAAAAGAGTAGAGCTGTGATCGTTTTATCATCTTAAATCCTGTGTATGAATGATATTTATCAAATGATATGGAGTCGGTTATCGAATTGAGACCATGTTTTATTAGCTTGATAGTAGTAGCTATGTAATGGATACATAAATTCTGCAATTTTTTTTGAATATATGATTATTTGCCTCTGAACCTGTTTATTTAACAAGTATCTAAGTTTACGAATGTTTTTCTGCAGATTCTTTCCAGCGAGAGCTACTTCACTTGCTTTTGCTGTCATAGATGAGCTTGTCAAGGTCAGTCTTATCTAATGTTTATATGGGTGGAATAATTGAGAAATTGAATGGTAAGTATATATCCGAAATGTATCCCTTAGATCAGGTATTCATGGTGATATCTTGTTATTAGGTTGCCATACTGTCATGGGGAAAGCTTGTGACGTTTACATGCATTAGGCTTATGAAAGTTCTTGTGAGTTTTGTTACTTATTTCATGTGTTTTGGTATGTGTAGGAGCTCAAAGGTGGATTATGTCCTGTAGTCTTTGCAACCTTTTCCGGTGGATCCAAAGCTTGCATGTATAAGGTTTTACAGGTGAAGTAAATGCATTTGCATCACCATAATGGATTTATGAAGATATGCATTCTTCATAGATTGCTATATTTTACTTGTGTATGTCTCTTAAGACGTCTTGTTTACATCAAGTCATCAAGATTTGAGGAGCAATGTACTCATTGCTTATTCTCATTGTGGCATGTTCATATTTTCTCTTCCCATTCATGCAGATTATTGAAGGATGTTCTGAAGTGGAGTTCAATATGGTAGATTTTGTCCTTGAACTTCAATAGGTGAATTGTTCGTGATGATTGGTAAACCTTCTTTTAATTACCCATTTGTGGTTACATGAAGGAGGACAGTAGGTTGGTTGCAAGCTGCATCTCTGGGCAGATCTATGATTCTGATCCCATAGAATTTTCTGCTGACTTGGGTGCCCGATTTGCTTTGCATCGTTCCATCCTCAAAATGCCTGGTGCATCAAAGATTGTATCATTCTTTACAAAAGGTGTTACTTCGAGCTTGGATGCTTTATTTCTCACAAGGTTTGGATCCCAACGTGCAGAATATTGGCAAACCCTTTATTCCTCTGTCGTAAGTCTCCAACTGGATCGTGATTTTCTAAATTATGTTTTTTTTTTTGTTCTGATCCATTGTTTTCCATTATTGTTTTTCCTGTAGTGTTTGGGGGCCCCTTTTCTCATTCTATGCTCAAATAATGATGATGCAGCTCCCTTTTCAACTTTACGCACCTTTGCTAAGCATTTACTGGATGTGGGGGCTGATGTGAAATTTGTCAAGACGAGTACCTCTTTCCATCCAGGTTTGTTGCAGTTTTCATTCTCTTAAAATATTTGAATTTATTTTGTGTTGTCTAGCTTATGGAAAGTTGCTTTCAAGATGACTTATGATACATTGACTGCTAGTTGCCATTATAATTGATCTGTTGGGTCTCTAACAAGTTTACTCTCTTTGTCCCAAAAAAGAGTCGTGTTTTTCCAAAGGACAATTTTTTCAGTTTTGGTCAGCAAAATGAAAATCCAACCTTTTGCAAGTCCTCAAATCTCACTAATGTCCTTCAGTTTATTCATCAAGGACGTTACAGAAATTGTAGTTAAAAATTAACTTTGACTTTTGAAACAAGACTTTTTTCTTGGGACAAAAAACATAATTGAAACATAACTGGTTGGAGCTCATATAAGTCCATGAAAAAGACCATCTACAGCATTGTAAATATTCATAATACTGCCTTTGTCTTGTTCAACTTATCTTTGTAATACCAATTTTGATAATACTTTTCAACATCTCAAATTGTTGTTATGACTGATTATTAGTACTTACTGTTTTTCTCCTACTACTTCTGCATTACACTAGTGACTAGCTTATATATGTTTTAACTGCCTGCAAGGTTATAGCTTTTCTTCTTCCTCCTTTGCCCTATCAGTTTCTTTTCCTTTTTCCGTTTTTCCAAACCGCTCACTGTTTACTCCCCGTTACAGGCCATGACAAGGACCAATCAATGAAGACCAGAGCTGCTATAACCGAGTTGCTCGAACGAGCAGTTTCAATTTTCTCCAAGAAAATTCACAAGCTCGGAGACAAATCTCACACAGACGACATTCATGATGAAATCTCTGATTTAATCTGTAACCTCCAGAACGCAGCTGTCGTCTCAAATCAGAGTTTCAAGAGGGTTGCAGTTGGAGAATTGGGATCCCCAGAGACAGAGCGAAAAGATCGGTCACCTAATCGCTCGAGCCCTTGTATGAGCACAAACACCGTTCTTAGCCAAATACTCTTCGATGCTTGTGTTCCAAAGAACGTTGAAGGTTGGGATATAAAGTTTTCAGGCACCTTGAATGGAGAACCATTTGCTTCTGTTTGTAGACGATCCACGTTCAGTGGCATTAAACACAGATCAAGATTATGAGAGCTTTCGAGGTAAAACAACATCGTTTCACTTGCAAAATTCATGGAATTTTGAGTGTAGAGTAACTTTTATCCTTTAAGCGATGGCCCTTTCACAACCATGGTGGAAATTTGATCTCTGGAATCCCAAGAGACAATCAAGTACCAGGACTTAGAATTTTACTATGATTCAAGAAGATGTGTACATATGTTAATGTATAAGTATAATCTAGTACTTGTAAAAATAACCCAAAAATAACCCTAAACAAGTTTTTATTGAGTCGAACTCCAAAATCCAAATAATTGTCCAAAGACTAGATTGATTTATGAACTATCTCGTTTAATAAATGTTTTCAGTAGCTTTTCGTATGAAGTGAAACTAGGTTAGGCAATTAGGGTGGTAGGTTCGTAAATAAGTTTGGCAAACATATGACTGATCTCTAGACGAAAGTGGATTTGGAAATATATCTTGAAAATGAAACTTATGATTATGTCTATATTTTCATCGAACTGTAAAAAAAGTTAAAAGATTTTTTCTAGAAATGAATCAACGTGATCATTTTAAAAAAAAAAGATAAAAAGATATTCTCTCAGAATAAGTTGAAATCTTTCCTATTTAGACTCCATTCTTTTCAAAATTACCGTTGCTTTAAACAATAAATTTGTTTTTTAAATTACAAAAAAAGTGTAGATGATTTAATTCCAACTTTGAATCTATCTCATACTCTATATACAAGTATTTTATATAGTAAAGTATATTAATGATACATATTAAATGTTGGGCAGTAGTATAACCATTTTATAAACATAACCATACATATTAAATGTCATTTTAATCTCTGTGAAATAATTAAAACTACCATTATTTTAGAACAGAAAAATTACTGAACCTAATTTTCAAAAATATATGTTGCAGATTCTGAGGAAGGGTTTGGTTCAAGTGTTGTCAGAATATGATTTATAATTTATAATAGAAAAAAACATTCTTGAAAGAGAGTAATACCTAATGTTATATACATATTATAATAAAGGGGAAATGGTCAAATATACCCATTTTCATATAAGTGAGTTCCATTTTATTCATTAATATAAAATTTGATCTTCATATATCCCTAAATATAAAAGTTGAGCTCAAAATACCTATTTTTGAGTCAGGTTAAGTGTTCAATGGAACCCTCAATCTACTTTATTCCAATCGATCCATCTCAATAAAATTTTATGAATCATGTATCATGTATTACAATATTCAGCTTTATTTTAATAATTTTCATGCATAGAATCATAACAAATGTAGATAAGAAATATTAATTATAATATTCATTTAAAAACTACATGAATAAAATGTGATAATACATCAAAAATAATTACTTGATCTGTAGTTTTGGATATAATAAAATATAAGATAACTTTACTATTTACTATGAAAATAATTACTATGATAATTTTACACAAAAATTGGCAAAATAGAAACAATAAAATATGATTATTAAAAGCCTTACACGGTATGCACAATTTTTAATCATATAATATTAACTAACATAAATATAAGAGTATAAAGATCATGAAACCATTATCGTTTATTACTTTTATATTTAATATTAATTTTCGTACAAATCAATTCATATTCGATTTTAATTTTCGTGGAATCATTTAAAATCAATTTGTGTAAAATTTTTTTTTTTTTGAACTTACACGAAAACTAATCAGTTTTAGTATAACCCTATATCATGCAAAAAAAAAAAATTTAGGGCGACTCGAAATTAACAAATAATAATAATAATTTCGTGTAACACTAAAAATATTTTTTGTTAATTTTTTATAACCCTAATTTTTTTTTTTGTACGAAATAGGATTAAATGAAAACTTATTAATTTTCGTGTAAGTCCAAAAAATTAATAATTTTTTTTACATGAAATTGATTTTAAATGGTTTACATTTTGCCAGTTTTTATGTAAAGTTATCATAGTAATTATTTTCATAGTAAAGTTACCTTATATTTTATTATATCCAAAACTACAGATCAAGTAATTATTTATGATGTATTATCACATTTTATTCATGTAGTTTTTCAATAAATATTATAATTAATATTTCTTATTTACTTTTATGATAATTTTATGCATGAAAATTATTAAAATAGAGTCCAATATTGTAATATGTGATACATGATTCACCAAATTTTATTGATGAAGATTTATTGAAATGAAGCAGATTGGCGGTCATTGGACAATTAATCTAACTTAAAAATGAGTATTTTGAACTTAACTTTTATATATTTAAAGATATAAAGGAAACAAATTTTATATTAATAAGTAAAATAAGATTCACTGAAAATAGGTATATTTGGTCGTTTCCCCATAATTATAATATAATAAATTGAAACAAATAGAAGTGGGAAGTGGTGGAGTCACATTGCTGCCTTTATTAGTGTATATACTCTTCATCGTCACTACTATGGAGATTCATTGGATTAAATCTCTTTTCCATTCTTTCATATAGGCCAAACCTCGTATAATGTGCTTGATCAAAATAATACAGGATTTAAAATATTTGCCAATGTTGATTGGAGTTGTTTAAGGTATATTATTATTATTATTATACCTAGGAGTAGGTGCACGAGGGAAGGCAAAATCACAGCAGATGACTACCATCTCTCTCTCTCTCTCTCTCTCACTCTCTCTTCAAATCCCATTGAACTCAAAACTGCAATCTTTTTGAATGCAACGGTCGACATGATGATGAAGCTCTGCTATTCACTTCTCTTGTGAAGCAAATGCAGTCTGAGAGGCAAAAGCAGAGGTTGTGGAACCATGGCTGTTTCTCCTTCTCCTTCCAAGTCCCAGGTTTGTTTCTCTCTCTAGATAATGCCAAGTTTGGACATATATTGTCCTGTTTGAAATGGGGTTTGTCTATTTTCTCATTTCTTGTTTTGAAATGGTGCTTAATAGATTAAGCAGAAGATTACATGGGAGATTAAGAGGAAACTGGCAGAGAAGAGGCTAATGAGCCTCACCAATGAAAGCAAGAATGTGAGATTCTTCTCTTCAGATGTATATTACTTCTTAAATCTTGATTTTATAAGGGTTTTTTTTTTTTTAGAAAAAATATCCATTTTCTTTGATTTACTCATGAATTGTTGTTTATGGGCCTTCTTTATCTAACTCCTCGTCTCAAAATATAGGTGTTTCACGCGTACTAAGAAAGCTGATATAAAGACTTATTCATTCATATTTAAGTATAATTATTGTGAAAGTTTTTTCTATTTCCTCTTATACGAGAGTAATGAGACAAATTTCTTTTGCTATAACTATATTTATTTTGGGACGAAGGAAATATGTATTACGGGCCTGATTTTAGTTGGGAAAAAGGTTTGTTCTACTAGCTATACATGGACAAGGTTGAAAGTATAGGTATCTTAATCTTACAGAAATATCTTTCGATTTAACTCTATGTTGGTTCAACTTTGATCAGTAATAGGTTAGTGAAGTGCTGAAAAAACTTCAATGTGATTAAAATCTCACGTATGAAAATATTGTTTTGTGCTTGGGTTTGTGATGAGAGCCATGTTTGTGTAGTTTAGTATACATTGTACATGTTATTCTACTCATTTCATATGATTCTAAAGATCGAAGTCAGTGAAGTCCTAGTGAGTTTGTCATTTGGCTCGAAGCTTGTTTCTTGTGTTAGATTACTTCACTTATCAGGCCAAATGAAAGAGACCCTATTTTGAGGCTTTAATGCTAAATAAAGTGTTAAGTGGATACTCAATTCTACCAGTATAAACTTTTAGATGAGATTCAACACTAGCTGTATGTATTCTGTTGCTTAACTGCTACTTTAATGACTGGCTAATGACACATCTTTTTCAAATGCTTCAGTTGAAAAAAGAATCTTTTAAGACAGATAAGCCTATTATATGGTGAGTGCGATTCTGTAATTTCCATCACGTATGGGGGAAAACGAGCTTCCTATAAAAGCATTCATTTTCTTGCATTGTCTCTTCTTACAGTTATCAACCCAAGGAGAGAATGGTTGCTGATCTTGACAGTAGCGTCGATGTTTCAGCCTCTGCTGTGGAACGAGCAGAAGAAGTTCAAGCAAATCTGCCCCTAAAATTTCCTACTTTCTTGAAGCCTATGCTCAGATCACATGTATCTGGTGGATTCTGGTTGGTGAGTTCAAATTGTAATTTTTTTTTTTTCTCGAAGATGATTAGTAAAATCCACATTAATCCCGATTTAATTGCAGGGTCTACCACGGAAATTTTGCGCTGCACATCTGCCAAAACACGATGAGACAGTGGTTTTGGTGGATGAAAATGGACAAGGATGTGATACAAGGTACTTGGCTGCGAAAAATGGACTAAGTGGTGGATGGAGAGGTTTTTCAATTCAACATGAATTGCTCGAGGGAGATGTCTTGGTTTTTCAACTCATTGAGCCATGCAAGTTTAAGGTACAAATTTCTTCGGCCCTTAATATCAAATCACATCTTTGTGAAAGTTTGCCAAGAAATTATTAGAAATGAACTTTGAACTACCTACACTTATTTTCATATTTTAAGAAAGTTTTATTTGTGTTTGGTTTTCTTAAGATATACATTCTCAGAGCAAGAAAGCTAACCGAAGTTGACGGGGCAACAAGCCTTCGAAATCTAACCTGTCGTCCTGAGCCAATGGAGACAGGTATACTAATCCCATTTCAATGTCGTTTTCACTATTTTCTCCATTTTTCGACCCTAAGAAATGGGACCCACATTTTTTCGTGAAAAATGATCTGCAGCGAAAATGCAAGACCAGCCGGAAGAGAAGGCTCAGAAACCTCTAGAGCTCGCTGTGGTGGAACAATTAGATGTTGTCTCTATTAGTGAAGATAATGCAAATCAATCTGGAGACAATAGTGATAATTCCAGTTCGCAAATTATGGATAGTGTTCGATTCTCAGAATCGCTTCTTAGCTTCAAAGATGTGAAGAGCTTCAAAGATTTCAACGTTCATGTTGATGGCCTAATCATCGATTCAGAGATACCAACACATCTTAGGACAAAGTATTACGAGCTATGCTCGAGTCAAAACACGTTTCTTCACGAGAATCTTATTCCGGGCCTCAACACTAAGCTCGTTGCTGGAATTATATCCGAGACAATCAACATAGCCGATGCTCTCAGAGTTGCCAACCCTAGCTCCGATCCTAGTAATATGGAAAGTTGGGACAAGACTCTTGCGGCTTTTGAGGGTTTAGGCATGGTGGTGGGGTTTCTCCGTGCTCGTTTACATAAGCTACTAAGTCTCGCTCGTGAATCCCGGGCTAGGGTTGAACTGAAGAGAAAGGAGAGAGGTGAAGCAGAAGAAGTGATACGAGAGCTCAAGATGAAACTTTCGGATGTTGAAATGTGGATAAAAAAACTAGATGGAGAGATTGATGATCTCAAGGTGAAAAACGAGGAGCTCGACTCTGTGTTTAAAGAGATCGGGGGTGCTCCGTGGTGAAAGTTCTATTCGGATTTGGTGTTCGATGCTCACGTTTTTCGTGTTTTTTTTGTCCGAAATTGATATAGAGAGGCATCATTGTGTAAAAATAGAACATGGTTTGTATGTTTATGTGATCTGTTATGGATGTTATTTGCTAGAGAAGTCTATGATCATTTTGTTTATTTCTTTGAGAAATGGTGTTTGTAAATTATATGATACTCGATTTTAAATTGAAGTTAGAAGTTTGTTTAATCTTTGTGCAAGAATCATGACAATTGAAAATCTACGACAATTTTTTTTTTTGGTTTTATAGGATTTTAACTTCAACTTTTATTGATAAGTATAACAGATATAAAATAGGGTGGGATACCCTAATCATTACTAATCATGTCGCAATTTATATTAATTTTGAAATATAAAAAATAAAAATCAATTTTACCATTTAAAAAAAATTGAAATGCTACTAGTTCTATTGGATCATAACGGTTAAACATACTTTTACGTGTTCAGCCAACCAAGATTGAATAAAATTAATCGGATTTGATCGATATTTTGTGTTTTTTTTTGTACGATTTTCATATATTTAACTAATTCATGATATATTCGTCATAATGTTGACATTCTATTTTTCAATAAAATTAAAATAAATAACATCAAAGAAGTGAGGAAGATGAAAACGAGAGACAAAGTGAAGGAAAAGAAGAGTGGTTGTTTTTATATATATTTTTTTTAACGTAAAGATTAAAAATGGCATTTTTCATTTTTTAATTGAAACATATTTGATATGGGGGCGTGCTTAGTAAAACCTGAGCTGTCTTTAGTCTCATCTTTATTTTCTTTTTAACCTATTTTCGAATATACTTTTCTATCTTGATGATTATAAGAAAATATATTTTTTACCTATATAGAATAAAATCATTGTTCACTCTCCCAAAAAAACTTATAAAAAAACAAAATTCAACCAATTATACTTGACCTTTTTTATTTTTTTTTTGTACAAATGAGGAGAAAAGTTTTGTATTATTACTCTGAGAAGAAAAATACACCCTCCTATAATTAGGGATGAAAAAATCGAAAAAAATTGTCGATATATCGCCGATATATCCATATTTTGTGAAGTCTGATATAATAATGCATTGCAGTTTTTTTGCGTTAAAATATCGACGATATATCGGTAAATATTGGTAAATATCGGTTTTTATATCGATATCGGTAAGAACTTATGTAATATTGTGGAATATCGGCGATATATCGGTCAAAAAATCAGTAAATATCGGCGATATATCGGTACTGTACAAAATTGATAATGCTTTGTATATTTTTTTTTCCTTATTATAATCAATGTTTTTTGTCACTTCCAACCCTAACTATATTCAATTATAATATAATTGGTGCTATTGGAAAGAATTATAGAAGAAGACATAGTTTTAACTGGAACCAAGATGAGAGCTTCAAACATTGATATTGAACCAAGATGAGAGCTCAAACACTGATATTGAATCACTGAATCTTGATTTAATGCATATGAGTAATCACTTTCTATGAGTCTTGATTCAATGCATATGAGCAATGATCCTTACTATGCATATCAACCACCGTATTCTCACGGCAGACATAACACTTTACAGATTGACTGGTCTAATCAAAATCCATTTTATAACCCACTACTTGAAATATCCCATGAAGGTTCAAACATGCATCAACATAGTCAACCATATTGGGCAAATCCACATTACCAAATTTATAGGAATACAGTTGAAACCTATTAAAGTTATCTCCATGATTACGCTGAAAATTGGTCTAGTATACACTGAAAATTGATCTAGTATCTTAAGTTGGTATCAATATTGTTTGACTCAATATGACATGTCATCTTATTCATTTGAAAGTTACTAGTAGTTCATATATTAACTTTGTACAAAATTTGTCATGTTATTATAGCAGACAATCTTTATATAGTATTTTATCTATATATTAGTTGTAAATATATCATTTTATTTGAAATTATAAGTTCAATATATATATTAATGTCAGTTATAATAATCTATAAACTAATAGATATAATTTTTCAATTTTTTTAGAAAGTTTTCATATTTTTTAAAAAAATGTTCGATATTTCCACCGATACCGATATCGATACCGATATATCCATAAAATTAAGGTACCGATATTTTCACCGATACCAATTTTTTCATCCTTGCCTATAATGACACTTGATTTTCATTTCATCGATGCATATCACAAGTATAGCTAGAATATCTAAACATGATGCAAGTGAACGAAAGTCTAAATTAGAATGTAATAATAAACAGAAAGTCCAGATTATAGAAGGAGAAAAAGGGATCAAAATCAACAAAAACCTCATTCTCTCCAAAAAAAAAAAAAGGTTCCACAACATTCAAAAAACAATTTCAGAACTCTTCATTTCATCTATTCTCTCCAAACCTCCATCACTATTTCTTTCACCTTTCTTACTCTGCAACCTCTTTAATCCCAACCTCTGCTTCCAACACCTTGATTCTTTCACCATCCTCAACGAACCAACAGCCTCATAATCATCGTCACCAGCAAGAAGCTCGTCTCTAAGAGTAGTCGTTTTCTTGCAGTTTTTCCTCAAGGGAAGCATTTTCCCGTTGAAGAAAAGCTCGTCAGCAGAGATCATGTCGTCGCAAGGGACAGAAAACGCAAAATCTGAGGAAACGGGGGCTTCTCTGTAGCTGTTTTCTAGCTTCATAGGGTCTTGAAGATCAAGAAAATCACTTGAGAATGAGATTCTTGGACCCATCATGGGTTCATTTTTCGATGTTTTTAAGCATGCCATTGGAGAGTAGAAGCAAGCTCACTTCGAATCTTTCTTCTTCTTTTTAATCTATTGTTGGTGTTCACATGCAGTGTTTTAGCCCTTTATATAGGAGACTTCATGCTTCATGTGAATGTACGAATACTATATCCTAATGTGTATGTTGAAAATGGCAAAAGGAAATTGTTTAAAGAAACTATTAAATAATCATCATCAGATCTATATGGTATTAAATCATATAGGATAGGATAACAACCTTTTAACTCTTCCTGTTTTTCTATGGTTTCTCTGTCATGTTTCATGGCAGCATTTTGTGAAATTTCTGAAATCAAGAATCAAACAGCATTGTTATCATCACCAACTCAGATGATTTTTTGGCTAAAAGCCAACGTATCAAGAATTCAAGATCAATGGTATATGCCATTGTTTCACAACCCCATGCTTCAACTTTTATATACGTAACATGTAATGATGCGATTGTCCAAGAAATATTCTATTCATGACACAAACACATATTTTACAGCTAAAAAAAATCATCATTAACATAGGATCAGAAGGAAGTGCATTGTGGTCTTCAAATAGTCTTGTAGATGTTATGCTCGATAAAATAGGATGTTTATTGTATTTTAGTGGATATAGCATATGTGAAACAGTCTTCAAAGTCACTAGATCTCTTTTACCTATGTTAGACATTTCACATGGGAGTTGATGTAACAAACATTAGTTTTAGCCAATTGAATCTTGACTAACAATAAACTAAACCTCTCTCTCACTTTATACACAATTTTGTAAAAAAGATTCCCACAACAATGAATGGCCACAACTGAACCTCACATGGTTACTTCTACATTGGATTAGTCAAATTATGGGTTGTTTCATAGTTAGAATGGTACAAAAATTACCAGTCCAAAAATGGACAAGAAACCTTCATCAAAAGGTGGAGGAAACTTAGGTTTGTGTCTCTTCTGGTCTCCCATCTAGTGAACAACCTTTGTCTATTTACTCATATATTTCTATGTTGTCCTATTTTCCTAGTAAATTTATTCTCTCTTCCACAATTTTCTGTGCTAAATTAGGTGATTTTATTAAGGTGGTACACTGTATACAGCCTCTGTTTAAATTCCCCGGAATCAAATCCTCTGTTACATTTAATGTTCCATCTCGTATACTATTGCTTTTTTTTTCATGCCATGTATTAGTTAATATTGTCATTTATATAAGTGATCTATACTGCTTGTCTTGGAATTTCATATAAAACACAAATTAAATAGAGGATCTCATGTGCTCTTTCTCCAGCATAATAATGCAATAATATTCAAAAATATAAAAAACATTGGTAAATAATTTTGTGGATAATTTAGTATCTTTAATAATTGAGAGTTTATTTTTATAGCAAAAATGGCACTTCTCCAAATCTCATCAGTTTGTGTTTTCATATTAAAAATTTAGGACATACTTCAGTGAGATTTAGCTGGATGCAAATACAGGAGTAACTAACTAAACAATGTAAAAATAAATAAATAAATGCTCCCCTATCTCATTTTATAGGTCAAATTTAGCTTAATAGATACATTGATAAGAAATTATTATCATTTTTTTCAAGAATAATTTAAAGGCTTTCATCCTTATATATAAGAGTAGGACCTTGTGGGACCGTATCAAAAATTAACTGTCAAAATACAGATTGATTTGTAAAAGTGGATTTGAATTGAGTATTGTGGAGCTTCATCTCATAAAATTATATCTATGAGGTCTTTTTTTTTTTTTTTTGTGTGTGTGTGTATATAATAGTTAACTTGACTGGAAAAGGATTATAAAGAAGGAAATTAGAAGAAGGAAAAAAAAATCATATTCTCCATCTTTGCAGACAAACACGAGACAAATTATATTTCGATTTAGTTCTCTTACTACCTCGTGGAAAAAATTTCACAAGATAGGGTATTTACGTGCATTTACTCGAATTGAAGACAACTTTGTATCATTTTTAACAAAATATAGAAAGTACAAACAATTGTAAATTTAAAAGTGTATGTTTCTTACAAGAATGAGTGGGGCAGACAAAAAGGTATGATCTGCATTTGCATCACTGTGGTTTTCCATTATCTAAGTCCTCCATCACATCTATTTCTGTTCGACCTGTTATCTTCTGCACGTATCCTGTAATAAGAACAAAGTTGTGTCTGTGACCAAAATCTGAGGTCAGATAAGTAGAACATGAGAAGAACCCAACAAAAATGTTTGCTTTATACAAAGATAGGTTGAACCTGTTGCGCATGTGTTTCAGATTCAATAATTGGATAATGCACCAAACAAGAATTTACTAAATATCAAACTAGTTTGTTTGAAGTCACTATCCACTGATCTGAATATGTAGACACTTATTGCTAAGCCACAAGAAACGCTAAAGTTCATCCCCATGAACAGAGGCACTTCTATAAACGACAGAATTTTTCTTCTCCAGTTTGATCTTAGGCCTATTGTTTAAGGAATATTAGATCTGGAAAACCAGGTAAACTCACATATAACTATCTCGAGAATGTTTCTTATTTCATCTTATGAGAAACTTAAAGATAAAGACAACTTGGTTTGCAGGAGATTGACCACCTTCATGTGAGCTTGGAGACAACTATACACTATTTAAGAATCTGGGATGATAAATGATCTCTGAGAATACTTCCAACACTACTAGTGGACTTTGTTTACAAGAAGTCTTTTACCAATTCTTCGCCTCGGAGCATCACAAATTTCCTTCACACTTCCACTAAATAAATTAATTGCATTTAGAGGTTTTCAAACAGTGCCACTTTACTTTGTTTGAAACTATATAAACTAGCTAAGTAGCTATGCTCTTAAGAAAGTATTCCATTTTAAAGGCTATTAAAAGTTATGGTCAATATGATAAAATCCAAGAGCTTCCTGGTTAGTACAGTATTTAACAGCCAAAAGTAAGGCAGATTTGGAAATTTTAAATTCACGACACTGTCATGCATTGGCAATTCTCTCACCAAGTTAGAATTATAGGAAATCGTTTAACAAGACATTTCCATAACAACTAGAAAACCAAAATAGTCCAACTAAATATGATGAAAGAGAATAATACCAATGCCCATGCAAGGAATGCATTTGCAAATTGTCTCTTTTCCTTTTTTGTTATAATAGCTGACTAATCCACTTCCTTGGCAACTTCGACATTTCCCAGTCCATTCATAAACCATTGTCTTGCAATCCTGCAATTACATACACAGATAGCAAAACAACTTCAGAAGGTAATACCTAATTGCAATGGGAATGCTTAGAAATGTCGAGCAGCATATGCTTATACTAATGAGCAATAACAACTTCCGTTGTGGTATCAATACAAGAACACATAGGTTGATTTGTAATGAGCTACTATTGTAAAACTCTAAAGTTATCTTCAGTACAGGCTCTGTAACTTGCAATCAGTTTTCATCTCAGCTAATTTTCCCAACAGAAAATTCAAACTCCCTAACGCATCTCAACATCCAAGAGATATATGTACAGAATTCAAGAGAAGAAAGACAATGTATCATAATCAGCATTTGCACTAATGCTAAGCTAAACTTCACTGGTCTTCCAATTAGCAAACATCAATTCAATTCAATTAAAAGTTTTAAACTATATGATTACCATTATTTCAGGATCGCAATTCAGCCTCTTATCAATTTCCTCCGGCGAAACCGGCTTAGAATTAGGGTACGTCATCGGAAGCGGCAAAGCATCGTGGTGGTCAGTGAGGTAGCTCTCGCGATCTCTAGACCAATTCTCCTTTTTCAAATTCTGATTACCATTTTCAGCGCCGGCAGACACAGAACCGTAATCAATCCTCCCGAAAATGGCGTCGGAGGCTGCCGTAAAGTTGAACCAAGACCGGGGAAACGTGCTAACGGCGGCGGCGCGGCACCGGAAAGCGGTGGTGGGAGCGGGGAGTAGCAGGGGAGGAGGTTGTGATAGGAGGAGGATTGAGCTAGGGTTTATAGGCAACATTCCATAAAAAATGCGAAAAAATTGGAGATGAAAGAATTCGGAGAATTGAGAAACAGATTTCTGAGATTGAAATGGAGTTTTGAAGTCGGTTTTTGGACACATGTTTTGATATCCTTTTCCTATGTTCTTATGGGGGACAAAACTATCACTACACACTGTTATTTACACTACTAGTTATACCGCTTTGTGATAGACTTGTTTATAATCGTCGATTTTGATTTTGAATTTGCGATTCATTAAATCGACCATTATAGAATCGGAATTATAGAATCCGAATTAAACTGTGGGGTTGTCGATTTCGATTTTGATTGGTAAATTGTCGGTTCAATTAGAATTGACGGTTTGAATAATTTTATTTTTCATTATTAAATTAATATTTCTAAAATTCTAATAAAGTCTAACTTAAGATAGATTTTATAAAACACTATGGAATAAAATACAAAAAAATACAATTAATTAAATGTTTATAAATTAGAAGTTACATACATAATACAACTTAAAGTCTACAATGAGTGAAAATTATAATTAGAAATAAAAAAATTATTACAAGTTGGAACTCAATATATTATAATTATACATCAATATTGGAGTTAAAAAAAATTATTTTGTATAAAAATAAAATAAAAGGAGAGGTGAAAAAAGAAATTGAAAAAGCTAGAGTTTCATTTTAAGTTTGGAAGTGAAATTAAAATTTTAGATATCAATTGGGGAAAAAAAACCGGATTGGCTCGAACCGATGGTTTGATTAACGGTCATTTAATCTCGATCGTCCATCATCAATGACCATTTAATCTTGATCGTTGATTTCAAATCTTGTCCAAATTGGCTGTTCAAATCACTGGTTCGTATCGGCTACTTTATCTCGGTCATTGATCACATCAACGGATAGTTAATCTTGACCGTACATGTGGCACACCATTTGATTTAAAAAAAAAAAAAAGGCGAACCGATGATTCGATTCACGGTTCGAAATATACTTGAATGAAAATCAAAATCAGATCAACAATTTTTCAAACCATTGACCCCAATTTGATTCCAGTTTTCTGAACTGGATGAGCATGTCTAAGAATTGTTGGAGATGGTTGATGTAACGCCACCACCATAGGTTATGATTTTTGAACTCAATGTTTAGGTTGCACAGGAAAATGAAACCATTTTCAATTTTTTATGTAAGACGTAAAATATCCTCTCAACAATTAAGTTACAAGAATCTACTTTTTAGAACTGCTTTTAATAAAGGCGGGAACAATTTTTTTTAAATACGTTATTGTTTTATATATATATAGTAGAATAGATTGATTTTATTTGATTATTATGTATGAAAATAAATATAGCTATGTTTTTTTATTTTTGTAGTTAGTGTTTCGAATCGTATTGTGTAAATGATATCTAATGTTTTCTATCTATTTGTTGTTTGGTGTATTTTCATCATTTGTTTGTTGTTATTTCATATTTTCCTCTCTGTGGAACTAGTTATGTATGTCCATTTATGAAGTGGTTGATTTTATCTTTAGTGGTTGTGGTGCTTGTGGATACAAAATATGTTTAACTTATTTTAGTTTCAATGTTCCGTTTTAGCAAGGGATTAAGGTTTATGTTTAGATGGTTGTTCATACAACAACACTTTTAGAGCTCGTTTTATGAACTGTATTATAATCAAAACTTCGACTTCTCTAAAGATTTTTCATTATATCAAATTGAGCCAACTAACTTGCTCGATTTTCAACTATCAAGGTCTTATGGGTTACAATAGCTCTTAACATGAATATATAATTTGGGATTTCTGCTCAATCTTGTATCTTTGAGTTTTTTCTTATGTTGAATTTGTTTTGTGTTGTGTTGTTTGTTTGGTTCAATTTGAGCCCAGATTTTTAGGTATGGTGCTAGTTTTTTTTTCTTCTTGGCTTTCTCATTTCACCAAGGCAGATCATTAGTCATTTAGCTATAATCGCACTTCTCTTTTTAGAGTTAAATAATATCACTAATGTTTAAGAAAAAAAAATTAGATAAATGAAGAATTGAGTTAAAGAGATCTCATATGGGATGAAATGGCTCTTTTTGCAAATTTTCAAAATTTCAATTGCAATATATATACTTATTTGTGTTATGTTAATGCAAATTTTCAAAATTTCAATTGGAAGATTATTAAATGATAATTAAATACAAAATTATAATGAAAATAAAGTGCGCCTGTAGCTCAGTGGATAGAGCGTCTGTTTCCTAAGCAGAAAGTCGTAGGTTCGACCCCTACCTGGCGCGATTTAACTTTTTATAATTTTCCTTTTTATTTCTGAAAAAACCCCCTTTTCATTTACTTTTTCATTTTTAAAAATTTCCCTTTTCATTTCCCAATTATTTATTTATTTTTTATTTTAAAAAATTTCCCTTTTCATTTCCGTTTTTATTTATTTTTAATTTTTTAAAATTTCCCTTTTCATTTCCGAGAACCCTAGCGCGTTCTTCCAATTCATACAATCCCTAAAACCCCAAATTCTCATCTCGTAATTTTTGATCGCAGCTATGAAAGCATTCGAGGTTGGTGGCTCCACTCTTTCTCTTGCTCTCTACATCGACGTCACCAACTCCAAGTACACATTTCTCATTTTACTGTTTCTGCAGAAAATTTCTCCATTGCGAATTTTCAATTTTCTTCAATTTTTGATACTTTTTCTGTTAATATTCGATTTATTTAAGATTTTGGAAGAAACGTGGAGTTAGTTCTTGGTAATTGGAGATCCTAATTCTGTTTTTTCTTTTTTTGCTTGTAGATTTTTTTTTTTTTTTTTTTGGAAAATCTACAGTTCTTTCGATGCTTTAAAGTGGTTTGATTTGATATATCTAGTTCATAGCTTTGGATTGTGATGATAATTAGTTTTGGGAATCATAGCTTTGATGTAACGAATGCAAAATTTCAGCCATTAATTTAGTGATACAGTGGCCCAAGCTTTCACCTAAAAGGTTCTGAAGCTGCCATTGATTTCATAGGACCTTTGAGTCTAACTGCCAGCTTTGTTTGTTTGAGTTTTGGATTTATCTTTTATTTTATCGTTACTGATACGCTAACTATGCTATCTGTGTAAGATTATTTGCTCGTTTGAGTTGCAATTTAACAGGAAGTATGCCTTTGTCTTTGGAGTGTGTTGTTTGTACGTATATTCTAATGCTGGATTTATTGAACCATGATCAAAGAAATGCTAGTCCATTACCCGTGTCTACCAACAAACTTCGTCTAGTAAACTAGTAACAGAAATGGTATACCTGCATCAAGAAAAGGAATGAAAGAATTAAGGAGTTGATATCACTTCTATGTCTGTAATTCTATAACAAATAACAACGAAATTTGGTGTTGCACCTCGATTTTATGGCTTGGTTGAAACTTTGGTTGTGGATTCAATGTTTTTAAAATTTGTATGCAGAGAACTTCTCGACTTGATGCAATCAGGAACTTTGGAACCAGAAGTAGCATTTCTAAATGCTTCACTTGTAAGTGCAAGTGGATATTCAATGAATACATTTCGCCCTTTTTTTTTTTGGTATTTATGGTCTCCTGATTATCACTTTGATACAGATACCTGATGTATTCCCTGTTCTAGCCGCTGCATGTAAGACACTTGTAGCTAAATCACGGGATTCATTGACAACTCGCACTCTTCATTCCGAGCTCGTTTACAACTACTCAGGCTCTAAACATGTAAGATACCTTTTTCTTAATCTCCTTACTCTTTCAACGTTCTACTTGAGCTAATAACCCTTCACTATTTCCACCAGATATCGGAATCCTTGAAAAGGTGCGGCATATCAGACAACACGAGTTACATCCTTGTTGCTCGTTTTGGTGCTTCAGCTGATGTGGTAATGATTGTAGAATCATTTTTACCATTTGCTAGATAAAGTAATGATTGAAGAATCATTTTTACCATTTGCTAGATAACAGTGATAAAGGGACTTATCAAGGGGACAGAAATAGGGTTGGAGGAATTGGAAGCACGATCTGACCAGGCTCAGATACTGAAGGTTTGCTCGTTTTCAGACTCATTCTCTCTATGTGAAAATGATTGTAGTATTGATGTTTGTTTCGGATTTGACAGCACTACAAAATAACAACACCGGAGTTGGGAATATCTTCTGTATCAGATGCTATAGCGTGCAGGATTGCAGCTCGAGATGTATTATAACGAGAAAAATTTCTCGATTTCGTATGAGGTATGTATTTTTGTAACATTAGTTGTCCGGTTAATCCTATATCGATCTGCTGAATTGCAAATCGAGATGGCACTTGAATGATTATTTGATATCTGTGGACAAATTTGCTATGGGATTGAGCTAAATAGGTATAAAGATTTAAGCTTTATTTGGTTTCATTCTCCCTTTGGTATAACATTTTTAGTGGTTTAGTGGAAACGAGAGAAAATGCAGGAGACAGAATATGTATTTCTCCTTTAAATGAATATTTGTTGTTTCATCTCGGATCATTAGGTGACATTTATGTGATATTTATATGGTGAAAAGATTGAAAAAAAAAAACATATATATAAAATGTTATGATGCCATGTCAAAGATGCAGTCAATTTCCAAGTCCAGAAAGCTATTGGAAAATGAGTCATTAAGTCAGATCAAATAACACAAAAGTTTATTTGACACGATTTTATGAATAATTATCGAATAATTACCGTGAAATATGTTCTTATTATCAAAAACAAAATTTATTTTCAAAAGTTCATACATAAATTCTTATTATCCAGAAATGAAATTCATTTTAAAAAATTCATCATGCATTGTCCTGATGTCACCAAGAATAAAAATTTCGGTTTTGATGAAAATATCGGTATTTCAATTTTATGGAAATATCATTAGTGCATCATATTTATTGATATTTTTTCGACATTTACCGATATCTTCTCGATATTTACATATATTTCCTAATACTTATTGATATTTTTTCGATATTCCACCGATATCTTCCTGATATTCCACCAATATTTACATATATTTCATAATATTTCAACGATTTTTCTATAATTTGTACTATAAAATCATCGATATTATAATTACTGATATTTATCAATATTTTGTTGATATTTATCAATTTTTTTTTGATATTTCACCTATTTTTCTATCAATATTTCTCTGATATTTTACCTATTTTCTATCATTTATATCATGGCCACTAATATTAAAATTGATACCGAAGCTACTGATATTAAAATCGATATCGATATTTTATTGATATTTTGATAAAAACCAATATTCTATTAATGTTTCACATATTTTCACTTGATAATTTGATAAAAACCAATATTCTATTAATATTTCACATATTTTCACTGATATGAAAATCGCTTTCACATATTTTCATATCATTTATATTTCACATCATTTATATTTCACATATTTTCATATCATTTATATTTCACATATTTTCATACCATCATGAAGTCACTGATATGGAAATCACTATCGATATATTTTCTTACTCACTATGGAAATCGCTTTCACATATTTTTTTACCATTTATACATGAAGTCACTGATATGGAAATGACTATCATTTACCATATCGATATATTTTCTTACTCACTATGGAAATCGCTTTCACATATTTTCTTACCATTTATGCATGAAGTCACTGATATGGAAATGACTATCATTTACCATATCGATATATTTTCTTACTCACTATGGAAATCGCTTTCACATATTTTCTTACCATTTATACATGAAGTCACTGATATGGAAATGACTATTATTTACCATTTATACATGAAGTCACTGATATGAAAATTATTATCGATATATTTTCTTACCATTTATATCATGAAGTCACTGATATGAAATCACTATCAATATTTTAGTGATATTTTGATTAAAAAAAAAAATTGGATTAGGTTAAAAAATGATAATAAAAATGAAAATATCCAAAAAAATATTGGATGTCACGTACCTCCATTAAATAAAGTTACCTCCATTTAAGTTATTATGGTTATTGTGAAGCTATGGTCTAGAAGAGTTTGTCCTAAACTAAAGTTATTGTGGTTATTGTGGACCTATGTCATGAAGAGTTTGTCCTATGGTCTAGAAGAGTTTGTCCAAGTTGTGGATTTAAAGTATACGCGTGGGAGTATATCGGATTGAAAGAAGCACGTGGCAATTTGTAATCTATCCAATACATAATATAATTTGTTATATAGACTTTTATGATATGCTACATAAATTATGGAATTCCAACTTTAATGGCATTTACTTCGTGGTTGCAAATATATGGATTTGTTTCTCTTTTAAAAAAAAAATTAAAAACTGTATTAGAAATTGCAAATTTACAATTAACTTTATACCTATTTAGTAGGATAATCAGTTACAATGATGCATATTGCTTTTCTATCCCTCATATATACCATGTAATTGAGAAAATCGAGTAACTTGATGAGAAATTAATTTAGAACATTAAGTTTTAAGCAAGAACATAAATCACTTTCACTATTAAATAATTAAAAGAAAATAAACACCATTACATGTCTATCAAGATACGACTAAAATTTATAGAAAAATAAACATTATTTCATGTCTAAACATATCGTTTTTTTAATCAAGATACAATCAAAATCTATTTAAAAGAAACACTACATGTCTGCAAAAATATATGAGAACTCTTACATAAGATACAATCAGAAACAAAAAAAACACTATTACATCATTACATATTAATCACCAATCCAATCATTTATTTAAAATTATACAACCACAAAAAGCACATTCGAAATCCTGCTAAAAAATTTCTCAATACAAAATGGTTCGAATTATACAAAATCTTTTAATATAAAAACCCATTAGAGATGTTACAAATTCATAGATAATTTGTTCACAATATCGTAATAATATTAGATTTGTATATTCACGATGTTGTTATCAACATAATCAGTCGATTGAATTTCAAGTTACATCCACTTTTTAGACAAAAGTAAAGATGAACCTACACAACCCATCGATGATTATGCTTAAATGCTATCAAACCATATTTATACAGAGAAACGATGGTTGAATATCAAGCTTTTCCATCTGTTTGAATCTTGAAATCTTGGTAAAATATATATAGCTAGAAAAATAGATCATACCCATCACTTGAGAACCCTTTCGATTGATAGAAGTATAGAATTTGAGAAACGAAACTAATTTCCTCTCACATGAAGAAAAAATCAAGAAAGAAAAAGCAGAGAACTATTGTCGATGGAGGCTACAGAGATGCAAGAGATGTATATATAGATGGGATTATAGAGATTTATTTGTAACCCTAATCGGTGGAAGCTATTATTATTATTATTATTATTATTATTATTATTATTATTATTATTTATTCTTTTAGAATAAGTGAATATCATATAATTTGGATGGAGATAATATGTTATAATAAAATAAAGTACTCCCTACATCATATAAAAATAATTAAAATTCTACTTTTCTTTCATCCATTCCAAAATGTTAGTCAATTTTTTCTTAATAGTGATATTATATTAAAAAAAAATCTTAATAGTTATATATATTAAATGCTTTTTTCATATATACTCTTACTTTATATCATTTGGAATTAATCATTTATAACAGCTTTCGTTTTCATAGGTATATTAAATTCTTTTTTCAATACATACTCTTAGTACTCTATATCGTTTGGAATTAATCATTTATATTTAATATCCTTTGTTTGGAAAAACTGTATATATATTTACAATCCTTCAATCAACAACATTAAATGTTAGTATTTGAGGAAATTACAATGAATTAATTTCTAAAGCTAATTCAAAAATAATAAAAAGACATTCTTTGTGGGATTTAGGTAGTAGTCCCACCAGATTAAAACAATTGTCATTTTAAAAACAGCATTTGTTTCTATTAATTTGTTGTCACTAAATTGCCAAGAAGTTTTATTTTATACACATAATTATATATATTGAATATTTTATTAGGCTATGTGAAACAATCTTGAACAGTAATTATTTTGAAATGGGGCAAATATTAGTAAAAATTACTTTACAAAAGTAAAATTTTTAATAGCTAGCCAAACACCAAACTCACATTTATAGCAAACAATTCAATCTAACTTTCTACCAAACAATATGTATATATATGGAATTGTTTTGGAAAAATAGTTTTCACCCTTTAAAATATGAAAAATGTATATTATATATGGTGAGCACTTTAAGGGTTAAAATTAATTGAAGACTAACTAAGTCAAAATATTATGTTATTTTATCTTTTATAAAATTTTAAAACTACACTTATGCAGATTCCCAAGAGTATTTGATTCAGGAATGAAAAAACCAAGAATGAAACTGAAATGAGACAAGAGTGAAGTTCATAAAACAAACGTCTTCCAATTCACGCGGGACCTTCTATTAAATTTGATGTTATATTTTATATTTCAAAATAATCACCATACATTACGTATATTCAATGATATTATTATTTAAAATATATTGTGTAATATATACTAAAAAATATGAGATATAACACTAAATATAATAGAGGATCTAATATGCTTCCCAATCGATTTATTTAATTTAAGGAAAATAACATACATAAGCTGAAAGTAGAATTAAAATATTCTCTAAATTCAGTCCCTACTAAATCATAAAAACTTATACAACATAATCTCACGAATAATTACCATGAGACATATCTTTATTACATATAAACAAAACTTATTTTCATAAATTTATATGAATTGTGAAATATGAATTGCGATTGATCCTTCTAAAAAAAATAGTTACATGAGATGGTCTCTTATACTCATTCCCACTAAACAATTATACATAACGTATAATAATTATATGAATTTTGCTGCCATTAATTAGCAAAATCCTTGGATGTAGGGGCGGAGCCTTCTTAAGCTACAAAATTTTTTAAAAATTTAATTTTTTATATTTTAAATGTTAAAATACTCATTTTATTATGTTAATTTAACCTCCAAAATCAACGAATCTCTCGATATAAGTTATCTAGTTGTGCCCTTGTTTGTATGAATCACCATTGAAATCCATCATCCCTTCAAATGCATCCTCTCCGATCATAAACTCCCAAAAATCCTTTTCATTCTCCTCTTTTCTTTCCTTCTCCCGACGATCGAAAGATGGGGGAGGCACGGTGGCCGCCATGGCGGCTGTGTAGTCGGAAGGAAAGTTGAGCGTGGCTCTCCGGCCACGAAACTCGAACGCCGCCCTGTCGTAGGCGCGCGCAGCATCCTCGGCCGTCTCAAAAGTCCCCAACCACACACGCGCCGCCTTCCTAGGGTCCCTAATCTCGGCGGCCCATTTTCCCCAGGGCCTCTGCCTCACGCCTCTGTAATTCTTCTTCTTCCTCTTCTTCGTTGCCGGAGCTCCGCGGCCATTGTCGGCGTTGTTCTCCACCTCCTCAAAGAAGTTGCACCCCAAGCACCCCTTTATCCTGCAAAATCTGCAAGTTTCCATGTCTTCACAGACAAACCAGGCAGAAGAAGCAGCGGCGGCGGAGTCACTGGTTGGCGGCGGAGTACGGTGGTGCATTGAGCTGCCATTGCTATTACTCGATCTCTGCATGTTTTGCTAAAGAAATATTGTTTTTTTGTGGTTTGAAGTAATGATGAAAAGAAGGTTGAAAACGGCGGTATATAAACCGGGAGAGCTCATAGCTGGAAACACTGAGTGTACTCGGTTCACAGTGGTCAAAGTTACTCGGGGTGGTCAAACCACCTGGATTTATTGGCACGTGAGGAAATTTTCCAGACAAATTGATGACATGGCATGCTGATTCCATATGATGATTGGACCACAAAGTGAAGTCGCGTCTCTTTGTTTTAGACTTTATGTTTGGACTGAGGCGGAAGTGAATTTTATAAAGGGTTGGGCTATACACACTAATTTCATATGGGTTAATAGTGGAAAAATTATTTTCAAGCCAAAATTAAGGTTTTCAATCCCAATTTGTCAAGCAAGACTTATTAATCAAAATTAATCATTTTGGTATATCGACTGAAATACTTTCAAATGTTCCCTTCAATACACTTCAGTGTAGGAAAACCTGATTATTACAACGCCACGTACCGGTTAATATTTAAGAATAGTGAAAAATAGAGTTTTTTCCACATGTATTTTATCTAGTTAAACCCGATGTATAGAAATCTTTTCTCTAATTTGTAATAGTTAAGCTTTCATGTTTATGGAGTTTCCCCTTTTCGAGTCTTAGTCATGATAGACTAAACAAGTTTCTCCTCCAATGGTGGAGATGATAGTATTGTAAAATAGTTTAATTTATTATCTTCAATAAAAAAAAAATTTGCTCCAATACTTCGTTTTGTTTATAATTCTGAGTATAAAGGTCAATCCAATAGTGAGTCTCCTCATAAAGGCAGGTGGCCATTGAGAAGGGTTGCGATCTGGGTTCTCAAGAAGATCGGTTTAGAACCATAGACTGCGCGCGAGTGGTTGAATCGTTGATCCGTAAAACCTAAATCGAGATCCAAGAGAATTAAAAGACAAATGCGATGTATGATTTAAACTCAATTTTATTTATGTCTACGGAATCATGTTGGGCCTGATTATCGATCAATATGTGTAAATTTCGGGTCTAATTGGATACAATAGGGAAAAATGAAAAATTGCTATTGACAGAATGGTTTTTTGGAAATTTTAAGAAAAAGGTAAGGGGAAAAATGATATTAACATAAAAGGTAGTTGACTAGTCAAAATTGGGGTGTTATTAGAAGGTTAGGGTGTGTGGATAGTGACACTCTTTTATAAATTCGGATTGGGGTGGAGGTGAATTTTAATAATTTTGTGTTTGTTTTGAGATTTTATAGGATAGAATTATGGAAAGATGTCGGATTATATTGAAAATTGTAGAGAAAGTAAATGATAGTCTTATTTTATTTTTAAAAATAAGTGTTTTTATTGAGAATTAAAAAAAAAAAAAAAGATAAAGTGAAAATAAATATAGTAGAAATTATGCAAATTCCATAACAAATATGACTGAGATGTTGTTTTACTTGTATGACCAATTTTAAATTGTGCCAATATTTTTAGGCGTAATTGTGAAAGAGCTAACGAATTAATATAATTTATAATTTCAATTGTTATTTTGTTTTGAGGAAAGATTATTAATGTTTCAATTAATTTTTTTATACGTGTGGTACGGTTTCTTTATCATCGATAATTTATTGATATTTTATCAAATTATGAAGAAATTTCATGACAACTTATATCAATGTAAAAACTTCAAAAATTTCCGAATTTTTCATCAAATTCTTTATAACTCAAATTTATTTTCACAAATCTATCTCTAACTTGTGAATGATAAATTGTTTATTAACCAATTTTACAAAATTTAATCCATTAATATTATTGTTAGGATAATATAATTTAAAGACAATTTCAAAAAAATAAATTAGAATCTTTTTGGTATTCTGAAAATAGTTTATAAACATCTATTATCTTAGCTTATAATTAAATTTTGAAAAACAATATCACATTGTCTTGCAAATCCCACGTTTCTGAAGAAGCATCATATTACAAAAGCAAGCCTTGACTGTGTCATATTAAAAAAAAAAAAAAAAAAAATATATATATATATATATATATATATATATATATATATATATATATATTAAACGCTCAAGCCACGTAAGAACCACGTTTCTAGATGACAGTCAGTGGACGCATCGTGAACACATGCTACATCAATCATATAATAAAACCGTAACATCATAATTTATCACATTATTAATGACTTAATTTTTAACATGATAACATTTCTTTCTACCAACCATTAGTATCAATCATTAATATAATAATTTACTTTTCAACCACATATAATAAACGTGTCTTTCTATTATAATCCAATAAAATGATAAAATTTATTTTTCTTGATAAGAAAATAAATATAATAGTAACAAGATAAATTTACCAACACAACTATCTTTTCTTCACTATTTCATATGTGAGTAATGATTGTTTTTGACAATTCACATAGAAAAGTAAGAAATTATATTACGTGATAAAATATTTTTTATTTGGTTTAGTGGTGTTTCGAGACTTGTTCCCTAATTTTACAAATAAGATTTTTTATTTTATATAAATGTTTTGTCTGATCTTTTAAAATAATTACCACACATTAAATATAAAAATAACGTTACTAATTTATATGACATTAATTAAAAATAATGAACAACGAAATACAAATGAATCACTCAATTCAGATAAAGGTTATAGTTAGGTAATTTTAATCCAAATAAAATAAGCAACTTCCACATTCGATTTCTCACAAGATCCAGATGAATAAAATATTCTCAAGATCAATATTTACTTTCATATCAAGAATTCGCCGTTTTCATTATGAATGGAAAATGAAACCTCGTCGTTTTTTAAAACAATTAAAAAAAAACTATACAAGGGCATATAATTTGTACACTTTAAAAAAAATAAAAAATTAAGAAATGAAATCAAGAAACACTTATCTTTATCCTAAGAGACTCTTAATTTCCTCCTACTAAACTACACCTACTGAAAATACAAATTAGTGAGCTCTGCAAATTTCTAGTATCTTTGCTTAAAGTAAGCCTATCATTTTAGCTAGTATACATCTTAAAGAACACACAGACACCTATTCATCATCTTCAGAATCTGTTAATCAATTTGGAAGCGTTAGTAATAACGAAATCAAACAGAATATCATACGCGAAAATTAGCTACGTGTTTACCTGATCGTATATCTTCCCCAACTTTTCCTCTATTTTTAAGCTGTTTTGAGATCATTGAACATATGAGGACCCACCAGTAAATGTGAAAAACAAACAAGGTTAAGAGCATTGTGTTGAAGATATAGTACAATGCTGCAGAGTACATCTCAGAGAGGTCCAAAACTTTGCATATGTGGTAGCTGAGAAATAGCAGCAACGAAAAGGATTAGATAGAAGAGAATGTAAAATTTGTAACATTCGCGTGAGAATGATTTGGGAACCAACCTCGATGACCTTATGACCCAAAACGGGAAGTATATAAGCCTTAGAACAAGCCATGATATGGCAAACATGCCAAAAAATGCACTAGCCCCAAGATCATGACCAGAGTATTTGAAAACTTTTGCTGCTTCGAGAAATACATCACTTGCATCGTGCAGTGCAAGAATAACTATTCCTATCCGAAAGAACCTGTGAAATATATGTCCAAATAGTCCATCAATATGTTGATCTTTGTGTGCATACGTGTATCTAATTCATCGTTTAGGTTGTGGGTGGAATTCCATGTTGCAATTTGAAAACTTCTAAAAGAATTGTAAAGCTAATCTGTATTTAAAATTGACAAGACAGAATATTGGAATATCTTCATATATATTAAGAGCAGCAATGATCACACAATGTGTTCAAGGATATCTTATTCATTAAACAGAGAAACATGCGTTCTACTTAATTGGCATGTTCTCAAGCATTAACTAGCACAACTAGTCTTATGCACTTTCTTTACCGATTAATCAAAAATCTTGTAACAATATCTTGGTACTTAGTGTCATAAGCAGTAAAGGAAGCAAATATGTACCTTGTCAAGTAAGAATAAGAAATTAGGATCACAGTAACAACATGATGAGACATCATGACAGAGAAATCCTTCCTTCGCGTTTCCCAGATAAGGAGGGCACCAATGCTGTAGGTGTAAAACCCACATTGGCACATATAAATAAGATGCACTGGAAGCCTGCAACGATCAAATGCTAATTATACAGATACAGATATAAACATTGAACTATGTGTGCATTTTATAATTTCAAGGGACTCTAAATCCCAATGACAGTTTCTTGCTTCTTCATGAAAAGATTAGAAATAAAAAATAATTGTAAAGAAGATTCATGAATCATGTTGACCACTAGATAATCTGCTCTTCTCACTACAGGAATTCAACCATATTATTATCCACACACTTTATTGCTAGAACAACCATTGTAACCCATCGAACTTACTTCAATTCTTGATCAGGCCAGCCGGTAAAGTACTGCTTTGGATCTCTAAACCATGGCTCCTGATAGGTAGTCGCCAAAACGCAAAACTCAACAGTAAAATAGTATGTAAACTTCCACATGGACTCTGAACATTTTGACAGTTTTCTCCTCGTCTCCTCATTAAGTTTCAACTTAGCAGTTCTTCCACCGGACAGGCAGATTGCCAGCCTCTGGAATAGATGGAATCAATTGTAAGGAAAATCTACCCAAACAGGGACAACATTAACTGGATAATTTTCTATCATAATTAAACTATCATCTCTCAGCACAATCATAATTTCAATCACTTGTATTCCTGCTAAATAAACCTGAACTTCATCTCTTAGTGCAGCATATTCACAAAACCGGAACAATGGATAGATAATCAGTGAAGCAAATCTCAATATAGTCCCAATCATATCATATTTGCAATTACTTGTTAAACAGTTCAACTTAGATTGCCTAATCCCAGAAATACTACTGCCACATCATATATTGCCATACCTGTGACGATCAAAATTCATCATAAATCAAGTTTAAGTTCAATCATATCAGTAGGTAATATTCATCCACAGAAACACTCTGTATAATCCCAATAACTTTAGCAAAATTCAACCAGTTAATTACTCAAAACCCAAACCATGGAAACCAATACAACCTATTTCATAAAAATCTTCCAGATGGTGAATACAGAAAATCATACCAACATTTCTCTCCTAATTCTCTCCTGATTCTCAACTCTGTTAAAAACACCATGTAAAAATATGAAGATGACACCAACAGACATATCAACGCCATGAATTATAGAGCAAAACGAATTGGAAAATTTTCATTAAACAACAGAAGAAGTAAATTGCACACGTCGCCATACATCCATCATCAAGGAAACATTTCACCAAAACCGAAAAGGAAAAAAAAAAAAAAAAAGAAACTTACACGAAAAACAAATCTATCTAGGAAGAACCTCGCAGCAACGAAACCGAAAGCGAAGCAGAGCGCAACGACGTAATGCGCAGCGGCGGGGACGCCATCGAGCGTCCAGAACGGTTCCATCACAGTATCCGAAAACAACGGAGCATCAATCGATCGATCAATCAAAAGGATCGAAATATTGAGTATGGAGGATGAATCACGAAGTGAAGCACAATGAAAACACAATCCGCAGTAATTTGAAAAAACAGAAAAAAATCCGGGAAATTGAAGCGAAGGAATAGGGAAGAGAGGGAAAAGGAGAACAGGAAAGAGAAAATAGGGATGAGTAGAAGAAGGGAAGGTGGAGGAAATGCTTTCGACCTTTTTATACCTCACCGCCATGCATCCTAGCCTTTCGCCATTTTTTCTACATTTAATTTATATTCTATCTCTATGGATTTGTAGATTGTTACAATCATCATAACATTTTCAGTGTGTTTATTATGTATACCACTCTCTCATGAGGTTGATTTTCCAACTATATATTATGAAAATTGGGTTTAATTAATGACAAGGTTACATGTTATAAAATTAAATTCATAAGTTCGTGAGTTTTTATAATTTATTAATTGTTAACTATATTATTTTGATGATTAAAATAAAAAGATAGAATACTAATTTGTTACAAAACGTAAATGTTGATTGGTGAAACAATAAAATTTAATTATTAAATACTAGTTTATAATATAACGCAAAATTTTGAAGCGTAAATATATCCCCTAATAGAAACAAAGTTCTTGTAAATGAATTGGACCGTATTGAATGTATTACTGTTCAAAATTGTTTGAATTGTTATCAAACATTAAAATTTGTGTTTTGAGTTAGTAAATTGTTTGATTATTGAATGAATCGAGCTTAAATGTACTTTGATTAGGTTTTTAAACACATGTCGAAGTTATTAGATCTTTTAACACGTCATTATCTCACTTCACTTACAAAGTTTGAGCATAGCCCAAGTCTAGATTTTATTAAATGTAAAAATATGTTCAAACTTATTTAACATATGATTACAATTTATCATCCAAATTATGCATAATATCTTGTATAAACTTTGAATTATTCTATAAAATTTAAATTTGATACATTTTATGGAACATATCCTATCCCCATTTATATGTTAGAAATCAACTGTCGATATTATGAGAGCGGTATATTTTTTTCCTTTAGAATAATATTTGTACTGCTATGGTTCTGACAAGCCAAAGCACCAGATCAACAAGATTATCTGCTTGAAACCAGAGAGAGAATATGAAGACCTAAGTTGCAGCTTTCCTATTTCTGAGTACAGAATATATAAAGCATGACTCTGGATAATTTCGTAAGAACATGTATGGAATCCACTAATACTATTAAACTATAACACATCTCTGATATGCTACATCCCACACATTCACACATGTCGAATAACCGATGATTCGACACTCGTTGTATGAACCCGGGGTAGGGTGCATTGCAGCAATGCACTGCAGACAAACGAAGGAGACGAAGCAAAATAAGTGCAAAAAATTTCAACTACTATGATCTGAAATCAAGTCACATGATTACATTCTATGCAATGCATTAGTTCGATAGCATTCACTTAACACCCTGAATCTAACAAATTAGACACCAAAGAAAGCAAAAGTTGACAATCAATTCTTGTGATTGTGGTCATCTTTCAATAGCAAAGTCTAACTAAAAGAATTTCATGTTGGAGGATAGACAAAGATCGATAGGGTTCTAGATACGTTCACGATATGCTAGTCCACCAACAAGAGTAGAAATATTATCAATTGATCAGTTATCGGTTTTCTCTGAAGGCACGATATCTGAGGGGGGATGCCTGAATCAAGAATAGATCGACTAATAGATTTTGTCAAAAAGCAAAACTGCAAGAGATTATAAACTTGAGGCATTACTCGATAATCCCTAATCTGGTTAAGCTCTCTTCAACCTTTTCACCCGAGACTCGGTAATCGATTTAGTTTGATTGTCGTTCTCAACAAAATTCTGACCTGTACCCTCTGCAAGAAATCCAAAGTTCCGTAATAGTTAGAATTAATAACAGAGGAAATTCCAACAGAAAAACACATGGACCTTTCTAAAACATATATTTCCCAGCACACACACAAGTACACCAGTTACACATGAAGGTCAAAAAGGAAATGTATCAAGGAATGACCAGATATTTCAACAGTTTATTCAATACAAAACAGGAATCTCTAGTGTTCTGCATGGCTATTTGAGAATTAAAAATAACACCTAAAGGATGTATAAGTACAACGACAATAAGACCAAGACACCCACAGAGATCAAACCAATCACCTGTCATCATGTGATGTGTATCACCATGGTATTGGCCACTGGGAGGAAATTGCTGTGAACAAGTATCTAAACCATGAGATGTATTAACTTTTCGGTGATTCTCTGTATTGCAAAACCTCAAGAGTTCCGGAAAATTAGCTGTTGCTGCAGGATGGTGCATTCCAATGCGTTTAGAACGATGTACCCATGGACTCTTGATGGGAGCAAGGGTATCAGGTGAAACATGGGAAAGAGGATTACCCTTGTTGCAATTGATCTTTTCTGAACATCCATGTGGCACAGTAGCGAACTGGTAAACGCATAAGCAACAATAAATTTCCTCAATTTCTTGAATTGCATAAGTAATCCCGAAAGATAATTAACAGAAATAACATTACAATATGGGCTTCAAATAAGGTTCTCTACCTCCTTAGAATCATCATCAACATTGATCGTATGCATTCGAGTTATCTCTTCATCACTCTTCTGATTTGAGCATTGGGCAAGCAAACCAATTGACTGGTGCAACTGCTTAATAAATGAGACTTCCAAATGCTCAAGATATAAGCTGTGTTTCTCATTTGTCCACCCCGTGCTGTCATCCTGCAAGGAAGAAGGAACGTGAGGATACTCTTCTATTATATATCTATTACCTATATAAAAGTGTGAAGGTTTCTTACAAAATATGGATTGTCAAATATATCTCTATCAAAGGATTATTATGTAAGTTTATAATAGTAATTTAGGATTTTCATATAATTAGAACTCTAATATAAAATGTTATATATAAGGTATTTGTATTATTTTTTTCCTTAATTTGAATTGATCTCCACATGCAACGCACGTGATCTAAAACTCGTACTTATTTAAAAGCTTTTAGCCACTTTAGATTTCAGTCATATATGTTAATATCACTATACTATCATTCCTCTGCTTAATTTGGAGAATCAGGTGTCTGCTACACTGAATGATTGACTTGAAAAAGGAAACCATCGATAAATAAGGTAGTAAGTTTGACCAAACAACCAATACCACAGGGTATGTTCACAAGCCCATTCTATAATGTCTAGGATTGATAGTCCATTCGCAAATGGTTAATAATAATTCGAACGAGCTCCATAAACAAGTCCTGTTAGTAAGCCTTTTGTAGATGTCGAAAACTTATGGCTTTTTTCCCTCAGCATATTCTATCAAAGGACATAGCTGAAGCATAATTAGTATCATGCAAAAGCTTCAGCTAATAATCATCTTCAGCTAAGATTAACAAACTTGCATTAGGGAAAATCTTTTAGACCTGACTCTGACCTTTCAATTCTTTATATCCCACCACTCATTAATAATTTCACCTATAAAGGTTAGATTTCATTCCAAATATAGAAGAACTCCATAATCCACCTCAGAATCCCTCAACATATTTGACCAAAGCTCGTTTCCTTTATTTTTCACGCCATCACAACACGTTTTAGCTATACAGAGATCCTCCTGCTCCACGAATCAGGGTCAACCAACCAAAAAAAAAAAATATGTTGTTACAGATTTGTTCTTCCCTTCAATCTACCATCCTTTGTATCCTCTATAACAGAGAAAAAAAAGGCAGAGGCCAAAGGCCTGAAAAGATCTCAAGAAATAACGTAACATACAGAAAATCTAGTCCTAAATGCACTAAAATATAACTATATAAACTTCATAATAAAATCAAAGAACACAGGATTTCATTCATCCAATTACTCAACTACTACATCAAAATTCATAATAACAAAAATAGAAAGTAAAATAAAAATAAACAATAAAAAACAGCAGGAAAAAAAAAATCGTACAGAGAGCTGCTAAAAATCGAGACGAGCAAAAGAAGTTACCGGCTTCACATTCGCCAAGCGATGCAAAATATCTTCGCAATTTTCAGCAGTCAAAGTCGAGGCGTCCGAATTAGACCGATTAAACTCATCGGAACAACCAGTCTCCGCCGATGGCGGCGGCATATATTCCGAGAGGCAGTTTCCTTCCACAATCGTCATAAAAAATGCAGATAGTATATTTATCACACAAAATTAATTGAAGAGAAAACCCTTTGCAGAGAGACAATTTAAAAGAGAGAGAAGATATTTGTGAGAGAAGAGAGAGGCGGTAAGAGGGAGGGAGAGAGAGAAAGTGTAGTTAAAGGCTCCACATGGAAGCGCTTTGACACGTGTCAGTAATATGGAGTCGGTGCCACGTCGGATGCAAATATCTTTGGCCATCGTCAGCCAGATATTTATTTACAGCATGTGGGCGCGTCTCTCCACGCGCGACTTACTCTTTTGTGGCGCGTGGCGCATCCTGCGGTGACGTGACTTCTACTTGATAAGATTGTGAAGGCGGTGGGCCCCGGCCTGGTTTGGTCCACCCGTTGCGCTTTTCACCACTTTTTTTTTACACGTATTCAGTCTTTTGTACTTACATTCATAAATGATTTTAAATCTCTGATTTAATTCCGTTCTTTTTTTTGCCATATTTTAGCCACGAAATATCACATAAAATTTATACAAAATTATGAATATAATTTTGTTAAATCGAATTGTATTATTTCTTATTTCAAATCAACAAAGATCAAGTTTTATTTTGTAGGTTATGAATTGTCTCGGCAAATGAAATTATATTCATGAAAAAATATAAAAAAAAATTTATTTCAAAAATATTTGACGGTAATTTCCATATTTAAAATTATTTTTTTTAAATTTATATCAATATTTTTAAATTAATATATAATTAATGGGTTATTTTATATATATATATATGTGTATATATATATATATATATAATTTGATATGTTAAACTGAAGAACAATTATATAGATAATGAAGATGTCTTTTTACTTTGTTCTTTGTTGAAAATGAGTACATTAGATATTTTCAAAAGGTTACTTTCAGATATTTTGTTGACATTAATTTATTTCATTATTTTATTGTATTGTTATCATGCATATTAATATTCTTTAAAGGGCATAATCAATTTATTAAGAACATGTTTAAATTATTATCTTTTGTCATGATTTACTTGAATATCTATGAACCAATATTAGAATATTATATTATATGATGAAGAATGAAGATAATGAGCAAATGGTCACGCCCACAGGTAGATTAAAATATTAAATATTCAAAATTATCAATACAATTTGTCGTGAACCCCCAAAATATCTCCTCGTTTTATTTAAATATTAATAGTAATGATAAATAAATAAGAAATGGTGACACGCCATAACTAACTCAACCAAACAACCCTTACAATAATTTTTTGTAAAGTGCAAGAAAACTTTGTCCTTTTCTTTAAGTTCATCTCCAATGGGGATGAGTTTTTTTTTTTTTTTTCTCTTTTTCCTCTAATATGATGATGAAATAAAATAAAATAAAATAAAGCTAGTGGTGTGCTAAGTCAATGCAACAAATATCTGGTTTGAACATTGCATATTAATAAAAGGTGGGATTACATTAAATTAAAAAATATGTGGTTTAATCCATCGATTTCTTGATTGCCAATACTTCTATTTAAACGTGTGATATCACTTTTGGAGTGTGTTTGGTTACGTTTATTTGAAAGAATTAACCTATATGTACATTTTATAATATATTTTATAATTTATAAAATGTCTAATTTTAGTTTAAAAATTAGTTGTTAAAGTGTTTGGATAAATAAGATGATGGTGCTCATAAGATATTAATAATGCCAATTGTGTAATTTAAATATTTAAATTTGATGATGTTTTAAAAAATAAAATCTTATTTTATAAATAAGTTAGTAATCTTTACTTAAAAAAAAAACTTATAAACTACAAAAATCTCATTTCATGATATAAGATCTTAAGTTTAAAACTTCACCAAACAACTTTGGAAATTTTATAAACTAGCTTATAAGCTCACCAAAATACCTTCTTAGTTCAAAAGTCCATAATGCATTATCGAAAGATATTATTTGTTATATGAAAATGTATTACTTGTTTATGTCAATAATATTATTTACTTTATCAAAAGGTATTAATTGTTTTATCTTAAAGTATTTCTTTATTTTACTGAAAGATATTATTTGTTTTCTAAAGGTGTTACTTATTTATTTGAAGACATAATTGAAAAAAAAAATCATGACTTTTTAAAAATTTGCAAATTTTATTCCTATATTTTAATAATTGCAAAAAAAAATCACAACTTTTATTCATTGTTGAAATTTAGATCATATTTATAAATTTCCGGAGATTGGAGTCCACGTATTCAATAAACATGCCACATCACATGCCTCGTCAGATGCCACGTCATTCTTAATAAAAATAAAAATAAAGATCAAATTTTAAAATAAAATCCCTACTTTTTCAAAATTATAATTTAATCCTAACTTTTTATATAATTATTAAAAAAAAAGCCACAACCTCTATTAATATTACAACTCAAATTTATAATGTTATTTTTAAAATTATTGTGTATTATATTTTTTTTATTACACCTCATTGAAAATCTTGAATCTGTCAGTTGCACATAATATTGATAATTTAATCAAATAAAGAGGATTGCAATAAGTCAAGGTGGTTTTTTTTTTTTTTTAATTTAGAACTTAAGAATGAGACTTGAATTTAAGACTTTATGAGGTATGCATTTATTTTCAAACTAAATTTATAAAAATTTACCTTGTAAATTCCCAATTAACATATTTATTATCAATTGAAAAAGGTAATCACATCAGTGTTATTACAAAACATAAAATTCCCTCAACTCTTCGTTAGTGTTGAAATTATACTGACCATATCCATTGTTTAAATAACTCGGTTTCATAATTAGTCAATGTCAAAAATTATTTATAGTTTTTTACGCAACAACATAATTCGAATTTCAACAATGAATAAAAATTATGGCTTCTTTTGTTAATTATATAAAAAGTTAGGGTTAAATTACAATTTTAAAAAGATGATGATTTTATTTTGCAATATGATCATTAAATTTATTTTTGTTGGGAATGGTATGACATCCGAGGTGGCATATTTACCGGACACGTGAACTTCAATAGTTGAAAAATATAAATATGGTCTAAATTGCAATAGTGAATAGAGATGACGATTTTTTTTGAAATTATCGAAAAGTGGTAATAAATTTACAATTTCTTAAAAAGTCATGATTTTTTATTTTTTTTGGCAATTACGCCTCATTTGAAGGATATTGCTTTGTTTTATTAAAATGTAGGATATTACTCGTATAACTAAAAATATTACTCATATAACTTAAAGCATAAATCTATAATTTTAAAAGTGAAATTTAAGATTTTCATTTTTCACCATCTTCTTCATCAATATTTCTGTAAACAATCCCATATTACAAGTAAAATTGATTTCAATGTTTTATAATATGTAGTCAAACTTCGATTGCGGCTGTTGATCTCTTCTAATTAATCATTATTTGATATTAATCATTTAAATCTAAGAAAGAAAAAGAAGAGGAAAAAGAAGAAAAAACTCATAAATATGGACTCCTAATTCGAAGAAAAAGGAAGATAAAAAGATAAAGAAGAAGACAACATCATACGTAGAAACTGAGAAGAGGAAGAACAATAGAATTGTGGAATACAGTAGAACTAGAAGAGAATACAAGTTTGTGTGTGCCATATTTTATCTTTGTGGTGGACAAATTGAAAGACATGTTGAAACTCTCGATAAGAAAACGTTTTAAAATGATAAAATTTGTTTTTTTTTCTTCATCATTTGGAAAAGATAAAATTAAATTGTATGTGGTTTTTAGTATTTTGTCTGATTATCGATTTTATTTAAATCTGAATTTGAATTTTTAATGTGTATCGAATTAAAACTCAATTATTGTTGTAGCGTTCGGTCCTAACTCCTAACCAATTCTACAAACAATGGTTAAAATGATCTAATCCAACAAAACCATGTTGGAATTGGTACAACTTTCTTGAGTTAGGGATAGGTTTAGGTTAAAAGGAGAACTATAATTGTTAGTGAAGATACAACTTTTTTACCTTATTTTTTATAGTCAAGCTTTTGATATTTTATATTTTCTATTACAAGATTTCAAGGTCTTTTATCTGTAGTGAAGTAATTCCAAAATATTAAAGGAGGAGTTGAACAATCCCAAAATTAGCCTGTAACAAGAAAAAAAAAAGGGATATAATTGAAGATTCCAATTAAATATAAATTAATTAACAGAATCAAAGACAAACATGAGGTAAAAAAAATGTATATTACAAACCCCAAGAATTAGAGCAAAAACTTGTACAATCTCCATTCTCCAACCACTGAATTCAGCAGCAAAAACCCAGAAGTTGAATTTCAACAACCAATACAGAAAATTAATTCAAATTCTACATATATAAAACTCAGGTTTCCATTTTCTTCTCCATCCCATTTTCCCCGAAATCACAGCACGTTCGACGAAGATCGCCGCACCGAACACGCCACCACCTGCGCCCATTGCTTCAATTTCGCCTTCACCGTCGCCGGATCATCAGCTTCCACAACAAATCACAAACAAATTCAGTTTCACTTTCTCCTAATTCGATTCCGACTTCGAAAAACACAGATTTTGTTGCCAGTGAATTGAAAATTACCTGGATCAACAATCGACGCGGAGCTTCCAAACGACGACGTATCGCAATCGGAGAGCGACGCCGAAGAAGATCGGGGCAAGCTATTCACGGCGTGATAGAAATCGAGCGCCGGAAAAGTGGACGAGAGCTTCCGATCCAAATCCAGCGAGTCGAAGCTGAAACCTAGGTCGAAGCAGCCGCGGAGCTCGTCGAGGTCGTCGTCGGTGACGCTGCGGCCGCGTCGGAGGCGATTGTTTTTCCGGCGATTGGTCCAGGCCTCATCTCGGAGAATGTCGGGGGACCAGGAATTCTGCTTGTATAAGGGCGAAGGAGCTCCACGGCGGAGGCAGGGTGGCTCTGTTTCCGACATAGGAATACGGTGCGTCGTAGGGTAGAGGAATAATACTGGGGTTTCTTAACGTGATACCCTCACTAGGGCTGTTATATGGTGTGAATTACTAATGCTGTGGGTAATAATATTTAGTAAAATCGGGGTTAAAATTAGATAGTTTTGTAGGTAATACATTCGCATCATTGTAAAAATATTCTCTTTTCAAAAGGGAAGTTTGAAATAAATTTTCTATTCCAAACAAATTAGGAGGTAAATTTTGAAAGTCAAAGTTATCTTTAATTGGAAAATATAAACAACGAGTATTAAGTGGAAGTTCATACCTTAACAAAAAGTTCTGGATATGATTTTGTTTCTTTTTTCATTTAAGGAAACGAATGCTAATTTTGCAGTGACAACTATTATTACAATAATAGTAATAATTATTTAATTGAGAAAACGGTTCAATCTAACCCTTTTATCTATATTTGTAGCTAAAATATTTCTAACTAATATCTTTATCCTCAGTACCCTAATCATTATATTAATGTCTCAATCTATACTTTTTTTTGACAGAAATGAACATGATGCGACTGGCGGATTGAATGTATCTGAATGTGTCAGTTGATCACTAATAAATTATTTATTTTGTGTATGTTTTTTAATTTGGTTTGTAATTAGTAATAATGTTTCACTAATTAAATCAATACATACACTTTTTATTAGTAATAATTTTAAATTTGCATTCTAGTTTTTATTAGTAATAATTTTTCAAAATTACTGTTTATATATTACTATGGTGCAAACGACAATTATAAGTCTTATTATGTCTTGTTAGCTCTTATTATATATTAGTATGGTGATTACAAATTAAATAATTATTTATGTCTTATTATATTATATTTAATTACAAGTGGAAACGGTAATTTTATGCCTTATTATCTTATTTAATTATTATATTATAGTTAATTATTTAAAATTGCCGTGTAAATTGCCGGGTAGATTTTATGTTTTTTGAATTTACTTATTTTGATAATTACATGATTTAAAATTACCGTGTACACTTATATAATATAATACATTATATTGAAATCAAAAATCATAACAACACATAAAACATAAAATATTGGCACTAATATATATTGACCATAAACGGCAATTTTTAAACGTATTTAAGGGGTACACGGCATTTTTTTCAATAATTACCGTGTCCCCCTTTATTTTTTTCAAAAATTTTTGTAAAATATAATTAGTGTTATAATTTTTTTGTAAAATTATTACTAATTATTTAAAATTATTAATAATTAGAATGAAAATTTAAAATTAGCTTTTCAACCTTTTTCCACTAATTATAACACTAATTATATTTTATAAAAAAATTTGAAAAAATAAAGAGGGACACGACAATTATTGAAAAAAATGTCGTGTACCCCTTAAATACATTTAAAAATTGCCGTTTACGATCAATATATATTAGTGCCAATATTTTATGTCTTATTATGATTTTTGATTTCAATATAATGTATTATATTATATAAGTGTACATGGCAATTTTAAATCATGTCATTATCAAAATAAGTAAATTCAAAAAAAATAAATTCTACTCGACAATTTACACGGTAATTTTAAATAATTAACCATAATATAATAATTAAATAATTAAATATAAGATAATAAGGCATAAAATTACCATTCACACTTGTAATTAAATATAATATAATAAAACATAAATAATTATTTAATTTGTAATCACCATACTAATATATAATATATAATAAGAGCTAATAAGACATAATAAGACTTATAATTACCGTTTGCACCATAGTAATATATAAACGGCAATTTTGAAAAAATTGAAAAATTATTACTAATTATTTAAAATTATTAATAATTAGAATGCAAATTTAAAATTAGCTTTTCAACCTTTTTCCACTAATTATAACACTAATTATATTTTACAAAAAATTTTGAAAAAATAAAGGGGGACACGACAATTATTGAAAATAATGTCGTGTACCCCTTAAATACGTTTAAAAATTGCCGTTTACGGTCAATATATATTAGTGCCAATATTTTATGTTTTATGTGTTGTTATGATTTTTTATTTCAATATAATGTATTATATTATATAAGTGTACATGGCAATTTTAAATCATGTAATTATCAAAATAAGTAAATTCAAAAAACATAAAATCTACCCGGCAATTTTAAATAATTAACTATAATATAATAATTAAATAAGATAATAAGGCATAAAATTACCGTTTCCACTTGTAATTAAATATAATATAATAAGACATAAATAATTATTTAATTTGTAATCACCATACTAATATATAATATATAATAAGAGCTAATAAGACATAATAAGACTTATAATTGCCATTTGCACCATAGTAATATATAAACGGCAATTTTGAAAAATTATTACTAATAAAAACTAGAATGCAAATTTAAAATTATTACTAATAAAAAGTGTATGTATTGATTTAATTAGTGAAATATTATTACTAATTACAAGTCAAATTAAAAAACATACACGAAATAAATAATTTATTAGTGATCAACTCATACGTTCAGATACATTCAGTCCGCCAATCGCATCATGTTCATTTTTACAAAAAAAAAGGATAGATTGGGACATTAACATAAAGATTAGGATATTAAGAGCAAAAATATTCATTGAAGATATTTTAACTACAAATATAAATAAAAGGGTTAGATTGGACCGTTTTGTATTATTTAATTTCCATATAATTGCAAAGGAATTTTATTTGGCGCGGAGGCAGCTGTGCTAAATTGGGGTCAGGTTAAATCACAGGAGGATCGTGGCGCCTGCTCTATCGTGCCCCGCGTTATTTTTCGTGGGGCCCACTCTCTCTTGAGGTCAGAATTATTAAAAAAATATTGTAATATTTTTTAAAATCAACAAATAGTAGCACAATTTTTTGTGAAAAAAACAGACACATATTTAAATTTGCTACAACTTAAATTGAAGTGGTGAATATTCGATTTTTTTTTTGGCTCATCATATTTTCTAAAATTGCAATTTAACCCGACTTTTGAATTTTACAAAAAAAGTTAACACATTTTCCAAATTTACAATTTAATTCCAACTTTTAAAAGTTAGAAAATATTCATAATTTTAACAAATTATTATAATTCAAATCATATTTAAATTTTTTGGAGATCACAACTTTTGCATTTATATAATAATTAAAATCTTAACACACTATTACAATTTGATTTAACATGCAATTTTACTTAACATGTGAACTCAAAATATTAGAGAATACAATTGTGTTTGGAATTGCAGTAGTGTGTTAAAATCATGATTATATTGTAAATTTGTAAAAAGGTGATGATTTATTTGTTAAATTAAAAAAATGGGAATAAAATTACAATTTTGAAAGAGATGATGATGTTAGTGCAATTAAGCCTTTTTACGCATAAAATTAAAACACAGTGAGAAACAGAACCAAACTGGTTGTATTTAGTAGTTAAGTTTCTCTATTCAAACTAAAAAAATTCCAGGAAATGGAATGAAACAATTGTTATTCCTTCTTAAACCAACATTATACCAAAATGGCAAACAAAAACCTTTAAAAACAACATAGAACACTGATGTTTTCAACTTCATTCAACTACAGGTGAGTTAGAGAAAACATTCTGGTTCCATAATCAGTACGAGTTCAAGATGACAATTACGCGCCACACTTCCCGTGTAGATAAAGGGCCGAGACTAGCTCCACAATCAAGACCATAATCGCCAGCTGCTACGTGCCATTGGTCACTTCACTTGATTGTCCGGTTCCTGCACGAGCACACAACACAATCTGCAGCAAGATTGTCACAAAAAGATAGAACCAACCTTTCCATGGCAGAAAGAATGATTTCTTAGGATAATAATGTGACCATATGAAGAACATATCCTCTTGACCGTTCACTTTGGCAAGAACTTCGAACCCTTAAAGGTCATCACAGCCCGCCTTTTATTTAGGGTACTCGAAAACGAGACCTTCAGCCACACTCCTTGCTCTAGCATGCCCAAAAAGCTTACTCACAACAGCTAGTGCGAAATCAGTTGCAGTGGAGAGTCCTTTACCAGTGATCAGTTTGCCATCAATGACTACTCGAGCATCATTTACTGCATCACCCAGCAGATGAGCAGTTGCTCTCTTGTCCTGTTTCAAGCAGAGAAAGTATATAGTTTATATAGTTCTCGAATAGATAAGTATGTATTGAAGTGAATGTGATCATCTGATCCTACCTTTAGCAACCCTTGTCTTTGCAGAATTGCAGATGAAGAACAGATTGCACCAAATATTCTCCCTCCCGATTGTTGTTCTTTTAGCATTTTCTTCAAAACCCTAGACTTTTGTAGACGCTCGGCTCCTAAAGAGCCTCCCTGGCGGATTTTGACATTTAGAAGAAATACGAAAAGGGAATGTAAACTATGGAAACTTCAGTACCAAAACCCAATTCTTGCCTAAAAGAGAATAGATGACTGGTAAGAAAATGGGGATTCTTGATAAAGGAACTCAGAAATAATTAAAGAAAAAGAATAAAGAATAGGTTATGCAGGTTTAGAAACCTTACAGGCAGGATTATAAGATCGTAAACTGAATCAGCAGTAGCACTAATCAGCATGTCTGCCATTATTTTCGTCCCTCTAGATGCCAAAATCTGCAAAGACTTTTCCACTGAAGCAACTATAACATTTGCTTTAGCTCGTCTTAGAACATCTATAATGGTCACCACTTCAGTTTCTTCACAACCATTGGCGATGGGAATGAGAACCTGCAACGTATTGAGAGGAAGAAGAAGATACTAAACCTCAAAGAACTAGTTAACCAAGCAAACAACGAGCAGAAAATTATTGTCAGTTATTGTATCTGTAAGGAAAAGAGATAAGGGGGTGATTCTAGCAATCTATAAACAATAAACGGGATAGATGATGAGCATGAGATAGAAATACAGAACATAAGTAAAAGTAAAAATTTACACTAGGTATAAAACTAAAGTTCTTACCTGAGGAGCATGACCAACGGACCATGAAACCTCGTCAACTTCTTCTTTCCTAGAATTGCCATCACCAACACTTATTAGCTGTTCAATGAGACAAGCAAACTGTTATTACAAACAATTTCTTGTTTCATTTATATTCTGAACCGAATTCTCATATTCTTACCATTGAGTCACAGATTTCCTTGGCCACCAACGCGCCAAACAGCTGTTCCACCAGCGACAAAGAGAATTCAAAACAAGTACCAGGGCCTCGACTAGTTGTCAGCTCACCCGAGATTTGTAAGTTCGTTTTGACAGCCCAAAAGGAGGGAAGCTTGTCCATAAATGCAGGGTGACAAGTTGTCTAACACAATAAACTATGAGCCCATTTGTAAATCCAACGACGCAAACATACTGGTAACACCAAACAAACAGGATACTACCTACCTGTTTCCTCTTAAGTAGTCCCCAAGGTAAAAGTGTAACTGCTGGTGCAGCACAAATAGCAGCATACAACCTCTTAGCCTCCGCCTGTTTTCTCGTTATATTCTTAAGTGTTTCACAGTCTCTTAAACGTGCAGACCCCGGCATTCCTCCCTGCTTATACACAACACACCAAATTCTAATCTCAAGAAATTCACATCTCAAAATTCTTGATATTCCACAAACATCAATCAATTCTACAACCCAAGTTGAGGGAAAGTATAAAATATATAATGCCTATACAGATAATCAAAGTGAAATGGAATCTTTACAACTAAATATTCTAAAAATTCCACAAACATCAATAAATTCTACAACCCACTTTGAGGAAAAGTATAAAATCTACAATACCTATACCAATAAGCAATGAGGAATGGAAGCTTTCCAACTAAATCACACACACACAAACACACACACACACAACTAACCGGAAGAGCAACAAGGTCAAAAGTGTCATCGGAGCAAGCGGAGATAAACGCGTCAGCCACCAGCTTGGTGCCTCCGGCGGCCTCAACCACCAGCTCCTCCTCCACTGAAGCCACCGTCACCTGCGCTCCTGCTCGCCGGAGCATATCAATCATTATCACCGCTTCCATCTCTTCTGTACCGTACCCAATCGGCACCAAAACCTGACATTATTTAAAAAAATTAAACTGCATAAAGTCCAATTGAACTCTTCAGCGTCTTCGAAACCGCTTTAAAGTTCCTGGAAAATGAAATACGGAAAAAAGTACCTTTTTCGGTGGAACTGAAGACGGCGGCGCTGTAGTGGGAATTGGAAAGATATTTTTGGTGGGTTTTGTGGAGCGTCGTTTCACTGTGGGTTTATCCTGTGTTTGACAGTTTCGAATTCCGGCGCATACCGAGTAATACGAGGAGTGAAAAATGGCAGTAATGGCCGCCGGAGACTTGGAAACGGCCGGCGAGAAGAGAGGCGAGAGTGACGTCATCGTTTTCCGTTCTGGATTTTAAGTACCCGAGTCTTTCTCTTTGAGGTTCTATTATCTGATAAAAGTAATAGATTGAAATAATAATATAGTCTTATTAAATAAAAGAAATAATATATTTGAAAGATATTGAGTTATTAACTTTCTTTTTAAAGGTGAAAACTAAGTGGATATATATTTTTTTAAATATAAAAAATTATATGAAATTGTTTCACATATATAACGGACTTGCTATAATATTTAAGATTAAGAGCGTGTAAGACTCTTATAAGAGTTTTGCTACAAAAAAAACTTAAAAAATGTTAATTACATTTAAAAAAAAGGGAATTTAAGATCTATTTTTATTTACAACGTGAATTTTGAATGATAATACTATAAATGCTCAATTTATAATTCATATCAATTTGACACATAATCGAAGTGTATAAATCAATCCAATTATCATCTTAATTTAAATAAAATAAAAATATTTGTAGTTTTGTATTTTATTTACTAAGCATGAAATTATTTTTATATTTTTTTCAAAATTTTGTTGGATTCTTTTGAATACTTTAATGATGTTCATATTTCAATTTAATTTTGAATTTTTAGATTTATTAGAATTATTTAAATTTCATGAAATATATATATATATATATATATATAGCTTATAAATTTTCACATTGTGTTTGTAAATTTAGGATTTTTTCATTTAATAATTTTTACAAAGGTTAGATTTACTTAATTTTTCGAAAATTTGAACAATCTTTGAATTTTAATTTTTAAATAATTCAAATTCTAATTTTTTATATTATTGTTTCAAGGAATTTTTTTTTAAATTATCAAGAAATATATTTTATGTAAATAAAGTTTAAAATAAAAATTAAATCATAGTAAAAATATTTTGAGCATGAATTCATCTTTAAATTAAAGGTTGTAAAATATTCAAAAAAGTATAATGAATAGTTTTAAAATGTGAAATTAATATTGAACATAAACAAAACACCAAAATTTACAATGTGAAATAAAACATTACACATAAATAGTAATAATAAATAAAATAATAAAAATAATTAAAAAGGTATAAAACTTGAAGTGAAAAGGGGAAATTCTATGCTACATGATGAAAAAAATCAATGAATAATATCTTATATACAATATAAATGATATTATAGTCAATATATAATTATAAATATTATTATTATTTTAATGGAGGGGAACTGATATAATATTTTTAAATAACAAAGGGGAGCTGACGCATTTTACACAATAAAATAATGTTCAATTTAAAACTATAAAATATAGATCTAAAATTTGAATAAGCGCCCGTGGCCTAATGGATAAGGCGTCTGACTTCTAATCAGGCGATTGTGGGTTCGAGTCCCACCGGGCGTGTTTTTTTCTTTTTCTTCTAATTATTTCGAGTTCGAAACTTATATTTAAAATTGTATTATCCATGCTGAAAAATAAATATTTATATATTTAAAAAGTGTATTGTATATTATTCTTAATTTCCTATATTTACAATTGTATTTTCCATGCGGAAACATAAATATTTGTATAGTTAGAAAATTTAGATAAACGACTTCTCATTTACAACTCATAAAGTCCATAAATAATAGTAAATTAAAAATATAAAAATTTATATGAAAGATTTTATAAAGATAATTGAGTGATACAGGATGATATACAAATTAAACTCATTTTCAATAAAGATTATTTCATTACAAATCAAAGACATTTTTCAATAAAATCTATTAATAATCGTAAAATAAAAATTTTAAAACTTACACTAAAGATTTTCTGGTGATATAGATCAAAGGCATTTTTCAATAAAGTCCATTAATAATCGTAAAATACAAATTTTAAAACTTATACGAAAGATTTTTTAAAAAATAAATCTGATGATACAGGAAGAGATACAAATTAAACTCATTACAAAAATATAAAAACTTATATGAAAAATTTTACAGATAAAATCTTTTATCTCTCTATAAAGAGAACATTTGAAATTAGAGATACAAATTAAACTCATTACAAAAATATAAAAACTTATATGAAAAATTTTACAGATAAAATCTTTTATCTCTCTATAAAGAGAACATTTGAAATTATTTATAATTAGAATACCATTTTTCTGCTCAAATTATAAGAGTGTTTTTTTATCTCTCTATAAAGAGAACATTTAAAATTATTTATAATTAGAATACCATTTTTCTGCTCAAATTACAAGGGAATTAATTTTCATTTGTCGTGTTAATAGGTATGTGTATAGGGGTTATTTTTGGATAGTTTTTGTAGGTCAATACACATTACTCAAGATATCTATTTATTTTTTATTCTATAATTTTTTTCTACATAACTTAAATATTGTATAAGTTTTTAGTTTTAGATCCACTTTAAGTAAACTATATATCAAATTAACCCTCTTATTATTGCTCTAATTTAAAATGGATAGTAGTTATATAAAATTAATTAAATATTGAATTTTAAATATGACTTGAGGTAAGTTTGAGTTGTTTTTTTATTCTTATAATCTTGGTATTTAATTTGAAATTATAATACTAGTTTGGATAGATTTATGCCAAAATGTTGAGATCTAAAAGTAAAGATATATTCTATATAATTTTTATTTAATCAAATTACAAATAGAAATATTTTAAAAAATTGATAATTTTAAAAAATAAATAAATATTTTTTAATTCTTATGATATTTTTTAATGCATCATATATGCTCTACTTTATAAATAACTTTTGAAATGTTGAAAAGTTTATATGTTTAATTATTTTCCATCTTTTATATATATATATATATATATATATTGTAAAAATAATAATAAATATAATAAATAAAACCACTACAAATACTTAATCCATACAACGTATGGGAAAAATATTAATAATAGTAAAAAAAAAAAAACTTATATGGAAGATTTTACAGAGATAATTTGATGATAAAGGATGACATATAAATTAAACTAATTTTCATAAATTTATACGTATATTCTTGATTTCGTAGAAATCTATACTTATATAAAAGTAAGACAGTTGGATGATATTACAAAAATGTCATTTTCCCTCCTAAAAATGTCACATCATTATTTTTGTTAATAAAAAAATTCAAAAAATTATTAGTTTTGTCAAGAAGATAGTTCATGTTATTTAGGACACTTTTCTCATGTAATATATTGTTAATTATTATTATTGTTATTATTATTATTACTTATTATTAACTTTAATTACTTAATGTCAATAATTATTCTCATTGTCAATATTAAAGTTAAAAAAAATTTAAGATATTTTTTTTTGTAATTATGAGAAATATTGTATATAAATAATATTTCAAAATTTCTATTATTAATTGGTCACTTTTAACCAACTCCAAAAATCATTGACTTATCAAATTATCTATCGAACCATGAATTTTTTTTAGTAAAAGATAGAAACAAATAAAATGTAAGCTTTCAAGTTTTTAATTTTTTTTAACTTTAATTAATTAATGTCTAGAATTATTCGTATTATCAATTCCAAAGTCCAAAAAAAATTTAATATAATTTTTGTAATTATAAAAAATATTGTATATAAATAAATATTTCAAAACTTATATTGTTAATTAGTCACATATAACTAACTCTAAAAATCATTAACTTATCAAATTATTTATCAAGCCATGAAAAAAATTCAACATAAGACAAATAAATAGAATGTAAGTTTTCAAGTTCGTTGTTTAAATTATTTATAAATTTTATATTCCAGCTTTTAAATATTATCAAATATAATTTAGAATGACATATACAATTTGTGTTATTTGAATTTAGAATAACACGCAACCCAAAAACGAATGCATAAGGAAGTCCTAATGTATAGTGGGAATTCAACAAAATTCAACTTTTTTCAGATAAAACTTTATTTTACCCAACAATATTTTTAAATTATAAAATATAGCTTTTAAAATCAATAGAGATATGAAAAATATATTTGTATATTATACAATGTTTGAATAATAAAAGATGTATGAATAACTTTTAATGTAACAATTTTATTATATAATTACAAATTGTATATACTACCACAATAAATAATAAATTGCGTATCGTGCAGGATGAATGTTGTTAATTATTATTGTTGTTATTATTATTATTAATTATTATTTGTTATTGTTGACAATGACTGTTATTCATTGTTGAACAATAATTTTTTTTTTTTTTTAATTTTGTTAACTTGAATTACTTAATGTCTATAATTATTCTCATTATCAATTTTAAAGTTGAAAAAATTTTAAGATATTTTTTGTAATTATGAGAAATATTGTATATAAATAATATTTCAAAATTTTTATTGTTAATCTATCACTTTTAACCAACTTCAAAAATCACTGTCTCATCAAATTATCTATCGAACCATGAAAAAATTCAGCAAAAAATAGAAATAAATAGAATGTAAGTTTTCAAGTTTTTAATTTTTTTTTGTTTTTTTTTTGTTAACTTTAATTACTTAATGTCTAGAATTATTCATATTATCAATTTGAAAGTTAAAAGAAATTGTAATATACTTTTTGTAATTATGAAAAATGTTGTATATAAATAAATATTTCAAAACTTATATTGTTAATTGATTTTTTATAACTAACTCTTAAAATCATTGGCTTATCAAATTATCTATTGAGTCATGAAAAAAATTTAACAAAAGACGAACAAATAGAATGTAAGCTTTCAAGTTCGTCGTTTAAATTATTTTATAAATTTTGTATTCCATCTTTTTGATATTATCAAATATAATTTAGAAGAACATATACAATTTGTGTTATTTGAATTTAGAATAACAAGCAACCCAAAAACAAATGCATAAAGAAGCCCTAATGTATAGGGAGAATTTAACCAAATTCTATTTTTTTAAGTTAAAACTGTACTTTACCCAACAATTTTTTAAAATTATAAAATATAACTTTAAAAATCAATAGAAATATGAAAATATATTTGCATATTATACAAAGTTTGACTAATAAAAGATGCATGAATAACTTCCTAATATAGCAATTTCATTATATAATTACAAATTGTACACTATTATAACAAATAATAAATCGCGTATCGCGCGGGTGAATTACTAGTTAGATTAAAAGACACAACAATAATAAATAAATTTCCCAAAACAAGATAAAATTATATATATATATATATATATATATATATATATTAAAACTGAAAAGGGGAACTTGCCTGATGGTCATTCTTCTTCCAATTTTAGCAATTTTTTACCTTCACTCTTCGCCATCCATAATTAAAAAAGGAAAAAAAAAAGAATTCAACAATCTATATTTGCAGCACAATAAATAATGCCATTACTTTGATGTAATCAAGAATCACGAACTGTATCTACTGTTAGATCTCATTCTTTTAATTGTTTTTTCGGTATAAAAATTCAGTCTTTCAATTTATATCCAAATAGACGTTGATCTCCCTCTTCAAGTAAGTCATTTATTTAAATCAGCATAAATAATTAGGGTTTTTTTTTTTTTTTTTCTTTCTGAATTGAGATGGGTTTTGGATAAATAGTAGATATCATTGCTGTGTGCTTGTTTTAGCTAAGAATAGAATGATCTTTCTTCATCTTTCTTGATTGCAAAATTAATCGTTTAATTTCATTTTTCTTGATTTCTGTGTAGGGTTTTGAATTCATTTCCTAACTGTGTTTGAACTTCAAACTTGTAAAGATTTTATGCCCACATTGTGAAGCTGAGCTGCAATTCCTTGTTTATAATCTTCATCAACACGATTATGATTGATTCATCAATATATAGAATCCAATTTGGTGTTTGTAGGTTTTGATTTTCAATATAGAAACTAGAAAGGAGTTGTTGCTGATCTTTAAATATCTTGGTTATAGTAATGCAGAGAAAGTGCTAATGTGTGGGAGTAACTTCATTGTAGGTGTTTGGATTGATATAAATTTGAAATCTGCTTTGATTTGAGTGGATTTGAAATCAATTCATTTCAAATTTTGCATGTTAAATCCTTCAATCCAAAACACAACCTAAGTGTTTTAGTTATCAATAGATTACTTAGTGGGATCTTGAGTCTAGCTCCTGGTGATTCCTTGTCCATATGTTTGTTTTGTTTTAGCTATCTTATTCATTGCAATGTATATATTCTTTTATATGTTGATTCACAGTCCTTTCATTAATAACAGAGTTGTTTAAATCATTGATGTCGAGCTCAAACACATCTGCTTTGGCGTTTCGATCAGAATACTCTGGACATGGCTCAAACACGAGCATGTATGGACCTCTATTACATCAAAGTTGGAGCTCATCTCAAGGGCATGTGGCCATTCTTTGGGACATGGAGAACTGCCCCGTCCCAAGTGATGTACGGCCCGAGGATGTGGCTGGAAACATTAGGATGGCTTTGCGGGTCCATCCAGTAATCGATGGGGCCGTCACAATGTTTTCTGCATACGGTGATTTCAACGCCTTTCCCAGACGACTAAGGGAAGGATGCCAGAGAACTGGCGTCAAGCTCATAGATGTCCCGAATGGGCGTAAGGATGCAGCCGACAAGGCAATATTGGTCGATATGTTCCTTTTTGCTCTCGACAATCCTCCACCGTCATCCATCATGCTGATCTCGGGAGACGTTGATTTTGCTCCTGCCCTCCATATTTTGGGTCAGAGAGGATACACCATAATTCTTGTTATTCCTTCTGGTGTAGGGGTGTCGTCTGCCCTTATTAATGCGGGCAGGTTCGTTTGGGATTGGCCTAGTGTTGCTCGTGGCGAAGGCTTTATGCCGCCTTCTAAGGCAATGACTCCTCCTCTACAAGGAGAGATCGCCGGGCTTTTGGTGGAGTGTCAGATAAACAACTACATTGACTGTGAAAACGAAGAGGAATCGATAATATATAGGGGGGTCTCGAAACCCACTCACAATATGAGTAATTGTGGTCCAATCATAATGCCCACAAATCCTACCAGTTCTCGATCACATAGCCTTCCGTCTGGGCTGAATGAAGTCCCATCAAGAACAGTTGCTAATGAAATAACTTGGGTGCAGCCCAGGGATCTCAATGATCTGAAGGGCCAATTGGTAAAGTTGCTTGAGTTGTTGGGTGGGAGTTTGGCTCTAACCCAACTTCCAGCGGAATACCAGATATTTTACGGGAGGCCTCTGTATGTGTCCGAATACGGGGCGGTTAAGCTTGCAAACCTCCTTAAGAAGATGTCGGATATGATTACTATCGAGGGAAAAGGCCAGAAGAAGTTCGTCTGTCTTCGTAACTCAAAATCAGGACCGTTTGGTACTCCAGTTATTCTAGCTAGGAGGGATAAGAAAGAAAAAGGATCTCAAGAAGACAGTATTGGAGTTGGCTCTTCAGAAGAGTTTTCGGATGACGAAGCGGTGGTGGCCGGACCAAATGGCGAGAGGAAAGATGGAGAGAAAGCGGTTGATCGATATCTAAATATCGACAAAAGCCTCGACAAATTCAAGTATGAGCTTCAAGAGATCCTGGTCAGCTACTCTTGTGGAATTTTTCTCGGTTCTTTCGAGGGTGTATACCAGCAAAGATACAAACGACAAGTGCATTATCTGAGCTTTGGTGTGAATCATTTGGAGGAGCTTTTGGAAAAGGTGAGGGACGTCGTGCTTTTGCAAGAGGATCCCGTTAGTAAAAGGAAGTATCTAGTTGCCGTTGGTGGGTAAACGAGATGTTCACTTCCTCATTGTTTGTTGTACGAACATCAATTTTCCCCTGAGGTAGTCTCACTCCCGGTTTTCATTTTTTTTCGTTTCTTTCTTAAGTTTCATTTGAGGAAATGCTGTGAGTGTGATAATGTGTCTACTATTTAGTGTGGGCGAAGGGTTTTGTTAATCATCACCATTAACCATATAAGATATTAGGCATGTTACTACACTCGTTTCTTAAGTGAGCCCGAAATTATCACATTATTGCTGATGTGGAGCCCGAAATTCAGAGAAATATCCTCGTCATCGGTCCATGTGGCTCTGAATTCCGCACCTCACGTCAGCAATTGGAACCCGAAAATCCCGACAATGTACTGAATTGTTACAAAATCGAAGGATCAGGTTATATTTTTGCTCATCAACATATTGTGTTTATATCCATGTCCATATACTTAGGAACAATCAAGAAGACAACAATTGCTTCACGATCATGCTTCTTTCAGTTCAAAATTTTGGAATGATGCTGGTCAAAGACTACGATGGTTAGCAGGTTGAGAAAGACGAGGATTGACGATCTTCTTGATGAAGAATGTCTGTCGATTATGGGCTATGTTATGCTAAAGTTAGATGGCTAACTATTGCCAATGGTCGTTTTATTTTTGTTCGATTAAATTCTTCTATCTGACACTCATAGAAGCTTATTGTTTCCTTAGGCTGCCGAGGGGGAAATGCTTGTCAAGGAAAGAGCTGCTCGTAAATGATATCCAATCATATAAATATGTGAGTTGCTTTTGAACTGCCCATTATGCTCTCTACTATGGTTTAATTTGCTTTTATTTCCATAGAGCCTGTGTCGTTTTCTTTGAAGAAATCTTTCGTTTTCAGACTTCTTGAGTTCTAAAGAATAGAAACAACATTATTGCGCATTCTATAATAATCCAGACTAAAGAACACAGGTGATTTGTTTGTAGAGGTTATACGTATTTTAGTTGAACAAGAACTGGCCTCGAATTTGGATGTTTTGTAATTTATTTGGATTTTCAACCATTGTGTATGAGTTTAGTGAAAAAATGAGTGAAGTTGAGCATGATTCGAGACGATGATTATCGTCTTTAATCCAACTGCGACTTCTTACTGCTTCCGTTTCTCCAGGAATCGATATGTTGAGAAGATAACAAGCACACATTCAGCATACAGAAAGAAGTTAGTTTCAGGCCATTCTTGTTTGTGAGAGAGAGAGCAGTTTGTGAGGTGGTGATGCTCATATTTCTGCATTTCTTTTCTATGTTGGAAGAACATTAAGTATTTTATTCTGAAATATATTACCAGAAAATATTACTGGCTAAGAGTATAGCTATGGATGATTGTCCTTGAAGATTATGTGAAACGAAATTGTAATTTCTCCAGAATGCTTAAAAATAAATTTCAGTTGAAAATATTTAATTAGAAAATTGAGAAATCAAAATTTTCAATAATTACATGGGATCAATGTTCTTATATCTAAAAATCAGCAGTTTAACTTTTAATTTTGCTAAAAGCCTAAAGAAACTAAAAACCAAGAATAGATAATACCTTTTCATTCCACAGAAAAAATAATGATATTATACATGGTGTGAACTGCCCAAACAACAATTATTTTTCTTACTAGAGTTAGACTTTAATAATTGTGACCAAAAAATAAAATAAAAAGGAAGCCTATAAAAAAGGATTGTACTAGAGTTGGACTTTTAGTAGCATTAATTTAAATAAGGATCCTATAATGAGAAATTGACATTAAATCTTAAAAATTCACAAGATCTTGATTTACTTTATAAAGGGAATCAAAATATGAGTCATTGCTAGATTATTCATATTCTTGGTTACATGACTGATCCCATAATTTAGTACTAAAAATTATATATTTCATAGTTTTACAAATATAAAATGTGTAGTTTTTAATTATATAAATTGAAATCAAGCATGTTTGCCTTCAACTTATAAATTGACTTGAGTTCTACCAAATTAAATTAAGATTAAAACTTCCACCCAAAGCAGATAATTAAAATAAGAATAAGATATCAAAATTCTCAGTCAAATCTCAATATTAAATAGCACTTAAACTTATGATTTTAATATATTTGCACAAAATGCCAAATAAGTGGACTCAATTATTTGAGATGTCTTTGAAAAAATTGGTATAGAGGGCCTATCCCACAACCTCACTAGTCGTGTGACAGTGAATGTAGATTTTTATATTAAATGTAATTTAATTATATATTTTATTTCATAATAAATCGTATTTTTTAAGTGAAAATTATTATTCTTTGATTAATAAGTATTATCTTTTACTTCAACATCTCATTTTTAAGTATTATTCATAATTTCTGTTAAAATTAAGAAGAAAAACAAAACTAACTAAATGCAGCACAAATATTGGTTTCGAACAGAAAGATTAGAATCTAAATAGTTAATGTAAAGGTTAGAACAATTGAATGAGAGGTTGTAAAATGGTCTAAAAGTGAACAACACACTCCAAACTTTTTTTTTTCTTTTTTCTTTGATTTAAACAATAATATTGACTTTATACTACAAAAAGTCACATTGAAACTTTCCATTTGAGTTATTAAATTTTGAGAACATGAATATCCCATTTATGAGTTATTTATCTTGATTTTTAGTAATATACAATATAATATCACCTCTATCATATTCACCTTTTTGAATTTGGAAACTTTATTTTTAATGGAGGATGATGCATGTTATGATAGATAAGATATGGTAATCTAACTTTAAGAAAGAAAGGGTTCTATTTGAAATAATGAAGAAAAATCCCAACCATCCATTTCTAATCTATAAAAACTTTTATAAAATCGTCTCGAAAATATATAATTTTGTGAGACGAAGTTCTATTACCTGTCCCATAGTCATTTTTACAAATCAACATCTATTTTGTACCCTTTTTAATGTACTGTCAAAAGTTAATATAAAAAGAAGAAGTTTATACTATCACATACATTCGTGTGATCATTTTAATTTCAATTAAGATGTGAAATTAAGATGTAAAACACGATATATTAAATTAATCTATGCGAAAGTATTGAATCGATAAAACCATGGGTCAAACCAATTCATTGATTGAAATATACCTATTTATTATCCAATTGGATTCCACAAACACTGATTTCACAGATCGAATGAAGAAGAACAAGAGAGCAGAGTGGCTGTAGCTTAGCTGGGGAACACGTGCCAAGAATTGTTTGTCACGTGCGTTGGGGAACCAAATATTGACTGCATAAAAATAACTTTGCCCCCTACATGAACCTTTGCCAATGGCCAACAGACATACATTTCATTATATTACAAATATAAAATCTTTTTTAGATTAAAAAAGAAAAAGAAAAGGTTAAGATATTTTTATGTATTTATATTGTTTGAATTGGACTTTGTAAATATTCCTTCTTCTTTTTTTCTTTTTTCATGAATATGCATCTTAAAATAATAAAATAATGCTTCTTCGTTCCACAAAAATAATTTATTTCTATTTTTCATACAATTGAGTAACAAATATAATTTACTTGAAAATTCTTAATATACCCTTCTTAAAAATTGAAAGTCGATGAATATAAATTATGAATTTCAATAACATTAAGCCATTAAGTGAGGTATATTAGTACATCAAATCAAATCAAATCAAATCCCTTGTTTTAATTTAACATGTTGATTATTATGGACATTATATATATAAATTATAGAAGTGAATACATAAGTCAGGAAAACAATTAAAAATATAACTAATATCTTATTTTAATAGGATAATATAGCTGCCAATCCACTATCCACATTGGAAATCCCTCTCTTTTTAAATTCAAGTTTGCTTCACATATATTTTTATTTCATTATTATATATTCTATGGACAATTAATCTTATAATATTAATCTATTATTATATACATAATAGTATAATACTAATATATAAAATAGAATTAAATAAGTAGTGGAATATAGAAAGATGAGGACAAGCTGTTTCTCTCGCACATTCCTTTATCTTTGACCGTTTGACCATTTGTCACTTTCTCCACCAGCAGTCAACAGCACACCCAAAACTGCATAAAATCGATTACTTTTTGCCACCTTTTTTTATTTTTATTTTTTATTCTATCATTGAAACAAAATAAATTATTTATTGTTTTATTCTCAGAAAAAACAATTTAGTATTTTACAAATTTGGTCTGGAGAGTAATTAAGAAATATAAAGTATTATATTTACCAACATGAATATATAAGGTTGGTGTGATTTTTCATTGAATTATAATAATCACTTACATATTATTCAAAACCCACTATTTAATTACATTTACTAACGAGGATATAAAAAGAGATATAAGTGATATAGTGTTTTTATTTTATTTAATATTCCAATACTCTTGTCTGGAATCTTCCTACCTTATCACCTCTGAATTCATCCAAAACCCACCTATTAAAAATCTTCAAGATTTCATTTTTAGTTGAATTAGACAAGTGCATGGGAAAATTTATATATTTTTAATGTAAATTTTATATATTTGCTTGATTAATTTGAAGATAACTAATTTGAGGACAGTAGTAACTAATTTAAATCTGATATAGGCTTTAATTATAATAATTATAGGTTTTGCTTCTGGTTTAATTGATAGAAGCCCATAATACAATCCTAACATTAAATCCTGATCGTATAATTATGAAGTTGGATTTAATTTTGATTAACAAAGATATAAGATCAAATTCATAATAATTAGAATACGAGTTAAAACACTTATTTAACTTTTTTTTATGAAACACACATTAGTTTGTATGTTTAAAAATATTAAATAATTAGTAGGGAATATTGTATACTCCCTATGGCATTATACTTGATGATTTAGTTAAAATTTTGTGTAAAATAATTGATATTTTAGAATTTAAAAGAGAACTATGGTTAATCTCAAATATTACCCTCATACTTGAAGTGCTTTTTATATTTTCAATGCATGCAATAATATAGTATAACAAAATCAATTGCTAACCAAATAAGGATATGTAGTCAGTATATAATACTTGTTGATTTATGCGTATAAATGAACACAAGCATTATTGGACTGAGGATTTAAATGATTGTAATGGTCAAAGAAAAGATTGAATGTTTCTCAATTTTCTACTCAATTAGATTATCTGTCTTAAATTTTCGTTGTCACATTTGTTTACCCTTATAAGCAATTACGTAGGTTTAATATTTTTAACTAACATTTCTGTCAAAGCAACACTTTTTATTTTAATTGTTTATTGTAAAATTTTATATAACAGTTTTTAATTATTTACTCCGACATTATTAATAAAATAAACGATTGGTGTTACATTCCAACCAATCCTCAAGTCACATTCCCTTTGACCATGGCCCCACCAAACCCAACCATGGTTAACACCCTACCATTTCATAAACCACACGTGTGGCGGATGAATAATCGTACAAAACCGTCAGAATAAAAAACAGAGAAAAATGTCTCTCTGTTCCCATTTCGTATATAACTCCATGTATTCTCCTTCCCCAACCAAACTGAAAAGAGAATTCATACCTTTTGCCATCACCATTTTCTCTCCCTTTTCATTCCCCATTTCCGTTACAGTTTTTTCCAACAAAAAGAGAAGAAGAAATCAACATGCCTACGAAATTGGAGTCGCTAGATATCGGCGTACAGATTCCTCACCATTTCCGGTGCCCTATTTCGCTGGAATTGATGCGTGACCCTGTTACCGTTTGTACCGGTCAAACGTACGACCGTTCAGGCATCGAATCGTGGGTGGCTACCGGCAAAACCACCTGCCCTGTGACGCGAGTACAGCTCGCGGATTTCACCTTCATACCGAACCACACTCTCCGGCGGCTTATTCAGGAGTGGTGCGTCGCGAACCGGTCGTTCGGTGTGGAGCGTATACCCACTCCGAAGCAGCCTGCCGAACCTGTTTTGGTTCGGAGTCTGTTGAGCCAAGCGGCCGCTGGTTCGGGTGCGTACAGTCTGAGGATTTCGGCGTTGAGGAGATTGAGAGGAATTGCGCGTGAATCTGAGAAGAATCGTTCCGTTATTGCCGCTAACAACGCGCGTCAGATTCTGTTGGCGATTGCGTTTGCGGAGGACGTTGGATCGGAATCGTCCGAGTTGAATCACGAATCGCTCGCGGTGCTGTCGATGTTCACGCTGTGCGAATCCGAGTGCATCTACGTGGCTTCCGACTCGGAACGGGTTATATTTCTGGTGAATTCACTGTTCCATTCGTCGATCGACGTCCGAGTCAACTCGGCAGCGATGATTGAGAATGTTCTGGCAGGAATCCGGTCGCCGGAGCTCCGCGCGGCAATCAGCGGCGCCGACGGAGTGTTCGACGGTATCGTCGGGATACTGAATTATCCGTTGGCTCATCCACGGGGATTGAAGATCGGAATCAAAGCGTTGTTCTCTTTGTGTCTGGTGGAGCAACACCGGCACAAGGCGGTGGCGGTGGGGGCGGTGGAGGCGTTGATCGACAGGTTGGCGCAGTTCAAGAAGTGCGACTCGGAGAGAGCTCTGGCCACGGCGGAGCTGCTCTGCCGGATTCCCGCCGGCTGCGCTGCGTTTGAGTCGCACGCGTTGACGGTGCCGCTGCTGGTGAAGATCATACTGAAGATCTCGGATCGCGCGACGGAGTACGCGGCCGGGGCGCTGCTGTCGGTGTGCTCGGCGTCGGAGCGAGCTCAGCGCGACGCGGTGGAGGCCGGCGTGTTGACTCAGTTGCTGCTACTGGTGCAGAGCGATTGCACGGTGAGGGCGAAACGTAAAGCGCAAATGCTGCTCAAGTTACTGCTCATGGCCGCATAGTTTGCCCCAAGCGACGTCGTTCGCGTTTGAAAAAGGATAAATATGACGTCATTATTTTGTTGGTAAATAATATAAAAATGCAAAAATATGTAAAAAGAGAAATAGGTTAAGAGATGAAACTCAACGTGACTTACAATTGGGTACATGCTAGTGCGTCAATTTTTGTAATTAAGATTATTTCTTCAAGTAATTCTTTTTAATTTGTCGAAAAAATTGGAAAGGAAAGAAGCCTTATATATTTATAGGGGAAATAGATCAAATTGCCACAATTGATATAACAATGTATGTTTTGTACCCTAAAAAATATAACCATGTATCTTTTCTACCCCTTTTGTACTTTGTGATTGAATTGGTCCCACTTGTATGACATGAAATGACATTACAAGTCACACCAACCCAAAAATTAATCACATGAGGGTAAAGTATTTTTGGCATGTTGTGATATTTACTCTCCAACTACCAAAAAATTACAATAGCCGTTGACTCACCTTTTTTGAAAAAAAAACATTGTTTCTTCCTCCCCCAACCTCAAGCATAAACGGCATTTTTGAAGAAGAAGCTTGGAGAATTTGGAGTTCAAAATTCAGCTCATTTTGGTGAAGATTTGCACACGGCAATTTGACCAATTTACAGGTTAGTACACGGCCATTTTTGTGAATGATATTTTGTCCCCAAGTCTTGCAATTTATGAATTAAATGAGGGCTGCATTTGTGTTGTAATTTTGTGCGATTTTTGTCCTGAATTAAGGCTGCAATTTATGAATGAAAATGTAGTTTATAGTTTAGGGATTTGTGATGAATTAGGGCTGCAATTGTGTTATAATTTTGTGCAATTTTTGTGATGAATTAGGGCTGCAATTGTGTTATATTTTTGTGCAATTATGGTGATGAATTAGGGCTGCAATTGTGTTATATTGTTGTGCATTTTTTGTGATGAATTAGGGTTTTGTTTAGGGTTAATTGCAATGTAGTTTATAATTAGTGCTTAGGGTTTACGGTTTAGGGCTGAAAAAATTGTAATTAGTCCTAGAATGTGGAATGATATGGTTGGAAATGAGAAATTAGGGGTCAACGGCAATTAAGGAAAAAAAATAGGGGCTAAACGGCAATTAACCCTAATTGCCGTTTACCCCTATTTTTTGTCCATAATTGCCGTTTAACCCTAAAACAGGGTTTTCTTGCCAAAAAACCCTGTTTTAGGGTTAAACGGCATTTTAGTTCAGTTCTTGGAGGGTAAAATCGCGGCGATTTGATGAGAGTTTCCATGAATTGATATAGGGCTATTCATTCCTATATATAGAAGTATAAGTGGTTGTGGTTAATTGAGAGATAACATTGTAATTCGAGTGATTGAGTTTTCTAGGGTTGATGCTGCGCAGATAAACCCTAGTTTGCGTTTTTCTTCAATTCTCTGTAATCTTGCGTTCTTTTCTGCAATTAATAGAGGCGTTTTGTTCGGAGAGTGGATGTAGGCTTTTCTAAAGCTGAACCACTATAATTCTTTGTGTTTTCTTCGATTTCTTGAGCCAATTTCATTTGCATAGCTTTAGGGTTATGTAACACCATTTGTGATTAATAAGTAATGTTGTATTTGTGTACATTTGTTGTAGATGACTTTTCGGTGGGTTCGTAGGGATTGTCATGGCACGCTAGCGTACATTAACGGGTATACTCGTTTGAGTATACTAGCTGATATCAGACGAGCTTTGGGAGAGCACGGGGGAGAGTGTGTTGCTGAATTCGGACGGACATGTTTAGGCCATTTTCTACGGTGGGAGACCTCGGTGGAGACATGCAAGTTGTTTCTGCATGTTCTCATGTCGAGGGAAGTAAGTGGTCCGAACACCCCCGACGATGAGAGATGGTTTGCAATTGGAGAGGAGTATCACCTTTGTCGGTTTTCGAGGAGAGAGTTTGCTCTCGTGACCGGTTTGAGGTTTGGCGACTCCGATTTCAGCCCAGCTAGGGATCACCATCCGCCAAGAAGAGGAGTGTACTATAGAGTGCATGCCGATACCGCACACGTGACGCTGCAACAACTCCTATATAGATTTCAGGCAGGGGAGTTCCGCTCGAGTATGGATGATACGGTAAAGCTCTCGAAGATCCTTCTCGTTTACTTCATCTTACTCGGGGTCGACTGCAGAAGGAGCTCGGTGGATATGTGGGTGTGGGCGTTGGTCGAGCAGGAAGAGCGATGGGAGTCATTCCCATGGGGCAAGATTTCTTTCCTGACGTTGCTTAAGTATATGGACGCAGTGCCAAAGGCTGCTCCGGTCCCCACCAACTTAGGTAGACCCCCCACGTATCACTTCTATGGATTCTCGGTTGCTCTACTGGTGAGTATAATTAATTTAAGAACATTACTTGGATTCTATTGTTTTAAATGATGTCATTACAGTGCTTTGCTCACACATTTCATTATTTTGTTCACTCTCAAGCTTTGGGCGTACGAGGCCATCCCTGTATCGTCCAGTGTGGCTGGCCGGCGATTGGATACTGGACTGCAAATTCCGAGGTGTTTGAAGTGGTCCACGGCAAAATCCGTTGTGGACGTCACTGATGTTTTATCCGGCGAGGTATTTATATTTTCAGTCCTGCTGCCTAAACTGCATACGGTAAATTTTTCACTTTAAACTGATGTTTGAGACTTGTTTTGTAGGTTGCCGGCGTGGAGTCCCTCGTTCCGACTGCCGAGGAGACTTGTCAGCCCTTTGGCAGAATATTGACCGGGATTTGAACGATGGCGTGCAAGCTGCTCCACGGAGGCGTGGTCGTCCACCAACGACGGTGGTAGCTCCTTCACCTAAGGAGGATGCACCCGGTCCATCCACATCTCGGACTCGAGCTGCTAGGGGATCGAGGACCAGACTGTCCAGACGACCACCGGTGCCTCCGAGCGAGCCATCTGAGCAGCACCCTGTTCGAGAGTTCGGTCATAGTTTCGAGCAGCAGGAGGCCGAGCAGCCTGGGCATGAGCAGCCTGAGGAGCTGCCCACTGGCCAGCCCGACCAACATTGCGAGGAGCCGTACGTCGACCTGCATGGCTATGAGCCGTATCGGGATGCCTCGCCGATCAGCTATATACCTCCTTACGATCACGTACCGCCAGAGCCTTCGTACCCACATCACAGCTCCGATCAGGATGGCCTGTTTGAGCGCATCACTGGATTTTTTGGGACTCAGTTCGACCAGTTACGGACTTACGTTGATCGACGTTTTACTGATTTGTCAGGCCATGTAGATGAGCAGTATACCGACTTGCGAGGCCACGTTGATCAGCAGTTCACGGACTTAAGAGGTCATTATGATCAGCAGTATAGAGACTTGCAGGGCCAGGTTCAGGACTTCGTGCAGACCGCAGTGAGGGAGGAGACGCAGAGGCTAGAGTTGCGCATACCGAATATCGTCGGTGATGAGCTCAGAGCATTCTTCAGCCACCGGCCATCATACCATGCCTCCTACTATCCCGATGCTGCTGGAGATCATTATTCACAGACTCCGGGAGCTCAGCCGCCCGGTAGTCATCGAGGTTGGGATCCGACCCCAGTGCCACTTGACTTGGGCACTTGGCCGGCGCCGGTGCAGGCAGGACCCAGCAGCGGTGTTGACGTAGACTCACCAGAGTCTACGAGCGATTATGCTGGATCATCCATTGCTGGGATTCCCGAGACGAGTGCCGGCATTCGCATTGTACGACAGAGAGCTCCGTCTCGATATGTTCGAAGTCCGTTCGTCCATGGATCTACTAGGAGACCAAGTTTGAAGCAAGCTGACCTGGAGAAATACATTGAGGCAGGTCTCCTGGCGGCTGAGAAGAAGCAAGCCTATGAGATGTAAGTCGTACTTCATTAATCGTATGATATTCTAATTTACATTCGTCAGGGTGATTATGTCCCGTGATTGACATGGCACATGTTTTTGCAGGCGTAATGTCGGAGTTGGATATGGTGTTGGGCATGATTTCTTCAGCTCGTTTTTGGATCCGTTGGCGGACATGACCCATGAGGTATTTTTTCATCAAGTGAATGTACTTTTTCCATGCTTATTATTATATTTTTACATTTGACCGTTTGTTTTATGTCAGCATCTCGACTCCTACTTGGGGATTATGCAGAGTAATGCACTGTTTGCAGGGATTCGGGTCCACGAGGAAAATGCTCACAAGTACCAGGTGTTGGACGTCCACTTCTTTGTAAGTATACACATCACCATTTATTGCTTGTTCGATATATGTATCCATATACCTGCCTAGTGATTAATATTTGAACTTTGTAATGCAGAGTGCTTGTCAGGAGGTGTGGAACGTCACTCATCGAGGAGAGTCGGATTACAAGAAGTATAAAGGTCCGACCAACGAGACTTTTGCACCGGAGCTCCTGGATCAACTTGCCCCGTACGTGTTGGGACAAAAGCCCAAATGGCGACATGTGAAGCCCTGGTGGAAGAAGCCAAAAAATGTAAGTCCCTATTACTGGTCAGACCAACATTTTCGGATACTTTTGATTTGTTGGAGCAACCATTTTGAAATGCTAAATGTTCGATCGGCATTCTTTTACAGCTCGTCACCATCATGAATCTGGATGGGCACTGGGTGGCTTGCTCCATTTTTCTGCGTGCTCGTAAATTAGTACTCTTCGACAGCCTGCATTGGACATGGGACAAGAACAAGGAGCAGAGGCGTTATCGGCAGACGATACCCATTAGACGTGTTATACCTGCCTTGCTGAAGCACACAGGCTTCTACGACATGATGGCCAATGAGGGTACTCCGATGCAGCCTTTGGAGGACGAGTTGGAGCTTTCGTCCTGCTCTGATGCATTATGTTACGAGCAGCACGAGGACCACACATGCGGTGTCTTTGCCCTCATGGCCGTCGAGAGTGCATTGACACTTGAGTGGCCTAGCCATTTGTTTCGGTTGGGTCTCACGAGAGCACGGCAGCAGATGGCGTTGACAGTTTTCAGATACTCCTCTGATGAGAGCACCATCACGGCTGAAGACATGGCCGATTAGCCTGTTTCTATTTTTCATTTCACTGTTTTATGTATTTTCGGATGATGTATTGTCTTTATTCATTTTATGACATGTAGATGTAAGAATTTTATTCAGATGGCATTCTATGAGCACTGTTTCAATATTGGCCTTCATATTTGAGCTCCTCATTTTCGATCGTCCTCACAACAAAGTAGGTTCACAAGATATTACATAATCTACGACAAAGTAAAAGAACTGCCGTATAAGTGGCACTTTCTTCTCGTATGACTGTCTGATCCACACAATGAGCACTGTTTCTTTTTTCTTTGCTTCGTACGTCCGTCTGTTGGAATCTCATCTGTATCACCAGCTAGATCATCAATCTCGCTTGGCTGAACGGGCGGCATGGGATTTGTGCACGTAGCTCTGTTGTGTCCAGTGCCGCCACACCGGCCACATGTTCCTGGTGCTCGTTGACTTCCAAAACTAGATATCCGACTTCTTCTCGGCCGGCCGGCTTGTCTTGGTCGATCAGGTGCAAGACAAAAAATGCTTCGAACGTCATCAGATATGACCCAATCTTGTGGATCGGGTACAGGGCAAACCTCACCAGCCCACATTCCTCTAAGTGACTCAGTGGTGTAGTACGAGCCAACGTAAGACGTCACTGCTTCTTTCGAAAAACTGTATGATGAGGAAAAATTAATTAACAGAGTTAAATTAATACAGAAATATTTAATCTGCCAATCATAATAATTACCTGATTGCTGCACATGCGTGGGCGCACGGTATCAAGTCATTTTGGAACACTGAACATGTACAGCTCTGATGGTTGAGCTCGACAACCCAATTTTTTCTACCTTCCACCACCTTGAACTTGTATTGACCCAGCTTATCTACATGCATTTCTCGTCCCCGCCGCACGGCGTCAACTAATCTATCATGTGCGGCCTTTGTCAGCTCATTTTCCCTTTCCTCAGCGACCGTCCTTCTCTCGACAAACCACTTTTCTTGAATTCGTCTTGCACACTCCAAGAAGGAACACACTGGTAGCTTTCGAGCCCAAAGGAGACGAGCATTCCATGTCTCGGCGGCATTAGAGGTCATGAAGTTAAACCTTCGCACGGGACATTTCACCCGAGACCATCTCTCAGCTTTTGCATTGCTCAATGTATCCAGTGCTCCTTGGATATTTGCTTCTACAAGCAACGTCATGTACCTGCATTGTACGATATGTTAGATAACAAAAAAGGTGTAGAAAATAAATAAGTACATTCTTTTATAAAACATACTTCTCGAAAAGCTGATCGTCGTAACAGTATGCCGCTTTTTTGAAAATCCCCACAAGATGTGAACCATGCTTCGCGAGATTTTGTTGGAGGTGGAAACAACATAAACCATGAGACGCATCTGGATAGACTCTACTGATGGCACTTGCGATGCTTTCATGTTGATCGGATACGATAAGCAGCTCATTTGGGCATCCGAAGGCATTTCGCACATGACCCAAAAACCATGTCCACGACTCATCATTCTCTATATCTCCAATCCCGACTGCCAACGGGAAAATCTGATCGTTTTCATCCTTCGTCACCGCCACAAATCCAATTCCCTTATACTGACCTTTTAAATGACACCCATCAACTACTACAACAGGTCGTGAATATCGACGAAATCCATTAATGGAGGCGGCCAGAGCAAAACACACATACTTAAATTTTCCATTACTGTAAGTTTCCAGAGCAGTGTAAGATCCTGGATTGGTTTCTTTCAAGACCTCTAAATAGGATGGAAGCATAGAAAATGAGCTCTTCGGGTTACCATACGCGAGCTGCATGGCACGACGTTTTGCTGTTAATGCAAACCTGTAAGTGAGCTGCAAACCATGCCGATGGCTCATTTCCTCGATGATGGCCCGAGGATTCAACACCAAATTATCATTTCGTAGCCTATCAGCGTAGTACTCTGCGATCAACATAGATGGAAGTCGCCTTGGAGCAGATGTTTCCAGATCATAGCTACAACTGTGAGGCAACTTTATTGTGGAGATCTTCCAAATACCATATTTCTGGTGTGCATGGAGCTTGAATGGACAATCTTTTTGTTTGCATCGAACATACCATTTCTTAGTGTCCGACTTTTCCACTCTATATCCAACTCGATTCTCCAAGTGGTAAAACCCGACTTTGTTCTGCAGTTCAGCCTTGGTGGAAAAAGTGGCACCTTTTTGAAGACCGCTCGGCTCTGGGTTGTTATTGTCCAAATCTGAAGAAGCGGGCGGCTCGAATGGTGGAATATCGGGGATGCTCCATTCAGATCTCAATATGTACGTTAGAAAATCCTGATATGCCTCTCGCTGCTCCTGATCCAAAATGGCCTCATCTTCTTCATCCATCTCGAAGTCACTGATTATCTCGTCCGGTTCTGCCGTCTCGACATGATCGTCTCCGGTATTCGAACCTACAAGAAGGTATAATTAAACAATTATTCAATTATTTCATACGTATAATAAATTCATATGTGACAACTATTTAAAAGTACCTGCCCAGTGGTGCCGATCCTCACGCCATTCTTGTCCTCGTTCGTAATCATACGTGTATGGATCTTCTTCGGGAGGACATTCTACGTTTCCAGTATAGGATGTCGGAGGCACGTTTAAGTCTAGAAAGTTGAATCCTCCATAGTTTACCCGACCGCTTTCGGATGGCCAAGGTGACCACGTTTCAGCTGTAATTTTTCCTTTTGACGGGCCTCCCATCCAATTCTCATCACCTGTTGATCTACCGTAGGTCTCATCGTTCTGATTAGGTATACCCCATCTTGCATAAAAAGCTTCGTCATTTTTCAACCCAAAGGGAACATTTGAATTCTCCAAGTTGAAGGTCGTATGAGGGTCCGATTTCTGCACATTTAACCCGAGACCTGTGTCCCAACAAACACTTTGACGGGCCGGATCAAATACTTCATCAACAGTATTATTTTGCGCTGAATAAGAGGATCCTACGTTAAGGGGCTCGGTCGAAAAACCACCAGCGCTGTAATTATCACTTGTACTTGACACAACAGGATCGAATACTCCAACATCCATCCTTCGAAGGGAGACATAAACAACAAGATCGTCTCCAGATATGCATAACATTCTTTCCAAATCAGAGTCATTCTTTATTTTGATCTTTCTAACTATTTCCTTCATCTCCACTAACGAGTGGATCACATATCCCCAACAATTCATGTCTGCATGTACAACTCCATGAACACCGTCTAGTAAATCAGAAAATGTGATTCTTTGAAGATAAGTCACCTCTCGATAACCATTTACGTACTCTAAGCCTTGCCAATGACCTCCAAACCAAATATTAACAACTCTCAAACTCATTTTCTTCTGCACAATTCGAGTCTAACCAAATAAATTCGTCAGTATGCAGTGCAAAATTAATTTCAAACAACGAAATGCAGTCGAAGATATAAAGTGCTTAATTATATTCTACAACAACATATTCAGTGAAAGTGTGGTTCATTCAGTGAAAGTGTGGTTGTTTCACTGAAACTGTGGTTGTTTCACTGTTGTCTATTGCTTCATTATTCTAAACACTGACACTTCTATTGTTTAAATCTACATTTTCGTAAAAAATTGTCGTTTTTAGCCTTTCACAATAATTAGGGTATTACACGGCAATTTTTTCAAAAAAAAAATTAGGGTTAAACGGCAATTAACCCTAATTGCCGTTTAACCCTCAGAAAATTCATTAATTGCCGTTTAACCCATAAAACATAATTAATTGCCGTTTAACCCCCAAGATTAGGGTTAAACGGCTATTTTCCAAAAAATAAAGGGGTAAACGGTCATTATTGTAAATTGCCGTTTACCCCTTAAAAATTTTCGAAAATTGCCTTTAATCCTTTAATTTCCATTTACAACCTATTTTGCACCTATATATGGATAAACGGCAATTTTAATAAAATTTTAGGGGTCAACGGCAATTAGTGTCAAATTGCCGTTTACACCTTAAACATTTTTCAAAATTGCCTTTACAACCAAAATTAGGGTTTTCAAACATATTTATCAAAATTTGAGGAAAAAAATTAGGGCAAAAAAATTACCTGATATCTCTTCACGGCAATTAATTTTTACAAATGCAAAAAATTGTTCACTTGTAGTATGTTGAGATGAAATGAAGGATCCGCAAGTAAAAATGCAATATAAAGTAAAAATGCAATATAAAGAACAAAAACATACACTATTCACAAGTCACATGCATCAATGATTAGTACATTCAAGTGATCAATCATGTCTTGTGTAAAAGTCAAAAAAAGGGATAAAAAACAACCAAACTATATCAATTAGGGTAGAAAAGATACACACTATATCAATTAGGGTACAAAATAATCACCCCTATATAAATTAGGGTATTTTGGGCCTCTATCCCTATATTTATATTTAAGTGTGTTGATGATAATCAATATGTGAAGGATAAAATACATTCGAAACTAGGTTCATTTCAATTGTTTTGAATATTTAAGTGTGTTGATGATATTCAAATTTCTACAAATGGAAATAAATCAAATTATTTTAAATAAATTCGAGTTATGTATTTAAAATAACATAAAAAATGAAATAGTTTCACAAATAAAATATATTGAGATCCAACTCCATTATCTACAAATAAATTGACATGTAAATCCACAATTCAATAATACTATAGGCAATTTGATCTTGTAATAATCGATTTATATACATATTAACTTTAAAAAATTATTTAAAAAAAAACAAAAAAGATATATATATATAGAGAGGGAGAGGGAGGGAGAGAGAGAGAGAGAGAGAGAGAGAGAGAGAGAGAGAGAGAGAGAGAGAGAGAGAGAGAGAGAGAGAGAGAGAGAGAGATTAAATGAGCAGAATTGTAGCATGGGATTATCTTGCCAGGTCAGATGTTAGAATAGATGGTTGAAATTAGAAGAGAATTAGAGTGGTCGGGGCAATAGAGCATGAAAACGAGTGAAGTGAGTGAGGTGTAGACCAAAGACAAGGCATATCACATCTTCGATACTTCCATCCAATTTTAATATTTTTTTAAACTTCTTTTTATCATTAATTAAGGGTTTTTTTTTTTTTGGCTGCTATATAAAGATACAATTTAAGAAAAAGAAGACAACGAAATATTGTTGATTCTTATAGTGTTGAACAAATATGAAAAAAGATTAAATATGATAGGCTAAAAAAACCAATTATTAATTATTAACACTCTTTCTATCTATTTAAATTATTCAATTATGGTATATTTTTTAATACATGATTACAATTAGTATAAACTACATTCTATAATTTGGCTTACTTTAATTATTATGTGCATGTATGGTATATCTTTTATGTGCTAAAAAGGGAAAAAGAAAATAACTCTATTATTTCATTCCTTAAATACCTCATTTATTATATGTAAAAATAGAATTAAAGATTTTGAAACAAATTTGGTATATATATATATAGGTAATGAAATAGATGTTTAACATCCTTTGACCATAGACTCCCAAGCAACTATGGGTGGGATCACTCCCCTCCACCCACCCCACCATGAAGTTGATTCTATAGCTTAGGGCAAAAATTACATATGCATGATTTTTTTATTTTTTTTTTGCAAAATATTTTAGAAGTTGATCTATTTTTAAATTTATTTGTGTTGTCCCCTCGGAAAAAGAAAACAAATTTGTTTGAATTGCATCTCTTTACTTTGATACATTATATTTTCACTTGCACTAAAACTTGTCTATGTAGAATAACTTATATAAGAGCCAACTTTTAATTACTAAAGTCTAAAGTATGATGATTCATTTTCTAAACTAAAAATATAGAGATACAACTCAAACAAAATTAAAAGTATATGGAAAATATTTCAAGAAAAAAAAAAAAAAAGGGTTACACAGATCTATTTTTTACAAATAGAAGCATATAAACCTAATTAGAGAAAATTAAAAATATAAGAACTCAAACATACAATCTTCATATATTGCATATGATATTTCATTTTATATTTTATTTAATCAAATATATATACAATGCACACGTGTGTGCGCACTCACCAATGCTGGCAATGTTACATTTAATCACTTCTAGAAAAAATTGATAATATCATAATTCTATATGTAATAAGAGTTTGTCTACAGTGTAACTGCTGTGTTGCTGTATATGCAATTCGTTGTTGATTTGGATTAATCTAAATTGCTGTGTTTTTTTTTTTTTTTTGGCTTCAGGCATAAACTTTTATATTGTATTAGTGTAATCTTGCATTGTTGTGACATTTATATATAAATTTCGTGACCTTTATGTATAATTACTTAGAAAAAAAGGAAGAATTTCAACAAAAATTATACATATATACCTTTATGTAATATTTATGTGACCCTTATGTATATTTATGTGACATTTATGTACAAAATATCAATACCTTTATATAAGGAGAATCGAAACGAAATAAAATCAAAAGAAATACAATTGTAATGCAATGTCTAATTCTTTTTCGTAATTGAACATGAGAAAAAGGTTAAAATATCTATGTGATATTCCTCTAAAAAGTCTTTTTTCATTCAAGTATAAAGTTATTAACCAACAAAGAAATTTAAAATTTTTAAAAGTAAAAGATGAGATCAAATACATAAAGTTATGAATATTTATACATAAAGTTATGAATATATATAAGAGTCACATGAATATTGCATACATATATTATGTACAAATTTTGTTAAAATTCTTCAATTTTTTCTAAGTTACAATACATAAAGATTATAACATTTGTACATAAAAATCACCAAATTTGTACATAAAGGTCAACACATAAAAAAATATAAAAATAAAAAACAAACCTGATGAATTCGGATTGGATCGATTCGAATTGCATGAATCTTAGATTCATACACTTGGTGTATACTTGGTGTATAGGAGGATTTGTGATGTAATAAAGTAAAATTTAATAAAGGAAAAAATAATAATAATGCAATAAAAGATTCCTTAACTACCCAATCATCCACAAAAGCAATTTTGGAAAAGCATATTGGATAAAATAGTGATTAACACATAGGAGTATGCATATATGAAAGTGATTGTGTGACATGGTTAGAGAATTAGACCATAGAAATGGAATCTCGTATGGGCTTTGGACTTCTTGCCATTGATTGCTACTTGTGCTCATATTCATGGGGAAAAAAACCCTTGGATATTTGGGAAAAATATTTGATTCTCCACTTGAATATATTATGATAGGTTTTCACTACAAGAATCATTGATTCTCTTTTATTTTCATATATTTGAGATAGTTACATTTTCCTACACTAGAATGGTGACCGGTGAGTAACAATTACATGACAGAAAAATCATCCCTTGTTTGGGTGGATTCAAAGATGGCCTTATATTTGATTAGAAGTGATTTTTTTAGCAAGTTTCTAGTATCGGGAAAATAGGGTCATCCGATCCGACCCGACCCACAAATCCAAAGGTGTTTACAGGTCGAATCATGCCGACTCAAACTCAATTCAGACCAATAATTTCATAGTCGAGTCCAACAAGTTTTATAAATAATTATAGGCTTTTTTGAAATGAAGAGATTTGAGAAGTGATTTGAAATTTTTAGAAGTAAATTGATTGATGGTATTTGGATATACAAATATTCGAAATCTCATCACTTTCATCTTCAACTAATCTATACTATGTATAAAATAAAAGAAATTGACAAATATTACTGATTTGTCACTTTCCCCCAATGGTTGCAATAAAAAAATGAAAAATAATATTTTTATTATGTATCTTACACAATAAGCTTCACATATCTTAAATAATATTATGTATTTTTAGAATCTCATTTTTTTATATAATATAGGGTTAATTGGGCCAATTTTAAATAAGCTTTGATATAGTGAGTATTTAAAAAATTTAGTCCTCTTTATTAAATATTTTTAAATAGAAAAAGACAATAATAAATTTTAAATAATTATTTTCAACAACAATAATTTTATATGATTTATTTCAAAAGTACGAATATTAAAATTATGGAATCATAAAAAAAAATTTCTAATTATAAATGACACTAAGATTTTAATAATTTTTATATACATATAATCAATTTAGCTTATATTTTATTTGAAGAATTAATTATTCACAATTATAACTAAAATTATATAAAAATATAAATTTTAATAACATAAGAAAGTTATTTTTAAAAAATAAGAAAATTTATTTTAATTATCTAAACATCAATACATAAAATAAATAATAATAGTCTAAAAATGCTTAAAAGATTTAAATAGAAAATTAACAACTTTGAAATTATTTTAAAAATACAAGAAAACAAATCTAGAAAATAGCTTTCAATTCTCAAATTAATTTTAAAAATAACATAAATATATATAAACAAAAAAGAAAAAAAATGTTACAAAATCTAATAAAATTTCAATAATGAATTTGGGAAAAAATAATAATAATAATATTATAAACCATAAGGTTAAATCTAACAATATAAAATCAAAAAACTGTAATTTTAAAAGTCATATACATATATGTATATGAAAAATTAATTGTTGATATTTAACATATATGTATATGAAAAATTAATTGTTGATATTTAACAATAATAGATAGTTTTTTTGATAATAAAAAAATATTATTAATTGGAAAACAATTATAAAAACCAACAAATAAAATTTAAATACTAACAATGATGGGTAATTTAAAAAGACATAGTTAAAATAAAAATAGAGATATAATTAATCTATAAATTGCTTGAAAAATCTTAAATTTATTTTAAAATTTTTATAATTGCTTTAAACATGTAAATGTAAATTTCATATCTAAATTTTATTTCAAAAATCTAACAATAATATTAAATAGCTTAAATTTATAAAATTTTATGACCATGCAATAATTAATAAGACCATATATATTCAAAAAGGAAAATTTATGAAAAAATAAATCCTTTAAAATTACAAAAATTAAAAATTATGGTCCAAATACTTATTGAATATTTTATTCATTTAATTATTAATATTTTTTGTTATATTTATGAATTAATTATAATCCTAATTTCATTTAAATTTCATTTTTAATGCATGTTATATCAAATTCATATCTATTTTAGAAATTCATAATTTATTATTTACATTGCAATAGAATTATATCAAATTTACAATGTTGAGTTTCAAAATTACTTGCGTTTAAAAGTTTTAATTTTATCAAAATACAATTATGTAAAATAACATAATTTTAAAATTGAAATATCAATATTTTTATTAATATAGATAATAAAAATAATATATACTTTACATTTAAATGATATATCATTACATTATATCATCAATATTAAAAATTATTAAATTTTATATAACAAACCATGAATTATATAGATATACTGATAATTTTGATAAATATGAATGAATTTCAAATTTATTTCATGAGTGGATTTAAAATTTATTCATTTCAAACCTCAATTTCAAATCATTTTCAGCTATAGTAATTTTTATGAGGGATAAATTCAGATCGTCGGCCAATTGGGCTAGGTAAATGAGCTCGAGACTCTTGAATATTGACAGCCCAGCCCATAATGATTCCCGAAATGCTCCCAAAATTGTCACCTCTTTATTGGGCTGAGTTGTCAAAAGCTACCAAATGAAAGCCCATTTATGTTGGGCTCATCTGTGCAGAAGTCCCAAACTAGCTTTTTTATTACATGGGCCCATTGCCCCATTTGTTGTTCTTGTTTCCATTCTAACTTTTTTATTCCTTCTTCATTACATCATTTTCTACATTTGATTAACTATTGCATCCCAAATTCATTGTACCAAAAATATAAATTTCCAGTTCATAAATTTTGAGCATCGCTTATGATCACTGTATTTGGATTGAAGTGTTTGAAATTTAAGAGAACTTCAAATGACCACATAAAATCGTAAAGATTAAGATTTATTTCAATCACTAAAAAATAGTTTCAAATAAAAATTTCAAGATTTAAAATCAATCACAAAAAAAAAAAAAAAAATTTATGCAAATAATTTCCAACATCTGAAACCATACCTTTGAATTCATCATTCCATATGAAGCGTAATATAAATTAACAACTCCCATTTCATGTATATATAATCTATAAATGGAGGTCTGGTACTTAAATTCTCCACCTGTAAAATAAATACACTATTATAATATTTGCAATATATAAAAATGAAGGATCCTAAAATATCCTAATATATTCCATGTTTGAAAATTATATATAAAACGGTAAACATAATTAATTATTTAAAATAATAAAAACTAATGACGAGAACCAAATAAATTAATAATTGATAGTGCATGAAAAAGATTTAAAATTGATAATGTCGCAGCAACAAACATAGATCAATCCGCATAGTAATTTCTGGTCATTAAACAAGAATTACTAGATAAATACCAAAAAAATAATGTATTTAAAACATGTCTCAATAAAAATGATAATAAATATTGTTCTGAAATTTAGTTAATTAATCTTCATAAAGATTAATTAATTAATTAAGAGATTGAAGCCAAGTCATGATCTCAGTTGCAGCTTGCTTGAATATTTCTTCAACAAGACATAATGCCTCGGGAGATTGCTGACTACTCATTTCCTGCTGCACAAACCAAACAACAACGTAATTAATATAATAGCATAGTTTTATTACTCTATCAATCATGAACATATAATAATTAATGTGTCTATTATTGCTGTGTTATAAATTCAACAAAATCATTGATTTTAAATTACAGTATTTAAAAAAAATTAATTTTTATATATCAATCGTGGACATATTAAGACATATCCACGGTGAATAAGGTATTATTATTTATAATCAAATTAAACACTAATATAGTTGTAGACATCAATTTTACGTATTTCAATTTTGATCCTCTAACTATCACTTTTTTTTTTTTTTCAATTTTGGTCGGAATATCAGTTTCTCCAACTTACATGTACGCCAAAATTGAAAAAATCCACATCAACAATTCCGAGATTCATGTAGGTAAAATTTCGAGTAAAATCGAATGAAATTACAAAAGAATGATAGTTGTAAGATCAAAATGGATAAAACCTGAATTAGGAGACAAAAATTGCAATGTTTCCTAGATAATAATCTCCACCAATTAATTTCTTATATGCTAGGACAACAGACAATTTGAGTACTAGTGCTAGCTAAAATGAGAAAATATATGTTTATTCATTAATTATATAAAATAAAATAAAAAAGAGAGAAAGATAGACTTACGCGGGCATGAATCATGTACATACGAGTATCATGATAATACGAGACATGAGTAGAAACCACCTCAATTTTATACTTCTCCATCACAAACGTAATGGCTGACAACGGGCCGGGCTTTTTAGAGCTGCAGACACTGATATGGGCATCTTTCCCGCATATATTCAGAATCACATTTTCTGAACCATATGATTTGAATCGGGCCGGGAATTCAGGCCCCGAAAACATCGGGCTCGGGCTTGCTAGAACGACAGCCTGTTCCCTGCTGGATCCAGCTTGCTCGGCAGAAACTGATTGAATTGCAGGATTTGGTTGGGCGGTTATGGAGACACCGTCACAGCCTGTGGGATTAGCATTTTTACCTTTGAGCAATATTTCCTTTTTTTCCTCGAGATCTTCGAGAGTTTTCTGAAGTATTTTGATGTAGTCTACTGCTGCATCAACTATGGTGGATTTGTCTGCCTGCTGCATACATCATACAAATTAGTCACAATTATTTCAATAAATTGGGGATTTATGTGATAATATAATGTAGTTAGGGGGTTGATTAAAGAATTTAAAGAAGTATTATAGAAAATATTTCCTGGACATGGATCATCAAAGAGAAATAAGTTCTGGGATCAGTGTTCCTTGGCAAGACATTTGCAGTAATATGTCTAAATAGTTTTTTTTTTGAAAAATGGGATTTCAAGAATGTTTGTCAATAATCATGTTTTTATATCTTTTATATGCTTAATTAAACAAATATTTAATAAATATAATTACACATATAAAATGGTTATATCATATTCCCTTATTTGGACTCATTGATTGAATCTAGAAGAGAAGGAATATATATGCATAAATCAACCTAAGGGAAAAATTGGAAAAAAAAATAAGTTCAAATTTTCTTGGTAATTCAAAAACGACACTTAAAATAAAACATTGTAACAAATTTTTGAGAAATTCATAAGTGCACAACTAGAATTCTATATTGGAATTAATTTTAGTTTATATAGTTTGTATGATCGAATAATTGATAGAAGGTAGAATTGAAAAACTAATTGGTGAAATAATGAATAAAATATTTTCCGTAAGTACTTTGGACCCTACATTATAGAATGTTGTTTCATCATATATATTAGTGTCATTATTATTAATATATAGGGGAACGACTTTCTTCATCCTAAAATAAGACTCATATTATTTCTATAACTAATTTGAGATCGAGAAGAAGCATTATTTTATCATGAAAAGGGGCAAATAAATTTTATGAATGGAGAAGAGAACAATGTGTTTGTCCTAAATATATTGGGAATATTGCATTTTTGGTTTCATATATATGATTATAGCCTAATTAATTATGGTTCAAAAATAGATATTTTTGGTCCAACTTCGTCAAAACTAACATTAATGCAACATTCCATTCTACTTAAATCGTGTAGCTTTTTATTAATACTACATTCCGTTAGTATTTCTGCTTTTTTTTAATGATTTAAATTCTGTAACTTTTTATTAATGCAATATTCCTTTAATATTTCTGCTTTGTTTCATGATTCTATTCCAGGTTCAATCCTGTAACTTTTTTTTAATGACTCTGTTCCAGGCTAAGTCCGATAACTTTTGGTTTCATAAAACAGTTTTTTAGGATGAAACAAGAAAATATAAGTAGAAAAAGAGAGATGAATTATAGAAAATCTTCAATTCCCAAAAATAGGGAAGCAAAAATAATTCCAAATTTTTATTTGGATTTTTTTTATTATTTTCAAAAACGCACGAAAGATTCTTTCTTAAGCAAACTCAAATTAGACATTTAAAAAAAAAAAACCAAAAAATCCAAGAGAGCGACAGAGATAGAATTTAGAGAAGAATGTAAGAAATATAATGAGTGGGACCCACGATATTTACCTTGGGATGAATGTCGGGAATGAGAGATTGAAGAGTGGCAAACATGTCACTCATCCTCTTCCTTCTCTCTCTCTCTGTCATTATATGCTGCTCATGATTATTATTACTTCCTTCCCCGCCGTCGCCGTCACGGCCGCGCTTTCTGCCCGCCGTCACAGCTGCTTCCGTCCTCCCACCATTGACAGCTGGCGGGGTCGCCACCGCAGGTCTCTCATTCCGATTCTCCGCCGGCCCATCGGAACCACCAACGTCCAGCACGATCTTGCCGTCCTCGATCAACTCCTTGCCGCCGTTGTCTTCCTCGGTCGCCAGAACTGGAAACGACCACGAATCGTTGTCGTTCCACAGCAAACTCACATCCACAAACTCTTCAGCCATTGCCACAAGTTATGTTATATGTATATACGTTGTATGTATATGTTGCAGATAAGTTTAATAAACTGGGGTGGGGTGGGGGTATAGAGGTTTCTTGGATAGAGAAGAGAGGGCAATGAATCATTATTTGTGTGTATATTTATAGAGAGAGAGGGGAGGAGAGAGAGGGGAGGAGAGAGAGGAGGAGAGAGAGAGGCAGATAGACAAAGAGGAGAGAGAAAGGGTGGCAAATGTTAGAGGAAGAAAAGCATGATTCTTGGGGGCAATTTAGAACAAACCAAAATACAATCATAATCCAAAATGCCAGTTACTATATTCAGTACAAGAGAACAATTTTGTTTTTCTTTTTCTTTTATTTTATAAGTTGTATGTTTTTATTGGGAATTTCAATAGCTTATTTTTTGAAATAGAATTAGGCATAAATGAAGGCTAGATGCTGCACAATGTGTAACATGAATTATACCATAAAAGTTATATTATATCTGGCAATGATGTTTGTTACTAAATTTTTTTATTTTGCAATTAAGCTGAAGGAAGGTTGTTACGGCTTTACAAGTTGCTTACCTTATATAAAATATATTTTATGTACAATCCTATTCACCTATCCACCGTAAACGGTTGATATATCAAAAATTTAAAATATTTATTAATTTTATTTTTCATATAACAAGGGGATGAGATCATTACACGTTATCGAATGGAATATTAAAAACAAGAGAACAAAATCATTAGACATCATTAATGAATATATTAAGAATTGCCCATAATGGTGGACATGAGCATTTTTCATTTGATGTGTAATATTCGTTATTCGAATATTTTCACACATACCTCCGTGTATATACGTAGATAAACGCCATCAATGCATTTCACCAACAAAATCTTATTTTATTACAGTTGCCTTTACTGGCCAGCTTTACAGAAAACGTGATTACTTATAAAATAATTGTATTTGCAATTAATAATTCTTTACAAAAAAACGTGAATACTTATAAAATAATTTGTATTTACATTTAATAATTCATCTGTATTAGCCAGGTCGAATCCTCCATAGCCAAATTGTGCGGCATCTTCTATTGATTAACATATGATTGCTATTTAGGAAAAAAATTCAATTTTTGTCCTGTAACTTTTAATTGTTTTTGCATAATATCTCAAAAAGTTGGTTTTTCAAAATTCCCAATAGCCGAAAATTCCTGAATTGTGGTCCCAAAATCACCGGGAATTGAAATTTAATCCAAATTACATACATGATTAAAAAGGAGATTTCAGGTAGGAATTTTTTATTCCCTCGTATTTTGTGATTGTTCACACGTAGGATGAATTAGAATTGAATAATAATTTTCTTAAAGTAGTTTTAAAATCCTTATTTGAATCTTGAATTTGGTTGTTATTTGCTTTGATGGGTTCCCTTCTTAGCTTACATTCTCATTTATTTATTAATTTTAGGATGATTAATCAAATATCATTTGCTCTCGTTGTCGATCATTTAGATAAAATTGAGAACTTTATTTGAGTACCTAACTCTTTAAATCACAAGTCTTTAACTCAGTAAATATATAAGTTCTTGCTCATTTTATCTACAACCTAAATCTTGATAAAGTTAGAAAACGATAGGAGAAGATAGACACTTAATTAGCCAGAAGAAACAACACACATAATTTACAAAAGTGCCACATGCAGAAATACCCAAGAAATATAAAAATCTGACTAATATATCCTTAAATAACAGAATAATTTAGAATCCAAAATTAAAAAAATAATCAAAATAATTCCACACAAAAATAGTTCATTTCGTATTCCTAAAATTTGCTAAAAATTAATGTTACATGTTAGGTTGAAAATTAGCAGATTTTTAAAGAATAGTGATATTGATAATTTTGAAATAAAGATGCATAAAACTGTAAAAAAATATATCATTAAAAAAAAAATTGAACCTTTAAAACATGAATATTTAAATGGGATGGGAGAGAATATTATTTAGTGACATTATTTAGGATATTACGCCAAAACATTATCTCTCCAGCAGCTTGCTTGTATATTTCTTCAATAAGAAATAATGCCTCATGAGGGACTTGCTGAGGAATTAACTACATTAATCTCCTGCTGCACAAACCAAATTATGTAAGTAATATAATTAAGGAAAGATAATCAATTAAATAAACAAAAATATAGTTATAATCTAATTCAGAAATATAAATTATAATCTACATTAAATAATTTCTTTAAGCTCGGACAACGTACAATATTTGAAATGGACTAGATCTGCTATATTAGAAATTTTCCAAAATGAAAATGGAAATCGATGGTTATGTATTATAATATTAAAGGATATCAATTTAGATAGGGTGAATTTAAATTTTGGTTAATTTTTGTCTTTTATATTTTATTTTCATAAATTTTGGTCAGATTTTTATCTTTAATGTGGCCATCAGAAATTATGATGTGTCAGCCAAATTTCTGCAATCATGTCGGTGATTTTGAAAATTCCGACAAAATATGGATTGAAACTGGAAAAAATTAAAACATGAAGGACCAAAAATTGAAAAACGTATTGTCATAAAATGAAAAATGTTTACATATAAGATCAAAATTGAAATTAGTCCATTTAAATATATAGTTGTTAGATTTTTTTATTTTTTTTTGAACCAACGACGTTTCAAAAAAACTAACAAATGCAAGACGTGTAAGGAAGACATTCCACGTCAAAAGAAAGCTCGACCCAACAATAGAAACTGGGAAAATTCTTAGTCATCCTAACAAAGAAAATTGAGGACAACGGGCTGGGCTTTTTAGAGCAGCAAACACTGATGATATAAGCATCTTTTCCACACACACAGAGAATCACATTTGTTGAATTCCATGTTTTGAATTGGGCCGAGAATTCAAGGCCCGTAAACTACGGGTTCGGGCTTGCTAGAGTTACAACTTGTTTGCCACTGGATCCCATCTTGCTCAGCGAAACTTGCCTCCCCCCGATTGAATTGCAGGCTTTGGTTGGGAGGTTATAGAGACATCATCACAGCCTGTGGGATTAGCATTTTTACCTTTGAGCATTTCCTTTTTAAGATTAAGATCTTTGAGAGTTTTCTCAAGTATATTGATGTACTCTACTGCTTTATCAATTATGGTGGATTTGTCTGTTGCATATATATCATAAAATTTAGTCACAATTAATTCAATAAATTAGGGATTCATATGTGAAAAAATGTATAGGTCTTGTAATGTAATTAGGAGTTTAATTGAAGAAATATTGATTGGACATGCATGGGATATCAATGAGAAATAAGTGGCATCAATGTTTCTTGACCTTTTATTATGCTGTAAATATAATTTTCTCCATTTCATAATAACTATTGTATTATAAAATAGAATTTGTTGCAGTTATTTTGAAATAGACGTAGTAGTTTTTAATGAACATTGCAACAATGTTTGTCTTGTTTTTTATATGTTTAATTAGTTTATTCTCTCTTCATTTAATTGATCTATCTATTGCTTAACTATATTTCACACAAATTCTCAAGAAATATTTAATAAGCACACATATATATAATATGATGATTAATTATTATTTAAGTACGTCAAAGAGAGAAAATTCAGGTCTTGGTGCATATAATATATATATATATATATGGAGAGGCCGTTACATATTTACAAGACCTGACTTCTATATGCACCAATTAAACACTAAGTAGCAAAATTGCAGTAACTAAATATTTATGTTATTAGTTCCTATCTTCATTATTACTTCATTGGATATAAAATAAATGATCAATTTATAATTAAATTTTATTTCCATATCAAATTGTGATTAAGGCTTATAAGATGTGTATTATTTAAAAATTAGCTCCTATTGAAATTTTCAGATACACGTGTATTTTAATTTTGAGCTTTTAGTATTCCGAATAACAATTTTATATTGGATTTTGAAAGAAAAAAAAGTGAATATAAAATGCAAAAAATTTAGGCTATTGTTTTGAAGATAGTAGCTGCAATTTGAAGTGAGATCTTTTATTATACTTGATGTTACATTTCATATTTCAAATCAATCATTACATGTGACGTGTATTAAATACTATATAACATAAGATGTAACATCGAATATAATAGAAGATCCAGACTCTTGCAATTTAGGGTTATGATTGTACAATAAAAGTAATATTATATTCTCTCTAATTTAAAATATATATCGTTCTAGAAGTTAAATTTTATTTCTAGTTATTTTGCGATTACTTTTTCATTCATTTCCAATCTTGGATTTTAAATCCCTATATCCAATCTTATTTCTTAATTTTGAACTTACATATTTAATCACTTTAAAATTTATTCACATGAAGATTCTACATTTTTTCTTATTTCTTTCTTTTATGTTGTCTCATTTCAATAACATAGTTAAGGAGATCTCAATGAAATAATTAAGGAGAGAAAGAAAAAGTTATGTTAATTTATGAATGAGTGGACTCGAGAGATAATGATATTGTCTAAGGCCAATTTTATTCAAATTTTATATACCTTAATTTATAATATATTTTTTTTATAAATGACATTTATTTTAAATTGAAAGTAAAATCTTATAATAATGTTTCTTTGTTATATTATTATTTTTCGGTCAAGTTAACGGAAACTTATTAAGGTGGACGAGATTTACAGGTTGTTTACCTTATATAAAATATGTTTGATTTAATATCTGCTAACTGTTAAAAATTCAAAATATCTATTAATTTCACTTTTCATATAATTTGAGTATTTTTCACCATCATATATATATATATATGAATGATGAATTTCGTATGTAATGTATTTATTAAAAAAGGTATTTTATGTCAAGCTTTACAGAAAACGTGATTACTTGAGCGATTGAGCCAGCTAGCTATCGAGCTTATTAATAAATATAAAATCATAAATTAAACAATTAATTAACTTGTTGAGAAATAAATATTGTAAATTCAAAAAATGATATAGTCATTAAAATTTATAAACTTAGTCAAAAATATTAGACCAAATATATACATTTATATTTATCATACTTATAAAATTACAAATTATATTTTGATAATATTATTTAATATTTTTAATGGAATGATATTCAGAGAATTGGAGAATTGTAAATTGTAATTTATAGACATGATTTGGGAGAAACGACTGGTGTGGTTGTTGAATTGAGTGTTTTTATGGCATTTTAGCAATCACTAAATTCTTGTCCTTTTTTAATGTTTTCTATTTCTATTTGTCTCTTTCTCCAACACTTACCAAAATCCTGCTTATGTGGCATTTATATCTCATTTCCATTTATTTTCTCCACCAAAAAAAAAGGAAAATTAGAAAAAGGGAAAAGGTACAACCAATTTTGGTGCAATGAGATTGAATTAAAATTAACATCCTAAAAAAATATTTTTCATCTTAAAATTCGTTCAGAATTTTTTTATAGTAAATAAAGGAATACTAAAATTGGATAAATATATCTTTAATTAATTCCAAAATAAGATTAATAATTGAAAAAAAGAATTAAATTAATCATATCAAATATCTAAATTTTAGTCAAGGAATATTAATAAGAACAAATTGAAAATAAAATTACATAAAAATATAAAATGATACTTAATTTGAAATAAATTTTAAACTTCAAAACGTGGCTTATTTTGAAACGAAGGGAATAAACTTAATTAAAGTCAATTAGTATACCACAATTTCAATTAAGACATTGAAGAACGGTAAGAATAAATAATTCATTGAAGAACAATATTAATTCAAATATTATAGTAATAAATACATTTGTGTTTGAATTTTCACATAAATTATCATAACTAATTGGAGCCCCAAAACATTTATAGATTTACTTTAAATTATATATATATATATATATATATATATATATATATATATTGATATTTATCAGATTAAATATCCATAATTGATATATTACCGGTTATATTTATATGGGCCCGAATCCATATAGCCATCTTGCTTCAGATGGGCCGAATTTCAATGGGCCCAGTTAATTATCCATATCGTCAATTATATTACTTACATTGTATCTTATCAAATGCAAAATTATTTCAAATGGCTCTACATCAAGAAATTTTCAAAAAATTAAAATCATTTAAAAACACCTTTAAGTGAAATTTTAAAGATTTTAAGTTATTTATAAAATAAATTTATCCAAACAACTTCACCAAATTTTCTATGGTCAATTCGAAATCATATACTTAATTCACCAGTCCAAATAGAATCTAATTTATAAAATAATAAGTCCAACTCACATGTATATTACAAGCTACATTTTTTTTTCAATACACATTAGAAAAACTAAATGTCTACTTTGGATGTGCTTTTGTTTATCTAGTGCAAAAAAGTTGATGAATTGCTATAACCCATATATTCTACGGATAATTGCAAAATTTACTTCACATTTGTTTAAAAAAAAAAAAAACACATGTTGTAAATTTATCTTCATCATATAGAAATCATGTATTACTTTCTATCATAATTAGAGTCGGACAATTTGAATCCAATCAAATTTTTGTACATGTCTTTTATGTTCACTAAATTTTTAAATAGCATATGCACTGCTCATTCTTTTGTGAAGATTACGTTTACATAAAATTATTTCACAAACTTAATTATTTTTACACGAATATCATGTTAAGGAAACGTTTATCTTATTTCTTACTCGTATTTCTTTTGGGATTCTTATAGTAAAACAATGTTTAATCTCATGTTTTATAATGCTGACACATGTATTAAACTTATGTAAAATCTTTGTTGAATCTAACAAATAGAAATTTCCAAAATCTTCATAATCAAATCGGAAAGACGTATCGATTCAATATGAATATATTGCGCGGACTATCATTGGAGGGGAATTGCAATTAATTTCCCTAAGAAGTCGGCCACCTTATTAGATTTCTTACCAAATATATTCATTTATTTATATCCTGATATCATTTATTTATAAGATTTGATTTATTTGGTTAACATTAACCACTACGAAAACCCATCTACTTAACAAATCCTATTTTTCATTCCCACGTACAATCATATATCATTTACATAAAATAATATTAATCAATATACACACAATATGTATTAAAATTTAAAAAGAAAAAGAAATACATTGTAGTTGAGGAATCACACTTAATATATTGGAGTACTAAAAATGCTTAATATTATCAATTTAAAATAATAGTCTTTGAGGAAGTTTATATAATTTGCTCTTCATGTTAACCGTATTTGAGAATTATGTGTAATAATTAATATTTCAACTCATTGAGGATTTAAGATTGTTTTTTTAGGTGACATGTTTCTGTTATGAGAGTCTTGTGATATTAGCGATGTTAAAAAAAATCAAATATAAATATATTATAAATTATACTTTATAACCTATATATAATTAAATCAAATATATATTTTTTTAAATAAAAAATTAGGTTTTCTAATCTAATGTTTTCCAAGGTCCCCCCAAATTCTTTCAATTCCGTCTAGGGTTCGCTTCCCATAATTTTCTGTTCCTCTCCGATTCATCAAGGTAAGAAAATCGTTCCAATTTTCAATCCTTCTTCGAATAGTTTGTAGTGAGTTCTTCAATTGAGCTTAAATTCGTATCACTGAATTTTCGACAGTATTTGGTAGTGTGAATTTATGTGGGCGTTAACTCTTGTTAATTTGGTAGTTTAATCATATGTACTTGGGAAGAATTTGATTCATCCATTTTTGATCTGAACTCAATGATCTGAGCTTTGAAATTGAATTTGGGGCTAGTTTCCCAAAGAAGGCACTCGAAATGGCAGGACGACTTAGCCACGTAGCATCAAGGATCATGGGTGGGAATGGTGTCGTTTCACGTTCCGTCGCCTCCTCTCTCCGACAGCGCTCCGGCATGGGCCTCCCCGTCGGGAAACACATCGTCCCTGACAAACCGGTAAATCTTTTGAATATATATATTTTGGGATTCTATATGGGACATTCATGAAAACCTAAATGATGAAAATCTCCTTTCTCCTCCCCCAAATTACTGAAATGCAGCTTTCAGTGAATGATGAACTAACCTGGGATAATGGAACTCCATTTCCGGAACCTTGTATCGATCGGATTGCTGATACTGTTGGAAAGGTTGGACATTTTAACTACTTTGTTGTTTTTTATCCTTTGAATTAATATAATTTTTTATATAAGATTTATTAAGGTTTTGATCTAATATTGATTAATATTTTAATTTGTTATGTAGTATGAAGCATTGGCTTGGTTATGTGGTGGATTGGGATTTTTCGCGTCTCTAGGGCTATTAGTAGTGTGGAATGACAAGGCTTCTAAAATACCCTTTGTAAGTCAAATTTCTAGCTTCTATGTTTTTTCTTTTCTTATCAAGTGGTTTGGCTAGAAGTGCATTACTGAGATTAGATACGTATTTGTTAATTTTGGATTTGTTTCTATTGTTTGTTTAAATATATCATATCTGAAATTTGTGTGATGTATATGAAGATTCAGAATCTGTTAATGTTTACGTAGTGTATTTCGGAGCATGTGTTGTCTGCCTTTGAGTTGGCTTTCTGTATAGAAGTATGGATATTAGTGTTAATGACGACTTACTAGCAGTAATCTGTTATGTTAAAGAATAAGAGGAGTATACTTTTCTTCTAATGTAATGTGTTCTGGAAATACCTTCAGCCTGTTTTCCCATGTGGATCTTTAATGTGGTGTGATGGTACTATTGTATTGAGCAGTCTTTAAATTGGTGGATCTCTGCCAATATGGTTTCTGTAGGTGATAGAATATCTGAAATCATATTGTTACGATTTTCAAGTGATCATTAAATTTATTAGTCATTTCAGTGCATTGAATTCACATTGTTAGGCTAGAGATTTAAGAGATTGAAGATGGCAAAAGGATACAAGTCACCTCAAAGGGATTTTCCTTTTGCACTTGTTTAGATGTAAAAAATTTCTTGGACAAACACTGAGGTCCATCTATGCAATTTTTGTGTTCACAACTGTTTTGGTGGTTCCAGTGGCTTCTTAGGTCTTAGTGCAAATTGTGAGCCATCAGTTAGGTTGAAGAACATGCTATTGAAATTTGAATAGAATGAAGAGGGAATAGATGAATGAACATGACATCTATTGCTGCCCACACATTATTGTCTGATATCGTGGCAGTTTGTGGATACTGATGAAATTTGGCTTTTACCTGGTTTAGTTTGAAGGTCTGTTGAGATGATGGAAAGCAGTGGGTATATTGGGTGTTTAAAAAGTTACATACTGGTGAAAATGCTGGCTAGGCATGTTATGTGAGACATATTAATTTCAGAGGTCGAATTTTATTTTGCTGGGAACTACGCTTCATATTATATGTTAATTGTTATTAAGAGTATAGTTGTTGGACTCATGAAAGGTCTTTGGAAGGATGTGTTTTGAGTTTTAACTAAGTTTTTTAGCATAACCTAGAACTAATATACCATGCGAAAATCCTGAGAGACTACTTCTACTGTCTCTTTCTAACATAATATAATATGCTAAATGTCTCTATTTATGTTGATGCATGTGCTTCATTAGTGACGTTCCCAGTCTGAAATTCTGTTTCATCCTCAAATTGTGTTTCTTATTCACATTCAATGTGTTTATCATCCTATGGTATCTATTAGATGAGGAGAACAAATTGAAGGTAAAAGATAATCCTTTCCAGGTCAACCCTATTTTTGAATTTCGGACATGGATTTTCCATTGATTCTTTGCTTTTGTACCTTCTGTTAAGATGTGCATATGGACACTTTAAAAATAGTGTAAAGGATGCATTCCAATCCTTGACCACTTCATATTTTTGAATCAAGAGCTGCTATTGAATTACAGTTATGATTCGAGTTTCAGATGCTTTTGTTGGAAGCATACATCTTCATGATCTTCTTGTTTGATCTTACCTTTATTCTGTCCTCATTTTGAATATCAATCTTTACATGTAAGTTGTACATACCACCTGAAGCCTCTTAGCTGATTGCATTTACTTAATATCTGTGAGTGGGTAAGTATATCTTAAGTATCAGCATCATTTCGCAACCAAACCTTTGATCGAACACCTCTAGATTTCAGAGCTAATATTAGCAAGAATCTCTTCTGATGTTATTTTATTGTTTCTTTCCAGGCACCAAAGGTGTACCCCTACGATAACTTGAGGGTGGAGCTGGGTGGAGAACCCTAGGATGGTTGCTTTCCTTGGATGTTCGTCTCTTTACTTGTCTTCTCTTGATGTTATGGTGCATCTGATCTGATTTTCTTCATACCGAATAGCTTAAATAAGCCCAACTCCAGTTTATTAAAATTCTGGGTTTGTGTTGTTCTTTATATTTTGCTTCAAATTATTTCAAGGAGTAGTTGATGTGTATGATGCTTTCTATTTGAGTTCTGTTCTATGATGATTAAGGATTATGCATGAAATGTATTTCAGCCTTTTCTTTTACTCAAATTTAGGTGGAGACCATTTTGAGATGGAAACTTAGTTGCATAATTGAATTCATAGATTGCATAAACAATGTAAATTATGAAAATATACTTTCCTCAACACAACACACACACACACACATATATATATATTGGACAGGGCCTGGATTTTTAACTCTATTTAATTTATATATTCATTATAAACTAATGGAAATGATAGGGTGTTGGAAAAAAAATTGAAATCCCATTAGGGTTTTGGAAGACATCTTCGGATGCCCTCTATGCGAATCCGCTTATATAATAGGATATGGATACCGGGTACTCATGGATATCAATTCATTTAAAACTCATCTTATAATTATGTATAGTATGCACTATGTGGGAATCAAACAATGTTCCTTTCATTAAAAAAAAAAAAAAAAAACAAAAGGAGACATATACCATTGAGCTAGCTAAAAACTTATTGCAAATCATTCATTAAACTTTTATATAAATATATCATGTACTATAAATAAAATAAAATAATATAAAATTTATAACCCTAAATCTTTCACATTTTGAAAGTTGAAACCTTACGCCTTTCATTTTTTTTTATGTTATATTTTTGTTGGAACTTGAAAGCTAAGAAGTTACATTTGAATTATTAAATGATTAGTTATTTAATAATAAAATTGGCAGGGTATCCGCTTCAAATGTTTGTTTAAAATATTTATTTATTTTTAAATTTTATTTGGTAAACGAATATTGGATGGGTATGGATATTCGTCAGGTAATGGTAATTGGGAACAAAATGAGTATGCGTAATTTTAAATGAAAATGAGACTGGTTTGAGAAATATAAATTAATAGGTTTAGGGTTTGAGATTTGATAAATGATAAGGTACCCGACCCGTTATCATCTCTACCACACCTTACTCTTTTGTAAATACACCCCATAATAAAATAAATGAAAAATAATTATAATTTAAAAAACTAAAATACCCTCTCTATTATTTCCCTTCCTTCCATATTCCCTTCATATTTTTGATGCCCAACCTAAAATATGACATCTTCTTCCTTCTTCAAATTTCTTAAAATTTAATCCTTAAAATATCAAAATAGTGTATTTTGAACGAACTGCCTTATGATTTTTTATGATTTTATATAATATAATTAAATATTTCACAAATAGAGTATTAAATTTTTTAAAAAATGTTGAAAAACACATCGTTCAACTTGTGGAGATTGGACGTTATAGAAAGTCGAACACGATATCATTTGTTCGATTTGTCTGGGTCGAATGTTCTAGTTTTGTTTGCCTAAACATATCGAACATAGTTTGTTCGACATATCTCAGTCAAACTTTTCTCTTTACATTTGATTTCTATGATCGAACAGACTTCTCTATGTTCGGTCAATTAATATCAAACAAAGCTCTTAAAATTTATATTTTTCAAATGTTTTTTTACAAATCCTTTGGCAGGTGATTTCTTCCTTAAAAATTATTAAAAATGAAAAATATTGAAGAAAGGGTTTCAGATTTTTTTTTGTTTATTATTATTATTTTTTTCTTTCTAAAAGAGTAAAATTGGGATGTATCGAAGTGTATTTAGAGTGTTTATAAGTCATAATAATTTTCAATTGAAATGTATTCAATAATTGATGCCTTTAGAAAAAACGTGGGGTGTTGATAGAAATAGACTGAAAACCTCATATCATAAAATATAAAGATAAATTGGACGCATTAAATTGGGTCGGATCATATTGACTTATTAGGGTTGGCGATGAGAACGACAAATCGAGTCTTGAAAATATCCTTCAAAATTTAGAGCTACATATAAACGACTTGGTCCTTACACTGTGTTACACTCAATTTTTAACAACACATAATTAATAAAAAGAGATAAATTTAGGACTTTTGGATATTAAAATTTTGTGGTAAATGTAATTTCTTTTGTGCCTTATAGAAAAAAATGTGACTTTTACGACGGATTAAATTGAGTATAAATCAGTTAAGTTTTGAAGAGATGGTATTAAACAATTTTCCTTATAAACTTTGGTGTAAATCTCGCGAAATCGTATCACAAATTTAATTTTATGAGATGAGTTAATATAAAATTCATAAATTAAAATGAACTTGTGTAAAAACTAAATTAATTCTTAAAAATAAATCTAAGTTATGTATCATGAAATTGAGTGTTTCATGTGCAGTTGGTGTACATGCAATTCGGTCGACTCGAATCGATCCGAATCCACATGTTTTTTAATTTTAATTTTTTTGTTTCAGGCAAAAATCTTTATGTAAAAATTTGGTGACCGTTATGTACAAATTCTGTAATCTTTATATTTAATAACTTAGAAAAAAATGAAGAATTTTAGCAAAATTTGTACATATATACATTCATGTTATATTCATATGAGTCTTATCTATATTCATATGACCTTTATATATAAATATTCATACATTTATATACCTTTATATATTACACAAATGTATGAATATTTGTACATAAATGTCACATGGAATATAAATAAGGTCACATGAATATCACATAAAAATATCTATGTACAAATTTTGTTGAAATTCTATCTTTTTTTCTAAGTTACAATGCATAAAAGTCCCAACATTTATATATAAAGACCACAACATTTGTACATAAATGTCACCAAATTTGTACATAAAGGTCAAGATAAAAAAAAAAGATAAATTCCCAAATTTGAATCGGATCACCTAGATTGCATGGATTTTAAATTCGTATAACAGGTACACAATAAAATTTGCATTAATTTTTTTCCAGAGAAGGGAAAACATTCCTTGCACAGTTGCACTCCTTAATATAAAAGGACTAAGAAAAGTTTCTTTCGAGAAAAGGAGCATTAATGTGTGATTAATTTGTTGCTAAATATGAAATAATTTGTTGTTAAAGTGTAGTGTATCGAGTATTGGCATATCATAAGCTGCACATCATTATGTATGTTATCTCCTTGCCAAACTGAATCTTCTATTTTAAGTTGGTGTTTCATCATCAATTTGAAATAGAAGATCTTGTTCGACTATTTACATGCATTATATTTAGTAATTTTATTACATCATTGAGATTTTGTCTATACATATTGCCAAACTATGCATATGGACACAATAAATTTAAAAACCTTAAATTAAGCGATCCAATTAATATTTATAATCACCAGTCGAATCTATTATAATTTGTTCCATTTATCTAAATTAATTTAAAGTAATTACTCATTTGATTTATCACAAAATTTCTCACCAACTACTTACCTTCCAACGGACACGTGGAGTCCCCCGAACTCAGATAATTACCCCAACAACCAATCATGTCCCCACATGGTGGCATACACATCATATATCATAATATTGAATTGGTTTCTCTATTTTAATTTATTATTCATTATGTATTCTATTACTTTTAACTTTTATCATATATAAAATAATGATTTTATTTTTACATTTAATATGTAATGATTATTTTGTAATAACAGACGAAACGAGGATATGAAATATAATATCTTGTTTGGCATGTTGCCAAGGATCCTTCACCACTACGCAATTTTCTTTTTTATTTTTCGGAAAATCATTATAAAAAAAAAGCCATATGTTGATGATGTGGGTCCCACTCAACAACTTCCTCTGGGTCCCACGTCACACAGTAGGAAAACATCACCAACTCCCGACCGGGTCGGTAGCCGGTCCAGCACCCCAACCATTACGCAAACAAACATTTCACCGGTTTGACCGGATTTGAACCATCTATATGTATGCCTTCATTCCCCCTTCCTTCTCAGGTACAACCTATAAAGAGAAAAAGCAAACACAGAACTCAAAACTAGAAGAAAAATGGCAGCAAACGTGGAAACAAGCATTCAAACTCAGGAAACTCAAAATCAACCGGCGAGGCATCAAGAGGTCGGCCACAAGAGCCTTTTGCAGAGCGATGCTCTTTATCAGGTAAAGTTCGTCTACCAAAACTCGAATATTCCAAGATATCATCGATCGAGTTTCTTATTTTGTATTTTGGTTTAAGGATTCGGATTTCTTTTTTTGGAGAATTTATTTCTGTTTCGTTGTAATTACAGTATATTCTGGAAACCAGTGTGTATCCGAGAGAGCCTGAGGCGATGAAAGAGCTCAGAGAAATAACTGCAAAGCATCCATGGTCTCTCTCTCTCTCTCGTGGTGATCTGTGATTGGGAAAATATGTTCTGATTTTAATGGTTTGATTGAAATCTATAGGAATATTATGACGACATCAGCTGATGAGGGGCAGTTTTTGAACATGCTTTTAAAGCTGATAAATGCGAAGAACACAATGGAGATTGGCGTTTACACTGGCTACTCTCTCTTAGCCACAGCTCTTGCTCTTCCTGATGATGGAAAGGTGCTTTCAATTTCTTTTCCTATTTGTTTATTTACATATTTTACACGAGATTTTCTATTTTAATATGTTATAAATTTATACCTTCTGTTTTGGTGGTAGTTTTATTTTTTAATAAGTCGGGAAATTAATGTATATTAATTAATAAACCATTTGACTTCATGTATTCAACTTAATTGTTGTTAAACTAATTTTACACTAGTTCTTAATCATGGGTTGGTGAACGATTTAAATTATTAAAAAAAAAAAAAAAGAAGCTTTTTTTGTTGGTAGATCATCTGCAATTATATATATAAAAATTAAAATATAAATATGATTAATTGCTGGAATATTCAAATTAAAGCAATAGAATAGGTGCAACAACTACAATAGAAAAATCATTTTTATTTATTTATTTGTTTCCACTTTATAAACTGTTTTTATCTTATGACATTAACACTGTTTTTTTCTTTTTCTTGTTTTTTTGGGATTGGTGCAGATTTTGGCTATGGACATTAATAAAGAGAATTATGAGCTGGGCTTGCCTGTAATAGAAAAGGCAGGTGTAGCCCACAAAATTGATTTTAAAGAAGGTCCTGCTTTGCCTGTTCTTGATGAAATGATCAAAGATGTAAGTTTTCAACTAAATCTCACTACACCTAATTCACAATCCTAGCATTTTATACCTAACTTAACTAATTCAAGAAACAATAAATAAAGAAAGTATCCATTAGGATGGAGCCAAAATATATTGAAATGTCACTGAATCAAGTAAGTAAGATTTTTTTATAATACAATGCAGTTTTCTTATTTTTCTATCACAATTTTAGTAAATTGTCAAAAACAGCCCCTGCACAAATATGGAATAGTACAAAAATAGTGATGGGTGATGATAAATTTATCCTATTACCACTACATTGTTTTTTTATTAACAAGGATAAATTGGTAATTTAGTTTTATTGTGGTAGAAAAATATATTATTTATCTTGTATAAATTGTGTTAGAAATGAGTGATATCCCCGAGCCGGATCCTCTATACCAAAATCACCGTTTCATTTATGTACGACATTAGAACTATGTCGTTTTGAATAAATTTTTTTTTTCAATAGAACAATTAATTGTAATCGATATTACTTTTTTCATAACGATATAATGTGAGTTTGAGATCTGGTGCACAAGTAAAATACGGATGTTGGGTATACAGAAGGGATCCGAATTGATTATATCCCATTAATTTATCAACAATTGTACGTTTTATATTTAAATTTAAATTTTAGTCGTCATCTCAATGCAATGTGTCAACATCATACCTAAACCTAAGTGGGTCTACAAACAAATTTAATTTGAAGCAAAGAATAGTGTGGAAAAGTGAATTAATTGCTAAGTGACATACTTTTGTAGGGCAAATACCATGGATCATTTGACTTCATATTTGTGGATGCTGATAAGGACAATTACATAAACTACCACAAGAGGCTGATTGAATTGGTCAAGGTTGGTGGTGTGATCGGCTACGACAACACCCTATGGAACGGGTCTGTGGTGGCCCCACCAGACGCGCCACTAAGGAAGTACGTTAGGTATTATAGGGACTTTGTGTTGGAGCTCAATAAGGCTCTTGCTGCTGATCCAAGAATTGAGATTTGTCAACTTCCTGTGGGTGATGGGATTACTCTGTGCCGCCGCATCACCTGATTAATCCCTTCAAACTATTTTTTTTTGCAAAATAGCCAAGTTCTAATCTTATTGTTGTGGCTTGTGTTTGTAATCAATAATTTGGTTTAATTTAAAAAATTATCTGAATTGATGAATATGTGTGGGTTTTTTTACATGTGATGTGAAATTATAAGGCTTCGTTTGGGGTTAATTCACCGGTTTAATTCCAATAATTTAAGTATTTTTAAAAAATAATACTATATTTTATTAATAGGTAAAGGTGCAAATGCAAACAAAACGTTTATATTGAGATGCAAGTAAGTCTCTGATTTTTTTTTTTTATTTTAGCAAATGCACTTAACACTTAAGTTCAGGTGCAAATCACCTCAAATGTTTAAATTATGAAGCAAATTTGTTATAATCTTCTTTTTGTGGAGTTAAATTACATTGTTCCTACATATAAAAAAAATTACATTCTATTAAATAAATTCTGTTTTTGAAAAATTCCTAAATGAATAATACATGTTAAACATTAAGTTTATCTCACAAAATAATATTATTTCAAGTTTAAAAAAATGGAAACTTCGTATATTGCTACGTTTATATAGTAAACTTGCATGGCGTAATAAGATATTATACTTTGTCGTTTGTTTTCATATTAATGTTATTTAGGAAATCACCAACATAATTTTGTCCAGAATTACCGAAAAAGGAAATGAAATAAAGTGACGATATGTTAATGATGGGTACGGTAATAATATCGTTCTTAGAACCTGCACTTTTATCATTTACCATGGTTTTTTTGTTGTGATAAAACAAAGAAAAAAGATATGAATGATGGGGTTTTGGTATCTAAATTCGACTCTGATACCATAAAGAAAATCAATTAACAAAAATATGTCGCATAATGACTTTTCATTAATCTAGGTCAACTTAAATACAAGAGAATGTAATTGTATATATGAAAAATAACAATACAGATCACTGCATTCATAAATTATAATATGGGGCAGTAGCTTTATTGCTATTAAGTATCATTATTTCTTTTAAGCTTACCTTATTAACTCCTATTACATCTGTGTTTAAATAAAATACTACCATTAATCATCTTCATCACCTAATTATTAAGCTATAACTTTTCTTTTTAATGGAGAAACGTACATCTGCATCATTAAAAGAGAGCATTTTATAGTCACCTTCAAATCTTGATACTAAAAATTAATTACATTAAAAGCGGATATAATTAAAATATTTATCATTTATAATAAACATTAAAAATCTTTGTGTGATTGAGATTCGAATTCTGATAAATTATAATTTACACCTTCATAAAGATCACATAATTTACTAGACTCGTATAAAACGAAATTCTAGTGATAAAAAATATGTCTGCATGACTTTTGTCTTACAAATTTCTGATCTTCAAATTGTGCCCTCCATGTATATTTTTAAACTTTTCGTATTTTTATCAACCACTACTAATATAGTATAAAACGAAAAATTTAATATTACTAGTTTGATTTTAGGATTTTTCGTTTGCTAAAATAATTAAGTATTATTATTATTATATGATAATACAAATAAAGTAAATTTGGATTACATAAATTTTGACTTTTTTCAACATCTCATATTAAATTTTGTATTAATTTCTTTTTTTCATTTTTATCCGACGAATTATTAAAAAATATCAATTTATTCTATATTCAAGACAACCCGTTTGTAAATTTTTTAGAATTATAAATGTGAATTATAAATGTTGGATCCCCGACCCGAGCCAAAACTAAACATCTAACCTGACCGAATTATAGAGATGACCTTTAGAAGTCCAATCCGAATAATTCAGAGCAGATATCCAGATGACTTAGCCAGAGCAGTGTTCCTAGACTACGACCAGAGGGAGCCGACCAAGATGAATTTCATGACAGATCTAATGGGCATTGTCGAGCCGGTCAGGATGTGCTATCAATTACCGAGCAGGATTCCTATAAATGAAAGATAATGGGGTAGATTTAACCGTCCACTTCCTTCAAAGTAGACGAAAATCAAGGAAGTAGTGGACATGATCCCTCTGAGCTAAATTGTGCGAGTAGGCTCTGAACCAGTGTTTTTTTTTCACTTTTTAGTTGATTTTCTTATACGATTTACTTCATTTTAATCCGAATTCATTTAATTTGAGTGTTAGACTAGGAATTAAATCATTAACCACGTCAACAATAAATAAATGTGTATTAGATGTGAATTAAAAAAAATCAATGTATTATAATTATTTTTTTAATTTCTGCAAATTGAAAACGGATAGAGGAATTAAAAGAGGTAAAAGGGTGATATTTATCCAAATATTGTCCAAACCAAAAAAAAAATGTAAAAAAATATGAAAAATCTTTTTGTTTTTTTTGGTCTTCAACTTGGTTAGCCTACGTATATCTGCACCCTGATTGTTATTTATAACCAACAAATCTCTATCATCATCATCATCATCATCATCAGCCCATAATATGAATATATGATAGTTATATGGATAAATATACAATTTTTATAATTTGGGTCGATTCGAATTTATATATTTTTGATTTTTTTTTAATTCATACTAAAATATTTATAACATAAATTCTATAATCTTTATATACAAATTTTGTAACCTTTATATATAAATTTTGTGACCTTTATATTCAATAACTTAGAAAAAAATGAATTTTTTTAACAAAATATATATAAATATCTTTATGTTACATTCATATGATCTTTATATATATTAATATGATCTTTATGTATAAATATTCATACATTTATATACCTTTATATATTATATAAAAATATGAATATTTGTATATAAAGGTCACATGAATATAAACATGGATATAAATAAGTCACATGAATATCATATAAAAGTATCTATGTATAAATTTTGCTGAAATTCTAACTTTTTTTTTTCCCCTAAGTTACAATGTATAAATGTCACAATATTTATATATAAAAGTCACAACATTTGTACATAAAGGTCACCGAATTTGTACATAAAGGTCAAAACATTAAAAAAAAAAACCACGAATTTGGGTCGGATCGATTTAGATTGCACAAATTTTAGATCCGTACACCAGGTGCACCGGAAAATTTGTCATTTTTCATTTTAAAGTGCTCTGAATACAAGGCAAATGTTTTGCACTTAATTTGTTGATTTAACATCTCATCTTTAATTTTCTCAAAAGAATATATCTCACCACTTTTATTTAATTTTTGCCCATACTAATTAATGATCTATGCATTAGATTTGAAATGACAGTTAGTGATCCTTCAAATACATACAAAATCACCACAATGATGAAAACACCACTTCATTTCACTTTCTATTTATTTTATTTTGCTTTTGAAAATGTATTTGAATTTTGGATAGTTGAAATTCATCTCATAAATTTATATATATATATATATATATATATATATATGAAATTGTTTTATTATTTTTAATGCTAAAGACTTCACTTAGAGATGAAAATGGGTCTAACAAAATCAAACACGTTTACGTTGATGAAATTTAATTGATTAGTTATGAAACTTAAAAAATTACACTTGAGGATGATATGAATCTAACTCAATCAAGAGTAAACAAGTTTTTATCGAATCAGACACAGATTGAGTTTTTTATTTTTTGTAATAGGCAAAATTGAGTTTTTGAGTAATGGATACATTATTATTAACTTATATTAACTTATTATTATTCATGTATTTGTCTTAGCTCTCAAAGCCTTTATATACAAAACATGCCTAAAGCCCAAAAGGGCTTGCAATTAGCCCAAAATTATCGACTATTTGGTAAAGCCCAATAGATCTAACCCAGCCCATAATGTAACCCATCAATGGCCCAAAACGCATCAAGGACATTCTAGTAAATTCGTAGACAAATTCAGGTATTTAACCATCCAAAAACCCTAATTCGTATTCACCATCGTCGACGCCCTTTATTTATCGCCCCCACTCCAAAACCCTCCCAATTGACGCACAACAATGGCGACGGCAACTGAATCCGTCCAATGCTTCGGCCGTAAGAAGACGGCGGTGGCCGTCACTCACTGCAAGCGCGGCCGTGGGCTGATCAAGATCAACGGAGTTCCGATCGAGCTGGTCCAGCCGGAAATCCTCCGATACAAGGCGTTTGAGCCAATCCTCCTCCTCGGCCGCCACCGCTTCGCCGGCGTCGATATGCGTATCCGCGTCAAAGGCGGTGGTCACACCTCTCAGATCTACGCTATTCGTCAGTCCATTGCTAAAGCGCTCGTTGCATTTTACCAGAAGTACGTGGATGAGCAGTCGAAGAAGGAGATCAAGGATATCCTCGTGAGGTATGACAGGACCTTGCTCGTGGCTGATCCGAGGCGATGTGAGCCGAAGAAGTTTGGAGGACGTGGCGCTCGTGCAAGGTTCCAGAAATCCTACCGTTGAAATGTTGGTAGTGATTATGCTTTCGTTACTATAATCTTCAGTAGTATTTTCGTTGAATTAAATTAAGATACAGTGTTTTATGTTTCTACTGTTTTGACATTTGTTGTGTTTTCTGCTGAAGAATCTTATGAGATTATTTTGAGACACCTTTGTTGTGGTAGTTTTGAGTCTATGAATAGTATTAATTGTTGGTTTTCTTTTGTTCTATAGAATTTTGATGCTGCAGCTTACATGGGTAAATGATTCTGGTCTGGTACTCAATTTGCCAATGAAATATTGATATGCTAAACAAATGAGTGGGAGGTACATGTTGCTGTTGTTTAACAATCCAAAATTCATCAAGGAACAATATACATGGTTATTCTTTGAACTCCATTTATTGCAATTTGGATGTTTTGTGGATTTTAGCCTCCCTCATCAGGTTATATGTTGTAGAATTTGTTCATTTTGCCCTGATTGTAGTTTGTGTTAAATCTGCTTATACTTATCTTTTGTTATTGGCTTTCGTGTTCATCTGCAAGGATATCTGTCGTCTAGGTTTGCAATAGTAATCTAGCTCTTTATGAGTTCATTGAGGTTTGAAATAAAATGGGCATTATTCATATTGTGTGAAAACTTCCGGGTATAGACATGCGTAGAAAATGTGGAATATTAGAGATCATGTCCCTTACTATGTGTTAGTAATTTCTTGAGATTTGATTTGAGTGCCATTACTCTTTCTTTGAGATATTTAAAATGTTTACTACATAAGGTTACTGTGTGTTAGAAATGGTATGTTCCAAATACACTTCCATTTCTTTTATATTACGCTGTTTTTCTCTCAGAAGTGTTCTCAACTTAGTTGTAAATTTGAACTATGAACCTTACAACTCTAATACTATCGATTTAGCATTGGTTCTCCTTATATTAGTAGAATTTGTGATTTTGCCTTCAATGAATTATCTATTGCTGTGTATGATGATGAGACTACATAATTGATGCGTATGTTCACTCTATGAGGGGTTTATTTCTGTGTAGTGTGTTATTGTGATTCTCTTCTTGCTATTGAGATTTGTTCTACTTCTAGGTTGCGATTATTCCATTTGCTAATTGGCTGGTAAATTCTTTTGTAAAATTAGTGTCTTGAATGATCTTAAACTCGGTGAGCATGATTATATTCGACCTTGTTCTTGTAATTCTGGAACAAGCTTTGCTTAATTCTAGTGTCCATTTTTAATTTTTTAAAATTTTGGTTTTATTAATTTATAGATTTTTCTCAATAAAATGCTTCAATGGATATGTATTGCGAAGATACATTACAATAATTGATCAATCATTAGTTGAAAATTATACTGTGCAACTTGTTTAAGGGTGGTTGTATGTTTGAGTCTTGGAGTTTGATATATATATATATATATATATATATATATATATATGGTCGATGCTAAACTTGTTAAGGCGTAAATCTAAACATGTTTGCAGCACATTTTATATTTTTCCTTTTTTCTTTGAACTTTTTTTCAATTATTTGAACTTTTTTTCTTAGATGTTCCTTTGGTTATTTATATTATTTCTTAGTAATAGGAAAGTGTAAATTATATTTTTGATATCCAAAGTATACTACAATTTTACTTTGGTACCCTTGTTTTTGCGAGTTGCAACATTAATACCTAATATTTCAAAATATTGCAATTTGGTACCTTCTATCAATGTTTCGTCTATAATTGATGGAATTTAACTAAACTTAATTCTTTTGGAGGCAAAATTGATTAATTTCCCCCCAAATTGATTCTGCAGTTCAACCTTGTCCTAATCGCTCTTCAATCTAGAACAATCTTCGTTTCCTTCTTCAATCTAGAACAATAAAAGCACAAAAATAAATTTCAATTCTCGATATACATATCAATTGATGTGCGTATGGACTACAATACTTACTGGAGTGATATGAGGTGGGTGGTGAGGAGAGAGTGCCTCTGGTGGAAGAAGAAGTAACCATGTAATTTCATAATACCGATATTTGTATGATCAGTTTCTCTCTCTTCAATCACTGTAATCATGTAATTTCATAATACCGATATTTGTATGATCAGTTTCTCTCTCTTCAATCACTTTTACCTTTGAGCTTCGCTCTTGTGTAATAATCCTTCCATTTTTTTCCCAACACCCTTATGTAATAATCCTTCCCTTTTTTTCCCAAGATCTGTGAAGAGTGATAGCAACTGCAATAATCTTCAATCGCCTGATAACCAAATGTAATAATCAAATGCGAGAATCTTGCAGAAGAGGGAATGTAATAATCAAATGCGAGAATCTTGCAGAAGAGGGAATGTAATAATCAAATGCGAGAATCTTGTAGAAGATTGAAGAGCAATTAGGGTTAGGTTGAACTGTAGAATCAATTTGGTGGAAACTGTAAAATCAATTTAGGGGAAAATAAGTAGATTTTGCTTCCAAAAGAATTAGGGTTAGTTAAGTTCCGTCCATTTTGGACGGAACACTGACGGAAGATACCAAAATTGCAATATTTTGAAACATAGGTATTAATGTTGTAACTCGCGGAAATAGGAGCAGCGAAAATGAAATTGGGGTATATTTTAGGTATCAAAAATATAATTTACCCTACCAGAAAATTTAATTTAGATTTTGATTAGATAGATTTTGATTGTTATCTAATCGCATGTCTTGTTTTTTTTTTTTTTTTTTTGGCACAAAGAATATTTGGTTTGCGTTTATTTTATTTTTCCGGTCCATCTGTTACTATGTCTTTTATAAGGAAATTTTAATTTGGATTGCGATATTTTCTGTGTCAAAAGTATTTCAATTGATGGAAATTTGAAATTGGTACATAAAAATATGTGGGATGTTTATATATATGGACACAAAAACAAGTTTGAATAAATGAATATTTAGATTGGGTTGGGATCTGTCCATAACGTGTGTGTGGAATTCCCAATATTTACTTTCATCAAAAAGTAATCAAATAATTTGTATTTACGTTTTTTATCAGGTTATAAGTTCAATCGGGTTGTACTTGCATCAATTAATTGGATTATAAGTCATTTTTAATGTATTTTGGTGATATGTTATATGTTGTTTTTTTAGTTATTTATTACGTCATTAGGAAAAAACAAAGAAAAAAAATGCACATAATCATCGTTTAATGTTTAAAGACTGTATAATCAAAACATACAAATAAATGAGATGTTATATAAAATTCAAGTAAAAATGAGAATTACAATAAAATTACAATTGAATTTGTCAAGCCTTCATCATTTATTTTCCTTTTTCATTGCTTTTATATATATATATATATATATATATATATATATATATATATATATATATATATATATATATATATATATTACTCCCTATTTGTCACCCAAACCTAATTGCACTTGATCCAAATGATTTAACACAATCGAATCCTTAAACGACAAGCAATCGGGGCCCTCATCTATTATGTCTATGAATTCTATTTTGGATGTGTTTGTAATCAAGGATGGATTTACATCCATTTTAGAGCTAAAATTTCTTATGTAGTCATTTTACTAGGAAAAATTGTGACCATGGACCACCTCCAGAATTGACCACTACAAATTCCACATCATTCTAATAACACTATTTTGAATAATATTTGATATGTGATGTATAGCTGTAGCAATGAATACATGATTTCCCAATTTCTTTTTTTTTTTTTTGAAATAATTCACCTAATTAATTTATTAATTAAATGGAGTTCGCCGAAGAATAAACTTCGTTTCCAAGTTGAGGTTGAAGTTGTCAATGAAAATAATATATGCTGAAGAAGTCAAAATGAACGAACAAACAAATTCAATTCAAAAGAAAGAATCTTTTTATATATTTATTTATTTATTGGGGCATAAACATGGGTAGTGTTTCATCACCAGAGCCGCCAGGGCTTTTAATAATATATATTTTTTGGTTTTAAGTTTTAATTAATTAATTAATTATTTTTTTGCTCAAACTGATGGTGTGGTCAATAATTCTGCACAAATTTAGCAATTCTTTCTTTATAAAGAAATCTCCCCGAAAAATTTTATGAAATAATCAAATGAATATTATTTTAAGAAATTCAGCTTCATCACTCGTAAATCAAACATATTTTCATAAATTTATACATAAATTATGTATTGAATTTTTTAATGGAATTAGTTTCATTAATGCGCTCAATGTTAAAATATAATATATTAGCTACTAGTTAGGTTTGTTGAACTACATATAATGTGTCCATCTTTTATGTGTCACAAATTTATTAATTTTTTTAAATCATAATATTTAAAGAGACGTGATCTTTACCCATCAATGATCATGAGTAGGGATCATTATTTATGTACTAGTTTTGTAATTTTTAACTTAGCGAATAAAAAATGAATGAGATCTTAATTGGAAGATTGAAACTATAAAATTATAACCATTCATAAAAAAACACACACATATATATATATATATATATATTATTCAAATAACAGTGAGATTAACAATTTGTATACATTTAGATATATAATCATAGAATTTTTACCGTCTCATAATACTTTCAATTGTAAAGAATTATGCACGGATTAAAATACTTGATGCAATTAATCAATAGAAAGTGAGCAAGTTTGGTGTGGAATAATTATATAATAAATTCACGTCTTGTTTGACTTACTTTTCTTCTTTTTTTTTTTTAAACAAAACATTGCTCGTGAATTGAAAACTCGAGGAATAACTAACAAGGCAAATTGGACTGGTACTTTTTTTTTTTACTTACATATTCATAGTCTTATAAATTATCGTATATAAAAAGTTAAAACAACACAGTTAATTTTCTTATATTGGTCAGCACGTTAAAGAAAAGTTCATTTTTAAAGTGGATATGAAATTGTATTTTTTTTTTATATGGGCTTTTTAGAGAATGTAATTATTCAAAAAATCATTCAAATTTATCCATCCAAATACAAACTAGTTTCACAAAGGATTAGTAATTTATAATTTAAACTTTTGGTGAGATGAGAAGAACAATAAAAATACTTATTGAAAGGAAAAAGAAAGAAAGAAACTTTTAAGATAGAGAACACCAATCTATAATTGTGGGTCATTGCTTTTGTGTGGTACTCGTGCGTCCATTTAATTTATTATAATTTTCTAAAGAGTAATTTATAAATTATATTTATAATTGTATATCTACATGTAGTTGTCACAAGGTACAAACAAAATTAGTTCAAAAGTATTGAAATCGGAAATAAATATCTTCTCTCAATTTATCTGTCATTTGAAATTGTTTCATACAGATTAATGATATATTTGATAGTTATGATTTTGTATATAAAATAACCATAATGATTTAGTACACAAAGGCAAAAAATTAGAAGAAGATAATTAATTCTTCTTTGCAAACCAAAATGATAAGTAAATTGAAACATTTTATTTTTAATTTTGTTAAGTGACTATTATTTGAAAACGAAAGGAATCATTTTTCCTTTTTAAATTTATCATAATTTCATTTTCTAGCAAAAAAACACAGTATATATCATTTTATTTTTACAAAAACTCATATAATTTTGTGGGATGAAATCTCGTTATTCACGATTAAATCATGCATTTATTATTAATATAAACTCCATCACATTATTTGTACAAATACTTTAACAACTTGTTTTTAAAATAAAATAAAGCATTTTACAAAGTGTAAATGAGTTTGTGAGATGTCATAAACACTTTAGAGTTTATGACTTCTTTTCTTTTAAATAAGTTTGGCAAACAACCCTAAATAAACATAAGACTAACATTGATAATGGTAATTGATGAATTAATAATTTGAAACAATATTAAAAAAGGGAAAATATTGCAAAATGATATAGGGGAAATATTAAAAAAAAATAGAAAATGTGGTATAGGTACTCGCGAGAATAGACCGATCCATCTTTTACCAAGACAGGGGGAGAGAGAGAGTTTTGTATTGTTGTCACATACGCCAAAGTTTTGTAAATATTGAATAGTATTTTAGTACTTTTTTTTTAGTAATAAGTACTATGAATCAATTATTTAGCCAGAACTGGTTTTCTTCAAAGGCTGCCCAATCTGATGAAGCATCTGATTTCCATTATCACCACTTTTCCAACATTTTCTGCTACTTCCACTCTATTTTATATCTATATCTATCTATATATATTATATCATTAATTATTTAATTTGGGTTAATATTACCCCTATTTAATATTATCAAACCCAATATTTTAATTGTTACTAATTATTAAATAAATAATTGTTTGTGTTTAATTTAACTTTATAAAAAATTAATTTCTGTTGCAAATCAGTTATTATATATATGTACACATTCTCTGCTTCATCCGCTCATTATAAATCGATTCCACTACTGTTCAATTTACTCTCATCCAGCTGAAATTTCCAGAAGTCAACTCTCTCTCTCATGGAGAGAGACCAGCCACTGACGCCATCGGGCCGCCTCTTCCTGCAGCCGGAATTCGACCAAGTAATCAACGCCACCTTGGTCCTTGAACACCCAATCGACGTCGCCGCCGTGAAAGCCGAAGTTCAGAGCTCAATTATGCTCAAACACCCTAGGTTCTGCAGCCTCACCGTGCGAGACTGCTGCAACCGCCTCTACTGGAGGAGAACACAAGTCGACCTAGACCGCCACCTAATCGTCCGCCACCACCCACTCTCCGACGATCCTTCAGTCTCCGACGAAGACGCTGTCAACGATTTCATCGCCGATCTCACCGTCTCGTCGCCTCTCCCCACCGATAAACCCCTGTGGGAAATTCATCTACTCATGGCGCACAATACCATGGTTTTCCGCGTGCACCACGCGTTAGGCGATGGAATTTCGTTAATGTCGATGCTGCTTTCGTGTTGCCGAAGAATCGATGATCCGGCGCGGTCGCCGGAGATCGGAGGCGCGGCGTCGTCGGCGCCGCGGCGGAGGCGGAGTCTGTGGACGCTGCTGATGGTGGTTTGGTATACTTTGATCTATGTTTTCGAGTTCACTATGAGGATATTTTGGTTGAGAGATAAGACCACCGCCCTGAGAGGCGGCGATGGGGTGGAGCTTTGGCCTCGGAAGCTGGCGACGGCGAGGTTCCGGCTTGACGACATGAAGACTGTAAAGCGAGCTGTTGCTAACGCGGTTAGTTTTTCTCAACTGATGGATTTATAAGTAATGATTAATCACCGCTTAGTTGGCTTGTACCTTGTCGTACAAACTAAATCTATAATTTTCTTAAACGACCTATAATTTATGACGTTTTAACAGTTTGCCACGTGGTCGTTTGAAATTAATACGTTTGTTTAACTTTTTTTTTTTTTAAATTAATGTTAGACCCTATATTTAATAATTTATTACACCTTAAATTAAACGTTATCCTCTATGAATTGAATTCTTCTTTTCACTTTCGGCCATTCAATTTTCATGAATTATCCAAATAGATAATTATCAAAAAAGTGAAGAGAACAAAGAAAAACAAAATGATTTTGGTGGCATTAAAGTTGCATTTATAAAATAATATTATTTTCGCACTTCGCTTGGAGCTTGTACATGTTGGTCTCCCCAAATCGAGTGGAAACCGATTTTCTCTTTTCATAATTCGATTGCGGTCGGTTTCGATTTTTTTACGCCTTTAATTTTAATTTAATTTTTTTAACATTCCTTTAATTGTTTTGTCTTAATCTACAAATTAAATATTTTCCATAAGTTTATCACGTCTTTATAATATATGATTTGTATGACTTGTGTGATATATCGTTTTAACAATAATTTTCTGCATGTTTTTTCTTTTTCAATGAAAAAAACCAAAACTTTTATTTGAAATTGACCCATTTAATTGAAAAGAAATTTGATTAGGTTTTGTTTTCGATTTCATTTTTTGACGAACTGAAATTTGAGTTCAATTTTTTAACCGAATGAACAACCCTACATTTCTCACCAATTTATGGCTGTAATATTATTATTGAACTTATAAGATACACTAATTCAATGAGCAGACGATGAAATATTATATTTTTGTATTGGCAGTTTTTTGAACCATCAACTATTTAGCGCAAATTTAAGATTGGATAGAGTGTTTGCTTAATTTGATTAGAAACATATACAATGTATTGTAGGGGCCCAATTCTGACCCATAATAAAGACCGAACAACTACCATCATTTGACAATGTCGAAATAGGTTTAATAATACATGATTTATTTTTTTCTTTGTTTGTTTGTTTGGTTTTTTTTTTTTTTTTTACAAATTATAATGATATTTTAATTGGTACCGACTCAGGTCATGTTCTTTACTATCGTATTGAATGTATCAGTGTACAGTGTACTCATCGATAACAAGTTTATTGGGTCACAATACTTTTATATGAATATTATCTCATCTCATGAACAGTGGGACCAGTCTTGATGATGATATGATAAGTTTGGTATGTAATTTAATTACATCAATTGGAAGTGGGGATTGAATTTTTATTGTATTAACTGATGTATATAGGTATAAAGTAATGGCACCATGAGATATGGCAAGTTATCCACTGTGCTTCCAACACACCATTAGGTCAAAGTTGACTATAAATAAGTTAGTATTTCATGGTCACGGCATGTTCACATTCTCTCCATTCATCACGTTGATATTTATAGATCTTGGATTTCTAAGCCATTTCTAAGCCATTGTTAGGTAAATTTGAAATGATTTAATTGCCCTTGAATTATTAGTTAAGATTTTGACATGACTTGAAAAATCGTATGCCTTGATGCAATGACATATGGGGATTTGGATATTTAAGATTTAAACTGAATTCTCTATCATATCATTGTTGTTTTGTTTTGTTTTTTTTTTTAGCTTCAAGATTTTCATCGTGTGTGTTTTAAAAATCTTACCTAGTCACTATTAGTCTGTTATTGAGTGTTATATGTCCGATTCCTGCAAAAGCTTGAGTTCGCGTCTCGATATTGTAGTCCCAAGAGCCAAGACCGACTGATTGGGCACTTGAAACCTTTGACATGAACAATTTTTTATTTGTGTCCAATTTATCAATATCGTCATGTGTATCATTATGACATCATAACTTTAATGTCGCGTTTTAGGATAAATTATAATTTAGTTGTTTTGGTCCTCAAACTCATATAATTGGAGATATAACATGTGTGTCAAATTGTGTTGCAGACTATTAATGATGTTCTCTTTGGAGTAATTTCATGCGGGCTATCGAGGTACCTAGACATCAGATCGCCTAAAGGTAAAAACAATGCCATTTTTCAACTCTTTTTAGAGACTTTTCCTAGATGTACAAGATACAAGAATACGTAGCATGAGATGAGATTCAACCGAATTGAATGTCTTGTTTCGTGTAGCTCTACGTGAGGGTGTCCGAATAACGGGTGTTTCCATGGTGAATTTAAGAACTCAACGAGGATTGCAGGTTTCTATTTGTTTCATAATTTTGAAATACAAATTGTCTTGAATTGAATTAACTTCTGGTTCGTTTCAGGACATATCGGAGCTGATAATTAGTGGCAACAAATTCGGAATGCTTCTCTTACCGGTTTACTACCATAGGACCGGTTCGAATTCAATGGAGTATTTGATAAGAGCCAAAGAAATGATCGACAAGAAAAAGCTTTCCTTGGAAGGCCCCTTTTCCTACGCCATGGGGAAGTTAGTCATGTCTCTCTTCGGACCAAAAGTGAGTGTTCACTTTCACCAACTAGTTCACCTTTTTCCCCCAAAATAAAACCGAGTTTCATTTTCAAATCATTTTTCAAGCCAAAATCGAATTTTTTGTTCCATTTTTACTTGAATTAAAAATCAAATGAATATCAGAAGATTGATGACTTTCGGTTAGTTTGAAATACATAAAAATTTTGCCATAGGTTTCATGTATGTTGGTTAAAAGTCAAGACATCAAATTTGATTTTAGCCCGAAAAGTGATCATAAAATGACCTGAACTTGCAATTTGAAAAAATCTAGAACTTTGAGGTGCACTCTGAAAAGAAAAAAATTTAGATTGCACATTGAAAAGATGATCATATTTTAGGTTTATTTTTGATACTAACCCTATACAAAACAATGCTAACCTTGATTCATCTCGTGTTTCTTGGCACATAGTTTGCTTGCCTCTGTAATTACCGTATAGTTTGCAACACAACTTTCACCATGTCAAACGTAGTCGGTCCAAAGGAGGGGATCACTGCAGCAGGCAACCCTGTGAAGCACATAAAAGTCACTTCAAGCAGCCTACCACATGTATATATACTTCTCGATTCTCTACTACACTTGGTATTTCATCTTTATATTGAATGATCATCGTTCATTTGTTCGATTATGCAGGCACTCACAATGCACATGTTGAGTTATAATGGAGTGGCTGAGCTACAAATATTGGTTGCCAAAGAAATCATACCTGACCCTAAAGTTTTAGCCAAGTGTTTCGAGGATGCGTTGCTCGAAATGAAGGAAGCTGCTATGAAATCCTGAGGCAAGTGTTTGCAGTATACCACATTAATCTGCACACAGAATTGTGACGCCATAATCTAATGTCCATTCATATTTTCATTGCACTTTTCTTTTATTTAAATGTATGATTATGATAATGTGCTTCATTCACATTGTGAATTTGTACTCGTTTCTCTTCATCCTCTTCTCTTCTAGAGAGAGCATAGTTTTTCTTTATTTCATAAGATGTTTTGCAACTCCTATTGTAAAAGGATTTTTTTTTTTAATTTATTTATTTTGATTGATAAGAAGATTGGGATACTCTTAATGAATTTAAACTATCACTCGACATATTATTATCATTAGGTCCAAAATTTAATTTCCAACCATCAAGACTATTTTGATACTCAATAGTTGACGATTTTATCTGTTTATAACAAACGATCATATTTCCAGCCACTATTTTTCTGGATTCCTATTTATGTGAAATTTGAAAGGTATATTACACATCAGAATTGGTAAAATCTTCAATTCAAAACATGAATATAACGGAACAGTATATTAACATGTTTATGAAGAACAATAGCTACTAATAGTAATTTCATGTTAAATAAGGGACTGGGGTTGAGGTAACACAAATTAAGAGGTTCTTACTATTATTTGGTCATTTTAGAAAATGAAAGGTACCTCTTAATAAAGGACATTTTTTGCCCTAATTCGTACAATTAGACCTAAAAACAAAAATCAGCAACTATATAAGCAATGAAAGTACACTAAACAGTTGGCATATTGAGCAGTAAAAATCCAAATCATTTTCACTCTGTAGATGAACCAGAAATAGAGTACCTCATTCATTCATTCAATTCAAGGACAATTAATCCAATAGGTTAGAGGACCTAATGACTTCCATAGCATCTGCAATCTTAGCTTTGAAAGATTCAGGTGATTCGAGCAAATGCAAAACCTCGTTTTATCCATTTCCAGAACCGTTATCTTACCTGCCACTTCAGGCACCAATTGTTGGACAAGTTGATAGCTACAAATGATCACCCAAATTCTGTTGATCAAACACAAAAAAGGTCTTAGCTATTTTCAATATGAATTGCCTGTTTGCGAGGAAATGAGATACCATATGAGTGATAATGCCACTGACCTGCTGATCCATCCAGGGAGCTGGTTGTTGGCTCGGGTACACACGTGGGAATTGTTGAAGTTGTGGGCCCCATGGAAACATCGGAGGAGGTGCATATAACCCTGGTGGATACATGGTTCCTGAAGCCCACACAGCAGGGACAGGTTGCGGCTGAAGCCCATACACAGGCTGAAATAACAAAACATGATGGCAAAATTTTGTTAGTATACAATCTAAAAACTAGCCATAGTTTCAAATCTTTGGAAATTATAACTAATTTGAATCATTCAACATGATGTTACTTACCATAGGAGGAAATTGAACAGGTGAAACAGGCACATAGAAGTACTGTCGGCCTACGCCTGCAGGTGCACCGTAACTAGGAGGTGTGTATGGGGCCCACTGAGTCATCGGATGAGTATACAAAGTTCGACGGAGAGGTCCTGATGAAGGACGCACACCAGGGACAGCTTGCTGCTGAACAGCATGATATACAGGCTGAAATAGTAATAGTAAATATGACACCAAGTTTTTGTTAGTACATAACAAATTTATACTTGTTTGGAAACCATAACTAATTTGAATCACTCAACATGAAGTTAATTGCTTACCATAGGAGAAAGAGCAATAGGTGAAACAGGCTCATAGAAGTTCTGATGGCCTACGCCTGCAGATGCACCGTAACTAGGAGGCGAATATGTAGCCACCATAGGAGGAGGGGCTCTCGTGGTTTGGTGCATAGTAGAACCCTGAGACTGATTAACATCAATAACTTCATACATAACAAATTTATACTTGTTTGGAAACCATAACTAATTTGAATCACTCAACATGAAGTTAATTGCTTACCATAGGAGAAAGAGCAATAGGTGAAACAGGCTCATCAAAGTTCTGATGGCCTACGCCTGCAGGTGTACTGGAACTAGGAGGCATAGATGTGGTCACCATAGGAGGAGGGGCTCTCGTGGTTTGGTGCATAGTAGAACCCTGAGACTGATTAACATCAATAACTTCAGTTAATTAACCTTTCTTATATATGTTGAACATAACTTTCCCAACTTCACTTTTGTATACAGGACTTGAGCTTTTTCCAAATTTATTACATCAAATATCAAAAGAGGAATCACTGGAAATACCTGCAACCTTCGATTTCTTTTTTTTCTCCCGTCTCCAAGTTTAATATTAACACGCCTGCAACCTATCAGCTCGCCATTCATTTTAGAAATCTACAGAACACACATAGATTAATTGATGCCTAGCTTATAGCTTATAATCAAGAAAATGATGACTCACAGCTTCTATAGCGTCTTTGATTGTAGAGAATATAACAAAGCCATACCCTTTGCTCATTCCTTGGCGATTGCGTATAATCTGCAAACAGATCAATCATAAATAGAATTTAAAAAATTTAATGCATAAGCGCTTATCTCCAAGTCCAACTAACCTTGCATGTTGTTACAGTACCAAATCGAGAGAAGGATTCCTTTAACTCATCATCTTCAATCATATAATCTATGCCTTGTACGTACAGACGGGCCATGGCTTTGGGTCCTCTGATATAATGCCCCTCTTCATATTGGTTGGAAGCTTTTTTGACGTGCCATTTTTTTCCATCAATTATTGTCCCATGAAGCGCCTCAACCGACCTAGCAGCATCCTCCCAATTCTCAAAGTTGACAAATCCGAAGAACTTTGAAACTCCTTCAATTCTGACCACCTTTACATTGTTGATCGATCCAAATTTACCAAATGCTAATAGCAGATCATTTTCAGTCGTCCTTCTAGATAAATTGGATACATGTACATTGGTAAATTTCAGCTTCTCTTGCTTGCTACAAAATGGCCCCACATATAATTTCTCCCCCTTCAATTCCACACCATTTAGATGCTGAGTAGCATTGCGTGCATCTTCCTCACTGTCGAATTGTACATAACCTTGGCCCTTTGATATACCAGTAGAATCTAGTTCAACTGCGCATGAGATAACCTTCCCATATACAGAAAATATGTCTTTTACTTCTTTCTTGTTCAATCCTTTATCCAAATTCTGCAACACAAATCAAATTCAGTTGGGGAAAAAGAAAGTCCAACTCAAATTAATTGTTCACATTGAATTAATAATAATAATAACAATAACAATAATAATAATAATAATAATAATAATAAATAAATAAAGGGTGTGTGCAAATTATACCTTAAAAAATAAGGTTCCAAAACAACTAATACCACTCATGCTTCCCTCTCTATTTGAATAAGAAATCCTAATTTGTTTTCCGTTTAGAAAGGAGAAGTTGAGAACCTTCATGGCTTTTGCAGCTATTGAAAACACAAACATGGAAAATGGATGTCAAGAGTGAGAGTGAGAGAGAGAGAGAGAGAGATGATTTTCTTCGCTTGTTAATAGTAAAAATATACAATTAAGAATGACAGATATTTTCTATGAATATCATCTTCTTTTTCTTTCTTTTTCAAGCGAATCAAGTAGAAAATTTCCAACTCTTTCAACAGTTTGACTTTGACAGTGGTTTAAACAGAAAATTCTTGATATAAAATCTAAAGGAAAAAAAATTACAAAGATAATTGTGCACAATAGCGTATAATTATTAAATATTATTTTCATTTTAATTTAAATCAAGATAACAAGTGGAGTTAATTATTCAGTAAGAGGAGAAGAATTATACCATATTCAGGATTTGTATAGTTGACATAACCATATCGAAATGATCCCTCAGTGGCTTCATCGACGCATATTATAACGGACTCCACGTCCCCCATGTGACCGAAAAGTTCTTCCAGCTGTTCCTCCGTCACACTGCCGTCAAGATCGTCGACGTAAAGCGTGATTTCCGTTGACGGATCCGCTGCTGCGTCATTGGCCTCCGTCGCCGTCTCGACTATCGGTTCTTTTCCCTTAGTGCTCACATTTTCCATTTCTCTTCCAATTGTACCTTTCTTCCAACAGAAATATTAGAAAGAAAAAAAAAAAAAACAGTATAGAAGATGAGTAAAGAAGAGTTGATGAATAAATCTATCTACTATTTCAAAAAAAAAAAACGAAGAAGAAGAAGAAAGGAATTAAAATCAGTTGAAAATTGGAAATTAGATTCACAAGGAAAATATTAGCATGAAATCTTTCCTCGTTCAATGTATTCCTGGAGAGAAGAAGAAGGTGGCGGCGCGTCTCCGGTTGATGAAATTAATGGCGGTAGCGTGTCGCCGGAGAGAAGAGAGCAGTCGCAACGAACTTTTGAGTTTTCAGAGACGCTGTAGGTAGGGCCCACTATGGATGACGTGTTCGTTGGCTGGGGTCGGTGATATATGATGGAAAACTGGAAGTATGGAGCATGGGAACTTCACACACGGAGGGGTATTTTAGGAAAAAGACTAGGAAAATTTGAGAAATGAGAAATCATATCACATCATAGCTCAAATTTTATTTTTATGTATTTTTTAATTATTTTCATTTCGTAAGAATTTTTTTTTTTTCAAAAATCTAATATAAAGGTGGGACTTGGGAGAATCTTTTATTATAGATGCTCCATTTCTTATTTGTTGAGGTAGTATATATAATTTATAATTATATAATGAAATTGTTATATTAAAAAATTATTCATATATCTTTAATTATTTTAAATTTTGTATAATATACAAATATATTTTTCATATATTAATTGATTTTTAAATTATATTTTTTTAATTTTTAAAAATTGTTGGCTAAAGTAGAGTTGTAACTGAAGAATATAAAATTTGGCTGAATTCCCTCCATTTTTCATGTGGTTTTCAAGGGTTTCCTTGGTCATTTGTTTTTTAGTGACGTTCAAATAACACAAATTATATATCATTCTAAATTTTATTTGATAATATTAAAAATTTGAAATATCAAATTTATAAATAATTTATATTTGTCAAACTTCTCTATTTTTATATATGGATAGATATAGATAAAAGTAGGAAAAATAAGTTTTTTTAAACCAATTGACTTCTTCTTGTTTATTTTGCTATTCTCGTTTCATCTTTTTTGTCTTCCAAACCTATTTTTCTACCATTTAAAGACGAGACTAAAAACATCCTACTCTTTACTTAGCGCACCCGTAAAAAAAATTCATAACAATTAATTAAACTTTTTTTAAAATATCAATTTTTCCCTTTTAATAAATAAAACAAAAAATTGAAACACTAGCCTCTCATTATTTTCCTCCATTTCTCTATTTTTTATTTTTCTTGCTTCTTTAATATTATATCTTTAATTTTTTTGAGAAATTTCAATGTCAATGACGAATATTTCACAAATTAGTTAAATGTATGAAAATCATGTGAAAGCATATGAAAAAATTCCAAAAATAGATCAAAACCTGATTAGTTCCATTCGACCCCCATTAACCGAATACATAGAAGTGTATTGGCCACCAAAACCAAACATGTAGAAACATGTTTTACCACCATGACCGAACATGTAAAAGTACATTCGGCTAAGATGGCGAACAAAACTAGTTGGGTTTTGCTTAAAGGGTAAAAATGGTAATTTTATTTTTAAAAAAATTGGGGTGTACTAAGTAATTGTTGAGGTATCTTTAATCCCACCTTTTTTCTACTACATAAGATGTTTTGTAAATCATATTTCAAAATGATATTTTTTATTTATTATTTATTTTGATCGATAAGAAGATTGAGATACTTTAAGCTTCATTTGGATTGAGGGGTTCAATGAGAGATTTGGAATTATTATTTAGAAATCTATTAATGATATTTGGATAGTTACAAAATTGAAATCCTAACACTTTTATTTTAAACTAATTTTTTTAGCAATATGAATGAATTTCAAATCGACCCAAATTCATTTCAAATTCTAAATTTCAAACCAATTTATTTAAATGAAGTCTTAATGAATTTAAATTGTCACTTGACAGACTAATTTAAATTGTTACTAATGAAATGAAAGGTTCTTCTTCAGAAACAGGAATTAGACCAAAAAATTAATCAGATTTCAACAAAAAAGGTGGCCCGACAGAACAAGCAGCAACTATATAACTCACATATGTACGTATTCAACTCTAAGAATCATAATGTTTCAAAACCAAGCAATTACAGTACACTAAACAGTTGGCATATTGAGCAGTAAAAATCCAAATCATTTTCACTCTGTTAATGAACCAGAAAAAATTAGCATCAAATCTTTCCTCTTTCAAAGTATTCCTTCAAGGTGAGGAGAAGAAAGTGGCGGCGGTGCGTCTCCGGTGGATGAAATTATTGGCGGTGGCCTGTCGCCGGAGAGAAGAGAGAGAAATTTGAGCGCAATATTTTGAGTTGTCAGAGACGGGGAAGGGAGTTTATATAGTTGTAGTGTAGGGTCCACTATGGATGACGTGTTCGTTAGCTGGGGTTGATTGATACGAGGGGTATTTTAGGAAAAAGACTGGGAATATTTCAAAAATCCTCTTTTATATATATATATATTACGCTAGCTCAAAATACACTTATGTATTATAAAATTATTTTCATTTCATAAGAAAAATAAAAAATTTAATTCAGCTGATATAAAGGTGGGAGAATCTTTCGTAAATTACATAAAAGTAGGTAAAATAAGTTTTTAGCCCTTTGATTTTGTATGATTATCTACAATAATAGGTCAAAACTTATTAGATAATAAGTTGTTTATTTGATATTAAAACTACATATTACAAATAAATAATTTTTTAGTATTTTTAGTATTTTTACTTTATTGTACGCAAAAATTGTAGTAATTTACCACTTGAAACACACACACGCACACACAAATTTACGTTTTATTTTTCAAAATTAAAATAAAATAGATAACTATACCAGTATTATTATAAATTTATATTTTTAAAATATTCAAATAGGCACCATATAGATTTAAAAAAAAAAAACATAAGTTTAAATGTCAAATAAACAATATCGATCACTTGATCTGTTATAGCAGATTAATTGAACTAAAAATCAAAAGTTTTTAAATGTATGCCTAAAATAAAATAAAAAAGTAGATAAATAAATAACTAAAACTATAACATGGTAAAATTAGATAACTAAAAAAGTAAGCAGGCGTTAAACACCACTGCAGTGGTCCTCAATATTATTTAGCCATTTTATGTATTTTCATGCATGATTATTTCCACAAATATTATAAAAAAGTTGGAAGACGAATAAGAAAAAATAAAAGATCCGATGTTCTTCAATATGCTAACAAATCTCAGAAATGGAAAGCATACATATACGAAAAAAACAAAGTGAAATTAATTTTGAAGAATAGTAGTAGTATATAATGAAGAAAATGTGTATTATTCTTGCAAAGAGATGAAGAAAGAAGATCACTTATGAACACTCCTAAGGACCTCCATAGCCTCAGAAACCTTGGCTTTAAGAGCTTCTGGTGATTCCATCAACTGCAACACATCCGTCTCCTCCATTTCCAGAAGCATGCCGGTTATCTTAGGTGCCGCCTCTGCCATCAATGCTTCGACTAGTGGATACAAACGATCACCCAATTTCTGTAAATCAAACACTATAAAAGTCTTGACTATTTCCAAAATATATATATATATATATATATATATATCATCACTTGGAAAAAGATGTACAATACTTACTATCCACTGTTCACTTCGAGCTGCATCATCAACTAATTCCTGTTGAGAAGCAATTCTTTGTTCAGAAGAAAGCTCAGCCGGTGAATCTAAAGACATTATTTCTTGTGATATTTCAATTGTATGACATATTATGTTGCGATGGTATTCTCTACTCCCCTTTCCAATTATCATTATGTGTCGTGTATGATATTGCTTTAAGGTCGTTATATACTCATGAATGAGAATACCACTAACCTGCTGATGCATCGAGGGACCTGGTTCTTGGCTCAGAACACTTGGCTGCCATTTAATCACAGGTGGACAAAACTCAGGGACAGGTTGCTGCGCAACGTCATATACACACTGAAATAATAAATATGGTGGCAAAATTTTGTTAGTATATAATCTAAAAACTAGCTATAAATAGTTTCAATTCTTCGGAAATTGTAACTAATTTGAATCATTCAACAGGAAGTTACTTACCACAGTAGGAGGTTGAAGAGGTAAAACTACGCCAGCAGGAACATCGAAACGAGGAGGCTTATATGTAATGATGGGAGGGATTACGTTAATTGGGCGCATAGCTGACTGGTTTACATCAAGAAATCAAGAACATATCTTTCACTTTTGTATACAAGACTTGTGCTTTCTCCAAATTTATTATCTCCAAAATAAAAAAAAAAGGAATCATTGGAAATACCTGCAACCTTCGTTTTCTGGCTACCTTTCTTTCTCCAAATTCAACATGAAGATGCTTGCTACCTATCCACTTGCCATTCATTTTTGTAATCTACAGAACACACTAATATATTAATTGATGCCTAGCTTATAGCTTATAATCAAAAAAGTGATGATTCACCGCTTCTGTAGCCTCTTCGACAGTAGAGAATGCAACAAAGCCATACCCTTTGCTTCTTCCTTTGCCATCGCGCATAATCTGGAAACAGATCGATCATAAATTGAATCTAAAAAATCTAAAGCATAAGCATTTCCAAGTCCAACTTACCATGCATGATGTAATAGTACCAAATCGAGAGAACAATTGCTCAAACGTGTCATCATTCATCGTATAATCTATGTTTTTTACGCACAGATTGGCGGGATTCTCCTCGTAACAATCAAGAGCTCTTTCGACGAGCCATTTTTTACCATCGATTATTCTCCCATGAAGCTCCTCAACCGACCTAGCAGCATCTTCCCAATTCTCAAAGTTGACAAACCCAAAGCACTTTGAAGTTCTATCTTCTTCTCTGGCCACATACACATAATCAACCAATCCAAATTCATTAAATGTTGATTCCAGATCTTCTTCAGTCATCCATTCAGAAAAATTCTTTACAAATACTTTGGAAAATTTCGGCTCCTCTGCCTCGAACACAAGAGGTCCCAAGCATAATATCTCTCCGTTCAATTCTGCACCATTTAGATGTTCAGTAGCATTGAGTACAGCTTCTTCATTGTCGAATTGTACATAGCCACAGCCCTTTGATATACCAGTAGAATCTAGTTCAACTGCGCATGAGATAACCTTTCCATATGCAGAAAATATGTCTTTTACTTCTTTGTTGTTGAATCCTTTATCCAAACTCTGCAACACAAATCAAATTCAGTAGCGGAAAAGAAAATCAAACACAAAGTAAATGTTCACATTGAGTTAATGATAATAAAAAGAGAAGATAAAAAAGGGTATGTGCAAATAATACCTTAAAAAATACGGTTTCATCACTACTAATTCCACTTATGCTTCCCTCTCTATTTGAATAAGAAATCCTAATTTGTTTTCCATTTAGATAAGAGAAATTGAGAACCGCCATGGCTTTTGCAGCTATTAAAAACACAAACACGGTAAATGGACGTCATAAGTGGGCCGAGTTAGAGAGAGAGGTGATTTTCTACTCTTGCTAATAGTGTAAATGTATAATCAAGAAAGACAGAAATATATCTCTCTTCCTTTCAAGTGAAGCAAGTAGAATACTTCCAACTCTTTCAACAGGTTGACAGTGCTTACAACAAAAATCTTGATATAAAATCTAGGGACAAGAAAGTGCAGAGACAATCATGCATATATAATAGACTATTATTAGTCAGCAATAGTCTATAGTTACTGAACATTATCATTTTTGAGTTTGGTATTTAATTTAAATAAAGATAACAATTTTAGAAAAGGCGTAGAATACATGCACCAACGGCAAAGAATACAATTAACAGATCTCTATTTTAATGATTTTTTTATTATAATACCCGACAATGCTTTCATGCATCAATAATGTATAAAATGATATCATTGTAAAATATACAACTAATTGGGTGTAGTAAAATGAGATTGAAAATGAGATGAAAAGCTATTTGAAATAGATAATCCACGCTTATCAACCAATGGGAAGTAACAAGTAAATGACTAGGATTTCTCCAAAAAAAAAAAAAGAGAGGTGGTTGCCTTTTCCTAACTGTGTAAACAAACGAAAATAATAACTAAATTTCTAATTTCTCACACTTAAATTACTTAAAATGGAACTCTTATTTTTGTTCAAAATCACCTAAACTACTTCTACTTTTTAATATCTTTTTTACAAAATTACCCTGACAGGTTCCACAATTCCTTACACAGATAAACAATATCCCAACATCAAATTTCCGATTCTAACAATTTGCATTAACAACCAACAGAGAAAATAAATTAATCATAAGTCACTCGAGTTAATTATTCAATAAGAGGAGAAGAATTGTACCATCTTCAGGATTTGTATAGCAGACAAAACCATATCCAAGTGGTTTCCCAGTGGCTGGATCAACGCATACAAGAACGGACTCCATGTCGCCCATGCGATCGAACAGTTCTATCAGATGTTCCTCCGTCACGCTGCCGTCAAGGTCGTCGATGAAAAGCGCGATTTCCGGCACGGCCGCAGCATTCAAACTGGTTGACGGATCCCCCGCAGCGTTGGCTTCCGTCGCCGTCTCGACAATTGGTTCCGCCGCTGCGTTTGCCTCCGTCGCCGTCTCCACAGTCTGTTCCGCCGTGGCGTTGGTCTCCGTCGTTGTCTCGACTGTCGGTTCCGCCGTGGCGTTAGCCTCCGTCCCGACATTCGGCTCTTCTCCCCTAGTATTCACATTTTCCATTTCTTTTTTCAATTATACCTTTCTTCTATCAAAAATAAAAACAGCAGTACATAGAAGATGAGTAAGAGAAGTTCATGAGTAAAGTCTATCTTCGATTTCCGAAAATAAAATTCCAAGAAATGATGAATGAAGGAATTAAAATCAGTTGAAATTTGGAAATTAGATTCAAGGGAAATGTATTCCTGGCGAGAAGAAGAAGGTGGCGGCGGTGCGTCTCCGGTTGATGAAATTATTGGCGGAGGCGTGTCGCCGGAGAGAAGAGAGAGAAATTTGAGCGCAACTAACGTTTGAGTTGCTGAAAGTAGCGGGGGAGGGAGGTTATACAGTTGATGGAGTGGGGTCCACTCTGGATGACGTGTTCGTTGCCGGGTTGGTGGTGATATAATGGAATTAAAATAGAATCATAGTGACCTTCAAAATATATATTTATGTATCTTAAATATATTTTAATTTTATAAGGAATTATGATTTGTATGTGATCTGCAGTGGGAGAGAATGGCTTGGCGATGTACACCCTCTATTTTCTTCCTTGCTGCATATAAACGGCTCACCAACCGCCTCAACTGTTTTACGCAAATTGAACTTAGCTGATCCTGTTCCCCACAAGACGGCAAGAATCTCTCGTTTCCCATTCTCTTATGCATTTCAAGTTAATCCAGGTCAGATTATTATCCGACTTCACTTTAATCCTTCTTTATGCAAAGGTTTTGAAGGGTTGAAGGACTTAATCAGTGTTGATACCTTGCTCAGTAATTTCAGTGCTTCACTTACTGCTGATGATCGTGGTCTGAATACTTTTACCAAGGAATTCTGTTTGAATATATATATGAAAATCAACTGCTCAACATAGTTTTCTCTCCTGAAACTACTCAATCACTAGATACTTATGTTTTTATGAATGGCATTGAGATTATATCAGTCCCTATGCATCTTTCTTACTTCAAAGGGGGGGATATTGGAGTCCAAGTGGTGGGTGAGAAGTTTTTGATCTATGTTGATAATAACAACGCACTCGAGATAATCCAACGACTAAGTATTAAACAGGATCTTGTTTCATCTCTTGGAGATTTCGATGACCTGTTTCCCAAACAGGCAGCACAAGAAGTAGATAAGACGAAACATGATACATGGAGGATACCAGTGGAGGTGGGATTCAGGTACTTGATCAGGATTCATTTCTTGAAACTGGGACTCAAGATCGCAAACAGTGGTGGTCAAATATTTAAAATCCTCATCAATGAAATGACTGCTCACACGAATATGGACATATTGAAAGCAAAGGATGATGGCAATGTGTTGTATAGGGACTACATGGTGATGATGAGAGGGCTCAAAAAGGATGGTAAACGTGATCTGATACGCCTTGAGTTGTATGATGAACTTATAGATGGACATGTAGTAGTTGCTGGATTTGAGATTGTTAAGCTGAGCAATCCAGACAATAGTCTAGCCAGTCCAAATCCCCTGCATCCACCACAGGAATCTCAGACCATCCAAATTTCAATATCCGTTCTTGGCCATAGATATGCAACTGCAACTGTTGCAATAGCTATATTATCACTATTGAATATCGTTGTTCATAAGCTGCGAGAAACTTGGGAAGATGGCAGAATTGATGAGGAAAACAAGCCTTCGTCCAAGGCTGCAGGACTCTGTCACTGTTTTTCACTAGCTGAGATCCAATTGGCCACTAGGAATTTCAGTGATGGACTTTTCATCGGAAGGGGTGGATTTGGTAAAGTCTACAAAGGCCTCATTGATAAAGGGAAAAAGACCGTTGCCATCAAGAGGTTAAAATCAGATTCCAAACAAGGTGCACACGAGTTTCTAACAGAGATTGAAACTCTTTCTGAGTTTCGACATATCAATCTCGTCTCTCTAATTGGCTACTGCTCGGAGCATGGGGAAATGATTCTTGTTTACGAGTACATGCCTCATGGAACACTGTCTGACCATCTCTACAAACTTGCAAGGCACAACAGCAATTCTTCTTCTCTCAATTGGAAGCAACGCCTAAATATTTGCATTGGAGCTGCTCGAGGTCTGGCCTATCTTCACACTGACCACAGAGTCATACATCGTGATGTCAAGGCTTCAAACATCCTGCTCGACGAAACCTTCATAGCTAAAGTTTCAGATTTTGGATTGGCAAAACATTAAGACATAAACAAGTCACAAAGCCAAGAACTTAGCACAAAAGTGAAAGGCACAAATGGGTACTTAGACCCACATTATTTCCTCACTTGCAAGCTATCAAGGAAAAGCGACACATATGCTTGTGGGGTTGTGTTATTAGAAGTATTATGTGGGAGACCAGCAGTGGACATAAGGGTTGTAGAGGATGAGCACATACTGACCAAGTGGGCTCGATATATGATCAGTAAAGGAGAAGTTGATCAGATAGTAGCTTCGAGTCTGAGAGACGAAATTTCACTAGAAAGCCTGACGACATTTGTTGGGGCTGCTGTAAGATGCTTGCATGATGAACCAAAGAATCGGCCAACAATGTCTCAAATTGTGCTACAACTTGAGGATGCACTCAAGCAACATAACAACAATAACAGAAATTTCATCGTAAAAGAGATAGCAAGTACTTCTGATCATGGCATCTGTCCTTTAACTTGTAATGATGGAATTGAGATAGCACAGCCAGCTATGACAACTACAGATATGCAGAATCTCACACTTCCTCCAAACGAACAAATTACTAACAGCAATGTTGTTAGCACCGAGCATACATCCACAACGAATAAGCCATCAAGAGTTTTTCCATTTTGGAATAGAGTCAAAGCATCCAAGAAAAGTGAAGTGTCATTATCAGGTATGACCATGATAGAAGCCGAATAGTGTTACATAATCTTACGATTGGTTTTATTTTCTGATATGCGCAAACTCTGCCATTGCAGAGAGAGCAAAGAAAAAATTGCCCAAGTTCAACTGGAACAAGATTGCAGTTGCCACAAACTATTTCTCCACTTCGAATATGGTTGGACATGGAGGATTTGGTAGCCTTTATAAGGTGACTTACTGAGTGATTTCAAGACTATACACTTCGTTATACTTACTCTTTTTAATTCCCATCTGATGAGGTTATTTGTATAGGCTGTGTTACCTGCAGGAGAGGTAGTTGCAGTGAAAAAACTTTCAAACATTTCCAAACAAGGCCTAAAGGATTTCAAAAATCAGATTGGTTTGCTTCCCAATATTCAGCATCAAAACATCGTCAAAGTACTCGGATATTGCGCACACAAGGAAGAAAAATTGCTTGTTCATGAGTTCATGGAAAACACAAGTCTAGATAATTTATTAGGTTGGTGCTTACAATCTATACTTCATTTCATTTACTAGTTTTATATAAAATTCATGAACTGATTTTTACTGATAATAGAATCTCAAAGTTACCATCTTCATTGGCTACAACGCTTCAAAATCATAATGGGGATTGCTCGAGGACTGGTTTATCTTCATCAAGATTCTGGACTGGGAGTCATTTTTACTGCCCTGAAATCGAGCAACATTTTACTGGACAGTGAGATGAATCCCAAAATATCAGTGTTTGGCACTGCTAGGACTATGTTAGAACTTCAATCTGATCCAATATCTGTCACACTTGCAAACTAGTAAGTCTGATTCATTCTTAAATGCCCCCAGAATATTTACAGCAAGGGAGAATTTCTCTTAAATTTCTCTTATTCGGAGCTCATGTTGTCCCTCCCTCAGTATGTAAGTAAGAAAGATAAGCATATATATGACTGAAGATAATGAGGATAAGACAGTTTTTATAATTGAGACATTTCAGGCATGGAAGCTGTGAAGGGAAAGCAATAACTTTTGTAGATGATTCGCTCAAAGGAGCGTTTCGGATGGATGAAGCTGAAAGATGCATTCAAGTTGGTCTATTGTGTAGGCAAGAACAGCCAGATGACAGACCGGATATGAGTCGTGTGCTTGAAATGTTGGAAGGAGACGAGCTACTGATGGAGCCACAAGAGCCATGGCCACCAGCTCCCAGAGAATATTAATGAGTCAATTATTAGTGATGCCATTTTTAAATTTGACGACACACTGGAAGATGGTGTCACTGATAAACAATGATGTATACGATTTCATCAAATGCATATATTTTTATTCATATGATATACTTGATAAGATGATAGAAGACTAAATGGAAGATCAATCGCATTTTAGCAACATTGGACTCAAGAAGGCCTTGTCTGATGGTGTGTCCAAATTAATGAAAAACTTGTCGATAGTTATGTGGATATACTTGAGGAAAGGGAGGATCGTGGCATCCTATGGAACCGGGACTATATGGTGGCGATGATGCACGCCTTATAGTGTTTAAGTAATTCGATGATTAAAATGATAAAATTCAAATATAATTTATCCATTTCAATTGTTAACAAAACTCACATCAATATTCTATTATAGAAACATCGTAAATTTTAATATATCAAAATTTTTAGTGTTTGATACCGTACCAAAATTATCGGTACAACATGGTATGACAAATTATTGATATTTCAATATAAAATATTTATATTAATTTTAAAAATAAATATATTCCTCTTAATAAATTAATACTCATATTAAAAATATATATTCTCAATTAATACATTAAAAAATTAATATTCCTAATATAAATGTAAAGTTAATTTTGATATATGAAAATTCTGATATAGCATGGTATGAACTATATTTCATACCAAAATTGTGGTACACCAAATTTTCCTATACAATAACATTATGCATTTTTTGGATTGAAATTTTCGATACCAAACCACCTCTAATTCACACATTTTATTAGTTATTATATTTATTTGAGAAGAATAATACTTCCCATAAAAGTTAAAATGTCTATGCAACCCAAGAGTCAACATTTAATTTCTGTAATTTCATTTCAGTATTGTTTAGAGATCAAATATTGTTTCAATTTTTGTCTTATTTAGACTTTTAGATTACTTTATTCTAAATTTCATATCACCATTCCTCAAACGTTTGCTGATTAATTTTCAACCCAACAGTTGAAATTAGGAATTGTATAGGAAATTTAGAAAAAAAATAATAATTTGACTTTCATCCTAAATTCTTGATTAGTTAAAGTTATGTTAAATTTTTTGTTCCGTCATCTTTTATAATTTTCAAAAATGACACTTAAATATGACTGAAGGGGAATAAAAGAAAAAAAAATGAATTTAGATTTTCACCCACTAAATTTATGTGTAATAAAAAATTTAAAAATTTGCAATAATTAATTTTGGGATTGTTTATGCAGTCATGATATCCTACCTATGGCCACATTAATATGTTGGGTTAAATTAATTTTCCATCCCATAACTATGGTGTCTTCCAATTTTATTCTCATAATTATCATGATTTTTAATTTAATCTTACAATTAAAAAATATGTCAAATTTTAATTTAATTTTAATCAAAAAATTCTAATTTCCCTAGAAAATATCACATGTAATACATATGACTCAATTTGGAGCTTTCTAATGACTCAAAATTTATGTGGGTAACAAGTATAATTTTCCCATTGATTGACATTAATAAAAAAAATTCTAAAATGAAATGTAATATTACACATCAGTGAAAGCTTCCAAGTCATTAATGAGAAAAACCTAAAATAATATATAATTATCATATCATTGATCTCCATCTTTAACCATCGGCGCCAACATTTCCCGCTCTATCCTCATCGCCTTTACTCCCACAGTTACGATGTCATTGCTGTGAATTCCAAACCCCTTCCCGTCGACCACCAATTTCCGATTTGGCCACACCTTTATTTTCCCGCAGTGAATCTGGAACCACAAAAAAAAAAAAAAGCAGGGCTAATTTTGTTTTTCTTTTGATTCTAAATTTTAATTTTCCACACTTTTTTTCTTTTAATTTGAAACAACACAAGGTGTGGCCAATTCTATTTTGATTTCCTTTTTTTTTAATGTAGCAATTTTTCTATCGTTTTAGGATTTTTATAATTAATGATGTGGAAGCTTTTAAGTGAAGCCTAATATTTCTTTTCATTTAAGAATTTTTTTTAATAATGTCAATCAATAAGAATTTTATACATATCATCATATCATGTCATATCTAAGTCACTAAAAAGCTTCAAATTGAGGGTTATGAGCATGATATGTGATATTTTCCAATCAATTTGAATTTTTCAATCAAAATTGGATTGAAATTGAACACATCCTTAACTTAACTTATAGGACTAAATTGAAAATTTGGATAACTGAACCAAAATTGGAAGACACAGTGATTATGAAATGAAAAATAATTTTATCCTATTAATTTATATTTAATAATTTTAAAAAAAATTAAATTATTACATATTATTTATGAGTATATTAAAAGTTGTTCAGTATCTAACATATCTATTAATTTTATATTTTATAATTTAAAAAAATTAGATCATTGTTTGCCATAGTCAATGGTATTTTTATTTTATATTTTATAATTTAAAAAAATTAGATCATTGTTTGCCGTAGTCAATGATATTTTTATTTTAGTATAATTATACACTGTAATATTAGATACGAGGAAAGTAACGGTCAACTTTTGCCTTCTCGTCCAGTCCACTGCGCTCTCTCTCCCTGTTCTCATTTTGGCGAAATCTCAACTTCATAAATTTCATCGATATTAGCAAGCTTGTAGGCGTGGATCAAATGGATTGAATCATGTCTCATATTCATTCATCTTCCTTTTCCATCATTCACAAACACCCATACAAATCGAAGCAGTCCATAATTCTCTCTCCACTGTCAATTGCTCTGCACCTATTCCTCTTCTTCTTCTTCATCATCACATTCTCCACAGCTGATGTTTCTATTAACTGCGGCTCTTCCGGAACTTCTGCAGCTAGCAATGGCCGTCAATGGTTCGGAGATTCACTGCCTAATCTTTCCAATTCATTGGTGCAATTGAATGGTGTCTCAACCACCTCAACTATTGCCAATAAGTTGAGTTCTGCTGATCCAGTTCCTCACAAGACGGCACGTCTCTCTCGTTCAAGATTCTCATATGCAATTCAAGTGAATCCAGGTCAGATGATTATCCGCCTTCACTTTAATCCCTCTCCATACAAAGGCTTTAAAGGGTTAAACGACTTATTCACTGTTGAAGCTGGTCCTTTTACCTTGCTCAGTAACTTTAGTGCTTCAATTAGGGCTGCTGCTCTTGGTGTGAATACTTTTGCCAAGGAGTTCTACATATGCATAGAAGAGAATCAAACACTAAGCATTACATTTTCTTCTGTAAGTAGTAGTCAATCTCGTGATACTACCTTTGCTTTCATAAATGGCATAGAGATTATATCAGTCCCTATGCATCTTTCTTACTTCAAAGGGGGAGATATTGGAGTTCAAGTAATTGGTAAGAAGTCTTTGATTTATGTTGACAGCAGTACTGCGCTTGAATTAATCCATCGACTAAATGCGAAACAGGATTCTGTTTTAGCAACTGATGAATTTGATGATGTTTTGGGTGTTTGGGGAAAAGTTCCAAATCCAAAAGAAAATGACAGCAACAATCTTACCTGGATAACCCCCGTAGATATCGGCTTTAGGTACTTGGTTAGGATTCATTTTAGCAACATGGGACTCAAGAAAGCCTTGTCTGAAGGGGTGATTTTCAAGGTCCAAATTAATCGAAAAATTGTTGATAGTAATGTGGATATACTTGAGGAAAAGGAGGACCACGGCATCCTACAGTACAGGGACTATATGTTGGCAATGAAAGGGTGTAAACAGGAAGGGAAACGAGATCTATTGATCTCGTTTCAATCATATGATGAATTTATGGATGTATATAAACTCATCAAAGGATTTGAAATATTCAAGTTGAGCAACACTGATAATAGTCTTTCTAGTCCAAATGCTTTGTCTTTTGTAAGAGAATCACAGTCCTTGATTACATGTCTGGTGGAACACTCGCTGACCATCTTTACAAGCTTCAAAGGGAGAACGAAGACGTTTCTTCTCTCACGTGGAAGCACCGTCTTAACATCTGCATTGGAGCTGGTTGTGGACTAGACTATCTTCACACAGGTCATGGTGTCATACATCGTGAGGTAAAGGCTTCGAATATCCTTCTGGATGAAAATTTTGTAGCTAAGGTTTCTGATTTTGGGTTGGCCAAAATTGAGGATAGAAGCACATTGAAGACGCATGTTAGCACAAATGTTAAGGGGACAAGAGGGTACTTAGATCCACATTATATCAACACTTGTAACCTAACAAGGAAAAGCGATGTTTATGCCTTTGGTGTGTTGTTGGAAGTATTATGTGGGAGACCACCACTAGATTGGGGGGTCTCAGAAGACGAGCGGATTCTAACCATGTGGGCTCGAGATAAGATTAGTAAAGGAGAAGCTGATGAGATTGTGGCTTTGACTCTCAGAGAAGAAATAACACCGAACAGCCTGAAGACATTTGTTGGGATAGCTCAAAGATGCTTGCATGATGAGCCAAAGAATAGGCCAACAATGTCTCAAATTGTGCTACAACTTGAGTTTGCACTTGACCAACAAGACACGAAACAAAATTTTGTGTACGATGAGATAGCAAGGTCTTCTCATAACATCCGCTCTTCAGCTTCTGATGATGCAATTAACCAATCAAGCACATCACAACCTACTATAGCCTCTACAAGTATGCAAAATCTCCTACTTCGTCCAAACAAGCAAAGTTACAGAAAAGTGGCTAATGCGCTTTCATATGGAAGAAGCAATCAGGCAAAATCCAGAAGGGATAAGCCATCATCAAGACTTTGGCCCTGGGATTCGTTTTGGAACAGAGTTAAAGCATCCAAGAAGATTGAATTTTCATTTCCAGGTACGGCCACAATATAAGCCCAAAAAAAAAAAAAAAAACATTTCCTATCAAAATCTTGTTTACAAACATATACATGATGCTACATCACGATTGATTTTATATTCTGAAACCTATACAATTTTTTTGACAATCGCAGAGGAAGAAATCTGTGAAGCAGACTTAAAACTACCCAAGTTTGATTGGGATACAATTGCAGCTGCCACCAATCAATTTTCGTCTTTAAATCAAGCTTCACTCGGCATATTTGGTCTCGTTTACAAGGTAAGTGATAGTTTCTCCCTAATTAAATCATATGTTATTCTCCTACGCTGTCCTCGCATTAATGGGCTGTACGTGTGGCCTGCTGGTGTTTACGCTTCTGCTCTAGTCTCCACCAAACAGTCTATATCCATTTGGCATGCCCGTCTCGGTCACCCCTCGTCTAAAATCTTAGCTAGCATTATTTCCAATCATCGTTTATCATTGAATAAGCAATTAGACTTTTCATGTGGTTCTTGCAAATGCATTAAAAGTCACAAACTGCCATTTCATGAATCTAGCCTTCAGTCATCAGCTCCCCTTGAACTAATTTATTCTGATGTTTGGACTTCTCCAATGTTATCTATTGATGGATTTAAATATTATGTTGTCTTTGTTGACCACTTCTCTAAATATGTGTGGTTATATCCTCTCAAAAATAAATCTGATGTGCTATCAACGTTTGCTACTTTCAAAGCCTTGGTTGAAAACTTTCACAAACATAAACCATTCAAGAAAAAAGAAGTCAGCTTATTATCAGGTATATATAACACTTTTCATCAGAGTTTATATTGAAAGTATAGTACACTAATGCAGTTACTTTGCAGAAATTGTTGAAGCAGACATAAACGTGACAAAGTTTGATCTCACCCAGATTGCAGCTGCTACCAATCAATTCTCCTCTTCACAGAAGATTGGAGAAAGTGGATTTGGTTCTGTGTATAAGGTGACTTTAAAAAGGCTGATAATTTATTTCGTTCTCATTTTACAAGGATAGCATGGTAATGAAGGAAGTTCTTCCACATCGATATTAATTATACTAATTTTTTCTCACATATGCTGTATTATTAAGGAATGATTTATCAGATGGTATCATTCCATTTTTAAATTATGTAAATATTCTTTTCTCTTAGTTTATAGGCATATTTATAGGAGATATTATGGGGATTCAAATTGTGAATACACCCCATGTTTTGTATATATAGAATTCGTGCTCAGTGGAATAAAATAATTCTTCATTCCCAGCTGCTGTCCCAAAACCACCTGCTCAGCCACCACCTTCGGTTAGAACCCATATCATGCAAACCAGGGCCCAAAACAATATCTACAGGCCCAAACGGCTCTATGCTGCTACTAAACATCCGTTGCCGCCGGATGTCGAACCCTCTACTGTTTCTGCTGCCTTAGCCTCTCCACATTGGCGTCATGTCATGGCCGAGGAATTCAATGCTCTTCAACGCCATGGCACTTGGTCTTTAGTTGTTCCTCCATCTCATGCCAATATTGTAGGGTGTAAATGGGTTTTTCACATCAAACGAAAATCCGATGGCTCCATTGAACGCTACAAAGCCCGTCTTGTAGCCAAAGGGTTTCATCAACATCCCGGTGTGGACTTCTTCGAGACATTTAGCCCCGTGGTTAAACCCGTCACTATTCGTACTGTTCTCACTCTGGCTCTATCGGCAAACTGGCCTCTTCGGCAATTGGATACAAGTAATGCCTTCTTACATGGCTCTCTCCAAGTTCCTGTTTATATGTCGCAACCTCCAGGGTTCGTCGACCCCTCCAAGCCTAAGTCGGTATGTCTGCTTCATAAGTCTCTATATGGCCTGCGCCAAGCTCCTCGAGAATGGTACATTGCTCTTAGCACCGCTCTCACCACTTTTGGTTTTGTGCAATCTCGGGCGGATCACTCTCTTTTCACTTATACACATGAGGGTGTGCGGCTCATTATTCTTGTGTATGTGGATGATCTAATCATCACTGGCTCGAGTCCTACTCATATAAACCGGATCGTGACTCACTTGCAGTCCTCGTTTGCTCTCAAAGATTTGGGGTCCTTATCATTCTTCTTGGGTGTTGAGGTCGCTAGGTGCAAAGAAGGCCTCTTCTTATCACAACATAAATATTTGGTCAACCTACTCCGGCGACATAACATGGATGGTGCCAAATCCCTTCGCACTCCCAGCAACCCTCAGGCCTCGGCTTCTTCTTCTCATGTTAATCCAACAGAATATCGAAGCGCTATTGGCAGCCTTCAATATCTGTCATTCACACGACCGGATATATCTTTCACAATCAATCGCTTAGCACAACGTATGTCTGCCCCATCTGGCTCTGATTGGTGTGAAGTCAAGCGATTGTTTCGCTACCTTAAGGGGACCTTGCATCATGGTCTCCTTCTTCGACGACCGACACAACTTCATCTCACTGCATTTCTGACTCTGAATTTGGTGGTGATCGTGTTGACTGCAAGTCTACTTCTGCATATGTCTTGTTTCTGGGTGAAAATCCAATCTCATGGCGTTCTCGTAAACAAACCGGTGTTGCTCGCTCCTCCACCGAGGCTGATTATCGCTCCCTTGCCTCCGCTGCTTCTGAAGTTGCTTGGGTTGTTAATTGTTTAAAGAGTTGCAAATTCCGGTGTCTACTAAGCCCCGACTTCTATGTGATAATATGGGTGCTACACGTCTAGCTCTCCATCCGATTCAGCATTGTCGCATGAAGCACATAGCGATTGACATTCAATTTGTTCGTGACTTAGCGTCTAAGGGTGTTCTTTCCATTGCATATGTGAGCACAATTGATCAACTCGCTGATATTCTTACGAAACCGCTTCCGCGTTCACGATTTGAGCTTCTTCGTGGCAAAATCTCAGTTGCTGATGGCACGTTAATTTTGTGGAGGCATATTAAGGAATGATTTATCAGATTGTATCATTCCATTTTTAAATTATGTAAATATTCTTTTCTCTTAGTTTATAAGCATATTTATAGGAGATGTTATGGGGATTCAAATTGTGAATACACCCCATGTTTTGTATATATAGAATTCGTGCTCAGTGGAATAAAATAATTCTTCATTCCCATAATTCCTGTTACTCTTATATGTATTACCTACAGGACGTATAGCTGCAGTTAAAAGGTTTTCTATATCAGGACCAAGCCTCAATGGGTTCAAACATGAGATTCTTTTGACTTCTTGTCTCCATCATCAGAACATCATTGAACTACTTGGATATTGCATTAATGAACAAGGGATCCTTTTGCATGAGCTCATGGAAAAAGGAAATTTGAAGAAATTTATATTTGGTTTGTGCCTCCAGTCTTTCTTCTTAGTTTTTCACAACCAATACATTGAAAAGGTATGACCTAACATTTTTTTTTTTTTTTTTTCAATGACATGTAACAAAGATGAACAACGGCGCTGTCAGCTTCAATGGTCAATACGCTTCAAAATCATAAACGGGATTGCTAAAGGAGTTACTTATCTTCATCACGAGTCAGAAGTGAAAACAATTCACAGGGATCTTAAACCAAATATTATATTACTCGACTTTGAGATGAATCCTAAAATTTCAGGCTTTGGAATTGCTAGAAGTTTTGATGATGACCAATCAGAAATGGAAACCATGGTTGTTGGGACAATGTAAGTACTTACAGCATGCATATCCTGTTTTGTCTTATTTTGGTATTTTCAAATTAGGAATGATGATGTTTCTTCCCGGCTCGTAATTTGTGTGCAGAGGTTACATTGCTCAAGGAAGAATTTCAGAGAAGATTGATGTCTATAGCTTTGGGGTTATGATCCTAGAGATATTGAGTGGCAAGAAAAATATGGGATATCCAAGATATGACCTAAACCTTATTGAACATGTAAGTATTAACAAGTTTTTATGAACATTACATACAAATCCACCTGTGAGTCCATCAAAAATACTTCGTCCTCCTATGACAAATTTAGAACACATACGTTGTACGTGGAGAAATCAATTTTTTAGACCTATTTTTCTGTTAATTTTGTAGTTTTTTTATCCTTCATTTGTTTATTTTTAGTACCGTGTTGAAGTATATTTAAATTATTTAATATTTGATTATTTTAAGTTTTTTTTATAAATTTAATGTAGGAATTTTAACAACAATAATTTATTAACAAAAATATCAATAAATTGTGGAAATTATATTAACAAAAATATCAATAAATTGTGGAGAATTTTTTTATTGCATTAGATTAAAAAATTCTAGTTCCTCAAACCCTAAAAAATTAAAATACAGAAATTAAAAATTAAAATTAAAAGAATAATAAGTAGCGAAGTTTTGAAACAAAACTCCTAACTATAATTTTTCTTGTTTGATCTTCTTTTCTGGCTTAGTTTTATTTTCTATTTTAATCTTCTTTCTTCGTGGTTTATATAATAATTCTCTGATTGTATTATCCTTCTTGTCATTGGAGATGTGGATGTATTCCTTATTTTTTTCTTTGTAATTCTTTTTTTTTTGGTTCATCATATGTCGTGTTTGCCATTATTACAATTGTGGTTGTATCGTTTATTTTCTCATCTCTTATCTCCACCGGTTCCACCTTTTCTATGGCTTCAGCTACTGCACTCAATCTTCCACCACTTTTGTATTATAGTTTAGCGCGATTAGAAAACGAACCTCACTTGCTCCTTGTAAGATTAACCGTTTGTGGTATTCAGATGTGTTTTAGCTCTGTGTATGTATACATTTGTTATTTTTTGTTTTTGAAATCATTTTAACTTAATAAATTATGATATCTTCTCAATAGACTTTAAGTAGTCTTTTATTAGGCATCCTATATATACTGATGTCATGTCACCAAACATCGTTATTGTTACTTCAAGATGACTTTGCATCACACTTAGTTTAACTATGTATCTGCAATTAACGAATTTATATAAGTATAGTTGTATGTCATTGCTTGTTTTATTTCGTTATGTCTTATTTTAACTTTTTACCTTGTCGTTTTTTGCATTGAGTCATCTCGACACTTTCTGCATATTGTGTTTTCGTCACATTTAGGTATCAATGTTGTGCATTTTTTGCATGCGTTGTACCATATTTTTGTTTCGTTCTCCACCTTATTCACAATTCCAGTAAAATAATAATATATATGCTGCATTTATAAGAAATATTGACAAAACTAATTAAATTAATCAGCTAAAGAAGATAATATATTTTGAGACATAGACCAAGGGTTCGATTGAAAGAAGACATAGGGCTCTAGTTGTGCTATAATTAGAAATTTGTGTATTGGATGTTTGACTCTTGGTGGATGATTATCAGAATTTAGATAATATTTCAGTATTAAGAGACTGCTAATTTACTAAATCATTCAATCCAAGCAATATATGCAGACCAAAATACCTAATCCAAGTTATATTTGATTGTTTTATCCATTACTTATTCTAATGAGGTATTCCACATAAAACAATAGTACTGATAAATTACATCTTTCTCCTGAAAATCATACAATGAAAAGTGCAAAAATACAGTATAACTTCCTTAACTAATTTCACGAAACTTCAATCCCCTACTCCATCCCCACATAACAAATATAATTAAGGCACAAAACTATATTTTACAGTAAGTAATAGTAAAGCTAGCTCTTTGAAAGCTATTGTTCTCCTAGACCAATGTTTGACTATATAAATGAATTAACCATGACAATAAAATTAAAATTTTGGATTAGGATTTTATATCGGAATTTTATAGAATTTTGGATTAAGATTCTCATATAAAATAATTAAATATAAAGTAGAGTAAACTATTTTTTTTGCCCCATAAAGTTAGTGTCATGGCAATTTTGGACCTATTTTTTTCGGGTTAGTCGATTTGGACAGTATTTTATAAAAATGTGCAATTTATAAACCAATTTCAACCCGAATAACTTAACTGGGCTGAAATTGCACGTGATATGCATGTGTGGACGTAATTTCGAGCTGACCGGACCTAAATCGGACGCGCTGGCAATTTTTAATTACGTGGCATTTCATAAAACTAAAACATTTCCCACCCTCAAAATTAATTGTTCCAAAAGACCTCTAACCCCCAAATCCCAACATTGAACTCCCAAATCAAAAAATGAAAAGAACCCTAATTAGCTAGGACCATGAGATTAGGAGAGTAAGTATTGTTCATCTGTTTTCCTTATTACTAGCTAGTAGTGTGATCATAGTCAAGACCATGAGTATTGACTTGGAATATGTAAGACAATTATAAATTCAAGGATAAAATCAAAAGGTGAATATCTTCTCTTCCCTCCAAAATCCGTAAATGTTTTCAATGTTTTCATCATACTTGGTATAGTTTTGTCCTTTTGTTTTTGGTTATATTATCTCATTTATCTTTAGTAAATTTGCTTGAGAAACTCCCCCCTTCATAATATTTGCTTGAGTAGTCCATTCATAGGCCATAGCTCTGGAGAAGGTCCATAGCCTCAGAAACCATGGCTTGAAGGTCATGTGGTGATTCCAACAAGTGCAACACCTCAGTCTGATCCAAATCCAGAATCATGCCTGTCACCTTAGGTGCCTTCTCCGGCACCAATTGCTCGACAAGCGGATACAAACGTTCGCCCAGATTCTGTAGATCAACACACGAAAAGGTCTTGACTATGATCACACTACTAGCTAGTAATAAGGAAAACAGATGAACAATACTTACTCTCCTAATCTCTTCACTTGGACAAGCCTCTTTTATCTTCTTCTTCCTTTCTGCAATTCCAACATAAAGATGCTTGCTACCTATCAACTTCCCATTCAATCCCTTAATCTACACAACACACGTGGATTAATTGATGCCTAGCTTATAGCTTATAATCAACAAAATGATGACTCACTGCTTCTATAGCCTCTTCGACAAAACCGAATTCAACAAAGCCGAACTGTTTCAATTTTCCTGAGCGATTGCGTATAAACTGCAAACAAAACCATCATAAATACAACTTAAATAATCCAATGCATAAGCAATTCCAAGTCCGACTTACCCTGCATGATGTAATGACACCAAATGGAGAGAACAATTTCTCAAAGTCCTCATCATCAACCGTATCATCTATGTTTTTTACGTACAGATTCCTCATGCTAAGCCAATCATTTTCACATCCAGAGTGAGCTATTTCGACGTGCCAATTTTTACCATAGAATATTTTATCATGAAGCCCCTCAACCGACTTAGCAGCATCCTCCCATTTCTCAAAGCAGACATGCCCAAAGCACTTTGAAATTCCATCTTCATCTCTGGCCAAATATACGTGGTCGACCAATCCATATTCACCAAATGTTGATTTCAGATCTTCTTCAGTCATCCATTCAGAAAAATTGCTTACATATACAACGGAAAAATTTAGCTTCGAAATGTCAGTATTAACGTATAATTTCTTCCCATTAATTTCCACACCATTTAGATGCTGAGTAGCATTGCGTGCATCTTCCTCATTGTCAAATTGTACATAACCAAAGCCCCCAGAAGAATCTAGTGCAACTGAGCATGAGATAACGTTCCCATATGCTGAAAATTTGTCTTTTAGACCTTTCTCGTCGATTTCTTCATCCAAATTCTGCAACACAAATCAAATTCAGTTGCAAAAAAATAAAATCCAACAGAAATTAAATGTTGACATTGAGTTAATAATAACAAAAAAGAAGATAATATAGGGTATGTGCAAATATACCTTAAAAAATATGGTTCCAAGACTATATCTACATATAATTCCCTCTGAACAAGTAATCCTAAGTGGTTTTCCATTTAGAGAAGTGAAATTGAGAAGCTCCATGGCTTTTGCAGCTATTAAAAACACAAAAATGGCAAATGGATGTCATAAGTGGGGGGGAGAGAGAAAGAGATGAAATATTTCTATTTCTTTGAATATCATCTTCTTTTTCAAGTGAAGCAAGTAGAGAATGTCCAACTCTTTCAACAGTGACAGTGCTTACAACAGAAAATTCTTGATATTAAATCTAGCCACAAAAAGGTACAAAGAAATCATGCATAAACAATAGGCCATTAGTCAGCAATAGCCTATACATAGTTGATTTTTTTTTTTTAATTAAGTTTGGTAAGAATTCAAAATAACAACGCTTAGAAAAGGTGTAGAATACACAAAAGGGAAAGACTAACACAGGCCCTCTGTTTTATTGAATTTTGATTTTATAATCTAACAATACTTTCATACATCAATTATGTATACAATGAAATACAAATTGGGTGTATTAAAACGAGAATGACAATGAAATGAATAGCTATTTGTCACAGAGATATTCAAGTAAATGAATAGGAATTCTCAGAAAAAAAAAAAAATTTATCAAAAGAGTATTTAAAAGAGGTGCATGGTTGGCTTTCCCTAATTGTGTACTTATATTACTTAAAATGACTCTTATTATTAATTAATTATTTTTGTTCAAAGTCAACTCAACTATTTCTACTTTCAAATCATGCATTCCATAATTCTTCAACCAGATAAGCAATAAGTGAAATTCAAATCTCCAATTCTAACAATTTGCATCAACAACCAACAGAAAAAAATAAATTAATCATAAATCACTCGAGTTATTTATTCAATTAGAGGAGAAGAATTATACCATCTTCAGGATTTCTATAGTAGACATAACCAAAACCAGGTGATTCCTCAGCGGCTTCATCGACGCTTATTTTAACGGACTTCACCTCGCCTACCCGATCGAACAGTTCTTTTAGCTGTTCCACCGTCACGCTGCCGTCAAGGTCCTCCACGTAAAGCACGATTTCCGGCACTGCCATGGCATTCGAACTCGTTGACGGATCCGCCACGGCATTGGCCTCCGTCACCGTCTCGACCATCGGTTCTTCTCCACCATCACTCACATTCTCCATTTCTTTTTCCAATTATACATTTCTTCTATCAGAAATAAAATAAAATAAAACAGTGTAGAAGATGAGTAAAGAAGAGATGATGAACAGATTCAATCTTCTATTTCCAAAACGATTTGATGAAATGACGAACACAAGAATCAAAATCGGTTGAAATTCGGAATTTAGTTCACAAGGAAAACAAGGAGCGTAGAATAGCATGAAATCTTTCCTCTTTCAATGTATTCCAGGAAATTATTGGCGGTGGCGGAGAGAAGAGAGAGAAATTTGAGCGCAACGGACATTTGAGTTTTGAGAGACGCGGAAAGTAGTTTCAGTTAATATCGTCGTCGTGAGTGGGGCTCACCCCCAACTGAGGGGCATTTTAGGAAGAAGAGTGGGAATATCTTAAAAAATGTGCGCTTTTATATTAGAGTAATTGTATTACGGTCGGCTATCCACACCCAAGGATGAAAATATCGCTATCGTATATCGTATCGTAATTTTAATTTTACGGATATATCGATATCGCATATCGATATCGTAAAAAATTTGAAAAAACAACGGAAATCATATTAAAATTTTGGAAATTTAATATGAAATTTTAGGGATTATTTTTACACATCATTACACAATTATTCTACTCAAAATCACATTAAAATAATATATTTAAAACTAACATATAGATAATAAGCATTATAAATACTGTATTTCGAATGAAAATTGACAATATATTACATAATACAAGACAAAATTACTAAAATTACATCACATAATACATTAGTACCAAAAGGATGACCTATGAGGTTCAAATATAGTAAATGGAATGTCATCTTGATCCAAACAGTACTGATATTAACTCATCACATTAGAATACTTATTAGGGAAAATGTTCAAATAAGCCATTAATATTTACTTTCAAGTTCATATATCCCACTAAAGTATGTTTAGGTACAAAAACATTAATGTTTATTCTCAGGTTCATAAATCTCATTGAAGTATTTTAAGGTACAAAAACACAACTAATATTTACCTCTAAATACATATAACCCACTTAAGATTTATTTATAATGTAATACACCAATAATGTTGTAAAATTAAAATATATATTTACACATTTTAATTTTTATTTCTTATTTGGACCTCATGTTTTTTTACATATTTTAAAACAAAAATTTATTCATGAAAACATAATATAATATCTTATTATATATATATGTGAATATAAATATTATTATTAATAATTATTATTAATTACACTTTTTAATTTTGAAGACTAAAACTATTATACAACTAGAGTTATTTGAAATAATAATTTCATTATGATATTATTTTTTAATTTAAATACAAATTAACCTCTATATTTTATGAAATGTCATGTGAAAGAAAATATCATAGTTAATTTTTTTTTATTTCAAATCAACCTAATTGTTTATTTAGTCTTTAAAAGTAAAAAAAAAATATATAAATAATAATAATATAATAATAATTAATGGTAATAATAATAATAATAATAATAATAATAATAATAATATATTTACATATATATAATAAGGTATTATATTAATGTTTTCATGACTAGTTTTTTGTTATAAAATAAAAGATATGATGTCTAAATAAAAAATAAAAATAAAAATGTGTAAATAAATATTTTAATTTTACAATATTATTGGTGTATTATATTATAAATAAATATTAAGTGAGTTATATGTATTTAGAGGTAAATATTAGTGGTGTTTTTATACCTTAAAATAATTTAGTGAGATTTTTGAACTTGAGAATAAACATTAATGGTGTTTTTGTACCTAAACATATTTTAGTGGGATATATGAACTTGAAAGTAAACATCAGTGGCTTATTTGAACGTTTTCCCTACTTATTAATATAGTTATGCACATATCATTCATAAATTGTTCTATCTCGTCCAACTGCTTCATCATGAATTAGATAGTGTATACTAATCCAATCATATTGTTGATATTCATTTTGGCCTTCATAGGATATTTGAGGGTGTGGGTGATCAAAAACATCTCGAGTAGTCCAACCAAATTGTAAACTTTTATAAATATCAAGAACATATGAATTTTGAGACATATCACTATGATTATTGCTATTCAAATTATGAAAATAATGACAAAATCAACTTTTTTTCATCAAAAATGCGATTTTTGATGTTGTTGCGATATTTCGCGATATATCCGCCATATATCGCGATTTCCATCCAATTTTGTACTACACCGAACCGATATCGATAGCGATATTGATACTCTGCGATATATCCGCGATACCCGGGAAAAAAAACATTACCCCCCAATATCCGTATCGCAATATCCGTATCTGCGATATATCCGCGATATATCGCGATATTTTCATCCCTGTCCACACCCCACCTTCTTTTAAATACATTCTATAAAATTAAATAAAAATAAAATATAATGTGCAAAGATAATTATATCCTTATTCTAAAATATGAAAAACCTAAACTGATTGAACACATAACAAATCGTTCATCCAGTGATCGAACACATCACACTATGTTCGGTCATTGGTGGTCGAACACACTACACTATGTTCAACCAATCAAAACCAAACGAGACTTTTTCAGAAACGAAAAATACAAACACAAATCGATCGAAAAAAATCAATTTCTCATCAAACCAAACATTGTTGTTCATAAAAAAAACGTTCTAAACATGAATTCTAAACACTTATATTGTATTTCAAACAATATTAAACAAATTTAACCCATCAAATTCATAATTTCATCTTCAAAATCTTTAAAACTTTACTTATTTGAAATTTCATCTTGTTGGTGTGTATCCATGGTAGACTTCTTTATATAAAATCGAAGTTGCCAAAATTTGTTCGATTTGAGGTAGAACACTTTTCGATTTTAAACTTCAAATTTTTTTTGCTTCTTCCTCCTCCTCTCTTGTGTTAGGATTTGGGTGTGGAGAAGTGTTTGTGGGTGTGTTTAGTATTTAATTTGTGTTTTATATTTTATTTAAATGTTTTATAATAAATAGTATTTTTGTAATATTGTGGGATGTGTTTAGGAAGATGTAAGTTATTTTTGCATTTTAGTGGATGTGTTTATAAATTGAGATGTATTTAGAAGAAGATGAGGTGTGATAGCCGAATGTATTATCATTACATTTACAAATGAGAAGGTAAAAATCATTTACAAATATTCATACAATCCCCATCGGCGCAGGAGCTGAATAGCCTCAGAAAGCATGGTTCTGAGAGCAAGTGGTGATTCCAACAATTGCACCACCTCTTTCTCACCCAACTCCAGAAGCATCCCCGTCAACTTAGCTGCCTTCCTCTCTCCCACCAATGCTTCCACTAGTGGGTACAGATTTTCACCCAGCATCTAACATCAATCAACAAAACAAATATTATATATGCTCATCAATCAAGATATTCCAAGGGTAAAAAGGTAAATATGCTCACCGCCCTCAGTTCATCAGGATAGGGATTATCACGAGTAGTACTAGGACTTGCAATTGCTCCAATGGGAACATTCCATTCATGCTGTTGGTGACTATAACCATGTCCTCTTGAAACTATCATCTGTACACATAAGTTTTTATTAAATATTAAAATTAAAGTAAAAGTGCATGCCACAAATTAACCTGCCGTGGAGCTTGTTGCATGGGAACTTGCTGCTGTTGATTTGGATACACGGGCTGAAACAACACATTACATGTCATAAAATTTAGATTTGTTGAAATCCAGTTGGATATTACAAGAGTGTCAAGAATATTACTACTTGAGGAGGAATCTGTTGTCCAACGAACATCTGTTGCATACGAGGAGGAGCAACAGTAGGCGCCTTTTCAATTGGCCTCATCTGACAAAATCATAACAAAACTCTCAACTTTTTTCATGATTTTATTAGAATCTTGAAGGAAGACAACTGTCAAGAATATACCACTTGGAGAGGAATCGTGAATGGGGGTTTTCCAAAGAATATCTGTTGCTCTAGATTACGAGGAGCAACAGTAGGCAACACTTCGATTGGCCTCATATGAGAAACTTGAGCAGCAGGCGCCATTTCATGAGCCTGAATAAAATCATGACAAAAGTCAACTTTCTTCATGTAGATACACACACATAAAATGGTGGTTTGTGCTTAACCAACCAGCTTAAACCAACGACACATATGACTACAAAAATACAAGACATAACAACAAAGACTTTCAAATAAGGACTAAATATGAAATGCAACTACCCATTTAGGCAACCACATTGAAGAGCAAAATACACCTTAACAATACCTGTGGATGTGGTTCTTCATATACTTTAGGTCGAGCAAATGACACAACCAGAGGTTTGCCTTCAATCTTCTTGCCGTTCATTTCAGAAATCTAAAAGGAAAAAGCAGCACAAGTTTCTGTTCTTAATAGACAATAAAGTAAAAATAAATTGATGCCTAGCTTATCGCTCATAATGATGACTCACTGCTACTATAGCCTCTTTGAAAGTAGTGAATACAATAAAGCCAAACCCTTTGCTTAGTCCGTCGTGGCCGCGCATAATCTGGAAACAGATCGATCATAAATAGCATTTAAAAAATGTAATGCAAGCATATCCAAGTTCAACTTACCCTGCATGATGTAATAGTACCAAATGGAGAGAAAAGTTTCTTCAATTCGTCATCAGAAATCTCACTCTTCATGTTTTTTACACACACAGTCCTCATGTTACCAGACATGCTTTCAAATCCAGAGAGAGCTCTTTTGACAGTCCATTCTCTACCATAGAACGTTTTCCCATTAAGCATTTCAACTGAATTACTCGCATCCTGCCATTTCTCAAACCTGACAAACCCAGCGCACTTTGAAATTCCAAATGCGTCTCTGACCACTAATACACTGATGATCGGTCCAAATTTATGAAATGTTGTTATCAGATCTTTCTCAGTCATCCATTCAGAAATATTTTTTACAGTTACATTGGTAAATTTCAGCTTCTGAAGGTCACGATCCACGTATAATTTCTTCCCATGCAATTCCTTACCATTTAGATGCTCAGCAGCAGAGCATGCTGAATCCACATTGTCGAATTTTACATAACCACAGCCCTTTGATATACCAGAAGAATCTAGTTCAAGTTCATATGAGATAACCTTCCCAAAATTTGAAAATAAGACTTTTAGAGCTTTCTTGTCGTATCCTTCATACAAATGCTGCAAGACAAATCAAATTCAGTCGTGAAAAAATAAAATCAAACACAAAATTAATGTTAACACTTTGAGTTCAATATAATGAAGGGTATGAGCAAGTTATACCTTAAAAAATACGACTCCAAGACTACCCCAACAATTTGAAAAAGAAATCCTAATTTGTCTTCCATTTACAAAAGAGAAGTTGAGAGCCTTCACGGCTTTTGCAGCTGTTAGAAACACAAACATGGAAAATGGATGTCATAAGTGTTTGTGTTTGTGATAGAGAGAGAGAGATGATTTTCTTCTCTTGTTCATAGAATAAATGTATAATTAAGAAAAGACTGTAATATTTCTATTTTCTTTGAATTCTATTTCAACTCTTTCAACAGTTTGACAGTGCTTACAACAGAATTCTTGATATAAAAGTACAAAGACAATCATGCACAACTTCTACAAAAGGTGTAGAATACACAAAAGGCAAAGATTAAAAGAGGTCCTCTGTTTTAATGAATTTTGATTTTATAATCCAACAATATTTGCACACATCAATTATGTATAAATACAACTAATTGGGTGTAGCAAAGAGAATGAACAAATGGAAAGTAACAAGCAAATGTATAGGATTTCTCAAAAAAAAATGTGAATTTAAAAGAGGTGGTTGCCTTAAACAAAGGAATATCATATCTAAATTTCTCTTTTCTCACACTTAAGTTACTAAAAATAGAACTCTTATTTTTGTTCAAAATCAACTCAACTGTTCCTACTTTCAAATTATTCACAAAATTACCCTCGACGGGTTCCATAATTCTTCACACAGATAAACAATAAGTGAACTTAAAATTTCCAATTCTAAGTTCAAGATTCTAATAATTTGCATTAACAGAAAAAATAAATTAATCATAAATCACTCGAGTTATTTATTCTATAAGAGGAGAAGAACTATACCATCATCAGGATTGCTAAAGTTGACATAACCATATCCAAGTGATTCCTCAGTGACCACATCGACGCATATTTTGACGGACTTCACTTTGCCTACCTTATCGAACACTCGTTTTAGCTGTTCCTCCGTCACGCTTCCGGCAAGGCCCCTGACGTAAAGCACGATTGCCGGTTCGCCAGTACTCCAAATCGTTGAAAGATCCGCCGCGGAGTTAGCCTCCGTTGCCGTCTCGACCACCGGTTCTTTACCACGAGTACTCACATTTTCCATTTCCTATTTTCCAATTATACGTACCTTTCTTCTATCAGAAATAAAAACAGTATAGCAGATGAGTAAAGAAGAGACGATGAATAAATTCTATCTTCAATTTCCATAAAGATTTGAAGAAGAAATGACGAAGAAGGTGGCGGCGGCGTGTTCCGGTTGATGAAATTATCTGCGGTGGCGCGTCGCCGGAGAGAAGAGAGAATTTTGGGGGGAATTTTTGGTTGTGCAACCAACTTTTGAGTTTCAGAGACTGATAGTAGCGGGGAAATGGTTTATATTGTTGACGGTTGTGGGGGCCACTTAATCACGTGTACGTTGTCGGTTGGTTATGGGACTATAGCTCTATAGTGAATGTGAGTTGCACACACGTGGGGTTTAGAAAAATGATTCGGATTTCAAAAATCTTTTATATATATAACATGACGCTAGATCTATATTTACCTATTTTTAAATTTTTATTTGAAAAGAAAATTATAATTTTGATAAAGCTAAAATAAGGTGGGAGAATCTTTTGTTGGGTACATAAATGGGAAAAAAAAAAATTAGCCCTTTCACTTTTATCTGATTATCTAAAATAGTAGATCACACTCTCGTGTTGTTGCTTTAATATTCTAACTACTTATTACAACTTAATAAAATTTCAAATATTTACTTCATTAGTTCATTGATAAGCAAAATTTATAATAATTTACCATAAGCAACACAAAAAATGAATAAATGTATTACTATAAATTAATTGTTTAATTTTTCAAATAAAAAGGATAATCATATTATTATTGTTATTATTATTATTATAAGAAGGACTTATGTGCACCAGGGCATAGGATCTAGGATCCATGTCTCCGACCCGCTTTACACCAACATATATATAGTTTTTTTTTTTAATTCTGCGCTGTAATTGAGAAGCGAGTAGGAGAGTAAAGCGTGATCTGAGAGACACCAGTTCTCCTTCTTCCTACCTCTCTCTATCTTGATTTCTTCAAATCTTTTACAATTTCTCCTCAATTACTTCACAATATGTTTAAAGATCAACACTACTACAAATTTAGGGTTCTTTTCTTCCTAATGTGTTTAAAGATCTAGGGTTCGACTTGTCTTGCTCGAATTCTTAACAAGACCCTATCAACAAGAGAATGATATCAACAATTAGCAAGATGAAGTTTCATGGAAGTAGTGCAGAAATCGAAAACCGAGCTTCTACTTGGCGGCGACGGCCAGACAACCATTGGGATGAATCCATTGATTTTATAAATCTCTTTTGTTTTTAAAAATTGATATTTAAGTAGTTTGAGAGATTTTTTTCAAATAAAAATTAATAGTTTGGTTTTACAGTTGAATTTTTTTATGTCTTTCTAATTTTCAACAGTTAGTAGTATTGAGTGGCTTTCTGCCGTCTAGTTTCAATCTGTTTACTTATTCTACTTTTGCATCAAATTTATTCTTATTTTGGATCTGAGATAATATTGATCTTTGATTTAGATAAATATTATTTGAATTGGAATATTATTGGTTTATTCTATAGGTATTACATATACTAGTATTTTCTCCCGTTGTACGGATTATAATATTTATAATTAATTTAAAAAATCATGATATTAATGGATTTAAAATTTTATATTCACTAAGTTAGAAAAAAAATCAACATAATATAAAACAAATAATGTCTACAATAATAACTAAAATATAATAATTACAAAACTCATAAAACTTCTTTATATGCAACATTAATTGATATATAAATAAAGTTATATAGTTAATATTAATACATAAATATAAAACTAAGAAACAACAATGATAAATAATTGGATCATAATTTTTTAATTTCATTATGTCCCAAGGATTTGTGTTTTTGTAGATTTAACTTTTGAGTCATGATCTTATTATTTAAATTATACAGTTTTAATTATTGTAAAATTTTTGAAATAAATTTTAACTTTAAAAATAACATTTAGATTTTTAAAATAATTATCAGATTTTGAAAATAAATTTCAAATTTCTCAAGAAAATTGTGGATTAGTTATATCTTTATTTTAATTTCAATTAATTTTCTTAAAATTTCTAAATAATTTTGAAATTTTTTATATTTTATTTTTAAAATCAATCACTTTTAAATTTATTATTATTAATTTTATTGTAAAACTTTTTTAAGATTTCACTTGTTTATGTGTAGATATTTAAAATAACTATTCTGATTATTTATTATAAAAATTGTAATGTCATTATTAATTCTTTTATAATTTTGATATTTAAACCTTACAATTTAATTATATAAAATAGTTATATTTAAAAAAGAGTTATTCAAATTATTATGGTCTTTTTCACTAAAATTATGTTCAATTAAGAGGATATGATTTTATCAATTACTATTAAAGCTCAATTATTCAAGGCAAACTCAATTAGCTTTTTTAGTAAATATATACATAAATAAGCCCAATTATTCAAGGCAAACCCAATTTTCATAAATACATAATATATAATTTTTTAATATTTTATTATGATAGTGACATTTTTAGGAAGGAAGATGGCATTCTTGTAATATTTTCCAATTGTCTTGTTTTTATATAAGTATAGATGTTTTGTAGGTGTTATTAAAATTATGACTGTTCATGATGTTATAAATCAGAATTACCCCAAAAACATTGATATATGATCAGTGATATTTTTCAAGTATTACTGATATGATCTATAAGTACTAGATATATACTTTTCAGGTATTATAAAATTACATGGTTCAATTATATGTAAGTAAAACCTTCAAAATATTATGAAAAAATAGTTTGAGATATTATTGGTTTATTCTATAGGTATTACATATATGTTCTACAGATATTACAAAAATTATGACTGTTCATGATGTTACAAGTCAGAATTACCTCAAAACATTGATATATGATTATTCATGACATTAGTGATACTTTTAAGATATTACTGATATGATCAATAAGTATTAGATATATACACTCCATGTATTATAAAATTACATGTGTTATACCTGTAAGGTAAGTGTAATACTTGAATTGAACATGTGTAATACATGTAAGGTATTTATGTAATACCTTAAATGAATATGTGTAATACCTATAAGATATTTATGTAATATCTTAAGAGCATAAAACTAATATCTTCATTGAAATTTTTTAAAATTTAAAATGTTTCATCTTCTTCCTCAAAATTAGCAAATCAAGGTTTCATATTTGTTTGAAATAATTGATTTTTAATGTTTTAAAGTTATTGTAATAAATTGTGATTTAAAATCAATTATCTAAATCTATGAAAATGAGTAAAAGAGAAGAGGAAGAAAAAAAAACCCATAATGACTCCATGAAGATTTGAAGAAGAATAAGAACAAGAAGATAGAGAAGAAAAATAACAAATTGATAAGAAAAGAGATTAAGAAGAAGATGAGAGAGAAGAAAAAAAAAAGATGAAGAAGAAGAAAACAGAGTTGTTTTTAATACCTTAAGAGTAAATGTGTGATACCTTAAGAGTATACAGGTGATATCTTTTATTGAATGATCAACTAATACCTTAAGAGTAAATATGTAATACCTTATACTATAAACATAACCTTAAACGTAAATATATATGTAATATCTTATATCAATACCATTCACTGAATGATATGTAAGTAATACTTTTGAGGTATTATTTATTTATTTTATAGATATTTGACATATACTTTATAGGTATTACAAAATTACATATTTGAATGATATGTAAGTAATACGTTCAAGATATTATGAAAATACTTTTGAGGTATTACTAATTTATAATACCTGAAAGGAACATATGTAATACATATAAGGTACTTATGTAATACTTGAAAGGTATATGTGTAATACCTTAAATTTTCTGCAAGTCACGATTTCATCATCTTTTTCATCAAATTTTCTGCAAATCATGATTTCATATTGTTTGAAATACCTTAAAAGTAAATATGTAATTCTTTCAAATGATACTATGTAATATCTTAAAGGTATATATGTATGTGATACCTTTAATGTATTTATGTGATACCTTTAAAGGTATGTATGTGATACCTTTAAAAATAGTGTGATAGAAGGGTGTGTTAATTGTGAATATGAAATTCTCCAATAAATGAATTTCAATTGCTTGTGGATTTAAGTTTATGATGAATTGAAATACTTCATTTAGTTGAATATGTAAGGCTTCTTACGAATCATTAGCAGTTTAATCACTCCATTTGCTACTTGAGAAAATTAAATTAATAAGCATTTGCAGAAGTGGGAAAGTTCATCTAATAATTACGGAGTAAGGGTTGACTAACAATATTCTTATCACAATCGACCATTTGAATTGAGAAGGGTCAAACGACTTCCATTTTCTTTCAAAGAAAAACAGAATTGAATGAGTTTACTCAGATCAAGAACCCACAATTCAAGTCTCCCATAATTCACAGTAAAATCAAAACACAAGTCATCAACTCTACTATACAACAACCTAAGAACTCTAAACAAAGAAACAATATTAACAATTATTCAACATTGTAAGAAACCAAGAATTGGGAATCATCCAAAGTAGCTGCAAAACTAGAAAAATCAAACTAATGCAAAGACTAGAAAACTAGATTTCAAATTCACCCCACATATGAAATATCCATAAGAGCTTAAATTCTGTTAATTTCTAAGCAAAGTAAAACAGAGCATAACTGAAAGCTTCAAAGAATCGAACATGAGGAAGATCTATGATCCACCCATTAAAGCCAAACATCAGAAGATCACAATCAAATAATATGCAAGATTAAGATCCAAGAACACTCCTTCTCGCAAGCTCCCACTACTTCCCCTCCACCCCTTTCGCCGTCGTTGCTTCACACTCCGATAAGATTTCTGCTCGCCCAACCTACTACGCCGCCACTAACCCTATCGACGTCGTCGCTGGTGTCTATGGCTACGACGACCTAGAAAAGAAGGGCTATGGCAAGGCCACCGCCGCCCTCAGCACACTTCTCTTTGATAAGTGAAAGATCTGCGGCGTCTCTTCAAAATATGCTGAGTCGAAAACCTCCGATGGTGCATCCCAACACCTGCATCATCGTCACAACCATCAATTTTTGCGCTTCCAACTTTGGAAGGAGATATAGAAAGGAAGAGAGAATAATTGTAACCGCGTTGAAAGAGATAATAAGAGAAAAATGAAAAAAATATATATACAGACCCATTTTCTAATTGGGTCGAGTTGGGGACACGGATCTAAGTTCCGTGCCCCTGGGGCATATAAGTTTTAGTGTATTATTGTTATTATTATTATTAATATTAAATTACTATATATAATAGCTAATAGGCTAGCTTCACCTAATATTTAATTTTACATTTTTTTTCAATTTAAAACTTAAAATTTAAATTCCGTTTTCAATTCTAAACAAAATTTCATATTCTTTTTTATTTATATTTATAAATTTATTTATATTTCAATATATATTCATATTTTTGGATAAATTAAGACAAGTTAGTACTATTTAAGAATAATTTTCATCTAACTTATCTTAATTTATATGAATATATATATATATATATATATATATATATATATTAGTTTATTCTATTCATAAAATATAATTTATATTATACTAATTAATATTAAAATCGATTTTCTATGAAAATGTTTTAAAATTGCACAAAATTATCTTAATTTATCTAAACTATAAATATATATTAAAATATAAATAAATTATAAATATAAATAAATAAAGAAAATTAAATTTTATTTTTAATTGAGAACACAATTTAATTTTTAAACTTTAAATTAAAAAAATATGTAAAATTGAGCTCCTCTTTGAAAAAAATATAAATTTAAATCCAAAATTGAAAACTTGTCTTTAAATTGAACCTTGTTATAAAATTTATCATTTATTCATTTGGATTCAAAAATAAAAATTTAGATCCAAAATTGAGTCTTATTATGAAATTTATCATTTATTCATTTGGATTGCTTATTATTAAATTGAGTCTTATTATGAAATTTATCTTTTATTAATTTAGATTGCGGGTCCCTGTAATAGTATAATGTTAAAACACATGACAAATGCAGTGGTTCTCAAAAATATCTAAACCTTTTATTTTATTTTATATTTATTTTAGATTTTTACAAAAAAAAAAAAAAAAAAACGCAGGTGTCTTCGCAAGGCTGCTAACCATAGGTGAATCATATATCACTCACTATTCTCACGATAAAATTACAAAAAAAAAAAAAAAAATATATATATATATATATATATAAAACAAATAAAACCACGATAGATCATAGATCCCATATAAAAACACAATCTTCAGAAACGTCAAATATGGCTCGATAATGTCAGAAACGGAAAGCATATTAAAACAAGTGTCTCATTAAGAGCAGCATAGCATATCATGACAAGAGATTGATAATGTTTCAACCAGTATTATTATCATTCACCATCTCAGATGATGAAAGAAGATCACTCGTTCAACGACAGCGAAGCCAACTGGTCAGCAGGAGTGCCTGCCTGCTGCTGAGACACGCTCCTCAGGACCTCCATGGCCTCAGAAACCTTGGCTTTGAGAGCTTCTGGTGATTCCAACAAGTGTAACACCTCAGTCTGATCCATTTCCAGAAGCATGCCCGTCACCTTAGCTGCCGTCTCTGGCTCCAATTGTTCCACGAGTGGATACAGATTTTCACCCAGCATCTAAGTAACACAAGAAGAATTAAAGCACGTTAGTTGGGTGTGGTCACAACGGAAGAAATGAAGCTTAACTAGCTCGTAATGTGTACTTCTAAGAGGTTATTCTATGATCATGAATTCACTAAGACAAGAAATAATGTACTTCCAGAACTGCTAAAACTACGTAGAAATTGATTGTGGAAAGGATAGCAAGGATATGTTTTGAGGGGGTTCAGTGCTAAGTCTATGGACAAGGAACATAACTTGTAAATGAAATACAAAAAAGGGAAATGCTCACCGTCCTCTGTTCGTTGGGAGAAGCATTTGCAACAGCAGATGCCAAAGCTCCAATGGGAATTGGCTGAGACATTCCTGCATCACGCAATGGCACGCCACCCATTTCATATGGGACAGACAGCATCCCTCCAGCCATACCTTGCATGGAAACATCAGGCATTCCACGCCCAGGAGGGTAACGATAACCACGTCCTCTTGGAACCATCTGTACACAAGAAATACATAACAAATACTCAAAAGAGTTTGATTGAAAAAGAAATAAAAAATTAAAACGCACAAGTCAAAGTGCCACAAACCTGCTGTTGCATTACAGGAACTGGTTGCGGACCCTGTTGCATTGGGGCATTACCTCTCCTTCCACCAGGTCGTGGACCTTGCTGCCCTTGCTGGACCATAGGCACAAACATATTTGGCATGAGAGGCCCACCAGGCCTCATACCAGGTACAAGCTGCTGTTGATACCCAAATCCAGGCTGAAACACATTAAACGGCTTAAATAATATGTGGCAAAAAAGTTGAGTGATTCCCCCAATCTAATCAAGTAGGTTATTCTCAGTCAAGTATGTACATCAGATTTATATCTGGGCTTAAGCAGCATGTTTTAAGCAGAAGATATGAGGCTATTATCATGATTGACTGCATTTACTGGGACACTAAATTGTGACAACGGAAAACTAATGGATTATAATTCTATTAAAAATTTAAAACCGATGAAGGATAAAAGTTCAGCCACCAGTAATTTAGTTTTCAATGTCATTTCGCTTCATTTTCAGATGATTTAGAAAATGGAAAAATGGCTAGCCATAAGGAAGTGACAATTAGATATGAAAGATTGATTTTACAATTTGAAATCATGAAACATGCTTTGTTTGCACATGATAGTCAGTTTCGGAAAACATTAGTGTTCTAAACAAAAATGGACTGATGAGGTTTCAAATAGAGATTGATAAAGAGGCAAAACAATTCTACTTTTATTTCAGAAATCAAAACAAAAACAAACATTCTAGTTTTACCCTAGGAAAACAATAAATATTAAGCAGCCATTTATAGTATGCATAAGATAGCATGAGCCTTATCTTATCAAAGAACATTATCTGAACATTTAAAATCCATTCACAAAAGAAGTCTGTCAAGAATATTATTACTTGGGGAGGAATCATGGCTTGGGGATGTTGTCCATAAAATATCTGTTGCCCTAGACCAGGACCACCAGGACTATACATCGGTATACGAGGAGCAACAGTAGCCGCCATTGCAATTGGCCTCATCTGAGAAAATTGAGCCTGAATAAAATCATAACAAAAGTCTTTAGACAAGCAAATACACTGACAAAATGCTGGTTTGTGCTTAATCAACTCAAATCAATGACACACTAAAAGAATACAGGACATAACAACAAAGACATTCATGTAAGGAGGAAATATGAAATGCACCTACCCATCAGACATCTGGATGAAGTTACTTTAAACTGTCATAAATATTTCTATATCTCACCACTAGGCTTTAGATAACCACATTGAAGAGCAAAATACACCTTAAAAATACCTGTAGACGTGCTCTTCTATCTTCTTTCCTTTGAGCAAATGCAACATAGAGAGGTTTGCCAACAATCATCTTGCCATTCATTTCAGAGAGCTAAACAGAAAAGGTAGCAGAAGTTTCCTTCTTTAATAGACAATCAAGTATAGAGTCAAAAGCACATAGAGTGAACAGAAGTGAGCTTACAGCTCTTGAAGCCTCTTCGGGTGATGAGAACGCAACAAAACCGGAACCTCTGCTGATTCCTTTTGGGTCTCGCATCACCTGTACAGACATCGGAGGAGATCCAGTAAGCTATAGGCAATTGATATGACAGGGATGAGGGAAGAAAAAATGGAGGGGGAGTATCCATCAACCTTGTATGATGTTATTGATCCAAATGGAGAGAACATTTCCTTAAGCTGATCATCCTCAATGCTATCGTCCAGATTTTTGATATACAGGTTTGACCCCTGTGATTTATCAGCTGCTTCCTTTATACTCTGCTCAAACCGGTTCTTCAACTCTACCTCTCTTTCAGATTTCTTCTGGGCTCTCCCAACAAACAATTCCTTGTTATCAAGTTTCTTGCCGTTAAGAGACTCAACAGCTCTAGCAGCATCATCTGCATCCTCAAAGTTGACAAATCCAAAGCATTTGGATGTTCCATCTTCATTTCTCATGACCACTGCACTGCTGATTGGTCCAAATTCACTAAACAACTTCTGCAGATCTTCATCAGTTGTTGATTCAGATATATTTTTCACAAACACATTAGAGAATTTTGTCTTGTCTACTGACATATCTCTTTCTTGCTTGCGAAGGAACGGTCCAACATAGACTTGCTTTCCGTTCAACAACATGCCATTGAGCTTCTCAATAGCTTTTTGAGCAGATTCTTCACTGGCATATTGCACAAAACCGTAGCCCAAAGACTGTCCTGATGGATTTGTTGCTACTTTGCACGAGAGGATGCTACCAAAGGAAGAAAATGTCTCGTGTAGAGCTTTATGGTCGATTTCCTTGTCCAAATTCTACTCAGAAAAATTATATCCAAATCAGTGAGTGCAGAGCGGTAGAGTTTGCTTCAAGGACAAACTGACATACATGGAATGCATCAATCTGAATTTTGAGGAGATAAGAAACAATACCTTAATGAATATATTTCCAGTTCCACTTCGGCGTACACTGGGGTCCCTATGAGAATACATAATCCTAATGTGTTTCCCATTGAGAGGAGTGAAATTCAGTTCCATCAATGCTCTCTCAGCTACAGTGAACCACCAAAAGAAAAAAAAAAGAAAAGGAATTAAGTACAGAAGACAGCTGAACACTCCACTAAAAGATGAGGTTCCACTTCTATAGCTATGACACAAAGAATGTTTAGGGGGTAATTTGCACGATTATTACGTGACCCATCTGAGACACATGATGTTTGTAAGAGCATCTAATGCAAATATGCTTAAAACTCCCAAGCTCGCCAAACCTCTAAAACTAAATATGATATCATCTTTGCCAGATTTATTCCATTAGGACAGTATCCAATAAAATTATAATAAAAAAATAAAATGCATATCAAAATAATTTTCAGTTACCCACAAAGTCTCATAGAAAACAAATCTTGTTACAAAAAAATAAAAATAATAAAAATATCTAAAAAAAAGTCAAGTTTCAAAAATAAAGTTTTGAATGATGAACTTCATGATTAAAGGAGGTGTATAAATGAAAATTCATGCATTGCAAGAGTTTTTAAATTCTAAAAAATATAAAGCTGTGAACGTGAGTTTTTTCTAGATAGAAGTATTATTCTATTGTTTAGGACCACATCAACATAAAAGCAACGGATGGCATACAACTCTAGGTGTTACGCAGGTTCTCATAGCAATTTATAAGAACAGCAAAGTTTTCTAGCAGAGTATGTGTAGCAGAGCACACACTGCCATATGTTACATCATCTCAACTTTGAAGGCCCTTTCATCTTCTCGAAATGATTGAGACACAATGGTATAACTGTTACTAACAAAGTTTGTATCTATAATAGCAATGTTGCTTAACATCATGCAAACTGTATAGTTTTTGGTTTATGCTAGAGAATGACTCACCTACTCTCTTGCCAAAATCAACATAATAGAAATTATAACAATAAGTGGATTTTTAATACACACAGAGCAGAAAATAGTTAAGTATACAATTTGTAAAAACTGATATAGCTATTTATGCATCATACTACCATTTATTTATTTAATTACTTACTGTATAGTAGCTATCTATTTGGTGCAAGTATCAATTATAACAGCAGCAGCAGCAAGACATCCATTACACTTACACCAAAATCTCTATAACTCATTTAGGAAAGTTAAAAAATAAATACTAGCATACACTGTTTCTATGTGAGAAACATATCTAGAACGATTTTAACTAGGAATTTAACATCATACTCCCTACTACAAAGTGCACAGACTTGTCATTTAAGGGGCTATAAAAATCTACAATCTACAATATGAATATAGATTATAGACCAACAAAACTGAGACTTTATCTTCAGAAAATGCACAGTATCTATCACAAGAAGTTTTCTAAAAATGAACGATCACCGTTCCAACACTTTAGCAGCAACAAAAAGCAGCAAATCAAATTTGAATTAATATCGGATGACATTTCAACACTAATTATTAATCACAATCTAAGGCGACACGGAGTTCTAACCATCTTGAGGATTGCCAAAGTTGACGTAGCCATAACCGAGCGAGCGCCGGGTAGTCAAATCCCTGCAAACCCTAACAGACACCACATCCCCCATCTGACTGAACAGATCGTAGAGCTGAGAATCGGTGACGTTCACATCGAGATCTCCGACGTACAGAGACGTCACGACCGGCGCGCCACCAGACGACGCCGCATTCACCACCTGCATCTGTGGCTGCATCTGAACCTGCGCCGCCATCTCAATACGAAGATTTTTTTCCTTTTCGAAGAGTTTTCTGATTTTTTTGGTTTTTTCTTAATAACTTCCCTCTCCTCTTTTTATTACCGGAATCAAAGGAAAATAAGTCACGGATAATTGCAAATACTTGACAGAAAGCCAGGAAGAAAATCGGACTAAGAATTTTGGGGTTTTTCGAGAGATTTTCAGTTTTTTTCTTTTTATCTGTTTTTTTAATAAAGAGAGGAGAGGGAAGGGTTCATAGGTCGGAGATCCGACGGGGAGGATGGAGAAGCACCGCCAGCATAGGGCGGCGGCGACGCCGTGAAGTGGCGGAGAGATAAAAGGAGATAAATTGGAGGGCAGGTTGAACTGCGCACAGCCAAAATCCGTATATCTGTGGGCGGCGCTATTTATATAGTTGAGGGTAAGGAATCACCTGTGTATGCTCAAACCCTAGATATTCTGAAACGAAATCAACTCCGTTGGATTAGGAGGTGTGGCCCATTCATCTTGTCGATAATTATTCTGTAATAAACATAAATAAATAATCTTAGTAATAAAATGGATATAATAAAACTCACCCCCACTTACTTTGTGGTATACATACCCACATATTACTAAACACACCTCTATCACTAAATATATTCACTTTAAAATATTTAATACGTTTAATTGTAAAATAAATCCAAAGTTATATAACTATTTTCTATTTTAGTTAATTTTTTTATAATTATCAATTTTAATTATAATTGATCAATTGTTTTCAATTTTAATCAATTCATGATTTTAATTAAAATTAAATTATGTGTAGTAATGTGGATGTCACATATATAAATGATACATCACTTAAAATTAATCAAACATTATTAATCATAAAGTAACTCACTTTAATCTAAAAACCAATCAAGAAAAAAAAATTAAGAAAACAAAACCATACACAACAAAAGTATCAACTTCTAATTATTTTTAGTGATATTTCGTTTTCTACATCTTCCACCACTGAAGGCTTTAAAATTGATTTTATCTTTTTAATTTAATTGGGGTTTGAGTTTTGTAAAAGAACTATTCTTCAATTCTTTGTATTTGCAATATTTATTACATTTCTCTTTCTCCATCTATGTTTTGTTAATATAATGGCTTTGAAATTCATATTATTTTTCTATTACAATTTTGAATTTTGTTTGTATGAGTGAACAAAGTTTTAGTTCATACCACATTGAATTTTTGTTTTTTGTTGCGTTGTTTCTGTAATTAACCCACTTTAACCTAAAAACTAATTAAAAAAAAATAAAAAAATAAAATCACACACAACAAAAGCATGAGCTTCTAATTATTTTTAGTGATATTTTGCTTTCTACGTCAACATTTGTCTGCAATTTTTCCACCACTAAAGGCTTTAAAATTGATTTTATTTTTTTAATTTAATAAGGATTTGAGTTTTGTAAAAGAGCTATTCTTCAATTCTTTGTATTTGCAATATTTATTACCTTTCTCTTTTTCCATCTATGTTTTGTTAATATAATGGCTTTGAAATTCATATTATTTTTCTACTACAATTTTGAATCTTGTTTGTATGAGTGAATAAAGCTTTAATTCCTACTACATTGAATTTTTGTTGCGTTGTTTCTATAATTTATTTTTTCCTAAATTTTTTTCATTTGTTTAGATTAAAGTGATGTTTGTCCATCATTAATAATGTTTGATTAATTTTAAATAATGTATCATTTGTATATTATCTACGTAGCATTCACATCACCCTACATAATTTAAATTTGATCAAAATCATAAATTTGCTAAAATTGAAATCAATTTCTCAATTCATGATTAAAATTGATAATTTTAAAATAATTGTTAAAATAGACAAATTTTGTAAACTTTTGGTTTTTTTTTTTTTTCAATTAAGTCTATTTTATATGATCCACTTTTTATGCATACCACACAACATTATCATTCTGCTACTCGCTCAATTATAAAAAAATAAAATAAAATAAATAACAAATTAGAAGACTATTTATATCTTTTAATATATATTTATTTTTAAATTATTTTTTTTTGGGTGTGCTTTGTAATTGATGGGTGTATAGTCCCATACTTTTTATATCTAATGTCTATAGCTTTTTTTTTTTAAGAAATGTGAGTAAAAACGATAATATTGATAGTAATTGAATGAAAAAAAATCACAATCTAACATCAAATTTTGATTAATACTTTAATAGACTTTATTCGTTAATTTAATTAAGTTTACCAATTAATTGACAATACAAATAGTTTGTACGACCACCTTCTTTGGAACAAGTCAATATATGATTATTAGTACCAAGATCATGGATTTTATGGTTCAGATGGAATATTATTTAATACACAATATATACATCATTAATATATTGTGATCTAAGCACGTTGATATCTACATCTATGTTATTTTTTAGTGTTCCCCAATCCAATCAAATTATTACAGATTTTGTATATAAACTACCAAACATTTTTTGGCACCAATGTATATAAATTTTACAGATATGACACTTAAATGACTAAACTAATTAGTTGATCATTTTTCCATCGGAATTTAACATCCGACTTGTACATGACATATTTATGAGGGTTTTTTTTGGTCCAAACAATTAAGTCATTATTTTCCCACTTTATACTTGAGGACTTTTTTTAATACAACAATTTAATTGTCGTGACAAAAAAAATTCTTAAAAATAAGTCACGCTCAAGTCACGTGTTAAAAGCAGGTAAAACATAGTTGAAAAATTAATTAGTGATTTAAATGTCAAATCTATAATATTTGTATATTCGGTGCCGCAAAAGAAAATTCGATGATTTACATACAAAATCACTAATAATTTAGTGGTGTTGCTGTAATTAACAATATTTTTTTAATGCAAAATTTCTAAGTACTTATTTCAAATAAATGACTTATTTGTTTTGCATATTTATTTAAGTACTATGAAATATTTGATAAACCTAACCTTGTGAGGCAAATCAGCATAAAATATATATTAATTTTAAAAATAGTTTATGGTTCGTGGATCAATATTTATTAGAGCTTTGTTTCACGTAATTAGTTATGATTATAAAAATAATCCCATGGGATTTTTTTTATTGGTTTCCTCACTTCTATTAGAATGATATCAAAATACTTATAAGAACTTTTATTTCGGGAGGAAAAAAAAATTTATTTAAATATTCTACTTTAAAATTGACTTTTGTTCCAACAGTACTCTCAGAAAATGCACATATTTGAGAGAGAGAGAGAGAGAGAGAGAGATGATTTTCTTCTCTTGTTGATAGAATAAATGTATAATTAAGAAAGGACTGAAATATTACTATTTTCTTTGAATTCTATTTCAACTCTTTCAACAGTTTGACAGTGCTTACAACAGAATTCTTGATATAAAAGTACAAAGACAATCATGCACAACTTCTACAAAAGGTGTAGAATATAGAAATATAGTGAATGTGAGTTGCACACACGCGGGGTTTAGAAAAATTGATTCGGATTTCATAAATCTTTTATATATATAGCATGACGCTAGATCTATATTTACCTATTTTTAAATTTATTTTATTTAATAAAGAAAATTATAATTTTGATGAATCTAAAATAAGGTGGGAGAATCGTTTGTTGGGTATATAAATGAAAAAAATTATTATTATTATTATTATTAAATTACTCATATAGTTGTTTGTTGCCATATATAATAGCTAAGGCTAGCTTCACCTAATAAAGCTTTCACTCAATTCAAGACTTCACGGTAACATGTGTAAATAAAAAAATTAACCAGACATAAATTTGAATGTCAAAAAACAAGAGTGATCACTTAATCTGTTAGGATTAGTTTGGATTCGGGGTTGGGTAAATAAACCCACCATAATCAGATTTTTATTTGGATTGTGGGTAAACAAATACGTGTGAAGTAAATTAAACAAAAAAATCAGAAGTTTTTAAAAATACATATGTAATTGACTTAAAATCTGAGACCGTAAATTTGGATGACCAAAAGACTTATTTCACTGTAATAGTATAAAGTTAAAGACACATGAAAAGTGTAGTGGTTCAAAAAAATATTTAAACATTTTATTTTATTTTCATTTTAGATTATTACATAATAAAAATAAAATTAAAATGTACCTTCTTCGCAACACTGCTAACCATAGACGAATAATGCAACACTCACTATTCTCACGATGAAATTACAGAAAAAACATGATAGATCATAGATCTCATATAAAAACACAAAGTTTAAACAAGGCTCAGACAAATCCACACCAAACAATCTTCACTAGGCAACATCCAAAGGTCTAATGTGGCTCAATAATGTCAGAAACGGAAAGCGTATTAAAACAAGTGTGTCATTAAGAATAGCATATCATGATAAGAGATTGATAATGTTTTAATCTGTATTATTATCATTCACCATCTCAGATGATGAAAGTAGATCACTCGTTCAACGACAGCGATGCCAACTGGTCAGCAGGAGTGCCTGCCTGCTGCTGAGACACACTCCTCAGGACCTCCATGGCCTCAGAAACCTTGGCTTTGAGAGCTTCTGGTGATTCCAACAAGTGTAACACCTCAGTCTGATCCATTTCCAGAAGCATGCCCGTCACCTTAGCTGCCGTCTCTGGCTCCAATTGTTCCACGAGAGGATACAGATTTTCACCCAGCATCTAAGTAACACAAGAAGAATTAAAGCACGTTACTTGGGTGTGGTCACAACGAAAGAAATGAAGCTTAACTAGCTCGTAATGTGTACTTCTAAGAGGTTATTCTATGATCATGAATTCACTAAGACAAGAAATAATGTACTTCCAGAACAGCTAAAACTACGTAGAAATTGATTGTGGAAAGGATAGCAAGGATATGTTTTGAGGGGGATCTGTGCTAAGTCTATGGACAAGGAACACAACTAGCAAATGAAGGATAAAAGGGTAAATGCTCACCGTCCTCTGTTCATTGGGAGAAGCATTCGCAAGAGCAGATGCCAAAGCTCCAATGGGAATTGGTTGAGACATTCCTGCATCACGCAATGGCACGCCACCCATTTCATATGGGACAGAAAGCATCCCTCCAGCCATACCTTGCATGGAAACATCAGGCATTCCACGCCCAGGAGGATAACGATAACCACGTCCTCTTGGAACCATCTGTACACAAGAAATACATAACAAATACACAAAGGGTTTGATTGAAAAAAAAAAAAAAATTAAAACGCACAAGTCAAAGTGACACAAACCTGCTGTTGCATTACAGGAACTGGTTGCGGACCCTGTTGCATTGGGACATTACCTCTCCTTCCACCAGGTCGTGGACCTTGCTGGACCATAGGCACAAACATATTTGGCATGAGAGGCCCACCAGGCCTCATGCCAGGTACAAGCTGCTGTTGATAACCAAATCCAGGCTGAAACACATTAAACGGCTTAAATAATATGTGGCAAAAAAGTTGAGTGATTCCCCCAATCTAATCAAGTAGGTTATTCTCAGTCAAGTATGTACATCAGATTTATATCTGGGTTTAAGCAGCATGTTTTAAGCAGAAGATATGAGGCTATTATCATGATTGACTGCATTTACTGGGACACTAAATTGTGACAACGGAAAACTAATGGATTACAAGTTCTATTAAAACCGATGAATGATAAAAGTTCAGACACCAGTAATTTCTTTTTCAACGTCATTTCACTAAATTTTCAGATAACTTGATATAGAAAATGGAAAAAATGGCAAGCCATAAGGAAGTGACAGTTAGATATGAAAGACTGATTTTACAATTTGAAATCATGAAACATGCTTTGTTTACACATGATAGTCAGTTTCGGAAAACATTAGTGTTCTAAACAAAAATGGACTGATGAGGTTTAAAATAGAGATTGATAAAGAGACAAAACAATTCTAATTTTATTTCAGAAATCAAAACAAAAACAGACTTTCTAGTTTTACCCTAGGAAAACAATAAATATTAAGCAGCCATTTATAGTAAGCATAAGATGGCATAAGCCTTGTCTAGTGACAGAATGTTATCTGAACATTTGAAATCCATTCACAAAAGAAGTCTGTCAAGAATATTATTACTTGGGGAGGAATCATGGCTTGGGGATGTTGTCCATAAAATATCTGTTGCCCTAGACCAGGACCACCAGGACTATACATCGGTATACGAGGAGCAACAGTAGCCGCCATTGCAATTGGCCTCATCTGAGAAAATTGAGCCTGAATAAAATCATAACAAAAGTCTTTAGTCAAGTAAATACACTGACAAAATGCTGGTTTGTGCTTAATCAACTCAAATCAATGACACACTAAAAGAATACAGGACATAACAACAAAGACATTCATGCAAGGAGGAAATATGAAATGCACCTACCCATCAGACATCTGGATGAGGTTACTTTCAACCGTCTAAAATATTTCTATATCTCACCACTAGGCTTTAGATAACCACATTGAAGAGCAAAATACACCTTAAAAATACCTGTAGACGTGCTCTTCTATCTTCTTTCCTTTGAGCAAATGCAACATAGAGAGGTTTGCCAACAATCATCTTGCCATTCATTTCAGAGAGCTAAACAGAAAAGGTAGCAGAAGTTTCCTTCTTTAATAGACAATCAAGTATAGAGTCAAAAGCACATAGAGTGAACAGAAGTGAGCTTACAGCTCTTGAAGCCTCTTCAGGTGATGAGAACGCAACAAAACCGGAACCTCTGCTGATTCCTTTTGGGTCTCGCATCACCTGTACAGACATCGGAGGAGATCCAGTAAGCTACAGGCAATTGATATGACAGGGATGAGGGAAGAAAAAATGGAGGGGGGAGTATCCATCAACCTTGTATGATGTTACTGATCCAAATGGAGAGAACATTTCCTTAAGCTGATCATCCTCAATGCTATCGTCCAGATTTTTGATATACAGGTTTGACCCCTGTGATTTATCAGCTGCTTCCTTTATACTCTGCTCAAACCGGTTCTTCAACTCTACCTCTCTTTCAGATTTCTTCTGGGCTCTCCCAACAAACAATTCCTTGTTATCAAGTTTCTTGCCGTTAAGAGACTCAACAGCTCTAGCAGCATCATCTGCATCCTCAAAGTTGACAAATCCAAAGCATTTGGATGTTCCATCTTCATTTCTCATGACCACTGCACTGCTGATTGGTCCAAATTCACTAAACAACTTCTGCAGATCTTCATCAGTTGTTGATTCAGATATATTTTTCACAAACACATTAGAGAATTTTGTCTTGTCTACTGACATATCTCTTTCTTGCTTGCGAAGGAACGGTCCAACATAGACTTGCTTTCCGTTCAACAACATGCCATTGAGCTTCTCAATAGCTTTTTGAGCAGATTCTTCACTGGCATATTGCACAAAACCGTAGCCCAAAGACTGTCCTGATGGATTTGTTGCTACTTTGCACGAGAGGATGCTACCAAAGGAAGAAAATGTCTCGTGTAGAGCTTTATGGTCGATTTCCTTGTCCAAATTCTACTCAGAAAAATTATATCCAAATCAGTGAGTGCAGAGCGGTAGAGTTTGCTTCAAGGACAAACTGACATACATGGAATGCATCAATCTGAATTTTGAGGAGATAAGAAACAATACCTTAATGAATATATTTCCAGTTCCACTTCGGCGTACACTGGGGTCCCTATGAGAATACATAATCCTAATGTGTTTCCCATTGAGAGGAGTGAAATTCAGTTCCATCAATGCTCTCTCAGCTACAGTGAACCACCAAAAAAAAGAAAAGAAAATAAGTACAGAAGACACAAAAAGATGAGGTTCCACTTCTATAGCTATGACACAAAGAATGTTTAGGGGGTAATTTGCACGATTATTACGTGACCCATCTGAGACACATGATGTTTGTAAGAGCATCTAATGCAAATATCCTTAAAACTCCCAAGCTCGCCAAACCTCTAAAACTAGGAGCTTTAAAATGGAAAATATGATCATCTTTGCCAGATTTATTCCATTAGGACAGTGTCCAATAAAATTATAATAAAAAAATAAAATGCATATCAAATTAATTGTCAGTTACTCCCAAAATCTCATAGAAAACAAATCTTGTTACAAAAAAATAAAAATAACAAAAATGTCTAAAAAAAAGTCATGTTTAAAAAAAATAAAAGTTTTGAATGATGAACTTCATGACTAAAGGAGGTGTATAAATGAAAATTCATGCATTGCAAGAGTTTTTAAATTCTAAAAAATATAAAGCTGTGAACGCGAGTTTTTTTCTAGATAGGAGTATTATTCTATTGTTTAGGACCACATCAACATAAAAGCAACGGATGACATACAACTCTAGGTGTTACGCAGGTTCTCATAGCAATTTACAAGAACAGCAAAGTTTTCTAGCTAGCAGAGTATGTGTAGCAGAGCACACACTGCCATATATTACATCATCTCAACTTTGAAGGCCCTTTCATCTTCTCGAAATGATTGAGACACAATGGTATAAATGTTACCAACAAAGTTTGTATCAATAATAGCAATGTTGCTTAACATCATGCACACTGTATAGTTTTTGGTTTATTCTAGAGAATGACTCACCTACTCTCTTGCCAAAATCAACATAATAGAAATTATAACAATAAGTGGATTTTTAATACACACAGAGCAGAAAATAGTTAAGTATACAATTTGTAAAAATTGATATTGCTATTTATGTACCCATTATGTACCTATCATACTACCATTTATTTATTTAATTACTTATTTATATGGTAGCTATCTATTTGGTGCCAGTATCAATTATAACAGCAGCAGCAGCAAGACATCCATTACACTTACACAGAAATCTCTATAACTCATTTAGGAAAGTTAAAAAATAAATTCTAGCATACACTGTTTGTATGTGAGAAACATATCTAGAACGATTTTTACTAGGAATTTAACATCATACTCACTGCTATAAAGTGCACAGACTTACCATTTAAGGGGCTATAAATCTACAATCTACAATATGTATATAAACCAACAAAACTGATACTTTATCTTCAGAAAATGCACAGTATCTATCACAAGAAGAAGTTTTCTAAAAATGAACGATCACCATTTCAACATTTTAGCAGCAACACAAAGCAGCAAATCAAATTTGAATTAATATCAGATGACATTTCAACACTAATTATTAATCACAATCTAAGGCGACACGGAGTTCTAACCATCTTGAGGATTGCCGAAGTTGACGTAGCCATAACCGAGCGAGCGCCGGGTAGTCAAATCCCTGCAAACCCTAACAGACACCACTTCCCCCATCTGACTGAACAGATCGTAGAGCTGAGAATCGGTGACGTTCACATCGAGATCTCCGACGTACAGAGACGTCACGAACGGCGCGCCACCAGACGACGCCGCATTCACCACCTGCATCTGTGGCTGCATCTGAACCTGCGTCGCCATCTCAATACGAATATTTTTTTCCTTTTCGAAGAGTTTTCTGATTTTTTTGGTTTTTTCTTAATAACTTCCCTCTCCTCTTTTTATTACCGGAATGAAAGGTAAATAAATCAGGGATAATTTCAAATACTTGACAGAAAGCCAGGAAGAAAATCGGACTAAGAATTTTGGGGTTTTTTCGAGAGATTTTCAGTTTTTTTCTTTTTATCTGTTTTTTAATAAAGAGAGGAGAGGGAAGGGTTCATAGGTCGGAGATCCGACGGGGAGGATGGAGAAGCACCGCCAGCAATGGCGGGCGGCGGCGACGCCGTGAAGTGGCGGAGAGAGAAGGAGATAAATTGGAGGGCAGGTTGAACTGCGCACAGCCAAAATCCAAACACATGTGGGCGGCGCTATTTATATTGTAGAGGGTAAGGAATCACCTGTGTATGCCCAAACCCTAGATATTCTGAAACGAAATCAACTCCGTTGGTTTAGGAGCTGTGTGGCCCATTTATATCGTCGATAATTATTCTGTGTCTTTGAATACACTTCGATTACTAAATATATTCACTTTAAAATATTTAATAGTTTTAATTGTAAAATAAATTCAAAATTATTTAACTATTTTCTATTTTAGTTAATTATTTTAAATTATCAATTTTAACTATACTTGACCAATTATTTTCAATTTTAATCAATTTATAATTTTAATTCAAATTAAATTATATATGGTGATGTATATATCACATAGATAAATTATATATCACTTAAAATTAATGAAATTTTATTAACACATTTTAACCTAAAAAATAAATAGAAATAGAAAATTATGAAAATAAAATCACAAACAACAAAAGTATGAGCTTCAAAATATTTGTAATGATATTTCGCTTTATACCTCAACATATGTCGGCAACTTTTCCACTACCAAAAGACTTTAAAGTTGATTTTATCTTTTTTATTTAATTAGAGTTTGAGGTTTGTAAAAGAATTATTATTCAATTCTTTGTATTTGCAATATTTATCTTCTTCTTTTGTCATCTATGTTTTTTAATATAATGTCTTTGAAATTCATATTATTTTTCTATTAAAATTTTGGATTTTGTTTGTATGAGTGAACAAAACTTTAGTTCATAGTCATACTACATTGAATTTTTGTTGCTTTGTTTCTGTAATTTATTTTTTCTTAATTTTTTTTTCATTTGTTTAGATTAAAATGAGTTGATCCATGATTAATTTTAAATGATGTATCATTTGTATATTATCTACATGACATCCACATCGCCACACATAATCTAATTTTGATCAAAATCATGAATTTACTAAAATTGAAATTAATTTTTCAATTCATGGTTAAAATTAATAATTTTAAAACAATTGTTAAAATAAAAAAATTATGTAAAGTTTTGGTTTTTTTTTTTTTGTTTGCAATTAAGTATATTTTATATTATCAATTTTTATGCATACCACACAAAATTATCATTCTGCTATTCGTTCAATTATAAAAATAAAATGAAATTAATAATAAATTAGAAGGATATTTATATCTTTTAATATATATTTATTTTAAAATTATTTTTTGGGGGTACTTAGTAATTGATATGGGTATAACCCCGTAACTTTTAAACCTAATATCTATAGCTTTTCTATTTTTTATTTTTTAGAAATGTGAGTGAAAACGGTAATATTGATATTGATAAGTAATTGAATTAAAAAATCACAATTTAACATCAAATTTTGAGTAATACTTTAATAGACTTTATTCGTTAATTTAATTAAGTATACCAATTAATTGACTATACAAGTAGTTTGTACGACCACCTACTTCTTTGGAACAAATCAATATATGATTATTAGTACCAAGACGATGGATTTTATGGTGCAGATGGAATATTATTTAATACATAATCTATACACCATTAATATATTGTGATTTAAGCAACATTGATATCTATATCTATATTATTTTTTAATGTTCCCCAACCCTATTAAACTATTACAGATTTTGTATATAAACTACCAAATATTTTTTGTGGCATCAATATATATAAATTTTACAGATGTGACACTTAAGTGACCAAATTAATTAGTTGATCACTGTTTATCGAAATTTAACACTCGACTAGTACATGACATATTTATAAGGGTTTTTTGGCCAAAACAATTAAGTCGTTGTTTTTCCCTATATACTTGAGGATTTTTTTTTATTACAACAATTTAATTGTTTTGACAAAAAAAAAATCTTTAAAATAAGTTATGCTCAAGTCATGTGTTAAAATTAGGTAAAACGTAGTCGAAAAATTAGTTAGTGGTTTAAATGTCAAATCCATATAATTTGTATATTCGGTGCCAAAAAAAAATTCGATAATTTACATACAAAATCGCTTATAGTTTAGTGGTATTGCTGTAATTAACAATATTTTTTAAATACAAAAGTTCTAAATAATTATTTCAAATAAATGACTTATTTGTTTTGCATATTTGTTTAAGTAGTATGAAATTTTTGATAAACCTAACGAGGCAAATTAGGTCACAACTCATAATGCATAAAATATATATTAATTTTAAAAATAGTTTATGGTTCATCGATCAATATTTATTAGAGCTTTGTTTCACGTAATTAGTTATGATTATAAAAATAATCTCATGGGATTCTTTTATTTATTGGTTTCCATACTTCTATTAGATTGATATCAAAATACCTATAAGAACTTTTCTTTCGGGAGGGAAAAAAAAATTAATAGTCTACTTTAAAATTGACTTTTATTCAACAGTACTCTCAAAAAATGCACATATTTTACGTGTCATCTATATCTATAATGATTTTAATATAATTTCACATATGTCAGCAAGTTTTTAATCGTGTGTTTTGTTTTATGTCATTATCATTATATACTTAAAATATAAATTAATTATCGAGTGATGAACACGTGGTATTGGTACTCGTTCAACTACTTTTGAATATATTTCGACATTTTTTAGTGTGAATTGTGGAAAAAAATCACTATTTTCTCACTCAATGAAACTTGTACTATTGAAACTTTTCCTTTTCGAAGATATATTTGACTTTTTTATAACTAAAAGAAAATGACATGTTGGGTTTAAATATAGTTTAATTAATTTGTCAGTTTTAAATAAATAATATACTGAAATCAAATGAATCTTAATAGTATGTGATGAGCTTGTTTTACAGTAAATTAATCATAAGTTATGAAATGTTTGCATCGTGTCTTGTTATCCTACCTACCGTCAACACATTAATATATAAGCAATATGTCTTAAAAAATCTGATATATGTGTTAAATTTTACATTTCATAAATAGAAGAGATAATATTGTTACACATCATTGCTTGACTTATTGAGAATTGACTATGATAGATATTTTAACACTTTCCTATAAAACTAAGCCACTAACATTAACACAACACAAACCAAGACCCATTAATCCTACAAAACATACAAACCAACTATTATATCTAGGAAAAGTAATATTATAAAACACAATAGCTCTAAGATATAATTGTACTATATATATATATATATATATATATATATAATCATAGTATATATGAAGAACACAACTTATTTGAATTGGTAATTAAACACGTTTGTGTATACTTTCATAGTAGAGATGTCCATAACCAACAAGAAATCGATTTATGTGATGTATTTAGAATTTTTTTCGGTGTAAATAGTTTCACCCATAAAATTATTTTTAGGTATTAGACAGTTGCATAATATATTATTATTAAGATGAAGTAAAATGTATCATACAAAACTTGAAGTATAAGGTTTTTAAATGTTATTTTGGAGTCATTTAGTAATAAAAAATATGCACAATGACATATTATACGATAGATAAATAATACAATAAAAACTGAATTTTTCATAATATTAAAAAACATATATAACGATATTTTAATCTTTGCATGAGCTTTAAACTTTCCATCTTACCACATCCCTCCTAGGGCTCATTGATCAATAATACAAACTTAATTGATCTTCGCATTAATATAAAAGTGAATCATTAATCAAATACTATATTCAAAATACAAATATGTACATATATTCTTACTCATTTGTAATTCTCTCTCTTACACATGTTCATATACATCAATAAAATATGTAGTACCTCTGCATAAAGTGACGTATTGATAAAATGTGTGAAATATGAATTAAAAAACAACAAATTTAAATTTTGTAGTTTTAATCTTGACCCCACACATATATATATATATATATATATATATTTATTTATTTATTTATATGGTTGATGACCATTGAGTTTAGTTAATGCTAAGCTTAAATACATGAATATATATATATATATATATATATATATTTATATGGTTGATGACCATTGAGATTAGTTAATGCTAAGCTTAAATACATGAATTTAAAAAAAAAAAAAAAAGAGCAAGAACACCTTTCATAGGTATCATAAATTTATTTATATTTAGTTTGTTGGACATGGTTAATAAAAAATACAATATTGTCTAATTTACATTCTTAAAAATTATTTAAGATTGTTACTACTGTTAGGGCAAATTGTCCCAAAGACATGGTTAAGACACATATATATATATATGGATAGTACACCAATGATATCGATACACCATTGGTTTTAGTCATTAGATCTTCCATCATTGCATCATAACCCTTCATTTTCAATTTATCATTTTTACCTTGATTCAAAAGTTATTGCAGTAAATCATAAAAATTCTCCCAAAAGTCTAATTTCACATGTCAATGTAGTCTATATCTACCTTCTCCAACAATTGTATTTATCCGTCAATAGTAATTACAAAAACACTATTAAATCTTCTTGTATTATAGAGCTTGTGATGACGAATGATTTGAGACTCATATTCGATATGTTTTATTTAATTTACATGTAATCCTCGTATTAACAAAAGTGTCATGAACCTAACACCCAAGGTGATTGCATCCATGGTTTTGTATGCAATAATGATGAGAAAAGTGCACAATTAACATTAACAAAATCAATAAGTTTCCATTCAAATAATAATAATAGATATTGAATTACATTTTTTCATTACAATATAATTTATTTTCACATTTAATATTACTATTTAAATTAAAAGGAGAATGTGATTAATTAATTTAATAGTACAAGTATTAATTTAATTTAATAACAATAATGATATTTTTGCTAATTAATTAAATGAAATTAATTAATTTAATACTACATTACAAGTATTAAATATTAAGTCTCGTGGAACTAAGCCATTGAGATACTGAGCTTTCAGAATTCTATTTGAAAATATAAAAAAATCATTTAAATGTCTAATATTAGCAAATTGTAGCACTTAACATTAAAAGAAATTTCTGATATTGAATTGTCAAATTTTAATATGTTTAAATACAAAGAATAATTATTTCTACGTTAAATAGAACCACATAATTATAATAATCATTCTTAATATATCATTAATGTTTCATCTCATATTAAATTTTATACTGGTGTTTGTGATGCGTAAGATAATATCATTTGTAAATACAACATACCAACATAAGAGTCATGTAATACATAAATTGTTATTTTTAGAAAATACATGAAATAAAAAATTATGAAATGCTATTTAATTATCTGAATCTTTCTTTGAATGATTATTATGATTTAATTTTTTTTTGGTTAGATTCATTATATTTTACTGTAAATAATTTAATTTTTTTAATATAAAAGTATTCGTATATTTTTTGTTATGTTACTATATATATATATATTAATTTGAATTCAATCCACTTACAAATATTTTAGTTATTTTTCTATAATATTTTTTAAATCTTGTCTTGATCAATATTTTCTTATTATACAAATTATCAAAAAATTTAAATAAAAATTCAACTATTTTTAACATTTTTCTTTTTTAAATTTATATTTAGATTTAAAATATGAATAAGTTATACAATTAACTAATTTCAAACAATATTGGAAAAATGATATCCAGAAAGATTCAGTTAATTAATTACATGAAGTTATGTTATACTTACAAGTAATGTTCTTGCCTTTAAACCTTACGTTATTGTGTGTGTTGCAACCCTATTTAATCTTAAATTACTTGAATTCTCTGTCGTCCAATATTAAAGATTTATTTTCAATAATAAAAAATATATCAAAAAAGAAAAACTTATATCGCATTGTGTCACCAAAGAAAATTCTAACTACATTATAAGTATTAAATATTAAATGTAATATTACATTACAAATATTAATTTAATTTCATATTTAATATTTGTATTAAAATTAATCGTATTGATTAATTAATATTTAATATTTGTATTAAAATTAATCGTATTGATTAATTAATTAAATGTTAAATTACCAATATTAATTATCTTCATAATAATATTGGTTTCAATTAAATACTATTTAAAACTTAATTAATTAATACAAATATAGAATTGATTGTATTAGTATGATGTGAAGAGGGCTCATATACATTTCAATCTTGTTAAAAGGCCTAATACAATCCACAACTAAAAATCAACCCAAAACTCAAAAATTACCTTCACTTTTTTTACCACAATAAAAAAAACTAATATATCCATACTATAATCACCTTTTATATATATAGACCACAGCTTTAATTTTTCCGAAAAGGCAGGGCAAGTTTTCATAGCATGTTACAACTGTTTTTCAAATTGCAAGAGTGTACGTTAACCACTTAAACCACAACCACTCATTTTAGCCAACGCGCCATAATTTAACGGGTCCCACACACCACGCAAATGTCGCCGACCACACCAATTTCAGGGTGTGTTTGGCACGATGAGAAAACCAAAATGAGTATTGCATAACCCGATTTAAAACGTTTTGATTGTTTTAAATTATATTACAAAATCAAATTATCGATTGGGCGTAATCTAAAAGGTCTAACACCTTAATAATATAAACAAACTTGTTCTTTTCAATAGAAACAATGGTCCATTTTGATTGAAGTTTTTTTTTTTTTTAAAGTTTTGAAATTAAATATAATGAGAAGCTATATTAAATCTGATTTTTTTTGGGTATAAAATATATTGTATATGTGTCTTGACTAAAATGTTAATTAAGTTCATATAATAAATTAATTGATTTAATCATTTCATTTAGGCATAAAATAATGGAATGAATTTTACCTATATGCTAGTATTTCAATCATATCCAAGCAGATAAATTTAAGTATGAACATTTAAAAAAAAAAAAAAACACGATTGGAATAATAAATTTTGGTAGTCTATAATTTGGCCTCTTGTAAATTGAACTCACCATATTTAAATCATTTCAAAATGATGTTATATCAGTTAAATATTTTTTTTTAAATAGCTTAAAATTCTGGATATACTTTTAATTGTGTAACTCAAATAAAATAAAATATGTAAATATTGAATGTTATGCACTTTACTTAATATAATTTGTTTGACTTGAAATAAAATAATAAACAGTTGAATAAAATTCTAATAAAATTTTAAGTAAGTTTATAAACTCCTTAAAACATCTTATAAGATGTTTATAACTTATAAACCCTTCAAAAATGTTTAGCAAAAATTAAAAAATAAGATCTTATTTCATCCTAAAATAAGATGTAAGAAGCTTATAAGCTTTTTTAAAAATTTTTTAAAGTAGGGTAATTCCAACTTATTTCCAATATAAGATTTTATTTTTATATTCATTTTTAAATTTGATAATTTGCATTATTAATATCTTATAAATTTCACCATCTTATTTATCAAAAATCTTGAATAACATAGTTTTTAATTAAAATTAAATATTTTATAAATTCTGTAAACATCTTATAGATGTAAAAGCTCTTAAATTTCAAAAATAAACTTAGTGAAACACCTCGTGAGTTAGCAAGATCAATATGGATAATTAACTGTTTAAGGCTTCTAAAAGAGAAAACACATTCGGATTAGTCCCAAGTCCCAACCCATTAGACTATTCAACTCTATAATTTTTTCATATTCTTTTTTTAGAATTTAATTTCTTATAATATATTTTTCATATATGGTTATATTGTGCCAAACACATCCTAATCATTGGCGCTTTCCAAAACAGAGAAAAGTACCATATATACTCTCTCCACGAACACAATTCCACCATTCAAAACACACACAACTGGGGACGTGAAATATCTCATTCCCCTTACAGATCTCTCTCTCTCTCTCACACACACACACACACTCTAAAATCATCGTTTTCTTGCTTTTCACTCTTCTCACTCATCGCTCCACCTTGCCGCTCATGGAGTCAGCTCTATTCGCTGATTTGCAAGCCGTTTTCCCACTTTCCGGCGCAAGTTTCACCGTCCATGGCCGCAGTTTACCGTGCACCCTCACGTACTATAGCTGCTCTCCATTCTCCATACCCGCCGTCACCAGCGCTTCTACTTCCTCTCGCCAACGGCGGCAGCGTCCATCGGTTGCTCTTCCCTCCGCTTCCGCCGGCACTACCAACTCCGTTCCTGTAAGTAATTGCCACGTATCTCGATCTATGTCTCATAATCTGGATTTTGTTTTCTATTATCCAGAGGTTATTAGAAATGACTGTAGTTACGTAATAATTATGGCCCTAATTTAGTGACTTAGTGTGTTAGTTAGATGTAGTGATAGAGAAAGTTGCAAAAGCATTACAAAAACCGGACGTTGGCTGATAGAAGAAGATACTAATTCTGGTATCCTTCTTCAATTATTAGGCTAAAAACTACAATAAGATGATTATTCTTAGTTATTCTATTTAATCGAAAACAAACTTTGATGTTTGTAAATTCTCATTAATTAGTTATTGTGCAATATGTAAAACTCGATTTGATTTGGGTATTTGCAACTTGATTTGCAAGAGATGACCTCCGATAACACTGAATTGATATGCAGATTCACAAAATTGACTGTCTCAACCTTGTTATCCTTTTAAGTTAGTTAATTGATATGCAGCTTTTAAACAATATGGTGTTTCCTTCTCCCATTCATGGATATCGCACATATAATTAATATGAGTTAGTTGTTAAGTGTTCCTTTTCAATTGCGTTAATTCTTGATCAGAATGTATGAAATGGTTTGATCCAGTAATTGTATCAAAAAATGTGTTGAAGTGAATTCGTATGTTTTTCACATTTTCAGCACAGAGAGGGAACCTACACTGTAGGTGATTTTATGACAGCAAAAGATCGTTTGCATGTTGTAAGGCCTACAACTACTGTCGATGAAGGTATTGCAGAATCTTTATCATTTGTTGACGATACCTCAATCAGCCCATTCTTTTGGCTTACCTTTTCACTTTGTACACAGCTCTGGAAACTCTTGTGGAGAAAAGAGTAACTGGATTTCCTGTGGTTGATGATGACTGGAAGTTGGTAATGCTTTTATTTCTTGTATGACTATCTTTTGCATTGAGGTTTGAGAAGCAGCTGCATAAGTTTGCCTGCATTTCCTGGTAGTGTGTATTTATATTGCTGCTTCTACTTATTATAATTCTTCACAAACTCAGTGTCCTCGCTGCAGGTTGGTGTAGTTTCTGACTATGATTTGTTGGCACTTGACTCCATCTCAGGTATCATTGGAGTTGTGAAACTTCCTTATTTTTCCAGTTTTTAGCCTAAATATTAAGGACATTGACTAGACTGGTTTAGGTATAGAACAACCGAAGAGCTCTTATGTTCCTAAAGGAGGGCCATTGTTCTACAGGATTGCATGTATTACAGCTGATTGAAACCATCGCTTTATGCATATGTTTCGGAAATGAACAAGAAGAAAATATATAGTAGTATTAAACACTATCAAGCATGAATAATATAGACAATATTAAAACATAAATGGCAGTTTCATGAGAGTGAAGTAGAATCTGCTTTGCTTATGCGTTAGTCATCATACCAAAGATTATGTAAGATAAAAAAACACATTTTCTGAGCTCTGTTATTAGATATTTTTATTTTTTTGAAGGGAACAAAAAAGACATTCAGTTTTCTGACTGTTGATTTAGCAAGACTTAAAACCTTGTTGAACTTGTTCAAACTAGCAGAGAGACTGTAAGATTTATGTAAAACATACTCTGTTGTCTTATTAGTTTATATATATATATATATATATATCATTAATTGCCATCATATTTCTGTTTTTTTTTTTTTACTTTTACTTTGTTTGGGGTAAAGTTGGGTCTCTTGTTGACAAGTTCAGTTCCTTCATTAAGCATTCATCTTAATTATGTTGTTTTCTCATTGGACATCTTAGGTGGTGGTCAACAAGACACAAATTTGTTTCCAGTTGTTGACAGCAGTTGGAAAGTATGTATAAACTCTTCTTCCTGTGTTGAAATCTAAAGTTATTTCTTCATTATGACATCTTAGTATGATCTATCTTCCAAAAGAACTGTGAAAAATTCTCCTCTGGCTTTCAAGATGCTCATGGCATGGACTGACTTCTCTTTTATCCTGTTATTATCATATTTTAGGAATAGTGAAAACCGTTTCTTTTCTTTTCAACATCAATTTACTGTCAATACTCTCTGAGGAGAGAATTATAAAGTAAATTAGATGCAACTTTGGAGTAGTTTAAGTGAAGTTGCAGAACTGGTCAACATAAGTCACTTCGAAGTGCGCTTTGTTATTTTGGTTAGGAAAATTATTCTTTAAATTAGATGACCAAGCAATACTCTCGTGTTTCACATACTAATAACATATGTCTCTCTTCCATGAAACAGTCTGCTTTTTTATTCTCGTACTTACTTATAAACTATTGCACTTGGTATCTAGTGAGAATTAAGTTGATTAATAGGAATGTTACTGTATTACTTCAATAAGTTTCTAATATTTAATTTATGCAGACATTTAATGAACTTCAGAAGTTACTCGACAAAACTAATGGGAAACTTGTGGGTGACCTCATGACTCCTGCTCCCCTTGTTGTTCGCGAGAGCACCAATCTTGAGGATGCTGCAAGGTACTTAAACATTTTTTCTTTCAAGCAAGCTTGAAAATTGGAATATTACCGACTAAAAATTACCCAAAAACACACATAGAACGATCTCTATTCAACACTTCCTACAGGTTTGACCTCACTATGAGGACACTATTTTCTATTCCTTTTCCTTTCAACCTAATTTTTGGAGTGGAAGAGTTTGTATGAATCAAATCATCAAGCCTTGATTCAAAAATTTGTTGATGCTGATGTAGGTTACTTCTTAAAACAAAATACCGTCGATTGCCAGTTGTAGATGGTGAAGGCAAACTGGTAATGTGATTCTACTCTTTGTTCAGCATTGGTGAGTTATACAACTATAATTAGAAAGCAATTCTTACTGAGTTTTCCATGTTCTATGTGATAGGTTGGTATTATTACGAGAGGCGATGTTGTTAGAGGTGCTCTTCAGATAAAGCAGAATGCTGAAAAAATGTGATCATTTCACATCAACATAAAGCCAGAACTTCATACTTGATTCTTCCAGCAATACTATCGGTTGATCAATAGTGATATCTTGCAGAGGTATTACTGAATGCTTGATACATATATACCTCTAAAACAATCAGAACATACTGAGCTAAGGTATATTCCACCCCCAAAAAACTGATTACTCCATTGTTGAGTGACTTCAACCTGTAGATATTGTACTCATTTTTGCATGTTGGCTTGTGGTTAGAATCTAGTATTCTAGTTGAGTTAGGAGGAAAATAGAGAAACTGTGTTCCTATTTCATGTGCTTTCTATTGCTTTTATAGCTGTTGTAATACACATTTGTGAGGTATTATTTGAAAAAAACTTGATATAAACAAGATACTTATGACGGGGTTTGTAAACGAGTCGAATATCTGGATATTTGATTCGTATTCATATTATTGAACGAATATTTGTTTCGTATTCGTTTATTATTCGAATTATAAATATGATTCGTATGTGATTCGAAAATATTCGAATATATTTGTATGTGATTGAATATTCAAATTTAAATTTAAATCTAAATTTCATTTGATTTTTTTCACCTTTTTTTTTCCTCACGTAGTTTAGTTAAACTTACAAATTATCAAACGAAATAATAAATCATTCATTTATTTTTTTTATCAGGTGCAATTTATAAGCCAAAAGAGTGTAAAATGTCCAAACTCAAATTGTTATTTGAATAAAAAAAAGTAATGGTATATATAATATTTATAAAATTAATCAACATTAATAATTTATTAAAATTATTTTATATATATATATATATACTTCGAATTTTCATCAATACTCAAATTGAATCTGAATTTTGGCGTTCTTCAAGTCATCCGATATGCTCAATTTTCAGATTTCAATTAAATAAGTTCACCCAAAACAAAATAACCGAGAACATCAATCCCTTCAAATCTCTATTCAACCTTTTAGTTTGTCGTGTTTGTTTGTTTTTTTTTTTTCCTTCACTTTAGACGAAGTATTTTATCCCCTCTAAATACGATGCATGTGGTTTTCTTCTTCAACAATTATTTTTGTTACCAAATAGATTTAACTAGTCAATTGTGTACGAATAAAAGCTACAATCATTTCCCCTTAGATAAACCTACAATAATTTCAAGTTGGGTCTGAAAAGTCAAGATTATCCTTCGTATTATTGTATGAATGATTTCAATTGAAAATTTATCTTAAAAAAAAAAAAAATCCGAAATGAAAATAAAAATTTTAACAAACAACAAGGACTACAGCTCCAACTACCATCTAATAAGCTTTTTTTGCCTGTGTGAGTAAAGTGATTATTGCTCAAATAAGGGCCGGCAAAATCGCACGACGAAGGTCTCCCTTTTGTGGGAAAATTAGAGTTGTTTATCATCATATATGTAATATTTAATTTATATTTCTTTAAAAAAAAAAAAAAATATATATATATATATATATTAATACAAATATTACTACAAAATCATCATTTTTATTAAACACTCTCTTAAAAGTAGCTTCCAAAAAAAAAAAGGACGTTCTTTTCGTGGGACCCATCTTGTCCTTCCAATTTCTCCCGCCATCGAACTACGAAGACATCATGCTCACACTGCCCCCACTATGTACTCAAATTTGTAAGTATTTCAATTTATACCAAAATAAAACAACAAATATGCCACTAAATTACAAAATTCAAATATTAACATCTTTAATTCATGCCATAAATTTTGAATGAATTAGAAATTTAAATAGTACCTTTAAAAAAAGATATTCAAAATACGAATCCAATATATGAAATAGAATATAAATATACCTCTAAGAATACAATGCAAAATTTCATCACAAACAATTTGAAATAAATATTGACTATGATGAATGAATTAACCCAATTTTATCAAATTATTTAAACTTCATTTTACATAAAACCTCATGTTAAACCTTTTGCATAAAATATGTTGATTAATAAAATGATAAAATTATCTAACAATTCAAAGCATGAAAGAAGGCAAATTGGATCTTTCATCATACTATTTACATATCTCACTTTATACTACTATCAAAATAACGTAATATTATTAGTCGATTTAATTTAAATTAGATATCTAAACTACATTATTTTAATAATAATATAGACATAATAAACAAGGGAAAATTAAGATATAAAATGATTATTTGAAGCGTAAAAAAGGGCAAGCGTGATACTTCCTCTGATAAAATCTGTGTTATTGAGAACTGAGTCGTCACTCAGTCTTCAATCCATTGAGATTCAGAGAGAGAAACACAAACCTTTCTAGAGAGAGAAACGGAGAAAATGGCTGTAAACCAGAATGCACAGATATCAGTTTACGATAACATCCTTTATTGCGAAGAAGAATTGGTCGAAGTTGAAACTCAAATCACCTCAAACACGAGTAATGTCGACGCGGCAAATGATGAACAGCTTCAATTCCTCAAAGAGAGAGAAGAAGAAACTTCTCTCACATCCACCAGAATCGCTCTATCCGATCTTTCTCTCCATAGGAAACAAACAGTTGAGTGGATGATAAAAATCAAATCTCATTATGGATTCTCAGCATTGACCGCGATTCTCGCCGTAAATTATCTCGATAGATTTTTGTTAACTCGCTGCTTAAATCTCGAGAAAGAGAAGAAGCCATGGATGATGCAGCTTGTTGCTGTTGCTTCTCTCTCATTGGCTGCTAAAGTCGAAGAAATTCATGTTCCTCTTCTCTTAGACCTTCAAGTATATATAAATTCTCACATTTCTGTTTCTATTTTACAAATTATTATCATCATTATTTATTAATATTTCGTTGATCAATATTATATAGGTGGAAGATGCTAAGTATTTATTCGAAGCAAAAAGCATACAGAAAATGGAGCTTTTGATTCTCTCAGCTCTAAAATGGAGGATGAATCCAGTCACGCCTCTTTCTTATCTTCATCACATTGTTAGAAGATTTGGTTTCAAGACGGTTAGCCATTGGAAGATTCTAAGAAGCTGTGAAAATCTCATTCTCTCTCTCATCCCCGGTGACTCTCTCTCTCTCACTCTCTCCTTTCTGCGCTACTGATTTCATGTTATCCAATCAATCGTATATTAACATCGATAAATATATAATATGTGTGTCATGAAATCACTTATTTCTATTCTACACATGCATTATTCACAAAATAATCTTGAGTTTTATTATTTAAAAAGAATAATTTTGATTTTTGTTTTTTAAATTTACAGATTCAAGATTTATAGGTTATTTGCCATCAGTGATGGCGGCGGCGACAATGCTTTACGTAGTAAATGAAGAAGAGGGCATTAATGCAATTGATGAGTATGAACAAAACCAGATTCTTTGTCTACTCAAAATCAGCAAGGTTGGTATATATTCTCTGTCATGAATCTAATGTTAGTTATAATGATTTTACTATTGATTTTTTTTTTTTATGAATATGTATATGTATATCATATGATGATGATATCAAAATAAAAAATATAAAAGAATTTTTGGAATAAAGGATAGTTTAGGAAATTAATTGTTGAGAGCTGGCCTTGGAGATTGTGTGGTGGGATGCATTTTACATTGGATAGAACAAAAATGAATGAGTATGTAGTTGATATCCACCCTCTATTGTCACATGGTAAATAGTAGAAGATGAGTCGATTTTGCCGATTTAATTTTACAACAGATTAACTCATAATTTATAATTCGTAATTCAGCGAGTTTGTGATAATAAATTTGATTTGTGAGTAGTGGAATTATGTCTCATTTTTGTGAAACTATCTTATATTAATTTTTTGTGTGCATATTTAATCATGTGAAGATGAAGAATATAATTAGATGTGTTTAAGGTTTATTTTTATTCTCGACTTACATTTTTAAAATTATAATTAAATAGTAATTAAAAATGTATTTGAATGCATAAAAATCTCAATATTTGAAAGAAAATGCATTGTAAAATATATTTTGATTGTGTTGTGGAAAAGAGAATTCACTTTTACAAAATACAAACAAACTTAGCCAAAGGGTGAGATATTGTCCTTTAGCGAAAAATGTGCTGTGGCAAGATTGAAGTACTGGCACAACAAATTCACTGGAGATACTTTATATCAAATAATGTATCATTTGCATATCATTCTTTATTTATGCATTGTCCTTACATATATCACACATAAAAGTAGGGAAAATGCATATCTATCCCATTTGTACTTTTTTAATCCCTATATTTTCATGATTGAGTTTTATGAGTGATGGTCTCACGAATACAATCATGTGAGATAGGTCAAATCATAGCGCACTTCGCAGTTTAAGTATGAATTTATGAAAATAAGTTTTATTTGTAGGAACAGTTTAAGTATGAATTTATGAAAATAAGTTTTGTTTGTAGGAATAAGAACTCATTTCATGGTAACTATCCGTGAGACCGTTTCATATAATTTATTATGTATTTTTATTTTTTTTGTTTCATAACAAATAAAAAAGAAAAACTGAAAATAAAAATGAGGGACAAAATCAAGAAACGTGAATGTACAGGAGGAGGGGGGAAGTGATACCAGACAAAAAAAGTAAAATATAAGGTTATGCATTTTTTATAAAATTAAAGACAGATGTGACACTTGACAAAAATAGTGAAAAGTGAGTGATGTAGGTTGGCTAATTGAGTATTTTAAACAGGAGGAAGTGGAGAAGTGGAATGAAGTGATTTCAGATGTAGTCTCAAAACAAAAATCCATGGAAACACAGAAAATGGGAAAGAAGTGGTGTAATAATGGATTCAACTATGAGTTCATATGATTCATCATCCATCCTACTTTCAAGAAAAGAAGAAGAGTTGAAGAACAACTCACGAAGATGCCATCCCTCTCTCTCGTGTGGACATACTAACCAAATATTTTGATGAATGGAAGCACATTGTAATGTTGTTAAATAGGTTCTTTCATTTTAGTAGGTATTTGAATTATATTTTTTAAACAATCAAAAATTTAAAATATGAATCCAACTTTGAATTGAATTAAATTGCCAATAAAAATCAATCAAAACATTGCCTTAGTTTTTAGTTCTTCAAAGTTGTATGGCCTAGTAATAATTTTCACAAACATAGGACCCATTTGGTAATTTAGCAAATCCTGAGGATGGTAAGTGTAATTCATTTAATAAATCAAGATACATTGAAACACAATTAGAAAAGAAAAGAAAAAGCCAATAACTGCGCCAATAGTGGCTAAAGCTTTCATGGGGTGATTATTTGAATTCATACGAATTTGAAATCCAATACTCTCATTTTTTTAAATAATCTTTAGTAAGTTGGACAAATTCATTCATTCAAAATCCTGCAATTTGAATTCAACAATTCAAATGACAACTAGGAATCCTCCAGAAAAATCTCCTATTACTGAGACAAACTATTAGCTACACTGATGAGGTCTATTAGCTCATCCTGTGAGAGTGTAACAGATCTACAGAAAAACTAGTGCACTCATTTCAGATCAAAGATGATTCACCAAGAAATAATCGACATTTAATCATCCAACGTGAAAGAAAGAAGCCGCCCAAGCCTAATACATGCAAACAACATCCAATGCAACTTAGGTAACTTAATCAGTCAGTACCAGTGTTATCTATCAGCTAGTTTCAGAAGAAGCAAAACATGTTATCCTACTAGAAAATGTATCACTTATGAGCGAATATTCCACGTGAAGTTCCAAGTTGGAATAATTACAGAGCTTACATCAGATTTCATAATCAAAGTTCATAGAAGCAAAAGCCGATACCCGGAAAAAACAGATGCCTTGAACGTGAATCAGCCCCCACGCATATGTGCGCCCAACTCTCCAAACTGCTCATCAGCCTCCACAGTGTCGGCTGACAAGCGAACTGCATCTAGCTTCTGCTTCAGGACCTCAATGGCATTGAGAAACAATTGGGAAGCTTTTATTCCTCCGGTTGTCTCAACTGTGAAAATGAAACTATCTTCCTTGGCATGGATCTCCACAAGGCCAGGTTTCCCCATTGATTCGGCTTTCTTAATCACCTCATCATCGTATGTGTATGCCTCAGCATCACACACATAAACCTGCAAACAGGCAAGTAAAAAGGATAAGCATTGTAATGGGGCAACAGTATACTGTGAAAACTTCTTCGTTCACATTCTAGTAACCCAGATAGAAGTGAACTTTCATGGAAATTAGTTTATGCTCAAAGGCCATCAATTAATATTGATTCATCTTTATCTTCATGCTTCAACTGACCAAGTGCTTCTCGAGTAACATCGTCCAGATTTTACCAAAATCAAAATTCATGCACTTTCAATATTTAATAAGCATTGATAAGCTAATCTTGCATCTGAATCAACCACCCTTGCAGTAATGGAACCTCAAGCTCTAACCCCAAAAGGGCATCTTCATAAAACCAGTTAAACAGGGAAAGAGCATAAGTCAATAACTCAAAATGTATTCAGAATAATAAACACCACTAAACTTAGGGCTTTTAAAATGAATCGATCATCTAATTGAGATTCAGTACCGAGCATGCAACCAAATAATGTCATATGGGTCACATTCAAACAAAAACTTAGAACTTCTATTTCAACTACATGATATCTAAAACACTTTCAGGCAATTTCTCCAGCAGCAGAGAACAAACCCAACAATATGAAGATTTTTTCTTTAGTTACTTTGACCTTGTGATTCTTGTTTTCCATAGCTCAAGAAACATATTACCAAGAAAATGTGACCTAAATACAAAAGAGGCCTTTATGACAGAGAGCCGGAGTAAGGGTGACAAAAGAACTACCATCACCAAAAAATAATAGCACATGGAGGGAAACACATATATGAACTGCAATCCATTTGGCATGCCACGACTTGCAAGATACAAAATTAAAACATAGGGGTTTGTTACGTTCAGCCAATTGTCACTTGGCAGCTCTGTTCTTGATTAACAAAGATCTCAAGGAAGAAGCACTGTTAAGCTTAGTAACAAGCCACAAGCTCAGCTACTCTCAAAGATAAGAATTATCTGAAGAAACACTAATTACTTAATTATGACATGATTCCAGATCCAAAACAGGCTTATAAGAAAAATAATTAACCTGTCCGGTATTGGGATTGATATCAAACACTTTTGTGGGGCTGCTTTCAACAAACTCTTCTTTCTCCTTAAGACTTAAGCTCTCCATCAACTCTTCATTGATATAAATATCAGGTTCATACATAAAAGTGACAGTTGCCGCAGGTGACCACTTAGCATGATCTTTGCCAATCCCTTTCCGCGCTATGGCTCTTAAAATCAGCTCCTGACCCCGACGAAGCTTCACAATAATGATTCCCCTATAACAAGATAAATTTGATCACATTATTCATTTGTATACTATAATGTTGTTATACACTATACTCGCAAAAATAAAGGGAAAATAAAAAAGGAAGAAAGAAAGAAGAGAGCAGCAGGACAACTATAAGAAATAGAAGACCCATTTTTACTAACTATAATTATTGAACAACTATATTGCAAACATGCCCACGATATTTCATTGATGCTGCAAAACAACACACACTCTCAGGTACTGCCTTTAAGACACAGAATTGAGTTCAAGCTTGCTAGATACACCAGAAATCATGGAAGAATACTGTAATTTATCAGAACACATTAATGCAACAAAAGCCCCAAATTTTCAGGACATCTACATCAAGGATCTTCAAGTTTACACACTTTCTTCCTAACCTTCATTTAACAACTTCATGCCTTCTCCCCAGATTCCTTTCTTTCGAATATTTCAACTCAGCCTAATTATTTTTCCCTGATTAAGATCGAAACATACACAAATTGACCATGCCCCAGCAATTAAATATCAGCCCTACAACCTTAAATAAGAACACGAAATTAAGAAAAAATTACAGCACACATACCCTAGCAGCAAACAATCGATACAGGAAAATACTTTTACCTATTATCCGAGTTATCAATTCCAGCTGAGGAATCGGTGAAATCAACCGGAACAACAGTATGGTCAGAGCTGTAAAGGTCCTTAGAAGTAACATCAAGCGTCTGATCGTTAATGCACTTAGCACGTAGGTGAAACTCGACGGAGCAATATTCACACTGACCGTCGCCGTCGCAGGCGTCACAGTCACGCGAGAAGCGCATGGCCATGGCACGTTCGCTGGTGAGGGGAATGAGCCCGAGGCGATGGGCGATGAATTCATCATTAAGCACAGAAGAGTTCACCTCAATTTCCACCAAATCTATGGCAATGGTAGGAACTTCGGCGATCATCACGCGGCGGAGAGCGTTGGCGATACTGGCGTCAGTTTCGCGGAGCTCGAACTTCATGAAGTCGTCTCTCACCGTCCGAATTTTGATTTTGGGAAATCTCTGGTACGAAACGCCCTCCATTGTCGATTTCCTACCCCTGTCTCTCTCCCAGGGTTTTGAATTTGATTAAACCCTTTTCGGAATGCAAAAATGGAGCTAAGTATGTGTCGAAAAACATGGGTTGTACCTTGTGCTTTAATTTCGATACTTACATCTACGGGCTTTATGACGGGGCCCACCTCAAAAAGCCCAAATCAAGCTATTTTAATGAGCCTTAACTAAGTTGGCCCATTTTATTCCCACAAGCATTGTAGTTGCTTACTCTCTCTCTCTAAACCCTAAAATCAATTCATTTGAGGAATTCTGCGCTCAATTCATCAATAATTTATTTGGTTTCGTCTATGTGTATCTCCGCGAGGACTCAAATTACGTTTTACTGATGGGGAAAACCAGCAAAAGGTAAAAATTATAGGAAATCTTCCGAGGAGAATTTTTTTTTTCCCTCTTAAGATTTTTGAGTGTATATTAATGTTGTTTTTTACGATTATCAGTTCGGATGGGAAATCCAATGCCGACCGCAAGTTCGATAAGAAAATGCAATTTTACGAATGTAAGTAAATATATTTTGCATTTTTAAGAACATCATCTTCTGTTGTTTTTGCTGTTTTTTTTTTTGTAAATAAATCTGTATTGGACATGGAAAATTACAATTTTAATCCGTGTAGGGAACACATTCTGTGCTTTTCAACATTTTTCTGTACCTTTTGCATTTGTATAGCTAATTGTTTAACTTCGAAGTGCATCTTGATACATATTCTAAAGAATGGTTTTTTTTTTTTTTTACATATTCTAAAGAATGGTTTTTTTTTTTCCGTTTCTTTGTAGTGGTGAGGAGTTCTGTTGCCAAAAAAGCTATTAGTAAGGTATGATTTTTGCACCTGTTTCTGATTTGTATGATGTGTGATTCTTGCACTAGGTACTTGTAATTTCATAGTTTGTAAGAATGTGATGGTGATGGAATAAAAAAAAAAACCTTTCTTCATGGGTCTATGTTGGCTATTTGTCTTGTCATAGCATCTGATAGATTGTTTCTAGGAAAATTTGAAATTATGATCCAGAGAACAAGTTACTTTGAAACCATGAAAAAGCAATGAGTTCTCTTGATCAAAGGTGTAACTGTATGTTGTTATATCCTATATATAAAATCTTCTGAATAAGTAATGTTATACAACCAGGAGAAACAGCAAAAGAAACGAAGCAGGCAAAAGAAGTTAAAGGTCTATGATTTGTCTTCCCTTTCAGAGTATCTCCCTGAACTGAAGGCTCCCACTCCCTCTGAACCTGCTGAGTTCAAAATCAACTGCAAAAGGAGAAATGATCTAGTGTGAGTAATGAAGACTATTTGGAACTATTAACCGGATTTTCATTTTTTATTCGTGTTCTTGACTTGTTTCTATGATGTTGTTTCTCAGGCTTAAAGAGAGTGATCGGTTTAAGGCGGTTATCAACCATCCAGTTTTTCAGTCTGATCCTTTAGCTGCAATTTTTCAACATTTACAGAGTACTCAACCTGCAGTAGATGAGAAGCCTAAGAAAAAGGATAGTAAAACTAGAAAAAATAAATCGAAAAAGAAAAAGTCCAAATCCTCACAGTCGATGGAGATTTAAAAGCTTCCACTTGGCCTTCATTCACCAGCTTTTGCTGTTCATTGCTATATATTCGATTGGTGATTAGCAGTTGGCTTTTTACCTCAAATTGTGAGAGTTCATGTGGGATAGAGAAAAACTTGTTGATCATGATGGTCAGATTGAATGGTGGAGAGAACATGCACAAGTTTCTCATTGTGTATCGGTTTGAGAGTAGGTGTATGTTCAATGCAACCATTTTATGTCAGAAACCTTGTGTAGTGAAAACCATACTATTTTCTATAGCAGATGACTATGCATTTTTGAAACACGAAAGTTTTTATTTTGGCGTTGAAGCTTCAAGTTAATATCTACAGCATTCATGTTGCAAGATATGTTTATCACTGTTGGGAGTTTTGATGAATAGAAATGTAATCAAGCCAAGTTGATATACTGTTGGGCTTCAGCTCACCTCTGTTGATATTTATATATATAGATTTAAGATATTATATAGTCAACTGAATTTTAAATGAAGAATGTCTGCATTGAATATACATCAACAACGAATATGATCACTATGTGGAAAGTAGATATATCTTTCAGGAATTACAAATATCAGAGAAAAGAAGAAAAACAAATGGGTTGTACAAACACAATGCACTATGAAAAACTGATCAATTCTTGGATGCAGATTGGAAAATGAAAACTGCAGTCAAAGCTCCCACCAATGCTGTAACAGCCAAGGCAACTGTGGGCAAAGGCGTTGTGAGCCCAAAATTCTGTCAAGAACAAAAAAAAAGACATTACAATCAAGAACTTAAGAAAAAGAAACAAAAAAAAGGGGATTTTTCAAGATAGGCAAATGCTTTTGTAGGCCGTAGAAAAGCCGGCAGACCAAAAGAAGCATCAAGGTAATAAAAGTTTCCATCCAAAGCCTAATCCTAAATTCGTTGAGGACAAAAGAACATTATGCCGTTCATAGCATGAAATCATCTACCATCATTGTCTATAAACACCACCGGCAAATATAAACATGAATAGTAGGTCTTCCGATAGACAAAAGGTATAATACATTTTGCATATATTTCCCAACCAACATAATATTAGGAATGCTTGAAATATAGCAACTAATTTACTTCAAGTGAACCATATTTAGTGTAGGTCTATTATAAGCATAAACAGCTTAACATCTTACAAGCCTCAAGTAAATAGTAAATATAAGAAACGTCTAGATACAGTTCCATTTGTATATGCAATATACCTCAAGGAATCCTTTTCCCGTTGCAATTTCAACACTAATAGCAGCAGCAAAACCAACCATAGCTAGTCGTCCGAGCCATACATCCAAACCACCACCGCCTTCCTTTGTGCTCTGCTCACATCTTATAGAAATGGCTTTCGAATTGCAAGCCATTTTTTGATTGTAAATTGGTCTCTGAATCACTGAAGACAAGGAGAAACATAAGAAACCAATCTGTCTTTTAAGTAAAATGTAATCAAATCAAATGTTGAGAAAAAACAATCAATAAGCAAATTCTATGCTTCCTCAAACACACACACAACCCTATATGAAATGGCCTACTCCAAAAAATAAAAAAATAAAAAAAACATGGTTTCTACATCCACAATAAATCAATTATCCCCTGCTGATACTTTATACTATCAACAATCAAACTGGTCGAGATTTAACGTAACAAAAATTGGAATGAATATGAAAATTTAAGATTAATTCTACATTTCTACTTATTAATCCTTCATCCTAAGTTCCCATCATAAACCGTTCAAAACAAGATTCCAGCTCCAAAAAACAAAATAAATCTATGAGATAATCAATCATCGCTGTCAAATGAACAATTTCACAACTGAATTAATAATTATTTTTCAAAATTAGTTCACTAAATAGATATTCCTTACAGAGAGGAGAGCCAGTGGCGAACGCCGTTCCGAATTTTCGAGAACCCAAATCGGTTCTCGCTGCACCAGGCATACGAACATCTGCAGAACGAGTGTAGTAATTAGGAGCTATGCTTGAAGCTTCATGAGTTGTACTTGGAAAATAGTAAAATTATACCGCGAATGGAGGCGTAGCAGCAAAGAGAAGAAGAGAATAGCGTCGAGGCCGCCATTATCTCACTGTAGGTCTTTCGATTGGTGCGCAGATACCCAAGAGAAGAAGAGAAGTTTGAGAGGTGAAGAATATATGAGCAACTGACACGTGTCATATCCTAAAGTTTTTCTTGAGTATAATAAAATGGAAATAACTGTTAGGTTTAAACATAATTTGCAATGTTATTGACATCTAATTATGTTAGATAACTTCATTTAATTTTGATAATTGAGCTATAGGTTATAATATTAAACAATATATGCATCTTTACCAAAAAAAAGAACAAATAATAAATCGTATGATGTACAACTCTATCTAATTGATATTATATTGAATGATATAATTTCATAGTCATACATACACATGTCGCATGTGATATGTTGATATAATAAACTAAATAACAATTTTTTTTTTTTACAAATATATGTTTTTTCAATGAGGATATATAAATTTTACAAGTATATCTTTATACTCTTAAATGAGGATATATAAATTTTGGGAGGCTAACAATACTATTTCATTTAAGTGATGAGGATATGTAAATTTTTTAATAAAAATAATAATCAATAATCCTTCTTAAAATAAAAATAAAAATACTTAAAAACATTAATGCCAACCAAACACACGTATTCATTTTCTACAATACCACCACTCTGATGTTTGGCAACTTGGAAACAAATGGCTAGGCCAGTGGTATAAGAGCTGGGCCTGGGAGAGAGGCCCAACTAAATATGGGCCTCTTCACTCATAAAATAGGTGATGTAAGCATCTGAAAACATACGGCCCAATAGAACCTGGGCCTGAGTAGTGAGATGTAAATGATCTTCTTTGAGCTCAAGTCCCTTGGCATCTATGCACACTACATTTGGGAGATTAATTCCCTTTTGAATCTCCCTAATTTCCTCAAGAAATTTGTCACCCGATGCAATTGCAACCTGCAAATACACACATAATAATGTTTATGAACCTTAATTTTTAATATTTAAGTAGTTTTGCACAAAAACCAATCCAATTCGACCAAATCAAACCAAATTAATTTTAAATTTTTATTTTTTTTAAAAGAAACACATTATTATATACTAACCTGAATAATGGGAAGAGTTGGCAAATCCAGATCCTGACGCAGATTGTGGATTAGCGTCTCCATCTTCTCTTTGTAGCAGTCCACGTCCTGCTGCGACGTCGTATCGCTCTCCCCCTGATACCACAGCATCGCCTTTATTTCGCCGCCGTGAGCCGCCGCTCTCGTGCGCTTCACCATATCATCGTACAAGTGCATCCCACGCGCCCACTCCTTGATCGCCGTCCCGCCGACGGCGCATGGCACCAGCCCGATCACCCCCACGCGCTCCTTCAGCGCGTTCGAGAACGCCATCCCCGGCCCCACTCCGCACGTTTTCCTTGTGTCGATGTCGTGATGCAGAGGCTCACGCGCCACCTCCCAGTGGAGGTGAGCGTTCAGCCGGAAGATCCTGTGGCTGTCGGGGGAGGATTCCGGCGGGACGACGCCGTCCCAGTGCTTGTGCTTGTCGACGCCGCCTCGCCCCGCCATGTTGCTCTGGCCCGATAGGATGAAGATCTGTTTGGCGGGCCCCGCTCCATTGTTGTCGGTGGAGTTCGAGACCTCCATTTCTGCAGATTTCTCTATATTTTGGAGATTTCTAAGTTGTACGTTTGGCTTTTCTTTCACATATAGGAATCTGGTTGGTCTGGTACCAAATTCCGTCCACTCGAGTACTAATATTTAATTAAATATAGAATTTATATAAAATGATTTTATGATTATAATTGTATGAGAAAATTATAGGGTGTGGCTAAAGTCACCCAACCCTTACTTTAACACACCCTAACTAAAAATATTTCAATTAAAAAAATAAGAACAAATTGAAATACCAATTTTACTTTAAAAAAAAAAAAAAAAAAAAAAACTGACTCTCTATGACTCTATCTTCCTACCTTTTTTTTCCCTCTATTTTCATATTTCTTAATTCTTAAATATTATATTTTTTAATTCTTATTCCCCTTTTCTTTTATTTTATTATTATTATTATTAATTTTTTTTTTTTTTTTTTTGTGATCTGAGGTTGGGATTTTGCTTTCGTGTTTTTGATGGCATGATAGGGGTAAATAAGTGGTGGACACTGCACTTAAAATGCATTGAATACTCTATGTTAGTATTGTTTTTGGTTGAGACCATACACCACATTATTAAATATATCCCAAAATTTGAAGAATGAAACTTATAAAAACACAAAATTTGGGGTGTGTTTAGTATTTTTGAGATGTATCATTGGTTGTTCGAAGATCTATTTGTGATATGTTTATTTTAAGTTATATAATTGTTAGGTATGCGATAGTTTATTTATTTATTTTGGTTGAATCGACAATTCTCTCTGAATTTTTAAGTTTTGTTTGAAAATTTTATCAGTATCAGATTAGTGCAATTATAGGGTAATGTGTTACTCGTTTTGTGTAATATCTAAATATTTTATTAAAGCAGGTTTATTAATAGAAGTCCATTGATATGTTTGTTGGAGATGTTTAAGATAAATGAAAAAATCGTTGTTAGAATGGATCAGAAGAAAAATGGCTAATAGATGAGAAAATAAGGTAGCAAACAATGAATAAATGATCCTAGCATTTTTATATAATTAACATTCATTTCTTAAAGAAAACCCAATTCATCTATTTTCAATTATAATATTTGATAACTCATTTAATCTTTAAACCTCAAATCTTAAAAAAAAAGTATTATAAATATGTTTTTCGAATTTTTGGTTATATACAGACCAACGATAGTACTTCAATCCCTCATGTTTGATGGGCGTTTATTTAAAAAAAAAAAAAAACATTCAAAAGTAGTTGGATAAACAAAGATTTTAGAGAAGCATGATCCATGTAATTCAACTATAATTTTTGATATTTCACTTTATTTTAAATCCCAATCTTTCAAACAAAGTTGGAAGAGTAAAGAATTTAAGAAATCAATTATCTATATGTTTTACTATTTTTGTTTATACACCATATATAGTTTTTTCAATAAATTTGAACCTTCTTTGTAGGAAGAGCAAACAAAAGACTTGTTGATACAACAAAAAAGTTATAGAAACGAGTTCAGAATCAAACATGTATGCTCTACTTTGAAAGAATATGTGCAGGTTGAAACTACAAGTGGAGTCTTAACATCATTTTTACAAGATGTTCTTAACGAGTCTTCCATTTCTCATGCACCTTCATTTTCAATCAATTTAAGCAATAAAAATATAAGTGGTGGTTCATCATCACAACTACTATATGAGTTAAAAAAATCTAAATATAAAAAGAAACAAAGTGAAGATATGTTAGCTTTTTTAAAAGTTATGAAAGAGGAAAATGAGAAATTTAGAAAAATAATATCAAATTCGATTGCAAAAAAAAAAAAAAAAAGGTGTTATTGAGATGCAAAAACATGATATTGAGGTGCAAAAACTAAAAATTACATTAACCAATTACAATTTTGATATGACTAGAGAAGATAACATATTAATGATGAATTTGGATGCAATTTGTTATCCCGTATGTCGTGAGTATTTTCAAGAAGAACAACAATTAATTATGTAAAAGAGAATGTAAAAGAGAAGCCGATCTCATGTATCAAAACCTATTAATATGTTTGATAAGTTTAGTAATGGTTTGTAATTGTTTATCATCTTTTTTCGTATGCTTATTTTTAGGTTGAGAAGTGACTACTTATTTTAATTTTAAACCATTTGTATTGTTTAAGTTATCATATGTGTTAATTTTTATGTTAGTATTCATGTTGAAAAGTTAATACTCGTGTTTGTGCATGAATGCTTATGCTTGTAGAAAAGTCCAAATGAAAAATGATACATGTAATTTTTATAGAGAATTAATTGCGAAAAAATTCGAAAACTTTACAATTGTTTTAAAATTGTTAAATTTAATCATGATTTGATAATTGATTTTAATTTTAATCAATTTTTGGTTTTGGTATGATAAATTTGATTATGGGGTGATGTGGATGTCGTGTAGACAAATCATACATTACTTAAAATTAACAAAATCTAATTAATGGATGATTAACTCAAATTAATTAAACAAGTCTAAAAAAAATATGAAAACAATTTAACACAACAAAAAATTATTTATGTATCTTAAGTAGAACAAGATTAGATAACAAATAGATGTATACATGTTTTTTTGTTGTTGTGTTGTGTTGTTTTTATTATATTTTATATTTAGTTTAAGATGAGTTAATTTTCGGTTAATTTTAAGTGATGTATCATTTATATATTATTTACGTGACATCCACATCATCATATAATAATTTAATTTTGATCAAAATCATAAATTGGTTAAAATTGAAATTAATTGATCAAATTACGGTAAAAATGACAATTTCAAAATAATTTGCGAAAATAGAAAACAATTGTAAAGTTTTGATTTTTATTTTTTTTACTATTAAGCCTATTATAAATATATATTTATTATACATCACCCAAAAAAAAAAAAATTAAAAATTAGCTATTTCATTAGAATTCACTCATTCCTATAAAGGAATGATATAAATATGTTATACATTATTACTTGAATTAAGCAAGAATTTTAATAATTTATCATATATCATCTATGCGACTAAGAAAAAAAATCAAGAAAGAATAGAAAAAGAATAAAAGCAAGTCAATCCACTAAAACACACTAAATTATCTGCCTCACTTTGATAGTAATTAGTATATGTCAGATGCTGTCCAAGCTTACTTGTATTTGAGAAATTCCAGAGTAAATTCCCTATATTTTTAATTAAATTAATACTTCTTTCCTCCCGAAGCACTCTTCACATCAATTTGGACACAATTTTTAAGAAAAAATGAATATGATCAAATTTAATTTTTCTAATGGAGTGATTAGTTTGAATATTAAACTCAAACCTAATCTATCCCAAACACTTAAGTTGATCATACAAAATATCATACATAAAATAGATGAAAAAATTGCTAAAGAAGGCATAAAATTCAGATCTGGAATTATTTCCCACCAAAATTTACAAACACAAGTTCCCACCTAATTTAACAGTCTAATCAGACTTAAATTAGTACAAAAAGAGGGTAAATTTTCCCTTTTTTTTTAAAGACATTAAAGGCCCTTGTAAATACAAATAGAGGGTCTTAAATACACATTCAATTCAAAGTAAGCTAAGATAACATATACAGGAAAATGGTGAGAAGAAGAAAAAGTGAGCTAACTCCAACAGAGAAGAATCTTATTGCTCAATTCCTACTTGAAAATAACACCAATGGTGTTGTTCACAATGGCAAGCTTGATGAAGCATCTGCATCATATGGAGTTTGCAGGAGGACCATACAAAATGTTTGGGCAGCTGCAAGAAAACAACAATTAGATGGAAAGCCAGTGATCTTTAAGTCACAAAAGTAACAAGTTCCACATAATACAAGAACAAGAATTCAACTAGATGAAGAAAAGCTGAAGGCCATACCATTTGAAAAAAGATCAACCATCAGAAGATTAGCCAAGGAGATGAATTATAGCAAATCAACAATAGGTAGGTGCGTGAAAAATGGGGCAATCAGACCACACACAAATACCATAAAGCCTGAACTTACACTAGCAAATAAAATGCAAAGGATAAAGTACAGTTTGAACTCCATGCAAATTGACAGACTCAACAATAAAGTCAAGTTTGGATCAATGCATAATGTCATTCACATTGATGAGAAATGGTTTTACATGACAAGAGCAAGTGAGAAGTACTACAAGTTGCCAAAGGAAACTGAACCACATAGGACATGCAAAAGCAAGAGGTTCATACCCAAAATTATGTTTATATGCGCTGTTGTAAGACCCCAATATTCAAGTGATGGGAAACTTGTGTTTGATGGAAAAATAAGGATTTTCCATTCACAAGGCAAGAACTAGCACAAAGAAACAACAAAAACAGAGTGAGGGGCACTATGGTGACAAAGCCAATAGACTCAAGTACTAAAGACATCATCAAGGAATGCCTAATTAACCAGGTAAAACTATCAGAACATTATCATCACATAGTTTTACACACATAAGTAAGTCTCCAAAACAGGGAATGTTACCATTTCCCTATTGATGACATTACTTTTTATAGTTTCATTACATATAAGCAACTAATAATCATTTCTCATCAAATTATACCAACAATTAAAGCAAAGTGGCCAGCAAGTGCAAGCAAACAGATTGTAATTCAGCAAGATAATGCAAAACCACATATTACCAACCATGATCCTGAGTTTAGGGCTGCAGCCTCATCAGATGAATTCAACATCCAATTGGTTTGCCAGCCACCAAACTCCGCTGACACTAATGTCAATGACTTAGGGTGTTTCAGGGCTATACAATCATTACAAGTGGACGCAGCTTCATATAATGTGGATCATATAATGTGGATGATTTGGTGAAAAATGTGATGTTATCCTTTGAAAACCTCACACACACTACATTGAACAATGTATTCTTAAGTCTCCAAAATTGTCTTATTAAAATCATGAAGGTGAAGGGAAACAACAACTACAAGTTGTCACACATGAATAAAGGCACTTTACTTAGGGAAGGAAGACTGCCATTAACACTAGAGGTGGAAGAAGACATGGTAAAAGAATGCATAGAGTACTTGGTGCAAGCTGGACAGATAGAATGTGCAACATATGATTTGGAAGAACTAATGACCAATTTAGGATATGATTGAAGCATATGACATACTTTTTGACATCATTTTGAACCATCTCAAGGTAAAGAGCTTTTGACATCATTTTGAACCATCACTTGGATGAACTTTTGTTATTTAAGTCATATAGGACATGCTTAGGTTGTAAACAGTCCATTACTATACCTTTTGCAAGTATTGACTCTCATATTTTGCAATTTTCTGCTATTGTGACATTTTTTTACATTCTGATCATATATACATAATTACATTCTGATCATATAAACACATTCTGATCATATATACATAATTACATTCTGATCATATATACACAATCTGAATGGTCATTATCTCAATCTTAATGATCATATACACATAATCATAATCATATTCCACATCATCACAGTAATCAATCAAATAAGAATTTGATTGATTAATTCCCTCAAAACAGATTCATTATAGGGAAAAGAGTAGCCTAAATCAAACCTCCTAACTTAGGTTTGGAACCCAAATGGTGGCATTAATTTAAGGCATATTGGGGACACCATAACCCAACTCATTACACAGATACAGTCTCCACATAATCACATTCTGATCATAATCACAGTAATCACCATCACAGTAATCAATCAGATAAGAATTAGATTGATTAATTCCCTCAAAACAATTTCATCACAAGGAAAAAAGTAGCCTAAATCAAGTCTTCTAATTTAGGTTTGGAACTCAAATGGTGACATTAATCTAAGGCACATTCTGGACACCATACAACAAATCACCATAATTCATTGGACCCCAATATCATTGTTTCACCACATATATTTTCACCCACATACCAATCATCAACTTTGCACAATATCACCAAAATAACAAAGACAACATGCATCACAATATATATACTCAGCATAACTCACAGTAATTTTCAAAAGAACCTAAGCACAATATCATCAACTTTGCACAATTTCACCAAAATAACAAGGGCAACATGCATCACAATATATATACTCAGCATAACTCACAGTAATTTTCAAAAGAACCTAAGCACAATATCATCAACTTTGCACAATTTCACCAAAATAACAAGGGCAACATGCATCACATTATATATACTCAGCATAACTCACAGTAGGTTATCAAGTAAATGAGATATCAGAATAACCTAAGCACGAGGGGACACCATATCCCCAGGCTCTTCAAGAAATACGGTTGCATGTCCTCGCTCAATCTCGAAACCACCTCCATCGCCTCTATCCCCTCTATTAGAGATCTCTCAACTGCAGGAGTTCCTTACAGTTCCTAATCCTTATAGTTCCCAATGATAAAGAGGTAGATAATGATATGTAAATATACAAATAGATGACTTTTACTCTATTTTTACTCTATCAGAGCATGGACAAAATTAAATCATTTTGATGACTCAAAAACAGCACAATGCTGAAACTTTTCTGCAATTTGATTTTAGATGAAATAGTAAAATAAATTCTATCACATTAAAAATGATTCAGCCACCCGCAACATACCAAAAGTAATTGACTGAAATCCATAACAAGGCCACAACCCAAAATCTCATCCACATAGGAACAATAAAAACACTAATACTCTATTTACATAAACAACTCAAAAAAATACAAAAGCTTAACTAACTACAACTCCTTTCAAAAAGACATGCAAATACTGTAAAAATACTTGTGTGGATTAGAGGACTTTCAGATACCCACGAATCTTCTGAATCGGCAACGACGACGTTCTCAATGTCAAAAATATGGTCCATTTCAGAAAAAGCTAACTCCATTAAAGGTGTCTCGCCCATAAAAGTTTCGGCTTCAAACAAAAGTTTGAACAAATCCGACTCCATGGTTGAAAAAATCGATCGATCGAAGAAAAAAATAGATTAATCGAAGAAAAAGAGAGATCGATTAAAGATCTGCACAATTTTAGATAGAGGTGAGATCGATCGAAGATGTCTTCGTGGATTTTTTAAAGAGTCGATTTGAGAGGAGGGGTAGAGACGGCACATAGGGTTTCAGAGAGAGGCGTAACATCAAAGTTTTCAGAGAGTGGGGTGGGAAAAGGAAAGACGTTGCAAGAGAGAGAGAGAGAACATTAGGGTTTTGAGAGAGAGAGAGGTGGGGAAGATGGCGAGAGAATGAGATTAGGATTGGGAAAAACATTCGAGAGTGAGAGCAAATGAGTGGGAGTTGAGTTTTTTTGTTTTAGTTTTGGGTGTAATGGGTTGGATCCAAAAATTGAATTGGGTTGGGTTTTTTAATGTATTGGTTTAATTGTGATTTGGATTTTTTTATTGTGTAATGGCCTAAATAGTTCAATTAATTAGATGTAGTAAGTTAATTATGACTTAAAAAAGTAATGACATTGTTAGGTTTTAGATTAATCAATCTCACAAAACCAGATTGACAATTGCAGATTGAATTAAATTAGGTTTGAAACCAAGAACCCTAATTGTAATTGGAATCAAAGAAAAACCAAAGAAAAATAGCAAACGCGAGAATTTACGTGGTTCGATCAAGCAACCTTGATCTACGTCCACGGGAGAGAGAAAACCAATCACTAATTTCACCAATTTACAAAGAATTGAGCACAGCCCCAAATTTCAGCCGATTAGGGTTTATATAAGCCCTAAAAGTGCAATCGGATGAATTCCTTATCCAAATCTATCAAATCTTATCAATTTGGATTCCCCTTATCATCAGGAACAAAAGCCCTAAACTTCTATTCCCAATCGGATTCGAATTTATATCCGATTTTACAAAATTGCCCTTAGAACCCTAATTTCAGCCCTAAATTGAATTCTAAGCCCTAATCTTGAATTCTGACCAATTGAGCTGTAATTAGTCCGTTTCTTCTGCAATTAAGTATAAATCTTGATTCACCAGGTCTCCATGCACACTAAAACACCTTGATTGAGCCACAAACTCACAAATCTCCACCTTGGATCAATCGTTGTCGATTTTCCCTCTCCATGTCGACACTTTAACTTATCAGGCCCATGCATGAACCTTGATTAGGTTCATGCAGTGTAAAAACTTCGATGTGCACACTGCTTTAGTTAGCATATCGGCTGGATTATCATCCGTGCTTATCTTTCGAACTTCAATCACCCCATCTTCGATTATATCCCTTATGAAGTGTAGCTTGACATCGATGTGCTTTGATCTTTCATGATAAGCTTGATGTTTAGACAGGTGAATGGCGCTTTGGTTATCACAATGTATGCTAATAGTCTCCTGAGTTATACCGAGCTCTTCCACCATTCCTTTAAGCCAAATTGCTTCTTTAAATGCCTCGGCCATGGCTAGGAATTCTGCTTCGGTTGTAGACAAGGCAACAGTTGGTTGTTGCACTGATTTCCAGCTGATGGCCGTTCCATACATGGTGAAAACATACCCTGTCAAGGACTTCCTCGTGTCTTGGTTTCCAGCAAAATTCGAGTCCACAAAACCTTCCAATGGAGACTGATTTTCTGGTGAACTTGCTGTGAACATCAGACCAGTATTGCTGGTTCCCCTTATGTATCTCATCACCTGCTTTAGAGCTTCCCAGTGTGGTCTTCCAGGATTGGCCATGTACCGACTAATGGCACTCATGCTATATGCTAAGTCGGGCCTAGAACACACCATAGAGTACATTAAACTCCCCACTCCACTGGCATAGGGAATCATCTCCATCTGTTGTTTCTCATCAGTAGTTTTAGGGCTCATATTTGCAGTTAACTTGACGTTTAATGCAATGGGAATTGACACCGGCCTAGCTTGATGCATCTCAAACCTCCTTAGGACTTTGTCAAGATAGTCTCTTTGGTGAAGAAATAGTTTTCCAGACTTCCTATCCCTTTCAATATCCATGCCAAGAATTCTCTTTGCAGTCCCAAGGTCTTTCATATCAAAGTGTGTTTTGAGCTTCCTTTTTACTTCAGCTATATTCCTCTCATGTCTACTTGCTAGGAGCATGTCATCTACATATAAGAGTAGGTAGGTGACTACTTTCCCATCTTCAAGTTCTAGATACACGCATTGATCATGCTTACATCTTATCAAGTTCAAGCTGCTCATCACCTCATCAAACCGCTTATACCACTGACGGGGGCTTTGCTTTAATCCGTATAAAGATCTTTGAAGTTTGCAGACCTTGTGTTCTTCTCCTGGTGTGATGAAGCCTTCGGGCTGTTTCATGTAAATGACTTCATCAAGATTTCCATGCAAGAATGCAGTTTTAACATCGAGTTGGTGAAGCTCGAGATTCCATCTAGCAACTAAGGCCAATAAAAGGCGTATGGAGCAGTGTTTAACCACAGGAGAGAACACCTCATTGAAATCGATTCCCTCCCTTTGTGTGAATCCCTTTGCCACCAATCGTGCTTTGAACCTCACTCGCTCGGTGCTTGCTACCTCAATCTTTCGTTTAAAGATCCATTTGGATCCTATAAGTTTCTGTCCTTTTGGTGCATCTGTAAGAATCCATGTTTGATTCTTTTCTAAGGACATCAGCTCCTCCTTCATGGCTTGGATCCATCTTTCTCTATCCGGAGACTCCAAAGCTGATTTGTATGAATTTGGCTCTTCATACTCAACGTCTTCAGCCACCATGAATGCATAGGATACTACATCCACATGACCAAAACGTTTTGGAGGATGTATTTCTCTTCTTTTCCTATCTCGAGCAAGCTGATAGTTATTTGAGTCTTCTACTTCAGTTTCTGCTTCTGTTTCTGCTTCTGGTTCCAGAACCTGCTCAGCTTCCTCATCACCAACTTCCTCATCTTCTTGTGCAGTTTGCTGATGAGTTTCTTCAGGCTCCACCTCAATTTGAGCATCACTCAACTCAGAATTGTTTTGTGAATTCCTTGCTGTGTTTTTATAAGCCATCTCCTTCTCATTGAATGTCACATCTCGGTTGATTATACACCTTGGTCCAGTTGGTTCCAGATTCCACAGCTTGTATCCCTTGGTGTCTTGAGGATAGCCAATGAAGATACATCTCAAGGCTCTTGCATCCAGCTTGTCTTGCTTGACATGAGCAAATGCTTGGCAACCGAATACTTTGAGATGGGAGTAATTTGAGGGTTTTGCAAACCAGACTTCATCAGGAGTTTTGAACTTAAGTGCTGATGATGGACACTTGTTTATCAGGTAAGTGGCTGTGTTTACAGCTTCTCCCCAAAATCCTTTTGGCAAATTTGCATCAAGCAACATACATCTCACTCTCTCCAATAGAGTGCGATTCATTCTTTCCGCTACTCCATTTTATTGGGGATTTAGAGCAGCTGTCCTGTGCTTTGTAATGCCCTTCTCGGAGCAAAATTGATTGAATTCTTGTGATAGGTATTCAAGACCATTGTCGGTTCTCAGGTGCTTGAGCCTCTTTCCAGTGACATTTTCTTGCTGAGATAGCCATTGTTTGAAGTGTGTGAATGCATCACTCTTGTTCTTCATCACAAACACCCAAGTTTTTCTAGAGAAGTCATCTATGATAGTCATGAAAAATCTTCCACCTCCATGAGTTGTGGACTTAGTAGGTCCCCAAATATCAGAGTGGACATAGTCCATCACTTCCTTGGTGTTATGAATTCCAGTAGGAAATTGGATCTTCTTAGCCTTTCCCAACACACACAATTCACAGAATTCCAGCTTTGATAGAGTTGTATTTCCAAAGGCTTGATTCTTGGCTAATTGTATCAGTCCCTTCTCTCCTACATGTCCGAGTCTCTTGTACCACAGATTGGTCTCCTCAGTGTTTAGAATCACGTGATTTTCTCCCACCACAGTCTCTCCAATCAGAGTGAACAGACCGTTGTTTCTTTCTCCTTTCATCACAGTCTTGCCATCCTTTGTAATGTTGAGGAATCCCTCTTCACAGGTGTAGAAGTTGTAGCCTGAGTTATAGAGAGAACCTAATGATATCAAGTTCCTCTTAAGCTCGGGTATGAATCTCACATCAGGTAGCCGTCTTACTCTTCCATCATGAAGCTTGATCTTAACAGTGCCAATTCCTTTAACCATACAACTATGGTTATTTCCAAGAAGTACCAGACCACCCTCTTGTTTCTTGAGTTCGATGAAGGCTGATTCGAGTGGACACATATGGAACGAGCAGCCCGAATCAAGAACCCACTCCTGCTGGTTTTGAGAGTCAGATACACACAACATCTCTCCATCTTCATAACTCTCCTGAGCCACTGCTGCCTGAGGTTGTGTGGGTGGTTTCCCCGCCTTTTTATCTAAGCAATTCTTCTGTAGATGACCTATCTTTTGACAATGAAAACACTTTCTGGTTTCCTTCTTCTCTCCTGCAGGTTGGTTAGGTGAAGATCCACCCTCCTTCTTCCCTTTCTTGAAACTTCCTTGTCCTCCTCTTATAGACTTAAACCTCACACTTAGACTTTCTGGTCCAGATTCAGTTCTTAGATTGCTGGGCATCTGGAGAATTTTGGTTTTCAGCGCAACCATCACATCTTCAAGTCTCAGAGACTTATCCATCCTGCCATACACGAGCGAGTCCTTGAAATTCTCAAACGACTTAGGCAAGGAATGGAGCAGCATGAAGGCTTTATCTTCATCATCCACCTTTACACCTATATTATCAAGATCATCAAGAATCTTGATAAATTCATCAAGATCCTTTGTAATTTTCTTCTCATCTGTCATCTTGAATGCGTAGAGTTTGTGCTTCATGAACAACCTGTTCGCTAAGGTCTTAGTCTGATATAAGGAGTCCAACTTCTCAATCAGAGTCTTTGTTGAAGTCTCCTTGCATACCTCTCTCAAAACCTTATCTCCTAGACAAAGAATGATTGCTGTCCTTGCCTTATTATCCATATCCTTCAGTTTCTTGGCCGTTTCAGAGGAAGCATCTTCTCCTACACCATCAAGAACTCCTTCCAATCCATGCTGAGTAAGGAGTGCAGTGATCTTAACTTTCCACAAGTTGTAGTCATTAGTTCCATTGAATTTCTCCACATCCATCTTCATTGATCCCATCATCTTGCAAGTCTTCTTCCCACAGACGGCGCCACTTGTTAGGTTTTAGATTAATCAATCTCACAAAACCAGATTGACAATTGCAGATTGAATTAAATTAGGCTTGAAACCAAGAACCCTAATTGTAATTGGAATCAAAGAAAAACCAAAGAAAAATAGCAAACGCGAGAATTTACGTGGTTCGATCAAGCAACCTTGATCTACGTCCACGGGAGAGAGAAAACCAATCACTAATTTCACCAATTTACAAAGAATTGAGCACAGCCCCAAATTTCAGCCGATTAGGGTTTATATAAGCCCTAAAAGTGCAATCGGATGAATTCCTTATCCAAATCTATCAAATCTTATCAATTTGGATTCCCCTTATCATCAGGAACAAAAGCCCTAAACTTCTATTCCCAATCAGATTCGAATTTATATCCGATTTTACAAAATTGCCCTTAGAACCCTAATTTCAGCCCTAAATTGAATTCTAAGCCCTAATCTTGAATTCTGACCAATTGAGCTGTAATTAGTCCGTTTCTTCTGCAATTAAGTATAAATCTTGATTCACCAGGTCTCCATGCACACTAAAACACCTTGATTGAGCCACAAACTCACAGACATTTTTTGTAAATAATTATGTTTTGTGAGAGTAAGAATTATGTTAAAATTTGTCATTTTTGGGTATACAAAGTGTTTTGGGATAGATTAAAAAGGAAAATGTGCTGAGTTTTGCGGGTCAAATGGAATATTAAATAATAATTTCACACAAATATTTTATTTTATCTATATTTTTTAGATAGCATCCAAACATGGCCTTAAGGAATTTTCAGTGAAGCTCCCGCTCAACCCGCCAAATATTTGTTTAAGTTTGCAAATCAAAATTTTGAATTTTTTCTGTAGCATATTTGCTTCCTTCATTTTAGAACCCCCAATCTTTCCTACACACTCAGCTCTCCCCCCTTCCCTCTCTCTCTCTAAGGCGGCACGGTGATACTTTGGTAGCTCAGATGGTGGAATCGGGCGATGAATCGGTCGGATCTAACGACGTACCCGTTTATTATTATTTTGATAATAAACGGCGCCGAAAGGTAACAATCGTTTGATCTTGTACGCCTTGTTCTGAATCTTATTTCCCATTTTTTGCAATTTTTTTTATATTTGATTTGTGATCTGAAGTTGTGATCTTACTCTAGTGTTTTGACGGCATGATTGGCGTAAATATGAGGTGGACACCGTGTTGTATTGTTTTTTTAAAGATGTATTTGTGATTTGTTTATTTTTAGTTATATAATTGTTAGGTCTGCGATTTTTTAATTTGGTTGAAGCGACAATTCTCTCTAAAATTTTCAGTTCCATTTGAAATTTATATCAGCATGAGATTAGTCTAATCATAAGGTAAATAGGCTTGGCATTAAGATCGGGGATGTGAGAACACTTTTCAGCCCCTTGTGGTGAATCTTTGTGTTTTAAATTATAATTGTTCGATAACTTCTTTAATTTTTAAATCAGAATCCTTTGTGAATTTTTTTTGGAAAAATAAAGATTTACCACCAAATTTGCAATATATAATAAAATCATTTTCAACTATTTAATTTAAACTTTAATTTAATGAAAATATTTTTTAGAATATTTTTATTTTATCAATTGTATGTTTATTAATTTAATAAAAAAAATTAAACATATTGATTTCAAAAAATATAAATATTTCTATCTTTGATATAAAATTTCAAAATTCTATTACACAATTCATCATAAATATATATTAATATTAAGAGCATCTCTGAGGGCTTACACTATTCTAGTGTAGGTTTTGTACTATATTAGTGCAGAATCATCATCTTTTCTCTAACTGTTCATACTATTTTCAGTATTACTTTATTTTTAATATCATTTTTATAAATTTATTAATACTAAAAATGTAATTAAAATACATATTAAATGAAATAAAAATACATATCACATGATTAATAAAATTGTAATAAAAATAAATATTATATCATGAAAAAAATGCATACGCAACTACATATTACATGATTAGTCGCTCGAATTTGAATACTTTGCCTACAAATGCTCAATCAATGCATTTTGTTGTGTGAGCCATTAATAGCAACTTTCAATCTCAACTTTCAAATCTACTATAAATATGACTCGTTGCTTCATTAATTTCACACTTTTACGATAAATCCTTACTTCACTAATTTCACACTTTTACGAAAAATCCTCACTTTCTTTATATCTTTTTGTGTCTACATATTTTCTTTGACAAGTCCTTGTTTGCTTATATATTTTCTTTGAAATGGCTCCTAAGCGCATCACTAATTACACCCCTACTGAAGATTCACACCTTGTGAGTGTTTATCTTGAAATTTCACAAAATCCAATTGTGAGTAATAACTAGTCTTAATCAATTTTTTGGAACCGTATTGTTTCAAAATACAACGCAGAAAAACCAAGATCCAGGATACCAGATCGTAATTCAAAATCGATATATTGTTAAATGAAAAACATTCTTAAGTTTTGTAGAAAATTCAACGGATGTGTGCATCAAATAGAAATGTCAAATCCAAGTGGTGCAAACTAAGAAACAATTGAAAGTTTTAGGAGTACCTTTTTTTTATGTTTTAAATATTGATTTTAACAATATTATTTAAAATATGCAGAAGAATCATGCAAAAGAATTGATGAAAGGAGAGTGAGGATATGAGGGTGGATTCAACTTTTATCATGTGTGGTCTGCTATACAACCGATTCTACAAGCTGAAATGGAAGTTAAATCAAATAAATCACTTCTTTCTCTTGAACCTTCATTGTCTTCATTTTCTATCGATTTAGACAATGAAAACAACAGTAGCGGTGGTACTACATCAAAAAGACCTATAGGTGTGAAAAAATCTAAAATGAAAAAGAAACAAAGTGATGCCGACCATAGTAAATTTCAAGCTATATATAATCAAAATGAACACTTGAGTCAAATATTAAAGAATAGTCACAAGATGAAAGTTCGTGAACTTGAGCTACAACAGGATATTTTACGAGCAAAGGAAAATAAGACATTAACAGTTAATTTGTCTAGCATCGAGAATCTTCAACAACGAGAGTTCATACGATTAGAACTACAAAGAATTATGCAGAAGAGGACAAATGAGGATAAATCAGCACCACCTAATTTTAATATGTTTGGAGAATATTTTACAGATATCGGAGGGTTAGGGTCCAGATGTGGTTTTTCAGATTATTAGGATTTATATTTTGTTGTATTGCTTGTGTGTTTCTATATTTTTCATTAATGTAATTTTATGTTTTATGTTAATTTATGTATTTTTCATTATTCTTAAATATGACTCTATGTTTATATTGTTAATGAAATTGAATTAATTTAATTTAAGTTTTAATTGAATAAATTTAATGTAATTAAACTTTATATTTATATGATTAATACAATTAAAATTTAATATGAACTAATCAAATTAATTGAATTAATATTTAAATTGAATTAATTAAATATTTAGTACAATAAACTTAATTTTTAGCACTACTTTATTTTTATTATTATTTATGAATAAAAAAAAATGAAGTAGTGCAGAAATAGGAAATACATTAGAATAATGTAAGTAGTAGTGCATCGTTTGAGAAGTTTAATCCTACAATAAAATTATTTTAGTACAGGATTGAAGATGATCTAAAGAAAATAACATAATAATACAACATAATGTAATACATAGAAAAATATAAATAATATCCTATTGTCATTAACTTTTCAAATTGGTATGTTATTTCCAATATTAACTTTCATATTATGAATAATGTAGATATATTCATCCCAGATACAACCAGATAAAGTGAAAAAGGCTAAATTGATAAGAAATAAAAGAGAATATTTATCTGGTACCATAAAATCTATGGAGGAAGCAAATCAAAGGATTGTAGATTTGATGGTTGAATCAAATGCACTTCAACGAAGAGCCATAGAGGTGTTTTTTGGGAAGAACTGAAAATAAAATTATGTGTATGAATTTAAAGGAGATTACTGATTCAGCTAGACGTAAATGATTTCGAAATAAAAAATTTAAAATTGTATGAGAAAATTATCATCAATCTTAATCTGGAAAATTCCTGCAATATTTTAATACAACTAGAGGGTTTTGAAGTGGTGTATCATATTACTAAATTTATATAATTATTTTTAATGGTATTTAATTTATGTTTATGTGTTGTAGTGAATTTAGCATTGTTATTGTGTATTTTAGTTTCAATTTAATATGTAGTAATGTTTATGTACTATAATAAATTTCAATATATTTTGTAAATTAAATTTTTTTATCTTATTTTATTATATTTCTATTAATTATAATTTACGTTTGGAATTGTATGTAGCAGATTTATCTTATGATGTTCAAATGTAACAACCTGTTGACCAATTTGCTTATGTGTTAGAGATGAATTCGTTGTCATATTTTTGTTTGTCAACTTATTTGCATTCGCGTTGGAGGTGGTTTTAGAAAGCTGAATTTATTTGTCATCAATTCTAATAGTTGATAACTCACTTTATCTAAAAATTTCAATTATAAATTAAAGTTTCAAAAACTTTTATTTTAAAAAAATAATTACTTATATATTTTACTATTTTTGTTTATGCATTATAAATATTTTCTCGATAAATTTTAACATTCTTTTTAGATAGACCATGTAAATGAGTTGTTCACCCAAGAAAATATGAAAATTACTAATATAATTACTATTATTATCATCTATAACTGTTAATTTGGACTATATTTGAGATTAACATTAGTGGTCATAGTGAAGATTTACTAATTATAATATTATCAAAGATTAACACCTCGATTGTTTCACTTGAAGTTTTTTACATGATTAAATTGCTTAATGTACTTGAATGCCACATGTAACATATTCTTAAAGATGTTTAGGATGCCTTTGGTTGGGTGAAGGCTATTTAACGTGGAAAAATTTGTGTTTAATTTGTTGGCGTAGTACCCAATTTAAATATAGGCCCGAATTTAATTTGGGTAAAAGTGGATGTAATGTGGTTTAAATAAATCCACAAAAGTTGGTGTGGGTTTATTTAACCTAATGCAAACTCATTTTTAAAAAAGTGGTAAAATACCATCTTTTTTCTATTATTCTATTATTAAGGACAACTCTATCCTTTGTTTTTCAAATATTTACTCAATATCATTATATAATTAGTCCCAATAATTTTGGTAACCTAGTATCCTCCACTAAATATATATTTTTTCGATGAAACCTTGAATTTTCGTTTTAAAGAATGAAACATCGTTAGAGATTTAATTATTGAAGTTATTTGAATTAATCATTATCATTGATTTTCTTATGCATATTTATCGTAATTAAAGTTATATTGTAGAAGTTCATCAAGTATTAATCCACCAAACAAATTGTACTACTTGTTAGGTGATAAAATTGCAGCTTGAAATCATATGTGGAGTTTTAGCTTCATTTTTAGAAGAAATAAATATGGAGTTCGTTGTTTCTCCCAACTCTTTTCTGTCTCCATTAACATCAGTGGTTATTATCATCATGGGGTTTAAAGGTAAAAAATAACATAATGAAAAGAAAATCTTTGTCTGTTTTTATCAACATTTTTAAAGAGGAAAAATAATAAAACGCGAGAATTATTATTAAGTTTCATTGCAAAAAGAAAACGTGATGTTGAGGTGTAAACAAGTGATACAAGAACACAACCTTCTATTGATCAATGTTAACATAATTCTTGATTTTGATCCACGTGTGTATATCCTAAAACAACAACAAATTATGCAAAAGAGGAGACAATATTGGAAAGCCTAATCTATGTAATTATTATCATTTCTATTGGATATTTCTTTATCTTTAGTATTTTATTTAAGTAAAGTTTGTTATTCTTGAACAGTAATTAAATTTTATATTCTTTTAAGTTTATGTAATTATTATTTACTTCACATAGAGATGTTAATTTAAAACTTTAAAGTTACCATCATGTTGAAAATTAAAGTTTTACATTACCACCAAGATAGAGAAATTATTACTTGTGTTAACTTTCATTGTTTATATCATCATTCATGTTCATAATTACTATTTGTATCAGTTTAAAAAAATTATACTACCACTCGTGTTGAAAATAATCACACGTGTTAATTTAAGTATTTAAATTATAACTACAAACGATCTAAAAATTACCCATCTTGTTTATATTTTTTTTTTTACACATCACTCATGTTTAGAAATTATCACCTATGTTATACTATAGTTATTACATCATATTAATTATATTTTTATCACATATAGTTGAACTAATTTTAATATTTATTTCGATTAGATTAGTAAAATACAAAAAAAAAACATACAACATTGGGGGAAAGGAAAAAAAGAAAAGAAAAAGACATTTGTAATTGGACTGTACTTTCAATACAGACATCTGCGCCAGAGATAGTCTTAAAGTTGGGCCAGTGAAACTTATTGGGCTGGAAAATGGGTCAGATAGGCATCTGCCAACATAAGGCCCAATTGAACATGGGCTTCTGTAGTGAGATGAAGATTGTCTTCTTGAAGAGGTAAACCCTTTGCATCCACATACACTACATTTGGGAGATCAATTCCTTGTTGTACATCTCTAACTTTCTCAAGGTATTCTCTTCCTGATGCAAGCCCAACCTGCAATAATATCCTATCTTTTGTTACACGTCACATGTATTAAATAATATTTTCGATGAATTTGTTAGGAGCAATAGTGATTTTTAGTGTGTACTAGAGGAATTCAATTTAAATGTGGTAGGACAAAGTCTTGACTTAAAATGTTTAATATTAGTTTAGAGATCAAACTCTTTTAGTAAATTTAGATGAGTGTTCCTGCAGTGCATGATTTTCCTTTTTGGTTTTAGAAATTTTATTACATTTATATTATTCTCTTTGTGTGGTTCATTATAGTAAATTCAACTGTTTATTTTCCTAAGGTATAGTAAAAATATGGTTACCAAAATATGGTTGTGATACTTTAAATAGAAAATGTCTATTTTTAATCTATCTTCTTCTAATTGATGTAAAAAAAAAAAATCATTTCACTCAAATTACATGACTTTTGTACAAGATTCAAGTAGTTTTAACATTTCATAAATTAAAATAAAAAAGTAAATATTAAACAATAAAATTAATTAGTACGATGCATAACAACATAACAATATTTCTTTGACCCCAAAGTCACAAATAATTGTTTGATAGCATTCCCAAAAAACTTAAATAATATACATATTTTTTCAATGAAGAGTAGAAAATTGATGTAACTCAAGTTTGAATTTTAATATCTATATTTTTATAAAGATACGATATCACTTAAACTATAAGATTTATAGATGAATTTAAGAAGGGGAAGGGGTGGTGGTGTGGTCACTTCTTGAACTTTCAAAAATGTGTTGTATATACTATTTATATATATTTTGTGATAGCAATACCAAAATAAACATTATCAAATCTCAAACATAAAATGAAATATCAAATGAAACACGGAAGATATACCACGATAAAGGGAAGAGAAGGCAAATGAAGATCTTGACGGACGTTAAGAATAAGCTCGTAAACATTCTCCTTATACAAATCCGCATCCTCTTTCTTGAAAGTATCCTTCTCTCCTTGATACCACAGCACCGCCTTGATCTCGCCGCCGCGCGCCGCAGCCGCCGCCGCCCGCCTCACCATATTATCATACATCTCCGTCCCGCGGGCCCAGTCCTTGATCTGGGTTCCGGCGGCGGCGCAGGGCACCAGTCCCACCACTCCGACGGTGTCCTTGACGGCGTTGGCGAAGGCCAGTCCGGGCCCCACCCCGCAAATTCTGTTGGAGTCAACTCCTTGGTGGAGAGGCTCGTGAGCCACCTCCCATCGGAGCTCCGCGTTCAGGCGGAAGATCTTCTCGCCGTCGGCAGAGGATTCCGGCGGAACGACGCCGTTCCATGGCTGGTTTTTGGCCACGCCGCCGCGGCCCGACATGTTGCTCTGGCCCGATAGGATGAAGATTTGTTTGGCGGGCTGAGATTTGTTCGAGTTGGAAAGATCCATGATTTGATGGCCACTACTTTGTTAATTAAAAGTGTTGTTTTGTTTTTCTTTCCTTTATGTGAGTATGGAGATTTCTTCAGTTCTTGGATGTTTTAATAAGAGCTTACAAGATGTAAACGAAAGGAATATCATTAATTATAGAATAAACAAGAAGAAATTCATTAAAATACACGAGGTAAAAATTTAAAAATTGAAACTTAGAGGAATCAAATTCTGTATTAATGAAGTCGCAACAATGTTATAGTTGACTTTATTAGCAGAGTGTGCAAGAATGATTTGAGTTGACCCTTAGCAAATTGTATTTGTTTATTGCTAGTTATAGTTGAATTTTAGCAAATATTATTTGTTTATAGGTAAGAATCGTACGTAAGGTGAATAATAGATAACATATTAAAGTATGGTTTCACTATCTTGGACGTGACATCAGTAATTACATGGTCAACTCCATTTTCTCAAACTGCATCTATACATACACACATTATACATATTAGGGCATCTGCAACCATGGTTTCTAGCTATATTTTTAATATATAAAATAATGCAGGAAAAGGATTAAAAAAAATGAAAGAAAAGAAAGAAATAATAAATATTCTCCACTCATTTTCTCTCCTCTTAAAACGTTTCTGCAGTTTAACACTACAACTTTGTAAAAACAAATGTCAGAAATTTTATTACTATAACATTATGTACCTTCATAATGGCCAATGGGGAACTCTACTTCAACTATTTCCTTGGTAACTAATTAACACTTCTCTCCCTCCATGTTGAATAGCTTTATAACATAGAATATAGAGTTCATACAAAAAAAAAAAAAACATAAGGTTTCATCAATTTTCAATTTGCAATATAATTTTTTTTAATGTAATTGTAACATGTAGTTCGAAAGTTTTTCAAAATGCAATTTAAACACACTTTTCTGTCATTTTCCGACCAAAAATAAAACATTGACTTGCATAGTTGCACGCAAAAGCTAATTATAAGGATAAACTTATATTTTAAGTTACAGTTAATATAAAAATCAATGTGACAAATTTTCGATTTGTAATCTAAAAAGAAACGAAAAAACATATTTATATTACAATTATGACGGACAAGTTTTGTGTTGCGTTTTTGGCTGGAAAAATAATGGGGGAAACCTCTTGAATTTCAAGGTATAATCACATCACAAAAGAAGTTTAAGTTGTAAATTGAAAAGTTATCATACTTCATTTTTCAGATGGGAAAGAGAGGGTGGTGAAAGAGAAAATCAAAGCCATAGATGCGGAGAAGAAAACAGTGACATATAAGGTGATTGAAGGAGATCTAATGGAGCTATACAAGACCTTAAAACTGACAGTCCACGTGGACACCAATGGGGACAACTACCTGGTGACGTGGAGCATGGAGTACGAGAAACTGAAGAGGATGTTCCTGAGCCACGCAGTCTCATGCTGTTACTAAATATATCGAGACTAATCACCTCTCTAATATTATTCCTCATCCTAAATGACCAAATTTAAGTATATTTTATGCTGATTATGTAATACAATATGCCATTTTGCTTTCCTCATCATTCTTGTATATATATATATATATATATATATATATATATATATATGTATCAACCATGGTTTCGTATGCCCTAGGGGTTCTATACGTACATATTTCTTTATTTTCTTGAATTTTTCCTCTGTTTCATGAAGTTGTCTTGATATCATTTAGTTAATCAGTTTATTATTGTCCAAAAGCACCAATCCTAAAATTTCAGTTAATTCGGGGACAACTGAACTGAACCAGATAGTTCAATTTGATTGACGATAGATTTTAACCTCTTTTCGATTCGGTACCAAACCAAATAATCATATATATGAAAAAAATATAATTATTGTCTCATAAGTTTTATAATTTAAAACTGAATATAATGTTAATGAGTTTTAGTAAATAGGATATATACAAAATAGTATAAATCAAAGTGATAGGTAGGAATTTGGTGCATATTATTGTGAATTAATTTGGGATTTTATGCTAATTGATGTGATTGAATACACTGTTTTCTTACATATAAGTGTTTTTGAACTCCAAGTGCTTCACAATTTATTTTCTTGATTATTTAGGTATTTTTGAAGCAACAATTGGGCTTGGACATTTATTAAAGAAATGGGTCAATCAAATAAAAAGAAGCCCATGAAAAAGAAGAAAGGAAAGCCCATTTGGAGGAAGATTATCATCTATTTAACCTAGCCTCAAAGTTACATTTTAGAGAATTTTTGAAGGGGAGAGAGATTATAGTGAGAGAAATTTTTTTTAGATTAGTTTTATGATGGAGTTTTCAATTATTTTTGCGGATTCGATTTCAAGGATGATCGACTAATTCGTAACTCCGGTTAGTAGGGATGTTCGAACCCATATTTCTTTTATGTTTTAATTAATTCTGTTTCCTCTTCTCGATGTTTGATTGGAATTGATTATGTTATTTGTGCATAATGTTTTCGATTATTTGATGCTTGATTTAGACTGATCACCTAGGTTAAGTATTGATAATTGATTGCTAGAATCTTAAATCATGAATCCTAATTGTTGTGATTTAATTTTCATTAGTTGTAAACTAGAGGTCGTGCATCTCTAGGGTAACATAATTCTAGATTATCGAATCGAGCTTGTGTATTCGGAGTCTAGTTCACCCTATCGTCTTGGTAATTAATGCATTTAATGAATTAAATCTAGAGAGCTTGTTCTAGGTTATTCAATTAAATAGGGTTAATTAGTGAGCTTATCCTAATTTAACTAATCATAAGAGATGATTCGGTTTAATAGAGCTTGTTGTTAGACTAGGGGTGATAATTCCATGATAATTTGAGAGAGGGGTGTTACATTGATTAAGATATAACTGAAATTGGGGGATAACTGAACTGTTAACCGGGATGCTTTTTATATATTGATTTCTTATTTAATTCGTTTTCTGGCTTCATAGTTAATAGTGATTCTCGATAAACCCCCCCAAACCTTTTCTGTTTTAATGAATTGAACATGGATAATATAGTTTATTCTCCACTCCTCGTGGGATCGACTCCGACTTACCCTAGCTACTAGTTAGTGAGGTTAGGAAGGAAATTAATTAATTTTATCGCGTCACGACAGCGCGGTCAAATTTTGGCGCCGTTGCCGGGGAGTGGTTTGAATTTATTGTGTCATCTTGTTCTTTTCTTGTTTATTAATTAAAAAAAAACAAAAAAAAAATTAAAAATTTGAAAATTGAAAAAAAAAATTTGGTTTAATTTCGCTATTTCTGCTCTGAATCTGCCCTGTTTTCGCCTGTTGATCTGTTGTGCTCTGTTCTATCCTGTTTCATTATTCTGCCTTACTCTGTTTTTCACACTGGCAGACCCAGTGTGACTCGAGTCATCCAGTGTCAATCTGTGCAGACTGAGGATTGGAATAAAAGGGAGAAATGGATGCAAATCAAACATTGAAGGAGTGTGCTTATACCGCATCTATTCATCAATCGTTTTGCATTGATTATTCTAATATGGACGCTAATACAACTTTTGAGCTTGAATATGAATTCATACTCTTATTACCTTTGTTTCATGGTTTTGCAGATGAGGATCCATATAAATTTTTGAAACAATTCCACACTATCTGCTCAAGCATGAAACCGAAGGCTGTAACGGAAGAGTACATCAAATTGAGAGCATTTCCTTTTTCTTTGAAGGACTCTGCTAAAGATTGGTTATACTACCTTCCTTCGGGCTCTATCAATACATGGACTGAAATGGAAAGTCTCTTCTTAGCCAAGTACTTCCCTGTATCTCGAGCGGCCAATATTCGAAGAGAGTTACTTGGAATTCGACAACAGCATGGGGAGACATTGCATGAGTATTGGGAGCGTTTCACGAAGTTGGAAGCAAGCTGTCCACAGTCCCAACTCACTGATCAACCTATGATTCTATATTTCTATGAAGGACCATCTTCGATGGACCGTCACCATATCGATGCGGCTAGTGGAGGGTCATTGTTGGACAAAACACCATCAGCAGCAAGACTCCTTATCACGAGCATGGCTGCTGCCTCGCAACAATTTGACACCCGTGATTTTTCACTACGATCCGCAAATGAGGTAAATAGCTCTACCATCGATGATAGATTAACTGAATTAACCTCTTTTGTTCGAAAACTTGTTGCAGGTGTTCCACAGATGAAACCATATCCAAGTAGGGAAAGTCAACGAAGAGCACAATTTGAGGAGAATGATAGTCCACCACATCAATCGAGAGAACAGAACCATCAAGGGCAATCGTCAAAATCTTTGGAGGATATGTTGAAAATGCTGACTTCCAACATTATTCAGTTTCAAAAGGATACCCAATCGAGTATCAGAAATCTCGAGACACAAGTGAGCCAACTAGCAACGGTTGTGAATCGTCTTGAGGCTCAGAATGAAGGAAAATTACAGTCTCAACTAGAGATAAATTCAAGGAATGTCAGTGCAATAACTTTAGGGAGTGGGAAGCAGCTGGAAGAAACCAAAACGCCTCAGAAAATTACAAAAAATGAGGAGGAAGAGAATTCTGCCGAACAGCCTGACACTGGATTACCCAGTGTGAAACCGATATCCAGTGTCAAATCGTCAAACTGCGAGAATCTGGTAAAACAATCAATTTCTGTTAAGTTTAATATTGATTCTCTTCATCTTTCTTATAGGGTGAATAAATTGGAGGACAAAAGAAAGCATGTTGAAGAAGTATTCATATTGGATGAAGTTCATACACCTTCTGAAAACATTCTCAACAAATTCTCAAAGTTCAAAGCAATAAAAAGGATAAAGATCAATGGAGCAAAGGACATGGCAGTTTCTGATGTGCCTTCTTTGAGACCAATTCCAAAACCTCCTTGGTGATCTGGTGATTTCTATTCCACACTTTTAATTTTTGCTCTATTTTCTTTGCATATATAAATCGTGTTTTGTCTACATCTTGTGTTATGATTTGAGTTGCTTAGGGGCAAGCAAGGTTCAAGTGTGGGGAGATGGGGAAGTGTTGCATAATTGATGAAGTGTGGAGTATATCACATACCTTGCATGTAGTTTGCATGTAGGTTCACATAGTTGCATGTAGTCTGTTTTTAATTTTCTTTGCATTAGGACGCATTTTCATTGCATTAGGACACATGTTTACTTGCTTTAGCATGTTTAATTCTGTTTGCATTGATAAAAAAAAAATATAAAAAAAAACATAAGAGAATAAGAGAGCTTGCAATGATGATTCGAGTGATGTCTATTTTCGTATTTAGGGATTCGTTGTGTGTTGGAAATTTGTTGGTGAGCATTGTTTTCTGTTGGTTAAAATTGCTGAATGTTGTCTCGAGAAATTGTTGTTGGGAAGGATAGTATTGGTTTGAGAATCAATCCATGACTTTGAATTGATTTGTTTTGCCTATTTGTGTCTTGAGATATGCTTTTTAATTCCTTGATGGAAGTAGTCTAGATTGGAAATTTTGAAAGATTGATCATTCTGATAAAACCCCCTCGGTTGAAAAAAAAATTTGATGTGATGGAGAAAAAGGCGTTGAGTTGAAAAAAGATTTGAGAAGTGAAAAGATGATGGGTTGTGGAATCAGCTGCCTGCTCTTAGGAGTCCCGTGTTCAAAAAAAAATGGAAAAAAAGAAAATAAAATGCACGGTAGGACTAACCTAAGAGTGGTGTGGAGCTGCCAACTTCATTCAAAAAAAAAAATATATATATATATATATATATATATATATATCTTTGGAGAAAATGAAAAAAAAAAAGAGAATAAAATATCTTTGGAGAAAAGAAAGGGGGTTAATCATGATATGTGAAGTCTTAACGAATTTTTATCTAGATGAAGGATATCGAAAAAGGAATTGGAGTGTATTGATTGATGTAGGTGGTGGAACGAATTGATGATTTGTCTGTGATTATTTGATTTTCGATACCTTGCCTAATTTTATGATTTCTCAAGATAGTGCATTTAGTCCAACGTGTTTTATGCCTTATTTCTGACATGAGTCGAATTTCTATGAATGTTGGTGAGAATCTGAGCAAGCGATTAAGATCTCTTATTTTGATTCCCTATGTAGTTCGATTCTTTTGTTGCTTGAGGACAAGCAAGGATTTAAGTGTGGGGAGATTTGATAGGTAGGAATTTGGTGCATATTATTGTGAATTAATTTAGGATTTTATGCTAATTGATGTGATTGAATACACCGTTTTCTTACATATAAGTGTTTTTGAACTCCAAGTGCTTCACAATTTATTTTCTTGATTATTTAGGTATTTTTGAAGCAACAATTGGGCTTGGACATTTATTAAAGAAATGGGTCAATCAAATAAAAAGAAGCCCATGAAAAAGAAGAAAGGAAAGCCCATTTGGAGGAAGATTATCATCTATTTAACCTAGCCTCAAAGTTACATTTTAGAGAATTTTTGAAGGGGAGAGAGATTATAGTGAGAGAAATTTTTTTTAGATTAGTTTTATGATGGAGTTTTCAATTATTTTTGCGGATTCGATTTCAAGGATGATCGACTAATTCGTAACTCCGGTTAGTAGGGATGTTCGAACCCATATTTCTTTTATGTTTTAATTAATTCTGTTTCCTCTTCTCGATGTTTGATTGGAATTGATTATGTTATTTGTGCATAATGTTTTCGATTATTTGATGCTTGATTTAGACTGATCACCTAGGTTAAGTATTGATAATTGATTGCTAGAATCTTAAATCATGAATCCTAATTGTTGTGATTTAATTTTCATTAGTTGTAAACTAGAGGTCGTGCATCTCTAGGGTAACATAATTCTAGATTATCGAATCGAGCTTGTGTATTCGGAGTCTAGTTCACCCTATCGTCTTGGTAATTAATGCATTTAATGAATTAAATCTAGAGAGTTTGTTCTAGGTTATTCAATTAAATAAGGTTAATTAGTGAGCTTATCTTAATTTAACTAATCATAAGAGATGATTCGGTTTAACAGAGCTTGTTGTTAGACTAGGGGTGATAATTTCATGATAATTTGAGAGAGGGGTGTTACATTGATTAAAATATAACTGAAATTGGGGGATAACTGAACTGTTAACCGGGATGCTTTTTATATATTGATTTCTTATTTAATTCGTTTTCTGGCTTCATAGTTAATAGTGATTCTCGATAAACCCCCCAAACCTTTTCTGTTTTAATGAATTGAACATAGATGATATAATTTATTCTCCACTCCTCGTGGGATCGACTCCGACTTACCCTAACTACTAGTTAGTGAGGTTAGGAAGGAAATTAATTAATTTTATCGCGTCACGACAGCGCGGTCACAAAGATTAAAATTTTATTTAAAGTAAAAATACATATAGTATGATCGGCCCACGCCCCGAACTTTCATTGCCATCAATCTAAATCTGAATTTGTTATGGAATCATTATCTAAGTTAAGATCGTAGAACATAATTTCAAGATCATACACATTGTAGACCAATTAAATCGGAGAGGGTTTTGGTTTCATTTCAGAATTGCATCTTGTGTGTTGTATGAAAGCACATTGCACATTGCACATCGCATTATCAATTGGGGTTAGAACTACAATTTGTTGCCCGATACCAAAATAAAAAAAAAAAAAAAGGAAATTCAAATGCATGCAAAACAAGGATATTCGAGAAACCATTTGCTGTAATTTTCACTGAAATCAGATTAGAACCACCCCTCAAATAGTATAGACAAAGTTACAAAATCTGCACGGATCAATGTCACAATCCTAAAACCCCACAACCAAAAACTTACACTCCCTTTTAAATCCAGCAGGGGGGGGGGGATGAGAGAGAGAGAGAGAGAGATGAAAAAGGGTCAAGCTCACAACTTTAATGAGTCGGAGGAAATGAAAAAGCATGCTGTGTTAATAACTTCCATAGGCCACTATAGTGATTGACAAACCTTGCAAAACTGATTCAATGGACAGGTTTGATGCTACACGATCAGCAAATGGCACCTGCAAATAGCATTGACATTTTAGAGACGAAACAAGTATACAACTATGCCTTAAAATACGGCTTGAGAAAACCTTCCGATTTGACATAACCAACGCTCAAAAATTACAAAGATGGAAGCTCTACACTAAGATCGTGTTTTGGTATCTGAATTCTACATCTAAGTCAATGATTAAAATGCTAGTGTATCAAGTGTCACGTAAAATTACACGGTGGATGCTTTAAATTACATACATCTAATAATGGATGTTTGAGGTTGTAACATAACTATGTATATTTACCAATAATGATTGAAGCAAACACATTGATCCTCAACATGCCCATAATATAATACAGATACATACAGACAATTAAAAGAAGAAAAACGGAAAACGACAACACAGACAATTAACTGCTCAACCTTGTTCCCTCAAGATTGCATTTAAGCAAATCCCTCACACCACCTCTAGATTAACAGTTCACTTGATGAATATGTTTTTTTGGAAGCAACATTAAACTAGCCAAATATGTATCTCAGAAAACATATTCAGATAATGTTCTTCAACATATATGTCAGGAGATATTCTACAGTAAGACGGAAATGGATAGAATCCAAATCATTTTAGTCATTATTTCACCAGAAAAACAAGTTTTCTTCATTATTTGCCTTTTGAGAATGTATCAAGCTGAAGGTACAAACACACATATGAACTCGATTAAGTCTATGTATGTGATTCTAGCGTAATTTCAAAGGACACTATATAATTGATCGTACCTATTTTTCAAAGTGATCACATTTTCTTGTTTAATTTGAGGTAACTTCTGTTCCTTACTTTTTCTTCTATCATATTTTAAAATGACATCCAAAAAAATGATATCATATATAACATGCATCACAAGCAACAATGGGTAAGCTGTTCGTTAGAGAAAATCATAAGTGACAATGTGAACTAGACATGGCTTGTCTGCAGAATATTTCATCAAAAAAAACACATGAATCAGGTATTGTGATGGCATCATAAACGACATGAAATGTTCAGCCATCCATGGAACAACCATAAGCATATATGAAGGGAGCAGAGATGTGTGTACAGAGGGGGAGATAAGAATTACATTCTCAGTCTACTGTGTCTTCTTCTGCTTGTTTGAAAGAAATGGAATCTTTTGAAGTATCATATCAATTCTCCGATACTGTACCCGAGCAATATTACATGCAACACTCAGCTTATCATCAATTGGACTTTGATACTTGTCATAAAACACGGGCAGTGATAAAATAAGAAGAACACCTGTTATATTAACAATGCAAAAAAACCACATTACCATTAACAAAACAAAAAATGTATATTCAACATTTGAGAGAAATCAGACTCACCGATGTAGATGAGCGTACTAAAGGTGAAGAAACTGCCAATGTAGGAAATCACACTCAAGACTACAGCAACCTAATGAGTATAGGCCATATACTATAATCAGTCATCGACATAATCAGGATCAACAAACAAGAAATTAACAAGCAGGAAAACGTAAATTACAACACCTTCAAAAAGAGTATCAAATTCCCACCAATTGCAATATCGTGTGCAATTGACAACCCACTGTTTACCCAAGCTCGCATCTCATCAGAAGCCTTCACAACAGTCTCTTCAGAAATTTCAAGATTAGGGAGAGGCGGCAGAGGTCTAAAACCAAGGAAACAATTCAGTCATTTAGTTTTCACAACCAATCAAGCAACTATTAATAACACTATACTGAATGCAATCCCGTCAAATATCTGATATCTTGAAAACCCTAATCGAAATCAAGGACCGTCGACACAAAATTCCAAATAGTAATATTTCAAAAACAAAATAATTATTGCCAAAGTGGCGAATGCAAGAGCATTATCAGTAATAAACAGTTAATGAATCTCAATAGTTGAACAACATCATAATTAACATATAAAACCAGATAAATCTATTCCACTACCTATTAAGAAGTGAGGCAGATTTAGCCCAGAAAAACAGGATTACAATCAGCAACAACAACACGTTCGATATAAACGATAGCAAATTGTATCCAGCAATCTCGAATAGGAACCAAAGAGCAGTTGAACCCGCAAGAAAAGCGACGCTCAGGGACCATTTTTTCCACAACACCACATCAGCAACTGCATCACAAAATCAAGAGGCCACAATACTTCACGAAACGTTCGAAACAGATCGATACTCGATTAAAATTACTAAATAAATCTTTTGCATGTTCAGTTGCAATCTGGATCATAAGTGAGTGGAATCGTACCTGCGCCACCGCCAAGCGCGAGATGTACAGAGAACCGACGAGATTCTTCCATGGCGATTAGGGTTTTCGAAAATCAAATTGAAAGAAATGCAGAGAGATTCTGATTCAGGAAATCAAGGGAGGGAGAATTTGAAGAGGATGACTGCCAATTTCCCAATTTTACTGTGCAGTCCAAATGTGTTTTCCCCTTACTCTTCCCAATTACTCTCACTTTTCATATATGTAAGTTTGTAACTAATAATCTACACTCTCACTAAAAAGGCTACGTTAATCTAAAGTTGTCGATTTAATAATTGAATGTGAGTTATCTAATTTCTTCAAAAAAATAAAATAATAATAATAATAATAATAATAATAATAATAATAAAGAAATAAAGTATACATCGATGTATAAAGAAATTGGATTGTGAAATTTGAGGAGTGATTGAAATTTTCAATTGTAATTACAGTAGATATGAATTTTAAATTCATAACTTTCATTTTGAATTAATTTTCTTTAATAATATGGATAAATTTCAAATCATTCTATTCAAACAAAATATTGATTCCATTTAGATATAAACTTGAAAAGTGATTCGAAATTCATAGAAATAAATTTATTAGTGATGTTTGAATATATATAAAATCCATCATTTTGATTTTCAATAATCCACTCATTTCATATCATGAATTTAAAATCATTATATACAAACAGTTTCATATAATTTAAATATATTAATAATTGACAAAGAGATGTATCAATTTGATAATCAATAAGTGTGATTATTAAATAGTTTTGTCATTATATAGTACCAATGTATAAAATCATATAAAAATCCTCACATAAATATGCAAAATCTATCGAATAATTGAATGAAATTTTGGTTCCATTATCAATTTTGACGTTTCTAAAAAAAAAATTAACAATCGAAATTATTTAATATTTCAAATTATTATAAGGTTTGTCACACAAAAATTGATAAAAGACGAGTAACTACAAGAGATTTACACTTGTATTTTCACAAGTGGACTTGATATATGCCACACAATTAAATGGGCCACTAGTTGGGTCATTTTTAGTACCAGCAAGATATTGGGCCTGACATTAGCCCACAAATAAAGCCCATCCCGCTTTGGCAATGACAGTCTAGCAGAAGCATAAACAGAACAACTGAAGAGATCTTCAAATCCAATCCATCCATCCAATAATCTGCAGTAAAATCAATCAATAGCAGAAGAAATCAGAGAAGAAGAAGATGCTTCCCACCTCTTCTTCATCAAAGGGCCGTTCGGGCCCTCAAGCCCGGCCCAATTCTTTCCTACCTCATTACCTCCGCAGAATAGTCAAGGTTTTGTTACAAATTCTCGCACATTTGAACTTTTGTTCAAGATTGTTATTCAAATTTTAGATCTGATCTTGATCCTTGGTCGTTATTTTTTATGGATGACCTCCTAATTGGTAGATTATTGCGTCGTGATGAGAAATTTATGGCCTGATTAGGTGTTTAGTTTGTGGAGATATGATTAATCGAAGGAACAGAGAAATAAGGAGCTAATGTTGTTAATGACGTTTTCACTTAGTGCATTTTGTTCTAATTGGCATAATAGGGTGGAAATGATGCACTTTGAACAAAGAGTGGTTGGTTTGGTTGGTTTCAAAATGAGCTTTTGTATCGGAGGGGAGCTGATTCAAATTATTATAATATGCTAATAACTGATCTTGGTTTTGCAAACTGGAATTGCTTATTTACTGTTTAAATTACTGAAATTTTGCTGATATCCTGAGATTGCTTTAGTATTCCCTACTTTATTGAAAAAGTGCTGTGTTTGTTTAAATAAAAGCTAAGGTTTGTGCAATTTTTGAGAAAATGCTGGTCATTATTATTATTATTATTTTGCTTAATTTTTTAAATTTCAATTTTCTGAATTTTGAGTTATGATTGCTGAAGTTTGTGCTATTACTGCAAAAAATGCTGGATTTATTTGCTTAATTGTTGTAATGCACATATTATGCACCTTCACATGATAATGCACATGTTATGCACCATGCCATGCATAGTAGCTCCAGGACATCTTTGCATATGATAATGCACATGTCCAGCTGATCAATTTTTTATTTTTATTTTTGCCTTAAATTTGTTAGGATTGGATATCTGAAGAATATTGGGGTCCTATTCTCATAAGGTCTGGTAAATCTGGTTTAGTTAATAGTAAAAGTGAAGAGGGAAGGAGTGTGTTTCAATAGGGTTTTAAAGTACTGGTTCAATTGATAATTTTCCTGGGCAGTTGAAGTCTTCATTCTCTTATATTTGTTCTTTTTAGTTTCTTGTCAAAGTTATTCCATGTCTTATGATTTGGCTTACAGTGTATAGCCATTATGTATAAACATGTGCATGAGTTGGACAGTTGCTACTATTGTTCTTTATTTTTCACAATTAGAATAAACTTGAGAAACTTTATTGAAGTATTGGGTTTCCTTTATTATACTTGTTTATATGTAAATGCATTTGTTTGAATTCATTATGCTCTCTCAGTAACACCAATTCTTTTTTTGGCCGGTCCACTGCAGTGGCAACAAATGGACATTGAATATACTTTCTGGCAAATGCTTAACCTGTGCACATCACCAAAAGTCGTGTGGGTATCCAGACTCTGCAGATTATTCTTGGTGTTTGTGAGCATTATATGATAAATGTTTGCTTGTAATCTGTAATCTGATCTTAACAATGTCATCAGCATAACCGTTATCACATAATTTCTACAATTACTTTTTTGTGAGCTATATAAGAAGCTTGAAATTTAATCAACCTGTAATCCAACAACAAAACTACAAGGAGGTGATATAAGTTAATGGATGTCATTCTTCTTATATGTGGATAAACATGTCAACTTATCTTATTGTTCTCTTTAGTTATGAGGTTCTGTCTACGCTGAGATAGATGAAAATAGATTAAAAAATTATTTAAAAAGTGATTGTGATCGAGCAATTCTTTGAGAATTAAGGAAAATTTTATAATGTTATATGACAGCGTTCGAGCAATATCATACTTTCAATATAAATATTTATAATAAAATTAGGTGGTTAGATGAAGTCCTTTGCTCTGTACTTTGGTTTCTGATGATATTATTTCCATGTTTTGCATGTGGGACTGTATGATGAAAGCAGTTATCAACACACCAAATATCACAAGCGTGAGTCTCCTATCTTTGATCTCTTGTGCAGTGTTTGTGTTCTGGGGAAGGTCGTGTCCTATATCTTAACCCTCTCTTTTCTTTCTTTGTGCTTTAATTACCACCAGTTATTTTCTCTTACCTCTCTATGACCATCCCAAATTTATGGTTGAGAGATACTTTTGCGTCCTGAAATAAGATCAGTTTTCTTAAATTAATAGGATCCATAATGTTGGGACAGATGAAATGATGTCAATGATTTTTATGGTATTAAATGGTAATTATCTGTTAAATGTAATAAGGTTGCTTAATGGCCTCGTAAATCTTCAGTACTCAGATAAATGTTACTGAAGATTACATCACCAACATGCCAGCATCTTGAATGATGCTTATTCACCAAATATGCCATCAGTATTTGAGCTGGGCTTTATTGGCTTATTGCTGGATACTTTATCTAGCTGAACATCACCAGTGCACTAAAGTTATCTTTCTGTGAGCACTCCAAATTATTCGGGTCAAAGATTAATAAATCTTATATATTCAATTTAAACTTCAATAAATATGAGCTGCTCTTCAGCCATTCTTTACTATATTGTGGCACTAGCTACAATGTTCGTTGGCTGATTTCTGAGCTTTTCTGTTTATGGAATACAAGTCATTATTCTCAGAATTTGATATTTTTGCTGATATGGAATATAATATATTTGAAATCCAACTGGCCAAATTTTCTCATGTAAGTTGGAAGATCATTAGTTCCACAAAGATTGGTTTTAGTTATTTCTCATTTGAAGTGTGTTTTCTTCTGAAGCTTTTACCTGAAATATAGAAAGTTTAATCCCTAAAATCTCTTGCCGCCTAAAACTCTGCCCAGAATTCGTAAACTATGCAAAGGCTATTTGACGTGCCAAAACAGATGCCAAGAGATCATGTCCCAACCATATGCCCCGTTGAGAGATGGCCTATTTAGAATTCTAAATTTCTTTTTTTGTTTTGAAACTTCAGTGAAAGTAGCCTGTCTGAATCAGACTGGCTTAAGAAGATGCTGATATCAATTCATTCCATACACCAAATAAAATAATTTTTTTCTTGTGCAGAAACGAAGAATCAATGGGCACGTGATGATCCTGCATTTGTTGTCATATGTAGTCTTCTTCTGTCAGTTTCTACAATTGCTTATTGTGCTGCGTAAGCATCTCCTGTGCTTATTATGTCTGCTTCCATAATCTTAGTATTAATCAATGTGGTATGGCAAGCCCTCCATAGTTTTTCTTTTGCAATGATGTTTGTAGGAATCTAATACTTATGCTATTTCTCTATTTGATTAATTCATATTCCAACAGACTCTTTATCAAGCAAACTTCCACCTGATTGATTTTTTCCTCTTTTTTTTTTTTTTTTCCCTCCCATTCTTTCAGTACTGTTTGCTAATCTCCCCTATATTACTGCTGTGTTTCATTTGTACCAGGTATGATCATAGCACAGGGCATGCTGTTTTTGTAGTTATTTCGGTTTTGCTCTTCCATTTCCTCACAATAGGTGCAATTTTGGCTACGATTTGTTGGTAAGGACAATCAAGGATATCAAATGAATATTTTGCTTATGACTACATGAGTTCCTATTACCTGTCAATTTTGTTTTGTACTTCAATAATCGAAATATAATCCAGTGAAGTGTTTTATATAATCCTTCACTCATTGAAACTATATTGGGGACCAACCTCTTCACCAGGTCAAAGGTTCTTGTATCCATACAGTGTCAAATTCATAGTTTAAGTATCAAATGACCAAGGAAGGCTCTGTCCCAGCTGTAGAAAGTGTGTTTAGACTTCTGGGGCCCAAGTTTTAAGGGTAAAATTGTAGACATATTTTTTCATTCTAGTTTTGTAGAAAAATATTAGGTTTTATATCCATGAACCTTATATAGGAAGGTCTTGCATTATTATGAATATTGTTAAGATATGACTAACAATGATGGAAGTGGGAAGATGAAGTTGCATCTTTGCATTTAGATCCATCCATAACTTTGGTCTGGACTCTGGAGATGGAGAATAAGGAAATTATGAAAAGCTGTAGTACTATTCATATTGCAACTATTTGTGGCCCAGTGGGAACTGCCTATTTCAATTTTTATGTGATTTGATTTTGAATTGCTGAAGAGCATATTGGATGTTCAGATTCCTCTGAGAAATAGCTTCACATACTGACAGATTCAATCATATTCTTGTGGAACATAGTGTTCTACCTTTGTTGCTATGTATCAGAAACCTCCCAAACTGACCAATGCACCTTTTTTAGTAATACCACGTTTCACCAGGGTCCAGGGATGGTGCTTGTTTGTCTTTATCTCACATCATGATGAGTACCTGGAATATTGCATAGCATGCTTATCTATACACGTCATGATCATGATGGTGTAGTTGCAAATTATTCGGTAACTTTTTCAGGTTCTTCACTAACAATTATCTTCGAGAAGAAGCTCCAAACAGTCATGTGGTGGAGCAACGGGTGGAATGGTAAAGCTTTTCATGCTATCTTTGCTCTCAACTGTTATATATATATATGCAATGTGTTTTCTGTTAAGAGCTAAGACTCTCTTGCTAACTTTTTTCTCCTTGAACTTCTTAAGGTTGTATGCCTTTGATGTACACTGCAACTCTTTCTTCCCTATGTTTGTGCTGCTTTATGGTGAGTGTAAATTTCCGTAGTGGGTAATTCTCAAAAAAATTATAACAGACGGCTATAATCTTTGTTTTTTTCTTTTGTGCAGTGGTTCATTATTTTTTATCACCGCTGCTGGTGGCTCATGGTTTTGTTCCTTTACTGCTATCAAATGTTCTCTTCATGGTCGGTGTTTCCTACTATCATTACCTAAATTACTTAGGTTATGACGGTGAGTTCAGTCTTAATCAAAGCATTACATTTACTGAATTTCCATTGCCAGATTCTTGAATTGCATAACTATCTGTTCCTTATTTTTAGATAAATACATACTCTGCACATCCTTGAAACTTTGTCCAATCTTGTAAATAGAAGATTAACGAGCACAGATTACTTATCTATTTCGCCATTGCTTGTCTTTTGCAGTATTGCCCTTCTTGGAGAGGACCACTTTGTTCCTCTATCCAATTGGTGCTGTCCTAGTTCTTTCTCCCATACGTAAGTTATTCATATGATTTTGTAACTTCCCATCAAATTCTTTGTTAGAGAGGTGCAACAATGGGTATTCTTTTTTTGCAGTAACTCTCAGTGGTTTCAATCCGTCGAGATATTTCATGAACATGTATTTCAGCCAAAGGCTATAGAATGCACCTCCTCAAACAGCATGTGACCACCGGTGAATATCCAATGAACACAATAGTAAATTCTGTTTCGTTCTTATTGCATGGATTGACAAAGAGGATTGTCTTGGTGAAAGCTGTAGTTGGTCTGATGAGGCATTTCACTGCTGTTGAGTGAAATTGCAATCGAGCAGAGGGTGGCCTTGACTGGTTTTCTCCTAACTGAGACAGTAGTAGGTTAGTGTATTATTTGTGTAATGCTTTTGGCTTCTTGAAGTGGCTAAGCGATGACTAGTTTCGGTGGCGTTTATAGTGAATGGTCACAGCATATGATGATAGTGATGCACTCTAACAGAAACTTTTCAGCAATTATACTCTTTTCAGTTTGTGCCTGAGTTGATTAGATTTGTTGTGGTTAACTACGTGTAATTACAGAAATACTTGGAAATATTTCAGCCAACATTGACTCATAGAATATTATAATATTTATATGCTGAAATTTATATGAGATCCTCTTACAGATATAATAATATGAGATAAAACTCCACTGTCCAAAATTCATATACAATTTAACAAGTCATATGACTCATCATAATATGTGAATTGTTGGATTGACCCATCTCGTGTTATTATGGGTCTCGTAAAAGTCAAACTCATATTCATAATAATAACACAAGACCTTATTACATAGGGTTCATGAATATAAGACCCAGCATTTTTCTACAAAATTAGAATGAAGAAATAAGTCCATCTTACCAAGTTCTGAAGTCTAAACACACATTCTATCAATAAACTATTGTTTTTTTCCTGATGAGAAAACACGTTGCTTAACCAAGTCCAATTATTTATCCTTTTTACTAAAAATATTAAAGAAACCTCAAAACAGATTAAGGTCCAAATCTTCACCACATGAGAATTTTGGCAAAATTTATCACATAAAAAATTGAGCAAGATTAAGAAATAATCAACTTGTTTCTGAAGGTTCATATAATCCCCACTCGAATACTGACGATGCACAACGTTCTGTGGTTACCTTAGCTTACAATTATTGGCTTAAGGAGAATCCTCCACAAAGATTTCAAAGTAATTGAATTCATCTCTTACAAAATTTTAGCAACATGCCCACAACGAACTGTGATTTTTACTGGGGGAGCTCGATGTGATAATTCATATAGAAGCTTAAGCTTAGATATGAGATTATCCATATGGTACCTGTAGCAGCTGTCGGAAAGTTCATAGTACCAGGAGTGTGAGAGAATCACAATTCACGTACAAAAGCTCTGTTCCGGATGGGCAAACATGGTCTTACCAAAAGGAATGGCTTCTAACAATCATAACCACTCACAAGAATCAAATAAGGAAAATTTAAGTATGTTTAAGTTACAGGTTAAAAGATTGTCTTACCTGGAACTTAAATATCAGTACCAGAAGCAAATATGATGCTTCCCTCTCATTTGAACCCAAGATTTCTAACTCAATAAGTCCCAACTTCTTTGCATGTGTGGAGGCAAAGGAGCAACTAGCACAATGCTTTTCATTCGTGCAGCATCAATGTCAGTTATGTTGCCATCTTGCAATGCCACTGAAATATTGGGTAAGATCATCTCCTTGCAATGAAGATGAAGACTAAATTGTTTATCAGATATACTTCCACTCTCCAACTCGAGCCCGAGAGTATCTTGATTAACTTTGGACAGTTCATCACCCAATTTAAGATCAGAAGAGTCGATGTGGTGTCCTAGTTTCCTGTGAGCTTGCCACCCATACTTATAATCTCCTACTATGGGTGTCCCCAATACTTCAGCACAGTGAACACGGAGCTATTGAATAATGACATTGTCAATGCAAAGAGAAAGTCTCAACATAATAATTTGGTTAAGCTATAATTAAGTTAAAGGGAAAGTTAGAATTGGTGCTTCCCAAATATCCTAACCTGGTGCTTCCTTCCAGTAAGTGGTGACAACTCTAACCATGTGTAACCTGCAATTTACCACTTCACTGAGTACAGGACAGATACTCTGGATGTTATGGTGGTCAAATACAATAATATCTTACCCATACAACCTCATTGCAAAAGATAAGCCAAAGAAAATGTCTTTCACATCTTATCCAACAAGAGCACTTGAAAATATTTTATTTTTGAACAAAAATGAATAAAAAGTCTTTAGTTTCTTTTTCTTCTTCTCAGAACCTCAAAGTAAACAGACGTATATATCGGGAAACATATCTAAGCCCACGATTAACCCCATGATTAACGATGTGAGGTAAAAATCAGCATACAAGTAATAATTTGCCAAAACCTTCAGCAGATAAACACTTCTGATTCTAGACGCAAATTTTGAATAACTCTCATCCTTTCATCCAACTAATCATCAACTAGTGCAAGTTGACTAAGTTATTATTTACATGATCTCTCCTGTTCTGTTTCCTTGAGGTAGTTATACTATTAAGCCAATAAATTGAAACAAACATTTAAGAAGAACCATCAGCTCAGTTTGGCATACTAGACAATCAAATTATTAAGGATGCAGAGGTACAAACACTCACTAGTTTCCAGAACATGTTGGAAATTGAAATTGCTTTTACATGCCACTGATTCAAACATGATAGACAATGAAGTACAAAAGGGAATGGAGAATCTGGAGCTACTTAGTAATTCAGAAGCAGGAATTAGAAACGAACCATGAGGTGATGATGCTATGACTCGATATTCTGTCATGGCATGTTGTCCTGATAATCTGCAGCTATTGTCGGCAACAGTAATTCTCTCAGATTTTCCATTATCAACCACCACCTGAATGATAGGTGAACAGGAAATACCATATAGGGTTATCAATTGTATTAGGTGGGAAACAAATGAGGTTGAATGCATAAACTAAAACTTACATGTGTGCAGGGACAATACAATAGAATAGAGGAATGAATAAGATCAAAGAATGTTGAAAATACTCTTAAAGTGGAGAAAGCTGAAGGAGAAAATACACCTTCACCAAGGGCACGGAAATTGATCCCTGTCGACGTCTTGGACATCCAATAACTAGAGCCCAATACCTCTTTTGCAGGATTCTTTTACAGCCAAGAAGCTGCAAGACAGAAAAGCGATTAAGGTGAGCTTCTATTGTGTAGCAAAAGTAGTAACTTTGTGAGGCAATATATATTCTTCAGAACTAGTAGTCAGTTATAGACACTACTAAATGAGGAGGCAATAGAGTTACATACATCATTTGAAGCTCCTAATGTTTTCTCGCGAAAAATGGAATGCAGGACAGTAGTGCTCAAATGTGTCCTTCCCATCACTAATATGCCACTGCTGTCTCTATCAAGTCTGTGCACCTATCAACAAGTTTATCAACAACATTGTAAACAGACGAAATAGGAACTTACTATTCCAAACAGTGGGAACTAAGTTCCTTTTTCTTAATAAAGCGTGGAGACACACACACACACAGAGAAAGAGAGAGAGAGATTAGCAATGCCTTGTGCAGGTAAAATTACTGAAAACCACGTTATCAGTTTTTTGGCCCATACATCATATAAACTGGCTTTTCGGATATCAAGACAGGCATATGTAGTGTAACATCATTATATTGACTAAAATCCAGTATTTGTATCCACAAAATAGAAACCAGCACATATAGAGAATATTAAAAGGAAGTTCCTTTGACAAGCTCAACTTGATCCTTGATAGAAACGAGAATAATAAAGGTGCAGTTTAAGGCAATAATGAAAAAACATTTTGATACTTTTGATGATTTATTCTTTCTCAATTTGAAAAAAATAATTAAAAAGATAATTAGAATATGAATATTCTTCTACAAAAATGCGATCCACAGTTTATTACCATATGAAAGTGTTCCATATATTTACATGTCCAAATGTTCTGATATAATCTTAAAAGTAATTGTTCTCAGTGTTCTAAAAGGCCTCACCAGGCGGCAGGCACCAGCCCTCTCTTGGCCTCCCCTTTTTTTCCCAAATTGGCCCCACCCAACCCCACCCAGGTTCTACGAGCCAGTGTCTGGTGTTTTTTTAGAAACACTGATCATTTCATAATTATTTATATATTTATACTTAGATGCAATTGCACTCTCACAAAAGCAATTGCACAGTATTTAATTTACCAGAATAAATAATTAATGAACAAGGAAAGAGAAAACAAAGTCAAGAGTTGTAGATGCACAATAAAATCCTAGCCTTGTTCATCCAAAATATATAACATCCATTCTTGCTATCATATTTGAGAAATAGTTTCACAACCATACAAGCCTTATGGAATCCTGCATGGTTTATGCAAAAAGCAACCTTAGGTTGCAGCTTCATTGGCATTTATAATATGTGGTAAGATTTTGTGTTAACATATCAAAGGACAATGAAAGTTAAACAAAACTCATAGAACTCACCAGACGAGGAGACTCTTTGTAGCCGTATCTCAAATACTTGGCAGCCAATTCATCCAAACTTCTCTTTATCCCAACACCCCCCTGAAATGAAACTTTGTATAATATGAAACAAAATGCACCTACTGTAATATTAAATTATAAAAACGGACAGTGAGTATCAGCAACTACCTGTACTGGCATCCCAGGAGGTTTATTGATGACAATTATGGCTGGATCCTAAAATATAAAACTCAAGATCAGGCTTTCCCTTCATGTATAATCACACTAAGAAAAAAGAAGCCTAGCTATATATGATAACTACATTTTGTAGACCTTAATACCTTATACAACTCAAGGCTTTGGACAAATTTTAGTTCTTCTTCATTGAAAATAATCGGATTCTCTGTTGCTGCTGAAGGAGACTCTGAATCAACAGATTTAGGAAGGAATATTCTATCACCAACGTTCATCAAATCTTTAGCTCCTACCTTTGGAAACAATTAAAATGAACATAAAAACCAGCACTCCAGTCAGAGGGAACCAACTAAAAAACTAACAAGAACATAAAACTTCATAGAGATGTGAATAACTATATTACCCTTCTCGGTCGCTGTTCCATAAATTCAGCATTGGAGCATTCTTTTCGAATCTGAAGCAGATCACAATAGCAGAAAACTAGCGATTTCAGCACATACAGATTCACATTCTTATTCAACACAGTGTCAGACGGTGAAAAGATCATATGAGTTGGTGATTTCTAGCTTAAAGCTGATTAATCTACTTATGCTAGCTGATACAACAGATAAGCCCTCAAACAATACTTGTGAAGATATAATCATTCATACTTAACATGGTTTTTAAGCTTATTCTACTTCTGAACTTCACATAACTCAAAATCCACGAAAAAAATCGACATGATCTAAGTTTTATATTCCTCTGTCGGTAAAATTGACCTGTCTCAAGCGAAAGAGTTTCTGAACAAGAGACCTCGGGAGATTAGGGCAGCACTTAAGAATCCATTTAAGCGCCGTAGGTTTCGCGTCGTCCGGATGTCCGTACAGCTTTTTTCCTATTGAACAGCCGTCGGCCATGGGGGTAAATGGAGGCAATATCAGCCATTGATTATTTTTTTCTGTTTCACATTTCTCTCCGTTGGTAGCTGTGGCGGTGGCGTATAAATAATTCTGTTCGGAATTTGGTTTGGTGACAAATGATACGGAAGAGGAAGAGGCGGCGGTGGGCCGCCACCGGCGAAACATATGTCGGAGGAGAAGTCGCTCCGCCATAACTGTTTTCTCTGGAGGGTTTTTGTGGTTTTGATGTTTTTAGCACTTTTATACTGAATTCTCCAATACCAAACAGTATATCTTTTGCATTTTTCTACTATAAATAAGGTTTAATTCGCGAAACATTTTCAATTTGAAAATTCGGCATGAAATTTCTTTATACTTTCCCCATATTTTAGAAATCGCCGAGTTTTCTAATGTATGTAAGATCTATTCTTGATCGACTAAGAAATCATTTCCGTCCAGTAGCGGATTCGGGAAACAAAAGTGTCAAACACACGCCTTTTATACAATTTTTTTTTATATACTTTTTTTTCACTTTTGAGGATGCATAAAGACCCATATACCTTTCAGTTTTTTGTATTTTTTTCATTTTTGAGGGTGCATAAAGACTCATTTACCTTTCAGAGCATCCATATCAATGTGTTTTTAGCACATCATTTTAGTGTGGGGCCTACATGCTACCACACTAATTAATAACATCTATTTTTTTAAAACACATCCTTACATCAATTTAACACAAATTTCAATCAATTTAATACAAATACAATCATTATGTGTGGGTCCCATGATCCACTATTTTTTATTTTTTATTTTTATTTATATCAATTTAAAGTAATTATTTATTACTTGTATGTTGGATTAATTAATTATGATATTAATAATTTTCAATTCACATTAAAATATAATTAATAATATTTAAATATTATTTTTAAAATTTAATTATATAAAAAAAGACATAAATATAGCTAACAATTAATTGAAAATAAGCAATTGACATTACAATACATTTGACATACAATTAATATAAATGAACAATTAAATTTAATTAGATTTAAAATACATTGAAATAAAGTTAGTTTATTTGGACATTGAAGTAATAAATAAATATATATTAATGTAGAAAGAACACAATAGACTCATTTGAATCTATAGTGTGAAATATATATTTTTTTAAACTAACATAATTATACATTAAAATAAAGTTAGTTTATTTCAACATTGAAATAATGAATGAATACATATTCATGTAGAAAGAACACAATAGACTCATCTTTGTCTATAGTGTGAAATATTTTTTTTAAACTAATATAATTATACATTGAAATAAAGTTAGTTTATTTGAACATTGAAATAATGAATGAATACATATTCATGTAGAAAGAATACAATAAACTCATCTGAGTCTATAATGTGAAATCATTTTTTTTGTTCCTTACACAAATTTTGGAACAAAATATAAGAAAATGTGGTAGTTGGGGTCATTTTCTCTAAATAAAAATTACATTAATTAAAATTACATAAACACTAATTACATGAATTTAAATTACATAAATTAAATGATAGAAATTGAGAGATGAAAGATAAAAAAATAGAAGAGAAAATAGAGAATTTTAGTGCAAATTGTATAGAGAATTTTTTAATTATTACATTAAAAAATTTCAACTCACATTAAAATGTATAAATAATACAAAAATGATAAATTGTTTGTATAGGAAAGAAAAGAAAATAATTTATTTGTATAGAAAAAGTAAAGAAAATAAATATATTGAGATGAGATGAGAAAAAAAAAAGTAAAATGCATTAATTGATGAGGTGTCATTATATCAATCATTAGTCAATTATTAAAGTAGGAGACAAAAATACATTTTCAAACTTAACACACACACTAATTACACAAAAACACACACTTAAAAACACACCTACATTAATTAATACACCTTTTGTTTTAATTAAAAACACTTCATAATGAATTGATGTAGATGCCCTCATTATCTATATAAAAAGCTCCTCATATTGTGAATGTTGTTTACAATTACACTCACTTGTTTTCTATGTTTTTTACAATTACACTCAAACTTACTTTCTACACTAATAGGTATGTTTCTTTCTTTTAACATCTTATATAAATAAAATAGAAGCACAAATTAAGATTGTGATCTTTGAGATCGTGATTGAGGTATCTACATAAATTAAGAACAAATTACTTATAAGATAGTTTATTGCTTTCAAGATATTAAGGATACATACCTTATCATAATTAAATATTCAACCAAAATTCTGTAGCACATACATACTTTGTCATAATTAAATACCCAACTAAAATTTTGTTGCACATCATAGTCAAATATTTCTTGATGGGTAGGTTCAGTGGAGATCGATGATTCAGTGGAGTCAGTAAACACCTGTTTAAATGTCATTCAATTAGAATACAAATCAAAAAAAAAATATAGAATAAAAAAACTTAATGATATTTATATTCTCTTTCTTTCTCTTGCCTTGATGATTGACCTTGTTAACGTTTTGTTCACAATCTTGTTCTTGAGAAGACAATTATCAGAAAATAAAAATATTATTAAATTATATTTAAATACATTTATAAAATTTATTTATCCATATATTTAAATACATATTATAAAATTTATTTGTCGATATATTATTAAATTCAAAGAAAAGTTTTTAAACTAACACAATATAGCAGAAAATGATAATTAAAATAATAAATACTTAAAAACATTTATTCAAAAATAATAAATTATATCCTCAAATCTACCAATATATCGATAAATATTGGGAATATAAATCTTATACCATATGTGGAAGATACAAATTTTTTTCTGTGATTTCACTTTTATGTTTTGAGGATTTTTATTTTTTATGTACACAAGAAGAATATATTAACTAAACCTTAGAAATAAACTCCAAATCTTTCTTCTCTTTATTTATCTAGTTTTTTTTTTTTTTTTGAAAAACATCACATTCTGAATTTAACCCTAATAAAACCAACCCTATTAACAAATGATTAATATACTAAATTTGTAAGATCCAAATATACCTTATATCGGATTCTCTTTATACCAGAAATCGTGCAGTAAATTTATACGTTTACTTCTTTAATCGTCCACTTCAAAGCAAATTTCTCTAAAAAATCGATCGATTTTAACATTTTTATTTTGGGGAGAAAACCCTTTTTGAAAATAAAGTCAATAATCCGTTTGTATGAAGGGTATAACGAGAAATAATGGTGAAAAATTAATACAGTTAGTTTCCCTAAAAAAAAAAATAGGAGGTTAGCTACACTTAACAAACCACAAGAGGGTTTCATTTAACAAACCACAATGGATTTTCGAGCAATTTCTAAAGTATAGAAGAATTTCATGCCGAATTTTCAAATCACGAGGGGATTTTGGACAATTATCCCCTATAAATAATAATAATAATCTATATAAATATAATAATCTATTCATCTACCTCCTCATATTCATGAATAGATTGATATTTAGAATAAATAGTATCTCATGTGTTGGTGACTGGTTTCGCTTTGAATAATGTATTGAGGAAGGTGAATACCTAAATCTTCAGTGTAGTGGAGCATGATAATATTTCGACTTTTAATTAATTGAATCGTGAATTGGTAGTCGAGTATTTAGGCCAATAATTGAAAGTTTTGTTGGATCCATCTTTTTACATTTATTTTGAAAGAAGCATTTGTATTCGATATCATTATATACGTATGCATACTAATTCATTAGTTTACTTCAAAAGGTTGATTAATGAATTTGTACTAATATATTAGTATTCTTTAAAAGGTCGTGATAGTACTGAACGCGTATTGACAACGGTAAGAATTACCATATTTGCTCTAAGATAGGTTAGGAGTTGACAAAAACTCATATGAGACGATCTCACGAGAGTTCACAAAAACTTATATGAGACTATCTCACAAATAGTTATCATAAAATAGAGCCCCATTATTCATAAATCAAATGTGGTTTCTAGAATGTGAGTTATGGATTACTGTCTCGCGAATATGTGAGACGGTTTGACAAGAGACTTATCTAAAATATTTTTTGTTTATTAGTTGAGTTAGTTAAGTTAGTTGAATTATTGTTTAGACTATTTAGTTCAATTCTAGTTAATGATTTGATGTGTTTTGTTGAAATGTTTAATGTTGCTTAGACTTTGCACTATATTTGGTTTGCCTATTGGGTATTTCTTATAATGAATTTATTTTTAAAATTATATTTGGCTCAAATATTTATTGTGGGTTTATCCAAATTTTACCAAAATACTCCAAATATAAATTAATATTAAATTTCACGATTCAAATATTAAAAAAAAGAATTTCAATACACAAAATAAAAAAGAATTTCAATATACAAACTAGCCCTCTCGCCTCCTAAAGTTACAAATAATTTGTTTCATAATATTTATGCAACGGCATAATGTAATTAAGATGATGAAAAAGGGTATTTTAAGCTTACATGGCCTAATCATAACCTGAGCCTTCTAACTAAGAAACCAAACAAAAGAAACTAGGTTGAATTGCCCAAATCACCCAAACACCCCCCCCCAAAACCAAACTAGCCGTTAGAAGTTAATAAAAAATAAGCCGCTGCCATAAATATTGGTCTTCCCTACTCTCAGTCGAGAGATACAGAGCAAATCACGCACATTAAAATGTCGATCGACTTTACGTTTGGCCGTTTTCAATCGAAATGGTTTAATTATATTTAATCTTGAAATTTAGGTCGAAATTGATTAAAGATCCAAGAATGGGGAGCATCTTTGCGGGCACTCTGTCTCCGCCCAAGAATGTGCAGGTCCTCTCTCTCCCTCTCTCTCCTTCTCCCTCTCCCTCTCAATGATTGATTGTGTTGTGTTGTGTTGCGCCTCTTTCCCTTGATGATGTTTGGTTCTTGAAAATTTCTTGTAGTATCTTTGGTTCTGAAATTTTCTTGGAGTATTTCTGGTTCTTAAAATTTTCTTGGAGTATTTTGGTTCTTGAAAATTTATTGGAGTATTTTTGGTTCTTGAAATTTTCTTGGAGTATCTTTGGATAAGCAATTGTAGATGCCAATTCCCAGCTCAAATACCAAGAAATAATCAAGAAATGAACAAAAACAACAAAACCCCCAATCCGATCGCGGAATTGAAAATCGAAAAACGAAGAAAATCAACACAAAACGATATATAGTGGTTCGGCTATGTAATTAGCCTACATCCACTCTCAGACCACCCCAATTCACTAATCAAAATGAAGGATTAGAGTTTACAAGCAAAACAGAAAACTAGGGTTCTTCGCAGAAACCCTAACTTGCGCCTATATCAATTACTCTCATTCTCGCATGTATTTCTCTCTCGATTTTACAATTATATATAGACCTGTATCTATGGAGAAATAGCCCTCAACCAATTTAGCCGTTGCTATAACCGATTTCAACTAATTTCAGTTGTAAGCATAACTGCAGCACATAAACCCTAATTCTATCCAGGGACCGGTCCATGCTGCAGTTCTTCATGTAACCTCTGGTTCGGTTTGAATTAATCCGGTTCTTGGCTCCAAAGCTCCAGTTCCGAGTCCAACTGATCAAGCCCGTTTTTCTGAGTCACTCATATGCATCAGCAATGTTGTGAAGCTGTAATATGTTCTTGTTGCCCTTGCAGCTTATAGTATTTTGTTATCTAGCCATACTATTTTTGGTTCTTGAAATTTTCTTGAAGTATTTTTGGTTCTTGAAATTTTCTTGGATGTATAAGCAATGTTGCTGAAAAGCTGTAATATTTATATTTTGTTATCTAGCCATACTATTTTTGGTTCTTGAAAATTTCTTGAAGTATTTTTGGTTCTTGAATTTTTTTTGGAGTATTTTTCGTTTTTCGATGTATATGAAGTAAGCTGCATTTGTTAGGATGTCCTAATTTGATATTGGATGTATAGGCAATGTTGCTGAAAAGCTGTAATATTTATTATCATGCCATACTATTTCTGGTTCTTGTTTGAATTCTCATATTCCTACACGCTGAAATTAGTATCTAACCATTACATCTGAACTAGGTATGTTTATTTGATGTTGCTCCTTTTCTTATTGCCAAGTATTTCTGTAATTCATAAAATGATGTATTGTTGAGCCAACAACTTCATAACGACATAGGAATTGAAGAAGCCTTCTAACTTAAAGAAAATAATAGTTCTTTGTCGTTCTTTACAATCCAAGAAAAAGATCCAATTTTTTGTCCCATAAGTTTCCCATATTAGTGTACAACCATCCCTAACTCCTCGTTTATATTTTACAATTCTACTTTTTAAAACCCAGGGTAAAAGGTAAAGCTCGTTTTATCAAATCATCCTGTATTAGTGGGTCGTGTTGATGTGTGCTAGGAAGTCATGGTTCTAGGTAAGGATTGTGGTTTAAGCTATCTATCAACAGAATAATCTGATGAAGCATTTAGTTCTTAGGCATGCATAAGGGCCTGGGAAGCATCGGAAGAATAAGATCTTAAAGTAGCTTTTCAGTGTTGGAATAGATGATGTAGCATTGAGAGGGAAAATAGTTCCTAACATCAGAATTTATGAGAAATCACTGATGTTATGATGGCATGCAAACACTATATTACAATCTGCGTCTACGTTGCTTGTATAAATTACTCATATCCACTTATATAATCATTGTCCTGCTTCTCGGAAAATGTTTAATGGCAGCTTGTATCATCTGACTGAATGATTTTTTATTTTCCTTCATGAGCTGCCTTATTTGGTTAATTATGACAACAAATTTTGTATTTAGCAGGGAACTATTATCTAAAGAATGGAAATATTTGTTCTGGAACTTTGTTGAATCATGGATTCACTTAGTGAATGTAGATCCTGATTCAAATAGTGCAAAAGACTAGTTTTGTATCTCCAGTTAGCAGAGGAATCTCTTTCTTCTTTTCCTCTAGCTGATGATGTCTCAGAGAATATTGATGGAGGGAATTTTAAACAAAATGAAGGCACAAAATCAAAACACTCTGAAGCCTTCCTTTTGGGTATGAACCTCAAGGTCCTGGAAATTAATGTTTCTGGTTTGATACTGGTGCTTCGCTATTCTTTGAAGTCTCAGAATTTAAGTCTTGGCCTATGTAATTTTCATTTACTTTCTCTACGAAAGAAAAAAGATTATAGATATTACTTTTTTTGTACATGCATAAACTGTTGGTTCAAGTTTCACAACCATAATGATACCTTTTTTTTTCTTTTCCTTCCACTAGAAAGGATAGTGCATTTCAGCAGCCTGAGATCTTTGAAATTGATCATGTCCATCCAAGTTCAACTGCTGGAAGCCCCCATGCCATTCTTTATGGAGCTCTTGGGACTGAGTGCTTTAAGGAATTTCATGCAGCCTTGTCAGAGGCTTCCAGAAAAAGGTGCAAATACTTGAAATATCAATTTTCTTCCTACCCATTTTCTCATATTTAATAATTTGCTATCTTTTACTTAAGGTAGACATGCACTTCACAGTTTTCTGGAATGCGATTCTTCTTATGTGTAACTGAATTATAAGATAGTGATGGAGCACCTATTACATGATGAACGATTTTTAATTTGCATGTTTTTCTGTATTTATCATGATTGGGGCAATATGGTCATGTGATGGTTGAACTGAATTGAATGGCATGCCCTCATAATTGCCTGAAAATTGAATGAAGATATTCAAGTGTGAAAGAGAGTTGTATTTTTCACAAATATAGGGCAACACCAGCATGCTCCATGAACTAGGCCATGATATCAACAAGTAGTATTTGAATTGTTTTCAAAAAAGCATTAGAGATGCATATTCAGATTTCTGTTAGAAAGAGTATCATATCTATTGATATGTCTTTGGAACCATGAGATGATTGGGCATGCTTTCTATTGAATCAGCTTATTTGTTTTGTGCTCATGGCTTGTACTAGATGAGGTCCATAGAGGGCTTGTTAGTTTTGGGTTTGGAATCCTCCATGGTTCACTTAAAGCCTGAGAAAGCTTAAAGATAATCTCCACTAAAATTTTTCAGTTTCTGATTTGTTATAGATTTATCCATATTTGTTGACATTTTTTATGAAAAATTTAAGGAAACACTATGTCATCAGATTTGTATTGCTCTCTGGGTGTGAATCAAAGAGATCTTCCTGTTGAACAATTGGTGCTGGAGACTCTGTAAACTTCAGTGGCTATGGTGTTGAGCTTGCCCTGAAGAATATGGAATACAAGGCTATTGATGATAGCATAATAAAGAAAGGTCAAGTTTCTTTAGTCTTCCTATGATTTATAGTTCAGGATGTGTACATGAGGTGGCACTTATGCATTTAACATATAATATATATTATTATTATGCAAATGCAAATGCTAATGCTACCTAAACTTTTACCTTATTCTACCATTATTTCTTTTCTTACAGTCTGAATTTCATAATAATATGTTTGATAATCAACTTTGAGATTGTATGTTGACATATAGTTCCTTCACTTAAAAAGAAAATGTACTTCTTGCGAATCTGAATTTTATCTACAGGTGTAGAACTAAGCATCATCATTGTGAACTGATCTGTTGTGGAATAGTTAGTCACCTAAAGCATGTAAAGACGAAGTGATGCTGTGGATGTTCTATCAAGCAATTATGCTTTCTAGGTTCTAAATACTTTGTGCAATTGGGCTGATTTATAACAGGTTAGGTTATAATGCAGGAAAAAAATGTACTTCCTGCGAATAATTTAGCACCTTCTAACGTCTCTTCTTTTTGGACTCTCTTCACGCTTCATTTTTAATTCATTTCTCTGAATTTTATCTACACGTGTAGAACCAAGCATCATCATTGTTAACTGATCTGTTGTAGAAATCTTAGTCACCTAAAGCATGTAAAGACGAAGTGATGCTGGGGATGTGTTCTATTATGCAGGTATGCTTTCTAGGAAAGTACTTTGTGCAATTGGGTTGATTAATAGTAGTTTAGGTTATGATCCCCGGGGGGGGGGGGGGGGAGCCATAGTTTTTGGGGATAAAGTGCTTTTAGTATTTGTGAAGACTGTCTGACGATTTCATATTCGTGACAAGCATGACTCTTGAAGACCCCTGATCTTAGCCGAGAAGTCAGAGGGTTCATTTTCACCCGGATTTTGGTTTGTTTCTTCTCCTTGTCCTGGACAAATAACTATAAACAGAAAGTAATGATGAAAGGCAAATATATATATATATATATATATATATATATTATATAGATAAATTGTAGTAGCTATATCCTTTTTTTGGATGTTGTGGAATAATCTCTCTTCAATGTTAATTATCTGTTTTTACATATAAAAGAAGGTAAAAGTTAAATGAAGTCTAAGTTTAATTTCCCTTGAGAAGTAGGTTAGTCATGCTGACACAAACACAGTGCAAACAATGGTTTTTTTCTTTAGTTGCATCATACATGTGCTTGTGATTTAAAGCTTTGTAAGATGAGAACCCACACTTATGTTTTTCCAAGGTTGCTGGAAAAATCTGTTTCCCAATTTTTTCTTGTTACATAATTGGATGTGCTTTACTGTATAGTAATTGAGCAACATTTAAAGCTTTTGATTTTCAAGCATCACAGTTGAAATGACTTTAAATAATTGTCTCATCAAAGACCTTAGTTAAATTCTGACTCTCAGTAGCTGGGATTAAAGATCTGTTTGGGAAAACTATGATACTAAATATCATTAGAGCTCAAATTCAAACAAAGATTGATGAATAGAATCCTTGCCTGCTAGTTCCATTCTCCTTCATAGTTTACTTCACTTATCTTCTATGAAACTAAACATCATTAAAGCTCAAATTCAAACAAAGATTAACGAATAGAATCTTTGCCTTCTAGTTTCCGTTCTCCTTCATAGGTTGCTTCACTTGTCTTCTCTGAGTAGTGGTTGTGATAATCCAATTTCAAGATTTGGAGTTTACTGGTTTGTCAGGTTTGTTTTCTTCTCTTTACCTGTTTTTCATGCTGTGATAATCATATTAGCTATTTGGATAGCTGTCCATGAAATATTTGGGATGTAGCACCCTACGATGTGGTTGTTGAAGTTGCAAATATATGGATTCAGAGGATGCTAAGTTGATATATTATTACAACTCTCCACCATATCTATTTCATCCATCTGTAGATTTCTAGTGTATACTCCCATCCTTTTCTTACAATGTCATCAAATACGGTTCCTCTATATTTGCAGAAAATGCGCACCAAGAGAGCAGTGGTAGCGCTCCATTTATTTGGAATTTTTTTTATAAATGTTTTAGGTATATTATATTTAAGATTCTTGTTCTGAAGATAGTGATTGGTTATTGTGAAACATCTAACCTGTTGGAATGCTTTTACAGGTTTTCTTTTCAAAGCAAGGATGCATGGCAATCATTGATGTTCAGGTGTTTTTAATCTGTTCAATCTCTTGTTCTTCTGTCACTGTTTTGTTTCACGGCTGCCATTTTTTCACTTTGGTATTATAACCCTTTGCATTTTGTCTCCTCTCTCTAGTTTGGAGTTTGCTTTGCTTACTGTTTACCAAGCTTGATGTGTGTTCTGATCAGCTTCTCATTCTCAGTCCAGAATTTTGATCATTCTTCGTCACTTTGTTAGCCCTTTACATATGGGATTTGATTATTCTCTGTTGGTCTTCTCTATGGAATTTGATTATTCTCTGTTGGTCTTCTCTATGGAATTTGATTATTCTCTGGTGGTCTTCTCTATATAGTGCATCAATTTTTTCTCTTCATCATTGCATATTTCTTGTTTTTGTGCACTCCATTTATTTGGGATTCTTTATTTATTCTTTATTCATATGAGCATTACTTGTGTTTCTATGTTATGCTTACTGAATTTGATTTGTGTTCTGATCTTTGTTTTTTTTTGATTGAAAGCCATTTGTCTGTTCATCAGACTGCTCCTTTGTTTGATTTTTGTTATTGTTGTATTGATATTCAACTGATCTTTCGTTGTTGGTCATCATCGAATGCTTGTCCCTCCATGTTTTATCATTTCATATTTATTGTTTGGTGAATCTGTGTGTGACTTGCAGATGAAGGTGAATTTTAACAGCACATATCTTTCTTCTCGACCTCTTCTTGTTATGTATGAATTGATGCATGTATAATCGATTAAACTCAACCCCATGTGTTTTTTGTGGAAAAAATGATATATTTAGGGATTTCTGGTTGCACATGGATCATTGATTTGTTATCAGCAATTGTTGAATTTTTTTATTGTATTTGATGACCGAGTATTGTAGTTTTAGGTAAAACAGGATGAGTGAGGCTTGTGTCCGTACAACGCGGGTCGGGTCGGGTTGAATTTGACCCGGATCCGCGCACTTTTTTTTTTTTTTTTTATCCTGACCTTTATATTGTGTTAATCGTACCTTTATATTGTGTTAATCCTACCTTTATATTATGTTAAGCATATACCTTTAGATTATGTTAAACATATCTTTATGTAATACTTTAATTTTTAAAAAAAACCCTAAATTTGGTGGAAAACCCCCTAATTTTGACGAAAAAACTATAATTTCAGCACAAAAAAATCCTAATTTGTACATATATATATTTATGTAAATATTATCTATACCTTTAATTAATATTAGTCATACTTTTATATAATACATAAGGTATAACTAACATAATTAAAAGGTATGACTAATATAATTAAAATGTATGTTTAACATAATATAAAAGTATGCTTAATATAACAGAAAAACCCTAAATGTATGCTTAATATAACATAAAATTATAAAGGTATGCTTAACATAACATAAATATATGATTAACGTTGTTTAATGTTGCATAATGTTGCATAATGGTATACTTAATATAATATAAAGGTTCTAAAGGTATGACTAACATAATATAAAGGTATGCTTAACATAACATAAAGGTCTAGCACCTGGAGCGAATTTGGGTGGGTTTGAGTGCACCCACCCAAACGCATGGGAGCGCGTGGATCAGGTCGGATCAGGTGTACGGATCTAGGACATTTGTATAAAAGTTTTTGTGAAACAGGATATATAGTTAATGAGTAATGAATAGCTAGAAGAAGCATGTAGAAATATTCTAAAAGATTGGTTGGAATGATGGATGTGTTTTTCAAGTCACGCTAATATGTGAAAATTAAGAATTAGAAATAATTAACATTAAAATTAATGTGTAAACTAGTCGAGATGAGTCGAGTATTGGCAATTTTAAGTTTGATTTGACAAATAACTTGATAAGCTTGAGCTGAGCTTGAATCGACTAATTTCTTGAAAAATATTTATAAAAAAAAATTAAAAAGTGTAAATTTAATATTTGTATGGTTATGCTCGAGCTCAAGATCGAAAGCTATTCATAGCTTGAACTCGATTTTTTTAGAGCCAAATTCGATATTTTTTTTTTAAGTCGATCACGAGTTGTATAATCTCATTTACATCCCTAGTTGGCATTGAAGCATTTACATTCCGCAATAATTTTAGGACAATTGAGTTAGAGGGTGTTTGGCGCTTATATGCTACTTAAAACATTTTATAAGTTGTGTAGAGCTTAATACTCCTTAAAAGTGTTTGACTAAGTTTTAATAATAAGAATTTATTTTAGGAGCTTATAAGATGGTAAGGGTTCTTTTGTAGCACATCAGTGGTATTAATACACTAGTGATCTCAGTCATTAAATCTTGAATCATTGTATCGTGATTCTTTATTATCATTTCAATTTTTTTACCTACCTTCAAAATTATAGCAGTAAAACCCAAAGATTCCACAAATCAGTCAAATATTATAGGACAATATAATTTATATCTATTTTATCCGATTATTTGTATCTATCAACCAATATAAATCATAAAGTACAATTAAATCTTTTGATATTATACATCACGTGATGATGAATCATTTGAGATTCATATTTGATATGTTTCATAATAATAATAATAATAATAATAATAATAATAATAATAATAATAACATTTATCTTTATAATTATATAAAAGTAAGACCACTAATCTCTTATATGAAGTTCATAAATGTTCTTATAATAATAATTTTTTAAAATAAAATCTTTAACAAATTGAAGTATAATATAATTGCCTTTAAATATGGTTAATTAATAAACTTAACTCAATGTATATAAGAAGCATTACTAAATATTAAATAATATATAAAAAAATGTAGTTATATTTTCATAAGAAACATATGTTATACTTTAAAAAGATAAAATATTTGTATATTACAAATTTGGTTATTTTTAAAATATTTGAAAAATATATAAAAAATTCTATTATAGAAAAAAATAAAATGAAAATGGGTTGATTAAAATAATTATTCAAATTTACTAATTAATGAAATTGAATACTTTTTATATTATTATTATTAATTGATTTTATCATTGCATCGATTGCATCTTATTTCATCAATACTAGTTGCATACTATTTCAACAGGTATTGGTTGCATACTATTTTAGCGAATATTGATTGCATTCTATTTTTGTGTTGGGTGGTTAATTTGGTAATTTATTATTATTAATATATTTTGACATTCCATCGATTGCATCTTATTTCATCGATATTGGTTGCATGCTATTTTGTCAGATATTGATTATATACCATTTCAGCGAATATTGGTTGCATCCTATTTTGCATTAATTGTATTATATTTCATCGATATTGGTTGCATACTATTTAATCGAATATTGGTTGCATGTTATTTAATCGAATATCGACTTCGTCCTAGATTTATTGGATTGTATATGATTTATTAGTAATACCACAATTTTTTGATTATAAAGATTAAGATTTTGATATTTCTTCATCCATTGTATAAGATTTAGTTACAATAATTGGTACGCATGTTGGATTTGATTTTGATGGACTTAAGTATCTCATGATTTATATGTAATCGATTTGGATGAATTTTCGTATGTCAAGAATATATGGATTCAATTTAGATGGATTTTGGTATCTCAACACATTTTTAGATTTGATACGCGACATGGGTTAAATACATATTTGATTTATTCATTCTAACGATCATTGTTTCGATTACCATCCAACACAATGACACATTGATCCTATCTCATGATGTGATGTCTAAATATATGATTAACATTAAGAAAATAATTGTTTCAATTTATAGAAAATATACATGTTTCAATTTAAATACTAAATATTAAATTAGAATTAACTTATTTATACATAATTATATTAAATACTAAAATATAAATAATTAATTTACATTGATTAATTAAATTACCACAATTGTTGATGTGAAGTGATTCAAGTAAAATCAAATGCATGTTGTAAAAAATATCATTAAAATGGTTTATGTGCACTTCAGTCTTGTAAAAACGCTCAATGAATTTCATAAGACCACAACCACAGCCCAAAAGACAAAAGTTACCTTACACATAAATTATCACAGTAAAAAAAGTTGATGTATTAATACCACTGGTATATAATATAATTTCCCTATAAGATGTTATGAGTTTTATAAGTTTTTTTTTTTTTTAAGTAAGACAATCCTTAATTATTTTTAAGATAAGAACTTATTTTTTAAAACACCTTCAAATTTGATCATTATAGATATTGAAATTTTAAAATAAGAAAATTGCGATTTCGAAAGCTAAATTTTATTGATATTTCGGTAAAATTTTGTGAAATTTTTATCCTTGCAATATAGGTATTCAGGGGTAGTATTCTAGTGTTGGCCACTTGTGGAGCTAGAACATAAATATTTCGGAATGATGTCTTGAAATTGAACTAAAACATTTTCTCAATTTTTTTTATTTTAATTTAAAGGAAGCAAATATAAAATATTATTGTTGATTTTGATCATCACAGACGAGATTTTGAAGAAAACTGACATGATCTAGTAGTTCATTCAATTCGCTTGTTTTTCAACAAGACTAAAATATGATTGAATTATAAAAGTAAAATGTTCCTACGACTAGAAATAAGGTTTCCAAATTCAGTGTTCAGTAAAAATATATATTTGTTTTGTACAATTTAAAAAGGACATTTTTAAAAAATACTTAAAATTTACTTCACTATATTAATGTTCAATTTTGTAATATTATCATTTGATTTTTCAGGTAAAAACCTTAGATGAGTAATGCAGGCCTTTATATTTAATAAAACACAGCATCAATATGTATTATTTTACAATTACAATGTTTTTATATTTTTTTTATGTATTGAGCACGATATAAAACTTTTTATATTAAAATATAAAAAAAAATTCTGACTCATTTCATAGTACACCAATCTTTATCCAATTGTTCAACAATTAATATGTTGAGAGCGATCATAAATAAGTTGTCAGGTAGTAGAACAATTTTTTTATACGAAGGAATAAGATTTTAAAATCCGTTCTTCTTAAAAATTTAAATAATAATAATAAATATCTTGTAAATTCTCATTATAGAGAGGCAAAAAAAAAAATGGCATTACTGAAAAGCAACATTAGAAGCAAGATGTTAATAAACTCTTTTATGAGTTGAGAGGAATCTAAATTTAATATATCAATTTAATTTATATAAGTTTGAATAAAAGTTGAATTAAATAGAATCGAGTTATATGTCTCGTCAACTAACTTTGCTGCTGAAATAAAGTACAAGTAAATATCAACATTGACATATTATAAGAAATTTAAAATATATATTTTCTATAAAATTTAATACAATAAGATAATATTTTTGCATTCTTTTCCTATGTAAGTAGAGTTGATAAACAACAATATCACATTGACATATAGTAGTTATTAGACACAATTATTATTAATATTGTTAAATCCTAAAAAATCATCACAATCTTGGGCTTTAATTAAAATCGTGTTTCCCATTCTTAACAGAAGAAAAAAGCGCTTATGACTTATTCTCATCAATGTACCGGGCCGGAACACGCTTATGGCCTTCTCCCGGGCTCGGGCCGGACTTCTCAATTTCGCTATGAGTTATCTGTCGCTTTCCAAATCCATTTCCAGTTCCCGGGCTTGGGCCCGATTTCTCCACTTCCATAAGAGCTATCTTCCTACTTCCAATACCTGGGCCGGGCCGGGAACTTGTGGGCTTTATCTTTCTAGATGATAGATTTCTTAGCTTGTTCAATTGCCATCCTGAGTTCTTGGAAAGTTCTCGGGCTTCAGCGTTATGAATCTCGAGCATCAGGATTAGAGAGAAGAGAAAGAAGAAGATGAAGTATGTGCAATATGGTTTAGCCATGCTTAGTTTGTGAAATAATTAAGTTAAGGAGGATTAGCTTAACACTTTGAGAATGCAATTCCAAGTTTCTTGGTGCATGAATTTATAGATGTCATGAGATGAGCTAATGATGGAGATGGTTTGACTATGAGGATTTGTATTTTATTTATCTAACTTCAAATAGTGTTGTGTAGTAGTGTTGATGGCTAAATGTAAGTCAAGCAAAATTGTGTCATTCTTTTAGTTCTTTTTAAGTACATGTATATGGACAAATAGGCTAACACCAAAACACCACTAAACTGTATCAAATGATGATGCAAATAGAGTCGAATTTAGAATTTTATTTCAAGGAAAATAAATTTTTTCATATCAAATCATAAAGTAGATAATTTTTTAGAATATAAAAGATTGACTTTTATAAATTAATGATATAAATAAAACATACCAGAAACAATTATATATGATATAAACATTTTTTAAAGTTGATCGAACACACCCCATGCCGGGGATGGATTTAATGTGGGGTGCAGTTGCTCCCTTGGATTTTCAAAATCGTTCTTTTTATGACAAATATTTTCTGATATTTTTTATCTTTATCATTAATTTATAAGAGTCTACTCCCCTAACATTAAAAAAATTTGTCTACTAATTTTCAGTCAATCCATTCTTAAATATTTACATATGTTTCCAACCATAAATGTTTAACATGTTTAGTTGCTTATTATATGCATTGACTTCGTATTCACCAATTGATTTTGAGAATATAAACACTCTAAATTAATTCGTCTACAATATACGTAAATGAAACAACTTATAAAAACTGGTAAACACCATCCTTATTACCCGGATTTTTAACATATAGTTGTAGAGTTCCCGTTTTGAATATTTTAGAATGCCATGAAAAAACATTATTGTGGCAGTATGAAAATGGATCTTACACAAATATCAGATAATTGGAACTAATAAATTAAGTATTAATTCTTATTCATTAAATGTTTACTTGAATCCCATGATAAGTGGTCTGAAATCCTCTTTTTCTTTATCATAGTTATCATTTATTCCATCCATGCACGCAAGTTGACAATTGATATGTATACCCCACAAGTGCGTTATTGTAATGAAATATATAACATCAAAATATGAGGAAAAATAAAAAGATGGATGTATTTATCAGAGGATTTATTGGATATTGACATCAAAATCTTGACTACCTAAAAATATTTTAGGGTAAAAGAATTGATAATATGATGTAAGAGACCCACATAATAGGCTAAAAAGTCCCAAGTTTACGAGTTCCTAAAAGAAGTAACCTAGAAAAACGTGACATTTGGACATTAAATTAAAATTAATATTGTAGAAATGCCGCCAGCCACCTATTACAGCAATATAATGTGGTTGGGGAAGCAGCAAAATTTGAAGAATAAATATCCATAAAGTATTTTCAGGTGGTTAAGTAAAAGATTTGAGGTTTGAAATAAAACTCTTATCAATGTGGAAAAAAAGCATATGTATGAGTACGACTTTTGTGAAATCATCTCATAAATTTAATATTGTAAAATGAATCAATTCATCATAAATAAAAGTTTGATTTATGCAGTTTGAGATGTGAATAGTGGACTCTACTTAAAAAATTATATTTGTAATATTATATATATTTTTTGAATAAATGATGGATTTTATAAAATTATTAATATTTTCATTATATTGTTGACATTAGATTTTGGTGAGTACAAAATCCTAGCTAATCAAACATCCAAAATCAACTGATCCGGCTCGAAAGAACGAAGCCAGAAAATACCAAATAAAACGAATAAAATGAACAAAAGACTATGTCCGATGCTTATTCAAACAAATTAGGTCAGACCAAAGTTGGCCGGCTAGAATGTATTTCATATAAGTAAAAGAGAAAATACAATGATTTCAGAACCTTTTCTAATGAAGCTTAAGACTCTATTTATAGACAAAGCCTAGGATATATTACTTGGGGAATAAATACTAATCCCTTTGATATTTAGGAAATACATATTTGATTCTATCTAAATCGAATATGATTTGATCTTTGAGTTGTTTTATTCTTTGAAGATTTTTTCCAAGTCTATTGAGCTATACTTGTCTAAGACACAAGTGATCTCCGATCTTCTTCTTGTCTTGCTGAACCGATTATCTCAAATTGGCTCACCTCAACTAGACTCTGGTTGGTCGAAGTCAATTTTATTTTGGTAAATCTTCGGCTCGGGTCAGCCTCTGGTTGGTCGAAGTCAATTTCATTTTGATAAATCTTCGGCTTGGGTCAGCTCTTGCCCTAATCCGATCAAATAATTGTTTGAGCCGATTCGGCTCGAGGGTCCAGCATATGTCATTTTCTATATATATAAATATGTGCATGCATGAAATGAATATAGCCAAGTGAAATTTCCATGTAGTAGACTAGCACGTTTAGGACCCATAAAAAATTCTTACGTTGTTGTGGGGCATATAATGTTGTCTTCCATATTTTTGCTTTTAAGTGTCCCTTTTCTAATTAATCATGAATTAGTAGTCTTTCCTAGACTTTTTTCTTTCCATTATGAATAAATAAAGAGAAAATAAAAATTGAAATTCAATTTTTTATCTTACAAGTTCTAAAAATTCAAAATTAAAGAATCGAATTCGTAAATGTAAATGAAATATTCACATCAAAAAACTAATGAATTGTATTATTTATACATATCAAAAGGAGATTAGTTCTTATGTATGTCAAAAGGTATTTTACACTAAAAAAAAAAGGGGGCAAATATCATAAAATCTATTGATTTAATCACAAAAATAGATTCGTGTAACGAGAATTCTCAACATAATTTAATGGTCAAAAAATATATATTTGAAGTGCAATGAATTTGATACGAAAGCCAAGTCAATAAAAATATATATTAATAATGCTTTAAATAAAGACAGAGAGAAGTGCCTTTTTACCTAATTAATTGACTTAGGACATTCAAATGTTTAAGTAAACTTATGTGTCGTGGACACTATAAGAACACTTGCTTATTTAAGTGCTACTTACTCAAATTATCATATTAACGGTTGTCGAGACCAAAAGTCGTGGTTTCTCTATATATAGCTAGGGTTTTTTGCATGTCAAACTATTACTTAATTTCCGGTTTATATATGAAAAGAATTATAATTGTAACTTTGCTTCGATTTTGAAATTGAATTGATGCATATGTTGAGTAACACGATATATATATTCAAGAGTATATCAAGTTTTTGTGTTTATACCGTAAATATTTAGTCATCCAAAAACGTTTTTGCTGGTTATAGCACTCAAATATTGAAGTCACATAAAAAATAAGATTTGCAAAAAATGAAATAAACGATAAATAGGAAAAACTGTGAAGATATAGATTTGATTGCAAAAATGATTACATACTTTTCCAAAATTGCAATTTAATACAAATCATTTATATCTAAAAAAATGAATAACAAATTTAACATAGTTTCGCAATTATAAACCATCCGTTCTTTTTTAAGTAAAATGGGGACAACATATCCATGGTGTCATCAGTGACATGGTCGCCCATCTTGAACTTTCAATTTTTTTTTTATAGGTAATTTTTTTTGATATTTTTTATTTTTATCATTATATTATAAAAGTTCGCCTCCCTGACATTGTAAAAATTTGTCTATTATATAAAATTTAGCCTTCAATCAACTTTATATTTTGATTTTAAAAAAAATTGATTCCTTTGAAACAAAATATTAAATCCTGAATGGTGTAAAATTGAATGGAGATATAGACAGCATATAAAATTTGAGATTTCGTCTTACAAGCCATTCACTTATTACTTGTTTGAGAAAAAAATATAAGAATTTCATTTATACAATATTTATGTTCCTCAGCTAGTTTGAACTCGATCATTAATATAAAATTATATATATTCACATCAATATATACATTCAAAATTACATACGTATTAATGTATGCAAATGCAAGTATATATAAATTTATATGTGATCATCTCATAAGATAGTTCAACAAACTTATTTTTACAAGTTAATACCTATTTTATGAATTATGAATTGATTCATTTTAAGAAATTAAATTAATTTGTGAGAGATTCACAAAAATTCTACTATATCTATATCATTCTTTAGGTGCTTGCCATTTAGTTTCCAATTCAAAAAATGAGGAAAATTTGATTACGCAAAAAATTAGAGAAAAACAAAAAAAATCCACAATTGATGGTTGGCATTGAGTGAAGAAATCTAAGAACATTTGGGAGTGGCAAACCAAACCCACTATTTAATAATATCTTTAATTAAATTTCAATTTCAATATGTTCGGTAAACTTATTTTACTAGTGCTCACTTTTGCAATCAATCTCTTGTTGCGTATAGATTGATGAGTCTGATCCGCAATATATTAATTTCAACAAAACAAATAGGTTAATATTATTTAGTTGTGTTCATTTTATGATGAATTTGAAAAAAAATTAACTCTTGATTTGAGTTATATTATAGCAATTATGGTTGAATCAAAACACGTACACTTCATAGATGGAGTCATTTGAAACTTAAAAATTTGTTTAAAATGTGGTCTAAATTTTTTATTATTTGTTGAATTTATAAGAAAATGTCGACCATACATGTTTGATCGCTCTTTGATGACTCGAAATTTAGTTTTGTATGAATTAAAACATTTTGATCAATTTATTTTTTAAGTAGATGATCATAGTGTATTAAATAAGGTTTGACTTGGACAATTCAAATGATCTTCTAATAGTTCATCAATTGATATTCTCTATTGATTATCTTTTTTAACTATGTTTTAAATATTGTTGTTTTTTTCATTAATAAATTAGGTAATAAAATATTTAATTTTATGAAATAAATCAATTTTTAATAAATATTAAAATTATAAAAATGAGTTTTAGATATAGCTCCATCTCACAAAATTATATTTGTGAAAGGTCCTCGTTCTCGTACAAATTCTTGAATTTTAAATTTGGTGATGAGTTTTTTTAATCAATTCATTAGAAACTAAAAATTAAAATAAATGGGCTTGGGCCCAAATAATTCCGGGCCTACCATGCCAAATTTCTACAGCCCCAATTTATTGTCCAAAAACATTAACATGGGTTATGTAATTTAGATATTTTTTATTATAATCTTTTGTTCGTTTAACAATATCAATATCTTTTGTTACATTCATATGACATGTCAATTGTCATTGTTTTGAGTGCGAATGATCTGTTACAGACATGGACAAAAAAATTGAGATATTATAAAGGGGTACAAATTTTTTTTTTTCAAAATATCGGAGATATATGGGTGATATATCGGAAAATTTTGGTTTCGATTTCGATTTCGGTGGAAAATGAGCATTTCTTGAGGAACTTCGGAAATATATCGGCGATATATCGGAAAATTTCGATTTCCATTTAAATATCGGTGGATAAAAAAAATTGGGATTTTTTTTTGTCCTTTTTTATTTTTGTATTTTTTTTTCTTAGCAAAAAAACTAAACTAAATCAAGTACTATTAACTAATACAAAAGCATACTTGATGTAGTGTAAATCATTACTGTAAAAATAAAATAAAAGAAAGGAAAATGACAAGCTATTAACTATATCATTGACATAGTTAAAAGGAATACCAAATAAAACTAAAATGTAATACATATATATTTGTTAAAAGTTTTGAATCTTATAGGAGTTCAAATTACTACTAGTCCATATATTAACTTTGTACAAAATTTGTCATGTTATCATAACAGACAACGTTTATATAGTATTTTATCTATATATTTGTTGAAAATATATCATTTTATTTGAAATTAAAAGTTCAATATATGTATTAATGTCAATTATAATAATTTATAAATTAGTAGATATATTTTTCAAATTTTTTATAAAGTTTTCATTTTTTTTTAAATGTCCGATATTTCCATCGAAACCGATATTTCCGTAAAATCAAGGTACCGATATTTTCGTCCTTGGTTATAGAAGAATATGGAGTAACAAGAAAGGTGGACTTTCTTTAGTTTTCTTTCTGCATGAGTATGAGGTGGCACTTGTGCATTTAACATATATAATTAGAGTGTTTGCTGGTTTGTCAAGTTAGTCTTCTTCTCTTCACATGCAATGCTTGACTGTGATATCTAATTTCAAAATTGACAGTTTGCTCTGCTTTGTCAGGTTTGCATTCTTCACTTCACCTTTCGTTGATAAATATTGAAAATTCATATCAAATTAATGAACAGAACATTTAGCAATCAGTCTGGATTAGCTAGATTGAAAATCTATTTTTTTCTTTTTCAACTTTTTAGTTGGATTGGATCTGGTCAAAACACTCTCTCTTTCAAGGTGGATTAAATCTTTCACCCATAAGTCTAAAATCTTATACAAATTTCATTTTATTTTTAATGATTCTTAGGTTCAATTTATTTTATCATTTAAAAAATGGAGGAAATAGTATAAAGTGTGAAACTCAAGATTCTCGTATAAATAATGAATAAATTAGGAACAACGCAATCCACTAAGGCCTATGAAATGCTTTACTACGCACAAGATTCTTTATTCTTGTTCTAAATCTCACATTTTATTTATTTCGCTGAATATGAAAGATGATGATATAAATTAATTAAATATTTTTGTAGGAACAACTTATTAATATTGTTGATACTATATATTTGATACAGTAGTTACAATCTGACCAATCATCAGCTACCAGATCTACTAATCAATCTTAAAAATATGACATAAAATTAATCATTATATTAAACACATAACACATCAAAAATTGACACATTAATATGTGTTATAATGAGTAGATGAAAATATCTATAAAACTATCGTGTTTAAATATCCATCATGAATATATATTAATCAAATTTATATAACCCTATAATATAATATTCATCATTATATTAATAAATATATAACATATCCACCATTATTATATTATTATATCAATATGTTATAGTGATCCATGAGGGTGTATCAAGTAATTTTGAATACTATATATATTTTTGTTGTAATCATATCATTTTGTTGAGATTTTAAGGTAAATATATGCATTTTTGGGTGTTATAATAGTTTCTAAAAATATTATTTTAAATTTCTAAATTTTAATAAAATTCTCATCATTTTTTAAATTTTCTTGCAGTTATATTTCCATAAAATTATGGTTGCAATATCGATATTTTCTTCGATCCATCATTCTAGAAAAAAGAGAGAAAAAAAAAAAAAGTGACCAGATTCAATGTAACATTTGTTACCAATAAATTCCCAATCTATAATCTAAAATTTTCCGCGATACCCATTTTTATTCTCTCATTCAATTGTCAAACAATATAAATCATTTCAAAGAATCCAACGTTAATCATGCCTCCATTCCACCACTAATCACAACGAAAACCTAATTACTATTCAAAAATCACCGCCGCCGCAACGGCGTTCAGTGGACATGGCTTCCGACGGATTTCAGCCTCTGGACGAGAAGTTATTGGTGGAGTATTTGAAAGCAACTCCATCTCTGGCGGCGAAGCTTGGCAATCAGTTCGATAAGCTGGAAATCAAAGAAGTCGGCGATGGAAATCTCAACTTCGTTTACATTGTCAGTAGTCCATCCGGTTCTTTAGTCATCAAACAGGTAGAAAATCGAATTTGTTTTTCTCTTTAGTATCGCGTTATGCTGGTGTGCTCTTTGCTGATTGTTATTTTGCGTATCTTTTTTCGCTTGAATTAAGGTAGGATATGATGATTGAAGTAGTACAAACTATTTGATCACTTGAAAAATAGATTCGTTTGTTAGCAGATATTTTTATATTGATTGCATTGTTACTTTATGTTCGACGATATGTCTTCTACTAAAGCGTGGATAAAAGAGAGCTGAGTAGTGTGAGCGATGGTTAAGTGGAAGTAATAAGGAGAAGGCAAGGCAGTGATGTTGGTTCTTAGTTTTATGTGTGTGTGTTCTTTTCTTATGAGTTGTTTAGTTTGTCTTGAGACGTTGGTCGAGAAAATAATGTGCATAAGTTTCAGTGACCTGTCGCAGGGGTCGAAATGAAGATCCAATTTGTTATGTATAAGTTCTTGACATCTAGTTGAAGTTATGATGATTGTAAAATCATTCAAAATTGCACATGAATTTAGTGAAAATTGTATGAGCATCCGTGTGTACATATTGTATTTTGTGTCAGTCATTTAAATATGCCGATAAGAGACGGGATGCTGTTCATAAGATTGATTGATCTGAAATTTGGGAGGGGTAAATATATGAGGGTGCTAGATATGTTACCTGGAGACTAAATGATGGACAAAATTTGCTCTCGACACTTTTAGGGTTCCGTATCAAGTGAGTAATAACACGGACTCATTTACCCAGTTTAATCCAGTAATAATTCAATGGTTGCCAAAACTAATGTCAACATTGGCTGAGATGACCTTATGTTATAATTCAGGATTATTAGAAGATTTTCTAACATTTTAGAAACTTTTCATGCTGTTGTGATGTATCTTTTTAGGATACTACTTATTTGTTTTCTGTCTATAAACTGGCTGCAATATCGGTATCCGCAGGCTCTTCCATACATTCGTTGTATAGGGGAGTCATGGCCAATGACGAAAGAACGTGCATATTTTGAAACATCGGTTTTACAAGAACATGGTCGCTTGTCTCCAGATCATGTTCCTGAGGTCTACCACTTTGACAGGAAAATGTGTTTGATTGGTATGCGTTACATTGAGCCACCTCATATTATATTAAGAAAAGGGTTGATTGCTGGGACCGAGTATCCATTTCTTGCGGACCATATATCGGAATATATGGGAAGGACACTGTTCTACACTTCCCTTCTGTATCTGACCACTACAGACCACAAAAATGCTGGTAAGAAATAGTATTTCAATAATCTCAATTGGAAAGATTCCAAGTGGTAGCATCTTGCATGTATTAATGTGACTATGACATAAGGATAAGAGGTTGCCTTCTGTTGAACCCTCTCTAAATCCTTTTTAGGAATGTTACTGCAGCCTCATAGGAAACCTAAGCCACCAGCCTAAAGTATATCCATCCTATGCTCACAATGCTCTATCTTCCTGCATTTTATTCTCAATAAATTGGGATCAGTAACACTGGAATTTTAATGAAAAGGCGCTGGCCTGCTAGGTTCCTTGAAATTCCTTGAGAATCTTGGCAATATTAAAACTTTATGTTACTGTGGATCAGTCTTACTGGTGCTGAAATGCTGGTGTATATATCTAATTGGTATCTCATTATTTTGCAGTTGCTAAATTTTGTGGTAATGTGGAGTTATGCAGACTTACCGAACAGGTTGTTTTTTCCGACCCGTACAAAGTGTCAGAATATAACCATTGGACCACGCCTTACCTTGATGCTGATGCTGAAGCAGTTCGGAAGGATAACATTTTGAAACTTGAAGTTGCTGAGCTAAAATCTAAGTAATGTGTAGTGTTAGGATTTTCTTGCATTTTCCCAATTCTTATAACTTCATTTCTACAGTTTGGATGTGAGGTTTTCCGTCTCACGATTTATTGGTATCTTTTCAACTCAGATTCTGTGAGAGGGCTCAAGCTCTTGTACATGGTGATTTGCATACTGGTTCAGTTATGGTATCTACTAATTCTACTCAAGTGATAGATCCTGAATTTGGTTTCTACGGGCCAATGGGATTTGATATCGGAGCTTTTATTGGAAACTTGATTTTAGCTTATTTTTCACAAGATGGACATGTGGACAAGGGCGGCGATCGTAAAGTATATGCTCTCCTTCCATTTACTAACACCAATTTTAGTAATACAATTCACACTCTGTTAATCTTATTGTCACGTTTAATCCATCCCTTATTCATATTTTTTTTCTTACCTGTTAGGGTCTATTCAGTTCTGCCATCCATTTATCATCTAATTTCTTATTATTTAGGTTTTTGAGTAATGATTTTAAACCAATTGTTCGTTGCAAAAGGTGTTTAAGTCTATATGTGGATGGAACCAGTAATTTGGAGGTGTGGGGAAGAGTTCTAAATGACAAAGAACATACAAACCCTGGAGATTGAGATTTTATAGGAGATCAGCTCAAATTGCTAAAATTGATGTTCAAAGTATGGAAAGAGTGAAACTGTTGGATATTTCTTTGCGATAGGTTATTGATTTATATTTACATTAATATATATATATGGGTGGAGTGGTAATTTACCCCCCCCCCCCCCCCACACACACAAACCCCAAGTCATTCCTGAGTTGATGGAGGTTGCACTGTTTGGAGAAAGTCTGGAATGACTGCTTAAGATAGATGTCTTCTCTAGTTAGTCATTCTTCTGGTTCAAGTGTAATTGGGAAACTCAGTTCTGCTATGAACCAACTATACATTCATCATTTCGGATTTAAGTACTTAGGTCTCTCTTTTTTCCCCCTTGGAATTCCTTTATACAAGTTTGCTACTTGGAGAATTCATGTTGCACTGTTACTGTATTATGCTATTTGTCCATCCATCCAGATTCACTGGTTTATAGTAGTCGAAGTCATTGACATAAATCACATATTTTGATCAGTTGTACAAAGAGTGGATTTTGAAGACAATATCAGATACCTGGAGCCTCTTCTACCAAAAGTTTATTGCTCTTTGGGATAAAAACAAGGATGGTCCTGGCGAAGCTTATCTTCCAGAAATTTATAATACTCCAGAACTCCAGTTGCTGGCGAAGCAAAAATACATGGAAGATCTTTTCCATGACACCCTTGGCTTTGGTGCTGCCAAAATGATAAGGTTAGATGATGTCTTAGTCTCTGTTGATTTGACTATTTCTAGCCTTCTGCTGTTTCCTCTCATTGTTGACCACAATCACTTTACTCCAAGGGAGCGTGATTTTTTCCAGTGAGGATTTTGCAGGGATTAATTTGATTTGAATCATCTCTTCTTACCTAAGTAGATCAGTACTCTTATCCCTGTGTCAAATCGCTCACTAATTGCTGAACTACTTTTCAAAGCTTTCTCAATGTTTGACTCTAAAATGCGTACTTTATGTAATTCTAAAAGACTGTTACGAGTATGATGTCCCCAAGATCCAAAAGCATGCTTCAATTAATTGTGTTTGCATTTGTTAATCGGAAATATAACAAATTTGCCTTCCATAGTCTCTAAGTAGGACTTGCAACAGAGATGCCATATGAGCTAGTGGATAGGAATCAAGTTGACCATCTCCGTACATGGATATGGGAACACAAATATAGTTTGATTCTTGGCTTCATTAAAACTGATTCGAAATGAATATCCTAAAGAACATAGCCTGGTTGGCAAAACCTTAGCTTTTAGCCAGTCGATAAAGTCAATGCTGTTATAGCTAGTTTTTTTTTTACTGATAATTTGATTTTCATATTTATGTTCAAATCCAGCTTTCACCTTATTTATTGGCTGTGGCTATTTGTGGTTGATTAGAGTAGAATTTCAATTTTACTGTACTTCTAATTATTATTAAATCATATGTAACAAACTCGAAGAATAATTGTGTCTAAATGAAAGACTCTCTTGTGGTTGGTTTGTAGGAGAATTGTTGGGGTGGCTCATGTCGAAGACTTTGAATCAATTAAAGAGCCGAGCAAGCGTGCAGAATGTGAGCGCAAGGCTCTCAACTTTGCTAAGACCCTTCTAAAGGAGAGAAAAAAGTTTCACAACATAGGAGAAGTTGTTTCTGCAATTGAGCATCTTGACAAGTAATAAGATATATGTACAAGGTAATCTCTGGATTTCTCAGTTAATATTATGTATTATTAGCTCTGAGGGTTAGCCCGCTCTTCACTAGTATATTCAAGTTTGAATGTTTTTTTGTTTTCTTTGAGCTGCTTTCGATGTGTATGGAAGGTGTGAAGTTAATGAATGTCAGTTTGCACTCGTCCTTTTTTTTTTTTCTTTGGGCTCTCTTAAATACTCTGATCGAGCTCCACTTGTGAATCGACTGTTTTAAGCCAGCAACTGAACTATAGGAATATTGTTGCTTGAGATTGTTTGAATAATATTAGACAGATCTTGATTGGCATCTATACATAGATGAACGTTCACTAGATTATCGATCTCAAATATCTGCCTTTGAAAATTTTACATTATTTATACGATTGTTCGTCCACAAAAATACTCTTTTATGAACTCGATTTCCATCACCACTTCATAAATATAATTTTATGAGGCGGAACTTGACTATCTACAACCCAATTATATATTTACAAGTTAATATCTATTTTGTAAATTATAAACTAAATTGATCTTGTCTTATGAATTTAATCATTGAAGCTGTACTTGTTATAAATGTGAAATAGGTACTATATGAATTCATGAAATACAAATGTAATAAAGATAGGAGAATTGCTTTAGGCTCCATTTGGATGAAGATATTTGAGGAGGAATTTGAAAATTTTAATCGTAAATTCATTGGTGTTTGAATAAATATAGATTTGAAATCTATTACTTTTGTTTTGAACTTATGTTTTAACAATATGGGTGAATTTTAAATTCACTTTAATTAGATTTGAAATTCATTCATTTCAAATCTTGGATTTCAATTCGTTCTATCCAAATGAATTTTGCTAATGTTTTTGTAATATTGAATTTATAGTTGGTTTTAGTTTATGTAAATAATATTTTTGTGTGTTGCATTATTTAATTTGATTTTTTATATTTTCCAAACAGATAAGTTTCTACAATAAGTAGCATTCATCTATTATTATTACCATATATATTTTGCTTTTGCGAAGTTATATGATTTAAGATTATATTGATTTTATTTTTTGACAGTCCCAAAACCGATTCATGTCTGCCTGAGGGGTGGTTATACATATCAAAAGACTTCATCGTCCCTTTATTATATTCAAGCAGCACATAACATATAGTCGATACACATTATTTAATTTTGCAATAAAAAGATACCAAATTATTTAGCAGTGCCAAATGCAGCTTTGTAATCCCTCCAGAGTTGATCCACATTCTTTCCCAGCAAATCCACAAAGTAATTGTTGCTATAACCACTTTGCATCTTCTTGTTGAGTTCAGCAACAAATCCATTCCTCAGGCCGTTGCAATAATCGAGGAATCTAGCCGTGACGTCGTAGCCTTGATCCCACCGGTCACCTTTGCCTGGGCCGACCCAGTGGCTTGGGGCGTAGCCAGCTTTGAGCCTGACATAATCGGCAATCCCTTCGATCAAACCACCGGGTGCCTGTCCGTTGCCATTCCACTGCCACACATGGGTCATCTCGTGGTACACAACACCCGTGAATTCCCTTCTTGCGTTGCCTGAGTAACCCTGAATATACCTGCACCAAAAAATATTTGGAGAGTGATCAATTATGATGACAACATTCATAGAGAAGAGTATTAACATTGACCCAACAATCTGAATCATAATTTTCATACAGATGAAACCATTTTGACACATAAAAAGACTTGGATACCATTTTTGTATTTCACTATCACTGGACCTGCAGAAGCTCGAGGTGATAGATTTCTTGAGATTCACATACTTGGGGAATCCTGTAGGTCTTAGGACACATGGGAATACGGCAAAATGTTGTCTTTCTTATAAAGCCGGGATTTATCTTTTTACATCCCAAAAATAGATATTTCGGGCTATTTGTCGTGCTTTAAAAGGCTAGAAACTTTTTGCACTCATCTTGAAATTCTACTTTCAAATTTCCCAACATATATAAACCAAGCATACCTTGCGCTGACGTGAATCTGGTTGTTGCTGGCATATGCAACCCCACCCATGTCATCGATGAATAAGCTCACTTTCGGCACATTTTTCCGATCAGCAGCAGAGTTCTGCTGGAATGTCCGCCAAATGAAGCACGTTGAGGCATCCATGGCTTGGAGGGTGTATTGTACTCCAATATCTCTTACAAACCGGGCACCTCCAGCAGTGCTGGCAGCGGTGTTGGTGACACTGTATTCAACGGCCTGGATTCCTCCCACAGCTGATAGAATTGCCAAAGCAGAGAATATCAACACTAACTTAGTCATGTTTTAGTTCTTTCACTATGCTTTACTTTGCTCTTATTGTTTGTGGTTATTACAGAGGCAATTGTGTGGATATATATGTGCATTAATGGTCCTCCTATAGCATAACCAGTCAATGCATCTGTAGTTTTAAATACATATCTTCTTTAGAATAATACAAGGTGGCTCCCTATTAGTCAAGCCTAAGTGATGGAAAAAAGCAATAAAAGAGACATGGTCTTCTTTAGTTTGAGTGAATGTATGATGATGGCCTGCTCAAAACAATTCAGCTTTGACAATATAAAGAATTAACCGTGTACAACTCATAACTTTCCACTATATCCATGTATAATTATCAACTCGGGATTTTTCTTCTACTGTTAAAATATTAGGAGAATTTGTTTATTAGCACTCTTGAGCTTGAGATCTTCTATTACCTTATGTTAAATCTCTTATTCTAAACTAATCACCACACCTCACGTAAATCATACGATATCTTTCACAAAACATTTATTTACAAAAATTAGATGTCACACAGTTAAATTTCTCGTTAACAGATGACATAATTCTCAGTTAATTCTAAGTGGCCACCCACCCACCGATGACATTTTTCCATAAAAATTCTCAATGGCCTCTATCTCTCTCCAGGAAATTCTCAGTGGCCCATCTCTCTCTCATCTCATCGGCTTTTATAATCTGATCATGCTATGATGTGATAACAAAGTGGGATCATACTTGCTTTTAGTTTTCACGAGTTTTAGAGCACGTGCGTTGCACGTGGAAATCAATTCAAATTAAAGAAAAAAATAATACAAATATTGTATATATAAAACTTTTATATTAGAGTTCTAATTATAATAGAATTCTATAAGATTTTGAATTAGCTATCCTAAATTACTGTTATAACCTTAAATAATAATCTATAATGGGGATATATTCGGCAATCCATATTTTGTAAGAAATATCCACACTTTTATATATGTAATAGATATTTTGACAAAATTTTACTAATAAGAGAGTAACAGAACTTTCTTTTAGATTTATCGACTAATTGAACAAATAATACAACTCATAAATAAAACCATCAAAGCTTTGTACCTGGTCCAGCTACTTTGGCCTTCTAACTTCAAAAGCTCAAATTACTTAAAACGAGAGCGTAATCCTACAAAAACACACTACTCACTCAAAATTACGATCCCAAAAGGAAAAAATTTACTTATAAGAAGCAAGTCTCAGATTGATATATGAAATCATGGCTTACCACATTCCCAAAACATAGCTCTCATTTACCCATGGCAATGAAGTAATGTTACTAAAAGTCCGAACCTACAGAGGTGGAATACTAAGAGTCCCTCCATAATTTTCACCCATCAATGCCTGAATGAAGAAATTCAAAAGAACAACACGAACCACAACAAAGAAAACGTCAAAAAACAGCAAATGAAACATTCGCTCCAATTCCCAGATGAATAGAAGGAGAAGACAAGGAGCCAACAGAACCTGCAAGTGAGGAAGTATGACGTTGTAGACTTTTAAGAAATATTCAGACCTTCGAGTCAACCTGGCAGAGAAGAAGAAGAAGAATGAATCGTCAACGACAAACTTATATTACAAACTACAGATGGATAAAAGATTACGATCATATTATGATGCAGAGGCCCCAAATGATGTCCAAGCAAAAACTACTCTTCACCAATGCTCATATTAAACTCGAATAGTTTCTTTGAAAGTTATATAAGATAGCTTGAAATGATTGAGAAAAGCTTGCCAGCAGTGAACAAAGCTATAACACAATGTTACTTCATCAACACCACTACTAACATCAAATACCAACAAAAGAAAAAAAGAAATAAAAGATATCATCACAGCCACTCTGACTAGTAATTACAAGAATATGGTCAGTAAATTTACCTTCTCAAAAGGCATAGACAATCATAGATCTCCTCAATATCTGTTGAGATTTTAAAAAATATATACTGCCTGAAAAGTTCACACAGCCAACTGACAGCATCAAATCGGAAAAGTTCCATACATCATACACTGCAGTGGAGAAGACAAACAGCCACCAGATCCAGACTGATAAACCTGTGCAAAATAATTAAACATGTGGCAGTTGCTGTTTGAACTTCTCAACCCACTTTGGAGGACTTCCAACCCAAAGGTCATTTAACTCACAAGCTGCAAATTCACTCTGTTCATTAACTGTATTACTGGAAGCACCTTTAACAACTTCTGGTTCCCTGTGATGGGGAAGAAGCTCAATTATGTCTTTTCTCAATTCATCAGGTAGTTGTTGCAACACTGAATAATCTACTTGACTTAGAGATGAGGGCATTATATTTCCTACAGAAAAGGAAGCAGGCACAGCAAGAACAGGAGGTGCTCCATTGCCAGACTGCATTACCTTAAAAGCACAAGATGTTATATCTAATAAGGTGCAATAGCCAGGAAAATGGATATCATGTTAAAGCAAATATAAGTGAATATCACAGCAAAAAGATTTTGCATCCAAATTAAAGAACTACTGATGAAAGAAGAATGGAACACCATAACTATGCTACTGCTTATGTAAAATAAGATCACAGCAGTACCTCATTGTCGGCAGCAATCTTATTTGATTCAACAGGATGGGCTCCTGGAAGAGATTCTGTATCCTTGGCTGCTACTTCTGAATCTAAAATCAATGATTCTACGAAAGCACATAAGAGTTTGAATAACCAAATTTACAAACCGAATTTACAAGCAAAGTTCAATATTTCTACCTTCACAACTTCTGCTTGGTGTAGCATAGATGTTTGTGTTGGCAGTTTTGCTTTTGTTTTCAGAAATGAAATCTAACAACTTGCCGCCATACATTTCATTAATTTCTGAAACCACTTCAGGGGGCAGAGACTCTATAACAGCCACATCCAGATCTTGAAGAGGAGGGAGGCTTGTAGTCTGGGGAACACCAGTTCCGGATTCTGTTGGGAGAGCATAACAAACCATGTGATTTAAGTACAACTAATTTGGAGATGCAGTCATGCAGCACATATCAAAAGTAGTAAACAAAGTACAAAAGCCTCAATCATGTCATGTCAGCCTCTGCATGCACCTGTGGCAGATATCTTCAAAAAAAGCCAGGGGAAGGAACTAACTTGGGTTGGGTGGTAGTGAAAGGTTGAAAAGCGAATTTTCATTCAAGATGATTACAACTTACAAACAATCTTCTCATGCAAAGTTCTTCACTACAGATTAACAAATCTTTAAGCTGATAAAAAATTCTAAGATGGCATTCTACTTTGGGACAGTGTTAAAAGTAAGTTTGCTTCCGCTACCTGCCTCACTATGCTTGGAAAGAACACTTGCTTGCTCTCGGTCTCTGGCCTTTGTTGATGTAGAGAGCCAAGGAAGTATGGAATTTTTTTTGTGAACTTCAAGACAAAAATAAAAAACAATTAAGAATGCAACAAATAACCAAAAAAATATTTAAAAACAGTAAAATGCCTAGTGTAGAAATAAACAAGCTGATTAAATAATCTAGAAATTTAGTTTCCTATTTTCCTCAAATACCTAATTTGCTATCATCAGCTCCTTCAAGTTTTGAGACCTGCAAGCCCACACCTCGAACATCTTTAACATCTGGCATCAATATTCTCATGTAATTAATAACATAACAACATAAAACAAAACAATTTCAATACAATATAATTAAAAAAAAAAAAAAACAGTTAAATACTTCATTATATTAGATGCCAAAGTGTCAAAAGGACAAGTGAAAATTAAACTGAATATCATGTAGTTGTAGTGTTTCATCCAGACCACTAGCAAGCATGCAGATGATGACCTTGATCTCCCATAGCATCTAGCATAATATCACCACTTTTAATGTGCTGACTTTAACTTCTGATAGCAATCTAAGCTGACCACTAACCTTATAATGGGAAAAACCCCAAAGGAAAGCCCAGAAGAAAATATGTGGACACATGGAGGCTAATATTAAAAACAGGACATTAACAGCAGCAACACCCATAGAAGTATTAATAGAATTTATAAAAACAAAATTTGAGGGACATAAAAAATAAATTGCAGACACACACATTATAGAAAACTGATATAGAATTCAACATTGGGTTTTCTTATGGAGTAAGAAAACCCAATGTTGAATTCTATATCACTACGCTCTATGTATATACATATGATCCTCTCATATGGGCTCAAGACATATTAATAAAGCACTGGTGTAGCCTTCATTCCCAAGATGCTGACTCTATTTTAAAATAGGATTAATATAAAATAGGATTAATATTAAAATGCAACTTGTAATTTAGCACTTTTTTCACTTGGTGCTTAAACCAAAAAGTTTTTCAGATTGCCACCCATACTTTACAGGTTTAACCATTTATTTGCGACCTGAACTCATTTTTTGACACATTTTCCACCAACAACAATCGCAGGAAACTAAAAAATGCAATCAACCTCCAAAACATCAACCAAAATGCACAAGTCATACACCAAAATAACCCCCTTTCAAAGCCAAATTATAACAAGTCAATTTTTGCTTGATTCAGGCTTGAATCAAATGAATCATACGAGAATCATAAAATTGACTTAAGATTATAATTTAGCTTTTGACGTATGACTCATATTTTAGTCGAATTTTGGAGGTGAATTGCATTTTTTTAGTTTTCCGGCAACTGTTGTTGGTCGGAAAATATGTCAAAATTTGGCTTCGGGTTACAAATGAAAACCTGTAAAGTATGGATACCAATCTGAAATTATTTTTGGTTTAGCTACCAAGTGAAAAAAAAAAAAAAATGCTAAAGTGCATGTTCATATTAACCATTTAAAATAACCTACCCTAAGTTCATTGGTTTGCAAGAAAAGATGCATCTCAAACCAAGGTACTAAAAATACAATTGACTTTCTGGTATACTGGCATCCAATAAGGTTCCAATTTAATAGTAGCAAGTAAACCAGCACCATGAAAACAAAAGTCTTGGCAGCCCAAAATGATAAAGAAGCCCGAACTGACTACCTATGTGGAAATATCCAAAGAGCTGATTGGCCAATCTCTGAAGCACATCCACATCATCCGTGGCCATAGGGATCTGTATTAGGAACCGTTTTATATATAAGAAGTGGTGGGAGCATTTCTCCCATAACACTAAACGAGCAATGTTGGCAGTGAATATAAGTTGCCGTTATTGAATGGCTCAAATTTTCAGTCTCCTTGGCCCATGTACTTTACTGGCTCTCCAGCATCACTTCTCTTCTTCTTTATCTATAATGAAGTTTTGAGTGGTTGTTTAAACCATTTAAAATGAGTTGATGACTTATAAGTCTAAAAAAGTATTCAGGTATGCAAGGACAGAGCATTAAACTGCATTGTTGCATCAAGATAAATACTATCTATTTTGAGAAAATAACCCACACCTTGAGAGTAAAAGATCTCCCTTGCACTCCACATCCTTGCAATTGAAGTGCAACTTCCTTGCATAGATTTGTTAGGAATTGCTGAGCCTGAGACCAGAAAAACAACAGTAACCAAATTAAAATAAATTGCATAAAAGGAGTGTTAGTAATATGATTATGGGCTACTAACATCATTTGAATTCTTGAACCTCACACCCCAGTTAACTTCCGCACCAATTGACTTGCTTTCCTGAAAAATATAGAAAACAAAATATGCAGGAGCTCAATGCTAAAATGTGGTAGAGACAAAATACTAGCAAACAGAATCTTCATACAGGCTGATCCCACTTTGTCGAAATAAGATGTAAGAGCTACCAATCAAAGGAAGTAGGTGAACAAGACCTTACAATTCATTAGAACCACAGAAGAATATATTCTGTGAAAACACTTATCAGGTCACAGGAAATTTTTATCAATTTCTTTAATGAAATAAAGACATTTAAAAGCATGAGTTTTGTTTCAGAAGTTTTACTGTGCTCAACTGAGAAAGATAACTTCTCTCACTTCTAATGTGTTCTCTATGGTATCATGTGGATGCATATAGGCAATGCCAAAACATGTATAGTGTGAGTTAACAGATATGCCATTGTACCACGTTTATCCACCTGTAAAATCTGCAAATACTGTCATCATCTACAACATGATATAGAGTTGTAAGAACAGTAAGCTAGTGAAAACCTATGATCAACTCCAAAAATAAACAAAGCATGTCTCCTGTTGCAAACTGATAACACCTCCACTGATTGTGTACAAGAGACTCGCGAAGAGGACCTGAGCGCGCTGCCTAATTTTATGTTATGGAATTCCTTTTTATTTAATTAGTTGCGTTATTATGCTGTTTTTAGGATCTATTTATCCAGATCCTATGTTTTTAGGATCTATTTATCCAGTTATTTATTAAGCGGGCTTTGTGCATGGACCTCGCCTGTTTTGGAATGTTGAGAACATATTTATTCCAGGGAATTTACCCTAGGAGGGCATCGATACAATTAGGAGAATTGCAACCTTGTTGGTTTGCGGCAGGAACTCGTCTCCTATGGTCCTCTCCGGGGGAATTCTGTGTGTGTTGTTACTCGTTCTATAGCTTAACTCTATCACAAACTAACAAAGAAGGCCTAAGTGAAAGAAAATCTCCTACTCACCTGAATCACTCCAACAAGTCTGTTGTCAATTCCTCTACTTCGGTTCCACAGCATCTCTCAAGTTTTCATTCCAAAATCCTTCTGAAGGGACTCCTGGAAATGTCAAAAACGTGGCAAATAAGGACTGAACATTTTCATATTTAACTAGTCAAACATAATAATTCTTTACTTCATTTATCATATTAAGCACATACTTAAAGGAACCAACAGGGCCTACATAGATCAGTTTATATCCTACAACCAGCCAATTAATCTGTAAAATTCCAACTTAAAAGTTAATATTACTTTTCACATCTGAGTAAGAAATTGACATGATATTTCAGAGTGGGGAGGGCGATAAACTCATGCCAGATCATTAGTATATAGAAAGAGTACTTTTATAATAAAGAAATAGAACTTTTGAAAGCAGTGCTACCTTTTCATATAGATCAAATGGCTCTAAGTTAATTACTTAAGAGTTTACCACATTAATCCTGTCTTAATCTAGTTATAGTATTCTTAGAATTGATCCGAACAAAAAATATCTGGAAAAACCCAAAGGCAAAATTGGTCCTTGATGACACTCAGAACCACAAGGCAGTACAGGTTTTTAAGTACTTAACAGAACACTAGTACGGTAACTTTAAAATATTTAGAAGATAACTAATGCTCAATCTAAAAAATATATATATGACAAGAAAGAGTCCTCACAAACTATATAAAACAAGGAAATCTTATGATAAATGTACCTTGGTGATTAAACGCAACTGTCCACAAGTTTTAATTTGCTTTTTCTTCAATTTTTCTTCCAAAACATGTCCAATACCAGGAACTGCCTTAACTGGAAGCGGCATAAATAATTGTCCACCTGGACATCAAGAAGATAAGGTAATTATCACATTAGTGAAAAGTCGTGCAATAAATTACAAGTTCTAGTTCTGTACATTGATTATGAAACTCAGAACCTTTCTGAGCAGATGCTATTTAAAACACTCAAGAAGATCGATATGAATTAGTGACAAATAAATGTAGCATCTATTGAAAAATTAAACATTACACCAGTACCTTTTCGGGAGGAATATAGCACTGGCCATCTGGTTTTGCAATCCTTGTAGCAAGGCGGGCCATAAGCATATTTCCTGCAATCCCTGCACTGGCCGTGCATCCTGTAGTGTCAAAAATCTCCTTTCTGATTACTGAGGCTAAAAGCTGAGGGTCCCCCACTTCAGATTCAGATACATCTAAAAATGCTTCATCACAGCTGACAGCCTGCCACGTAAACGATATTTTCAAGAACCACAAGGCCAACTAATTTAGTTTTTAACTGCAGTTCCAAGGTCAGACCTGCACTTTGTTGCAATGCTTCTTGCTCGAGTAGGAATTTTGTTAAGTAAGATTGAATTACAGGACACTCCTAATAATCTATTAACTCAACAAGCTAACATCTACCAGAACCCAGCGTACACACAACAACTCAACAAGTTAACACCTACTAGAACCCAGCGTACACACAGCAACTGCAAGTTCTAAAGGCAAAGCCACACAGGAAAATTGCCTATCACCTAAATAACTTATACAAACAGTAAAGATAAATCCTATCAACTGTTCGACACCTAAAACAACCTAAACATACAGTAATAAGGTAAAGTATATGAATGGTTTCTTCAACTGGTACAGTGAAGTGACCTTTTCAATCATTCGATGGATCTTTCAGCTTGAACTTGTTCACTTCACTGAGGTTGAGTGACCGAAACTGTTGAAATGCTTGAGAGTATATAACTTTGAATGTTTAAACTTTTTAAGGTAAATGTTTCAGTAGTCAGCTTCAGGGTTGCTTGTCCTCTATTTATATATGTAAAAAGATATCCGTTGAACGAGATATCTTTCATTTGAAAATAAACGTACTTGATCATTGCATTTAATACGACTTGACTTCTCCTTTCAGAGCATTTAATGCGGTGATTGCAGCTCGCAACTTTCTACAGCCCGTCAGTCCACGTGTCGTCTTGACATTGGCTTTATGTTTGCAACTTTGATCTTCTCTGTAACGGCTCTAATTTATACTTGCTTCGTTCTTCGTTCCTCGTACTACATTTATCCTTTCTCGGATTGCAGGATACTGATTCTATTTGTCATTAACGCGATTGGTTGAGTATCCAGTAAGTTATAACCTTTGCGCTGTATCCTAGGTCTTCTTGGAGCTATTCGTTCTTTACAGTGCTGCTGTAACTTGACCTTCTTGCAATATTACTTTATTGTTTACTTTACTGCAGTGACGCTGCCGTTTTTACTTGCTGCATTGATGTATCTGCTTCTTCCAGCAACTTCATTTCTTTAGAATCTCAAAACAGCATAATTCATTAAAGTTTCTCCATCTTTCAACATCTATAACTAAACTCAATCCTAATCTATGTTTTCACTTAAATATTGTAAAAAATGGTGTACTCAAATTTCCTATTACATAAGCGGTTTGTCTTATCAAAATCTATACACTGAAATCTCAACAGTAATTTACTAAATATACTATGATAAAACAATTTTTTAAAAATTCTCTAAATTAAAAACAAATCGTATTTTCACGTAACTTTTATATTTTAAATGTCATGCAGGTCAATATAAACAAATTAAATAAGACAAATAATATGATTGCTGAAATGTCTACCAAGTAAACATGTGCTTTTATCTTAATATAATAAGAATTTATAAAATTGTATCATAAATTTAATTTCAAGAGATAGATCAATTTATAGAAAAACTCACAAAATAAAGATTAATTTATTAGAATTGGTTTGGAACTTTGGATTACAGGTGGTGGGTCTGCCTCAATTATATTGTAAAATCATTTCAAATAAGTATTTTGTAATTTTATTTATTGTTATAAGATAGCTAAAATTGTCAAATTTTGGAAATGTTTGGAATTTGACAAAATTTTGGTATAATTGGTGCATAGATACAAATACGATCCGACGCACACGCTCACACGTGTCTCTACACGTATGGATGAATGTGCTCAAACTTACTTAAGTTCGCTCTCAGGTATTTTATATTATGTTAAACATAAAACATATGTTATGTTAGTCATACCATGATTGGTATGATAGAATGAGGTGAGAATGGAATCATCATTCCTACCTTCATTCATATTTTTTTGATTGGTATAGTTTATAAGTATGAATCACAATTCCTCTAAAAATTGGCATTACCATGGATGTGTAAATGATCATTCCTTCCTACTCTTATGGTATTATGTATTTTTTACCTACAAATGAATGAACTATATTTATTAATTTGATTATTTTATCATTATTTACTTTACTTTTATACAAGTTGACTTCCCAAAATTAAATTATTATATAAAATTATGTAATAATATAAAATTATTTATAAAAATATAAAATTAATATAAAATATCAAAATGAAATAAGTACATAAATAGAATAAAAATAAAAAATGAATGTAAATTTTTTAACACATAGAGATAATATGAATATAATATTAATACAAATGAATTTAGTCTAATTTATACAAAAATATATAAATAAATTATAACTAACTAAAATATTTTTTAGATAATATATGATATATTATTTTAATAACACAAAATCATATAAAATAATTACTAAAAAATATCATAAAATATAATATAATTAACTAGTATAAGAATATATAAATAATAAAAAACTAATATACTAATAATAAAATAAAAAATAAAATATTTAAATATGATATACCTTACTATTAGTGTTAGGGGTGAGCACAGTTGGGAATAAGATAATCTCCGGAATTGCTCCAAAGTTCGGAAATTTTCGAAGAATTTCAAAAAAAAAAAAATTCCTCGGAATTGCTCCGTCACATCGGTTCGGCTCATTCAGAGATTCAGATATTACGAATCGGATAAATTCAAATATAGGGATTCAGAATTTTATAATATAAAATAATATTTGTTCAAGAAATTCATAAACTAATAAAATAAACTTGAAAATTTACTAAAGTAGTCATCTCTTCTCGGAAACAATAAATTTCATTCAAATTTTATATTTCAAAATCTTTTTAATCTACATCTCATAAGTGGTCATTAGAAATTTTTCATTTTGAATGTGAAATAAATATACGTTTTATAGTAAAATTTGAAGGTAGGTATAACCTAGAATTAAATATATCAAGAATTAGTTTATGTAAGTTATAAACTAATTATTTAATTAATATCTATTATAGTTAATACATTTTTTATTTCCATATTATTCATTATAAGTATTTTACTTTATTATTTAATTGCCAATTTCTTTTATTAAGTTTTAAAATTATAATAGTATTAAATAATATTAAAATTCAATCAAATTTATAACTAATTCAGTATAACAATACATAAAAATGAATTAAATAATACATATAAATTTACAATGTAGTCACTTTCTCGTCAATTTAATCCATGCTCACCCCTAATTAATGCAATGATTAATTTTTCGTAATTTTTTTAATTAATTAAATATATCATATTATTTAAATTAAATTGAATAAGAAAATTAAAATAAAATTATAATGAACGATAATTTGGTCAAATAAAAATTGATTTAATGTTTTATTTGTAGTTATCAATTATAAAATATAATCATAATGATTATTTCATTCATTTTCTATTCATTGGTATGAATAAACATTTTTATACCATTTCATTCCCATCATCATTTCATTCACACATAATTCTATTTCACCATACCAATCATATCTTTAGGGTTTTTAGCTATTAGACATACATTTTAGTTATATTATGACATCTCCAAGGGCTTACATTACTCTAGTGCAGGTTTTGCACTATACTAGTGTAGAATCAGTATCTTTTCTCCAACAGTTCGCGCTACTTTATTTTTAATGTCATTTTTATAAATTTATTAATACTAAAAATATAATTAAAATACATATTACATGAAATAAAAGTGCAATAAAAATACATATTATATGAAATAAAAATACATATTACATGATTAATAAAAGTGCAATAAAAATACATATTTTCATTAATGTAATCTTATGTTTTATGTAACTTTATGTATTTTTCATTATTCTTAAATATGACTCTATGTTTATATTGTTAATGAAATTGAATTAATTTAATTTAAGTTTTAATTGAATAAATTTGACGTATTTAAATTTTAATTAATTGAATTAATTATATGATTAATGCAATTAAATTTTAATATGAACTAATTAAATTAATTGAATTTAATTAATTAATTGAATTAATATTTAAATTTAATTAATTAAATGTTTAATACAATAAACTTAATTTTTATCACTATTTTATTTTTATTATTTATGAATAAAAGGAAGAAAAAAATGAAGTAGTGCAGCACTACTAGTAGTGCAGAAATAGAAAATACACTAGAATAGTGAAAGAAGTAGTGCATCGTTACAGAAGTTTAACTCTACACTATAGTGTAAGGCTGGAGATGATCTAATCATACATTTTATGTATTACATAAATGTATAATTAATATCATTTAAAGATACGACTAATAACACATTAAGGTGTGTATATATATATATATATATATATATATATAATTGTGTCGAAATTAGGGTTTTTCGTCAAAATGAAGATGTTTTTGCTGAAAATAGGGTTTTTTTTAAAATAAAATATTATATAAAGGTATGATTAATATAACATAAATATATGACTAAAATAACATAAAAGTTAAGAAAAAAATTACACGGATCATGATCAGATTTAACCCAATCCATAATGTATGGATCTAAGATCCATACTAAAATCCATACATTAGTTGCACACAATTGCAACTCTTTGAATTTTTGTTCAAATTGATCATTAGTAATGCTTTCTAAAAATAAATTAATAAAGATTCTCAATTAAAATTTGTTATTTATACCATAGATTTAGTCCAATGAAAAATATGTATCTCACTTCGAACAAGATCTCGGATTCGAATCCCACGATTCATTATAACTCAAAAGAAAGAATACAAAAAAAAAAAAAAAAAAAAACTTGTTTTAGTGGATTACTAGATTAACCCGTGTCACAAGACTCATAGTCAAAAACTAATCACAACATAAATGTAAACTGTGCCCTTTTAACCCAGTACCAAAATCATGGTGATAAAACAATTTAATAAAAACTTGTTTATTGCCATCAATAATTCTTGAACTCATATTAAACTACTCTGAAAAAGTGGGAAATATCATACATATTTTACCACATTCTGCCTGCTTTTGCACAAACAAAATGTAGCCAAAAAGTACCAAAACAATTAAATTTACCACCTCTATCAGTTTACCCCTTCTTCTTTTCAAGATCACAAACCCTGCTAATTTCTTTAGACATACTACAAAATTGTAGACACTAATTGCAAAACTTGGAAATATCGACTTACTGATCAGTTAGACGAAACAGTGTCAACCATGGCCGTAGATGACCACAAGTCGGCCCCATTAGAGTCGGCTACATGAAGTGTGAAATCCACTGGAACGAGGCACAATCCTCTACTTCTCAGATCATCCTTATGTCTTGCATCCTTCTTCATCGCTGCATTGTCCTGTGATCAACAGGATTAAGCCATAACCGTATCTATTGCAACATGCGATGTTTTTTCTATTAGTTAAGCATCAATTTCAAATTATCACGTGCGAATTCACTTGGCCAAAGCATCGATATACAAATATTAAAACTTGATGGAACCCCCAAATTTTAGCCACATTAAGACAGAATATACAAATATTGGAAATCATGTGAAACTATGAACGAAATGAGTATGTCTCTTGTACACTCGGTGTACATACAATTCGGGTCGATTCGGATCCGCGCACTTTTAATTTTTATTTTTTTTTAGCTTTTAGACGAAAATTTCTATGTACAAATTTTGTGACCTTTATATACAAATTATGTGACCTTTATGTATAAATTCTATGACCTTTATATTCAATAACTTAGAAAAAAATGAAGAATTTTAGTAAAATTTGTGCATAGATACATTTATGTTATATTCATATGATCTTTATATATATTCATGTGATCTTTATGTACAAATATTCGACCTTTATATACCTTTATATATTGCATAAAGATATGGATATTTGTATATAAAGGTCACATGAATATACATAAGGATCACATGAATATCACATAAAGGCATCTATATACAAATTTTGCTGAAATTCTCCATTTTTTTCTAAGTTATAATACATAAAAGTCACAACATTTGTACATAAAGGTCACCGAATTTGTACATAAAAATTAAGACATAAAATTGAAAAAAAAATAAAATCACAGATTCAAATCGGATCGACTCAGATTGAATGGATCTTAAATCCATACACCAGCTGCACAGGAGAATTTGTGGAACGAAAAACATACGTAAATGATGGCATTGTGGATTAATGACCACTTCAAGAACTCACTCATAAGTGGTCCACTCACACATATTTGGAGATGATCGTTATCTATTTTTCAACATGTAATACCCAATGGGAAAGACAATTTTTATTTTTTAATAATGATCAACTTATGCATTCGCCATAATCGTTAGATTATTGATAGAAATTATGTAAAGAAGATATTCTAATTAAGATATATCTGATTAAGACATGAGCATGGGAAATAAGATCTAATTACGTGGGACTCTAATAACTTCAATGAATCAGGTAATAGATCCCATTCTTGGGTATGTTTTTTTTTTTTTTTTTTATGCTTATGAATTTTTTCAGCATGCAACGATATTGGTTATATATTTCCATTTAGGATAATATGAAATTGAAACAAACTGATTTTGTTGGTACAAAATTTATATAAATCGTTGAATATAATCTTGTGAGAAAGAATTTCGCTATCCACAATTTAAATTTATTTTCGTAAGTTAAAAATCTAATTTGTGGATTGTGAAATTTGAGTGAACTCATTTCATGAAATGAGACTTTTGAGATGATTGGACAAGAATTAAGTTCCTTTGTTGGAAGCAAATTTTTCAATGGTTCAAGTTTAAGTGGAAACTGGATTCATATAGGAGGATTAATTTTATTTTTGGCATTGCATGTCCAATTGAAATTAAATCATGTATTAAGTGTTAGGGATAGTGCCCTTAAAGCAATTATAAATTGTTTTATGATTATTAATAAATGCGATATTTATTTTCAAACTCATATGCTTATTGTATGCATTTCATAAACATTATACAAAATCCCTAGTTCGTTTGATGTAACCACAATCTTATTATATACGTGTTATATACAAGAAGATTAAAATTATGGATAATAAATTTAAATTATGTCTATGATGAAATTAATTAAAGTATGAATCTTTAATTAAAACATTATTAATACGACCCAAAACATAAGATGTGACTGTTTTATTCGAATCGTCGATATAGAAACATTTGAGTGGGGGCATTTATATATGATTTGATCATATAAGACACGGACCGATTTAATTTGTATTTTTCTTATAAATTTCGTTTAGATATGAAAATCCAAATTAAATTATAAGATGACCATATATAGATGAATCTTAATCTTGAGTGATTATAGACTCCTATATAGTTTGATGTGGTTTTTAACTTTGCTAAGATCCTTCTAAAAGGAGAGGAAAAAGTTTCACAACAGAGGAGAAGTTGTTTCTGCAATTGAGCATCTTGACAAGTAAATAGATGAACGTTCACTAGATTATCGATCTCAAGTATCTGCCTTTGAAATTTTTACATTATTTATACGATTGTTCGTCCACAGAAATACTCTTACGAACTCGATTTCCATCACCACTTCATAAATGTAATTTTATGAGGCGGAACTTGACTATCTACAACCCAATTATATATTTACAAGTTAATATCTATTTTGTAAATTATAAAGTGAATTATCTTGTCTTATGAATTTAATCATTGAAGTTGTACTTGTTATAAATGTGAATAAGTACTATATGAATTCATGAAATACAAATATAATAAAGATAGGAGAATTGCTTTCGGCTCCATTTGGATGAAAATATTTGAGGAGGGATTTGAAATTTCTAGCCGTAAATTCACTGGTGTTTGAATAAATATAGATTTGAAATCTGTTATTTTTGTTTTGAACTTATGTTTTAACAATAAGGGTGAATTTTAAATCCGCTTCAATTAAATTTGAAATTCATTCATTTTAAATCTTGATCAATTTCAATTCATTCTATCCAAATGGATTTTGTTTTTGTAATATTCAGTTTATAGTTTGTTTTAGTTTATGTAAATAATATTTTTGTGTGTTGCCTTATTTAATTTGAATATTTATATTTTCCAAACAGATAATTTTCTTCAATAAGTAGCATTCATCTATTATTATTACCATATATAATTTGCTTTTGCGAAGTTATATAATTAAAGATTAAATTAATTTTATTTTTTGACAGCCCCAAAACCGATTCATGTCTGCCTGAGGGGTGGTTATACATATCAAAAGACTTCATCGTCCCTTTATTATATTCAACCAGCACATTACATATAATCGATATACATTATTTAATTTTGCAATAAAAAGATACCAAATTATTTAGCAGTGCCAAATGCAGCTTTGTAATCCCTCCAGAGTTGATCCACATTCTTTCCCAGCAAATCCACAAAGTAATTGTTGCTGTAACCACTTTGCATCTTCTTGTTGAGTTCAGCAACAAATCCATTCCTCAGGCCATTGCAATAATCGAGGAATCTGGCCGTGACGTCGTAGCCTTGATCCCACCGGTCACCTTTGCCTGGGCCGACCCAGTGGCTTGGGACGTAGCCAGCTTTGAGCCTGACATAATCGGCAATCCCTTCGGTCAAACCAACGGGTGCCTGCCCGTTGCCATTCCACTGCCACACATGGGCCATCTCGTGGTACACAACACCCGTAAATCCCCTTCTTACGTCGCCTGAGTCACCCTGAATAGCCCTGCACCCAGAAATATTAGGAGAGTGATCAATTATGATGATAACATTCATAGAGACGAGTATTAACTTTGACCCAACATATATAAACCAAGCATACCTTGCGCTGACGTGAATCTGGTTGTTGATGGTATATGCAACCCCATCCATGTCATCGATGAATAAGCTCACTGTCGGCACATTTTTCCGATCAGCAGCAGAGTTCTGCTGGAATGTCTGCCAAATGAAGCCCGTGGAGGCATCCATGGCTTGGCGGGTGTATTGTTCTCCAATATCTCTTACAAACCGGGCACCTCCAGCAGTGCTGGCAGCGGTGTTGGTGACATTGTATTCTACGGCTTGGATTCCTCCTACGGCTGATAGAATTGCCAAAGCAGAGAATATCAACACTAACTTAGCCATCTTTTACTTCTTTCACTATGCTTTACTTTGCTCGTATTGTTTGTGGTTATTACAGAGGCAATTGTGTGGATATATAGATATATGTGCATTAATGGTCCTCCTACTGTAGCATAACCAGTCAAGGCATTTATAGTTTTAAATGCATATCTTTTTTAGAATAAGTCAAGCCTAAGTCATGGAAAAAGACAATGAAAGAGACCTACTGTAAAGCCACGGGCTAAACAGGCTAGGATCTTATTCGATTTATTTTTAACGGGTTCTTATAGTGAGGACTTAACCATAACTCTAGCGAATCTCGAGTTAAACAAGCCACTAATCGGGCTACGTAAAAAAAATCATTATAAAATCTAAAATAGAAATCATAAATTATACTAATTCAAACATAATTTAAACATAATTCTAAATATTCAAATATAATTTAAACATAATTCTAAATATTTAAATATAATTCAAAAAATTCTAAAAGTTCAGGCATAATTCATAAACTGATAAATATTTTCATTCTTCAGCATTCGATCATTCCTTAGATAAAGGCAAGGCATCATCTTCCTCCTCCTCTAAACAATTTACAAAATTATGAGTTAGTTATTGATAAAAAAATATTTAATTATATGTAAACAAATTACATATAAAATCATAAAAAAAAATGTTAACCGGGCTGGCCAGTTTAGCCCGTGGGCCAATAGAGCCGGGCCAAAAAAGTTCGAATTTAAACGAGCCTCTAATATAAAGGACCTAATCATGCAATTTTTTAAGATTAAACGGGCCGACTCAATTTAACATCTCTAATAATTATCAACTTGGGATTTTTCTTTTAATGTTAAAATATTAGGAATTCAGCTTATTCCAATCAAATAAGTGAGAGTTTGTTTATTAGCATTTATGAGCTTGAGGTCTTCTATTTTATTTTATATTACATCTCTTATTATCACCATACCTCATACCTCATGTATATTATAAGATATTATTAATTAATATATACATAAATTAAATATCATAAAACATAAGATAAAACAACAAATATAATAAAAGATCCAAACTCGAACTTACCTTGCATATTTATTTCAACATTAAATTACTTTGGGCAGGTTGAAGTTGCCAAGATTTCCGTTCTCTAAATGGAAAAATGTAGCAAATTGTAGTTATTTTTATAATTACCATTAAAAATAATATTTTTATTATTTTCCAATAGTACAATTGAAATTTATACAACTATCATCAATTATAAACGTCATGCTCCTAGAAGTAGGCATTAAATTCAATCACTAAAAGTTAGAATTAACAATGTGAGATTAAATTAGTGTAATAACATATAACTCAAATCTTGCGCAAAACGATCTGACAGATTCTATTCCGCAAGATGGGTTGGATTGATCCAATTAACGATTTGATCAATGATCAATGGATCAAAATCAACAGCTCAAAATCAAATGTCAACGAATCAAAATTAAAGTCAACGATCAAAGTCAATATTTGGTCAACAAAAATCAAAGGTAATACTTTTTGAAAATATCACATGATATACATATGATACTTTTATAAATATTATATGATATTTTTTATATTATAAAATGTGTTTTGAGTTGAATCAGACTATAAGAAAATATGTAATATTTTTATGTGTATCAGGTAATATTTTTATGTGTATCAGGTAATTTTTTTCTATGTATGAGGTAATATTTTTTGTATTATATGATACATAACTGGAATTGGGTAGGGTCAGTCGGTTAGATATTACAAAAACACATTGATCCTAAGTGTTCTTCTCTCTCTCACAATATATAATAGTTTTGTATATATTAAGTAATATTTTTTAATATATCATGTAATACTTTTGTATCATTTATATATATTACATAATATAATACAAAAATATTACCTAATATATAAAAAAATATTACCTAATACACATAAAAATATTATATAATTTATTATATCCACCTAACCTATCTCATAGGATATGTGAAAGGGCCCCTTCCGATCTCTCTTTCTCTGTGGAAATTCTTGGTGTCTCCTGTCTCTCTCTGTGTGGAAATTGTGTCTCTCTCTGTGGAAATTGTCTCCTCTCTCTCCAGGAAATTCTCAGTGGTCCCTCTCTCTCTCCTCTCGTATAACCTGATCATGCAATGATGTCATAACAAAGTGGTATCATACTTGCCTTAACGAGTTATTCTTAAATTATAGACATTAGTTTTCATATTTTGACAAAATTTTACTAATAAGAAAGTAGCAGAACTTTCTTTTAAATTAATCGACTAATTGAACAAATAATACAACTCATAAATAAAACCATCAAAACTTTGTACCTGGTCCAGCTACTTTGGCCTTCTCACTTCAAAAGCTCAAATTACGTAAAACGAGAGCGTAATCCTACAGAAACACAACTACTCACTCAAAATTACAATCCCAAAAGGAAAGAATTTACTTATTAAGAAAAAAGTCTCAGATTGATATATGAAATCATGGCTTACCACATTCCCAAAACATAGCTCTCATTTACCCATGGCAATAAAGTAATGTTACTAAAAGTCTGAACCTACAGAGGTGGAATACCAAGAGTCCTTCCATATTTAAAAGAAATTCAATGCCTGAATGAAGAAATTCAGAAGAACAACACGAACCACAACAAATAAAGCGTCAAAAAACAGCAATTATATTTCCATAAAATTATGGTTGCAATATCGATATTTTCTTCCTGTTCCATCATTCTAGAAAAATACAATTGTTTTTATACACCAAGTGCACGGATTCTAAATTCGTGTAATCGGGTCAACCCAACCCGAAAGTGTCTTTCACGTGCCCACGTGCGTTCCACGCGCCCAAATTCTAGCCCAAATCCTAACTCAAATTCTAGTTCTACTGTATATTGACACAACCTTTTAATTTAGCGAACTTAACCTTTTAGTCATATCCTTATAACCTTTTAGTTATATACACATAACCTTTTGCAGTGCTGAATAGTGAAAAAAATATAAGTTATTCACTGAAAATGTTATGAAATTTGTACATAAATGTTATAGTATTACAATATAAATGTTATATCATTACAACACACAGATTTTGGTTATATTGAATTTTTATAATGAAAAAACTATAAGTTATTTATTGAAAAGGTTATGAGATTTGTACATAAAGGTTATACTATTACAACATAAATGTTATATTATTACAACATAAAGGTTTGAGCTATATTACATAAATTTTTATAGTGAAAAAGGTATAAGTCATGCACTGAAAAGGTTATGAAATCTGTATATAAAGGTTACACTATTACAATATAAATGTTATATTATTACAAATAAAGGTTATGACATAAATTATAAAAAAAAAAAGGGCGCAGATCCGGATTAAAACGGACCCGACCCAACCCGTGTGTCCAGTTATATGGATCATGACCCATACACCTGGTGCACACAAACAATACTCCTAGAAAAAAGAGAAAAAAAAAAGTGACGAGATTCAATGTAACATTTGTTACCAATAAATTCCCAAACTATAATCTAAAATTTCAGCATTACCCTTTCTTAACCTCTCATTCAATTGTCAAAGAATATTAATCATTTCAAAGAATCCAACGTTAATCATGCCTCCATTACACCATTGATCACAACCAAAACCTAAGTACTATACAAAAATCACCGCCGCCGCAACGGAGTCCAGTTGACATGGCTTCCGACGGATTTCAGCCTCTGGACGAGAAGTTATTGGTGGAGTATTTGAAAGCAACTCCATCTCTGGCGGCGAAGCTTGGCAATCAGTTCGATAAGCTGGAAATCAAAGAAGTCGGCGATGGAAATCTCAACTTCGTTTACATTGTCAGTAGTCCATCCGGTTCTCTAGTCATCAAACAGGTAGAAAATCGAATTTTGTTTTTCTATTTAGTATCGCGTTATGCTGGTGTGCTCTTTGCTGACTGTTATTTTGTGTATCTTTTTTCTCTTGAACTAAGGTAGGATATTTGATGATTGAAGTAGTACAACCTATTTGATCACTTGAAATATAGATTCGTTTGTCCGGAGATATTTTCATATTGATTGCATTGTTTATTTTATGTTCGACGACGTGTCTTCTACTGAAGCGTGGATAAAGAGAGCTGAGTAGTGTGAGCGATGGTTAAGTGGAAGTAACAAGGAGAAGGCAAGGCAGTGATGTTGGTTCTATGTTTTATGTGTGTGTGTTCTTTTCTTATGAGTTGTTTAGTTTGTCTTGAGAAGTTGGTCGAGAAAGTAATGTGCATAAGTTTCAGTGACCTGTTATGAAGATCCAATTTGTTATGTATAAGTTCTTGACATCAAGTTGAAGTTATGATGATTGTAAAATCATTCAAAATTCCACATGAATTTAGTGAAAATTGTATGAGCATCCGTGTGTACATATTGTATTTTGTGTCAGTCATTTAAATATGCCGATAAGAGACGGGATGCTGTTCATAAGATTGATTGATCTGAAATTTGGGAGGGGTAAATATATGAGGGTGCTAGATATGTAACCTGGAGACTAAATGATGGACAAAATTTGCTCTCAACACTTTTAGGGTTCCGTATCAAGTGAGTAATAACATGGACCCATTTACCCAGTTTACCAGTAATAATTCAATGGTTGCACCTGGAGAGTAAATGAAGGACAAAATTTGCTCTCAACACTTTTAGGGTTCCTTATCAAGTGAGTAATAACACGGACTCATTTACCCAGTTTAATCCAGTAATAATTCAATGGTTGCCATAACTAATGTCAACATGGTTGAGATGACCTTATGTTATAGTTCAGGATTATTAGAAGATTTTCTAACATTTTAGAAACTTTTCATGCTGTTGTGATGTATCTTTTAGGATACTACTTATTTGTTTTCTGTCTATAAACTGGCTGCAATATCGGTATCCGCAGGCTCTTCCATACATTCGTAGTATAGGGGAGTCATGGCCAATGACAACAGAACGTGCATATTTTGAAGCATCGGTTTTACAAGAACATGGTCGCTTGTCTGCAGATCATGTTCCTGAGGTCTACCACTTCGACAGGAAAATGTGTTTGATTGGTATGCGTTACATTGAGCCACCTCATATTATCTTAAGAAAAGGGTTGATTGCTGGGACTGAGTATCCATTTCTTGCGGACCATGTATCGGAATATATGGCAAGGACACTGTTCTACACTTCCCTTCTGTATCTGACCACCACAGACCACAAAAATGCTGGTAAGAAATAGTATTTCAATAATCTCAATTGGAAAGATTCCAAGTGGTAGCATCTTGCATGTATTAATGTGACTATGACATAAGGATAAAAGGTTGCCTTCTGTTGAAGCCTCTCTAAATCCTTATTAGGAATGTTACTGCAGCCTCATAGGAAACCTAAGCCACCAGCCTATTTACCCATTTGCTTTTGAGGCATATCCATCCTATGCTCACAATGCTCTATCGTTCCTGTATTTTATTCTCAAAAAATTGGGATCAGTAACACTGGAATATTAATGAAAAGGCATGCCTGCTAGGTTGCTTGAAAATTCCTTGAGAAATCTTGGCCCTATATCCATATTAAAACTTTATGTTATTGTGGATCAGTCTTACTGGTGCTGAAATGCTGGTGTATATATCTAATTGGTATATCATTATTTTGCAGTTGCTAAATTTTGTGGTAATGTGGAGTTATGCAAACTTACTGAACAGGTTGTTTTTTCCGACCCGTACAAAGTGTCTGAATATAACCATTGGACCACGCCTTACCTTGATGCTGATGCTGAAGCAGTTCGGGAGGATAACATTTTGAAACTTGAAGTTGCTGAGCTAAAATCTAAGCAATGTGTAGTGTTAGGATTTTCTTGTATTTTTCCAAATTCTTATAACTTCATTTCTACAGTTTGGAGGTTTTCTGACTTACGATTTATTGGTATCTTTTCAACTCAGATTCTGTGAGAGAGCTCAAGCACTTATACATGGTGATTTCCATACTAGTTCAGTTATGGTATCTACTAATTCTACTCAAGTGATAGATCCTGAATTTGGTTTCTACGGGCCAATGGGATTTGATATCGGAGCTTTTATTGGAAACTTGATTTTAGCTTATTTTTCACAAGATGGACATGTGGACAAGGGCGTTGATCGTAAAGTATATGCTCTCCCTTTATTTACTAACACCAATTTTAGTAATATACAATTCACACTGTTAATCTTATTGTCACTTTTAATCCATCCCTTATTCGTTTTTTTGTTTCTTACCTGCTAGGGTCTATTCAGTTTTGCCATCCATTTATCATCTAATTTCTTATTATTTAGGTTTTTGAGTAATGATTTTAAACCAATTGTTCGTTGCAAAAGGTGTTTTAAGTCTATATGTGGATGGAACCAGTAATTTGGAGGTGTGGGGAAGAGTTCTAAATGTCAAAGAACATACAAATCCTGGAGATTGTGATTTTATAGGAGATCAGCTCAAATTGCTTAAATTGATGTTCAAAGTATGGAAAGAGTGAAACTGTTGAATATTTCTTTGCGATAGGTTATTGATTTATTTACATTAATATATGGGTGGAGTGGTAATTTACCTCCCCCCCCCCCCAAATCCCAAGTCATTCCTGAGTTGATGGAGGTTGCACAGCTTGGAGAAGTCAGGAATGATTGCTTAAGATAGATGTCTTCTCTAGTTAGTCATTCTTCTGGTCCAAATGTAATAGGGAAACTCAGTTCTGTTATGAACCAACTATACATTCATCATTTCGGATTAAGTGCTTTATACATGTTTGCTACTCGGAGAATTCATGTTGCATTGTTACTGTATTATGCTTTTTGTCCATCCATTCAAATTCACTGTTTTATAGTAGTTGAAGTCATTGACATAAATCACATATTTTGATCAGTTGTACAAAGAGTGGATTTTGAAGACAATATCAGATACCTGGAGCCTCTTCTACCAAAAGTTTATTGCTCTTTGGGATAAAAACAAGGATGGTCCTGGCGAAGCTTATCTTCCAGAAATTTATAATACTCCAGAACTCCAGTTGCTGGCGAAGCAAAAATACATGGAAGATCTTTTCCATGACACCCTTGGCTTTGGTGCTGCCAAAATGATAAGGTTAGATGATGTCTTAGTCTCTGTTGATTTGACTATTTCTAGCCTTCTGCTGTTTCCTCTCATTGTTGACCACAATCACTTTACTCCAAGGGAGCGTGATTTTTTCCAGTGAGGATTTTGCAGGGATTAATTTGATTTGAATCATCTCTTCTTACCTAAGTAGATCAGTACTCTTATCCCTGTGTCAAATCGCTCACTAATTGCCGAACTACTTTTCAAAGCTTTCTCAATGTTTGACTCTAAAATGCGTACTTTATGTAATTCTAAAAGACTGTTACGAGTATGATGTCCCCAAGATCCAAAAGCATGCTTCAATTAATTGTGTTTGCATTTGTTAATCGGAAATATAACAAATTTGCCTTCCATAGTCTCTAAGTAGGACTTGCAACAGAGATGCCATATGAGCTAGTGGATAGGAATCAAGTTGACCATCTCCGTACATGGATATGGGAACACAAATATAGTTTGATTCTTGGCTTCATTACAACTGAGGCGAAATGAATATCCTAAAGAACATAGCCTGGTAGGCAAAACCTTAGATTTTAGCCAGTCGATAAAGTCAATGCTGATGTAGCTAGTTTTTTTTTACTGATAATTTGATTTTCCTATTTATGTTCAAATCAAACTTTCACCTTATTTATTGGCTGTGGCAATTTGTGGTTGATTAGAGGAGAATTTCAATTTTACTATACTTCCAATTATTATTAAATCATATGTAACAAACTCGAAGAATAATCATGTCTAAATGAAAGACTCTCTTGTGGTTGGTTTGTAGGAGAATTGTTGGGGTGGCTCATGTCGAAGACTTTGAATCAATTAAAGAGCCAAGCAAGCGTGCAGAATGTGAGCGCAAGGCTCTCAACTTTGCTAAGACCCTTCTAAAGGAGAGGAAAAAGTTTCACAACATAGGAGAAGTTGTTTCTGCAATTGAGCATCTTGACAAGTAATAAGATATATGTACAAGGTAATCTCTGAATTTCTCGGTTAATATTATGTATTATTAGCTCTGAGGGTTAGCCCGCTCTTCACAAGTATATTCATGTTTGAATGTTTTTTTGTTTTCTTTGAGCTGCTTTCGATGTGTATGGAAGGTGTGAAGTTAATGAATGCCAGTTTGCACTCCTCGTTTTTTCTTTGGGCTCTCTTAAATACTCTAATCGAGCTCCACTTGTGAATCGACTGTTTTAAGCCAGCAACTGAACTATAGGAATATTGTTGCTTGAGATTGTTTGAATAATATTTGACAGATCTCTATTGGCAGTTATAAATAGATGAACGTTCACTAGATTATCGATCTCAAATATCTGCCTTTGAAAATTTTACATTATTTATACGATTGTTCGTCCACAAAAATACTCTTTTATGAACTCGATTTCCATCACCACTTCATAAATGTAATTTTATGAGGCGGAACTTGACTATCTACAACCCAATTATATATTTACAAGTTAATATCTATTTTGTAAATTATAAACTGAATTGATCTTTTCTTATGAATTTAATCATTAAAGTTGTTATAAATGTGAAATAGATGCTATATGAATTCATGAAATACAAATATAATAAAGATAGGAGAATTGCTTTAGGTTCCATTTGGATGGAGATATTTGAGGAGGGATTTGAAATTTCTAGCCGTAAACTCACTGGTGTGAATAAATATAGTGTTATTTTTGTTTTAAACTTATGTTTTAACAATATAAATGAATTTTAAATCCACTTTGATTAGATTTAAAATTCATTCATTTTAAATTTTGGATTTCAATTCCCTCTCTCCAAATGGATTTTGCTAATGTTTTTTGTAATATTCAATTTATAGTTTGTTTTAGTTTATGTAAATAATATTTTTGTGTGTTGCATTATTTAATTTGAATTTTTATATTTTCCAAACATATAACTTTCTACAATAAGTAGTATTCATCTATTATTATTACCATATATATTTTGCTTTTGCGAAGTTATATAACTTAAGATTATATTAATTTTATTTTTTGACAGTTCCAAAACCGATTCATGTCTGCCTGAGGGGTGGTTATGCATATCAAAAGACTTCATCGTCCCTTTATTATATTCAACCAGCACATACCATATAGTCGATACACATTATTTAATTTTGCAATAAAACTATACCAAATTATTTAGCAGTGCCAAATGCAGCTTTGTAATCCCTCCAGAGTTGATCCACATTCTTTCCCAGCAAATCCACAAAGTAATTGTTGCTGTAACCACTTTGCATCTTCTTGTTGAGTTCAGCAACAAATCCATTCCTCAGGCCATTGCAATAATCGAGGAATCTGGCCGTGACGTCGTAGCCTTGATCCCACCGGTCACCTTTGCCTGGGCCGACCCAGTGGCTTGGGGCGTAGCCAGCTTTGAGCCTGACATAATCAGCAATACCTTCAATCAAACCACCGGGTGCCTGCCCGTTGCCATTCCACTGCCACACATGGACCATCTCGTGGTACACAACACCCGTAAATTCCCTTCTTACGTCGCCTGAGTAACCCTGAATATACCTGCACCAAAAAATATTAGGAGTGATCAATTATGATGATAACATTCATAGAGACGAGTATTAACTTTGACCCAACATATATAAACCAAGCATACCTTGCGCTGACGTGAATCTGGTTGTTGCTGGTATATGCAACCCCATCCATGTCATCGATGAATAAGCTCACTTTCGGCACATTTTTCCGATCAGCAGCAGAGTTCTGCTGGAATGTCCGCCAAATGAAGCCCGTTGAGGCATCCATGGCTTGGAGGGTGTATTGTACTCCAATATCTCTTACAAACCGGGCACCTCCAGCAGTGCTGGCAGCGGTGTTGGTGACACTGTATTCTACAGCCTGGATTCCTCCTACTGCTGATAGAATTGCCAAAGCAGAGAATATCAACACTAACTTAGCCATCTTTTACTTCTTTCACTATGCTTTACTTTGCTCTTATCACAGAGGCAATTGTGTGTATATATAGATATAAGTGCATTGATGGTCCTCCTTCTATAGCATAACCAGTCAATGCATCTACAGTTTTAAATACATATCTTGTTTAGAATAAGTCAAGCCTAAGAATGAAAGACATACTATTCTTTAGTTTGAATGAATGTATGATGATGGCATGCTCAAACAATTCAGCTTTTAGTATATAAAGAATTAACCGTGTACAACTCATCTCTTTCCACTATATCCGTGTATAATTAACAACTCAGGATTTTTCTTCTACTGTTAAAATATTAGGAATTCAGCTTATTCTAATCAAATAAGGGAGAATTTGTTTATTAGCACTTATGAGCTTGAAGTCTTCTATTTCATCTTGAGGTCTTCTATTTCATTTTATATTACATCTCTTATTCTAAACTAATCACTTGAGGTATATTATACGATGTCATTAATTAATATATTACGTAAATTAAATATCATAAAATATAAAATAGGACAATAAATATAATAGAAGATCCAGACTCGAGTTTACCATGCATATTTATTTCAACATTAAATTAGCTTGGGCAGGTTGAAGTTGCCAAGATTTCCGTTCTCTAAATGGAAAAGTGTAGCAAATTGGAGATATTTTTATAATTACCATTAAAAATAATATTTTTATTATTTTCCAATAGTACAATTGAAATTTATAAAACTATCATCCATTATAAACGTCATGCTCCTAGAAGCAGGCATTAAATTCAATCACTAAAAGTTAGAATTAACAATGTGAGATTAAATTATTGTAATAACACATAAGTCAAAGTCTTGCGTGTAAAACGGTCTCACGGATTTTATTCCATATTATGAGTTGGGTTTAATCTCGTCAACGACCCGATCAATTGTCTACAAATCAAAATCAATGATCAACTAGTCAAAGTCAACAACTCAAAACCAACAGTCAACGAATTAAAGTCAAAGTCAACAATTAAAATCAACATCCGGTCAACAAAAATTAAAGGTAATACTTTTTGAAAATATCACATGATACACATAAAAATATTATATTATGAGAATAAAATATCATATAATATTTTTATTTGTATTATGTGATATTTTTTAAAAATATCACATGATATACATAAAAATATTATATCGGTACATATGAGAGTATTACATTATGAAAATAAAGCAAAATATAATATTTTTATATATATCATGTAATATTTTTTGAAAATATCACCATGTAATACTTTTATGCATATCATGTGATACTTTTTGATACTTTTTTAAATATATCACATGATATATAATATTTTCATATGTACCATGTAATACTTTTATATATATCAAGTGATGCACAAAAAAGTATTACATTATGAGAATAAAGCAAAATGCATTATTTTTTGAAAGTATCATCATGTAATACTTTCAAAGAGTATCTCATAATTGCATAAAAGTATTACATGATACACATAAAAACATTATATTATGAAAATAAAATAATATATAATACTTTTATATATATATACATGTAATGTTTTTTTAAAGTATAACATGATATAAATAAAAACATGTAATACTTTTATATATATGAGATAATATTTGTATATGTATTATATGATACTTTTTATAGAATACATAATTCGAATTGGGTAGAGTCAGATCTTACAAAAACGCATGGATACTAAGTGTTCTTCTCTTTCACGCAACATATAATACTTTTATATATATTAAGTAATATTTTACTATATATCATATAATATTTTTATATTATTTACATAATATAATACAAAAATATTAATACATATAAAAATATTATATAATGTAATATATCCGATCCGACCCAACTATCTCACAAAATAGGATATGTGAAAGGGCCCCTCCTATCTCTCTTTCACTGTGGAAATTCTTGGTGTCTCATCTCTCTCTCTCTGTGGAAATTGTCTCCTCTCTCTCCAGGAAATTCTCAGTGGTCCCTCTCTCTCTCCTCTCGTATGACCTGATCATGCTATGATGTCATAACAAAGTGGTATCATAAATGCCTGAATACTAAGAGTCCCTCCATATTTTTCACCCATCAATGCCTGAATACTAAGAGTCCCTCCATATTTTTCAAAAGAACAACACGAACCACAACAAATAAAAGTCAAAAAACAGCAATTATATTTGGGGACGTGCTATATTGGCAGATTTTATTGAGACAGAAAGTTAAAAAATTAATTATAAATGTTATTAATATTATTAAATGATTATTTTAACCTTAATATTATTTGACTTCATAAAGATGACGTCCATTCTCTACTAATTCAAATACAATTATTAATCAACATTTCCAAAATAACACTCCGCTAATTCCAATACAATTGTTAAACAACATTTCCAAAACAACAATCTCTACTAATTCCAATACAATTATTAATCAACATTTCCAAAACAACACTCTGCTAATTCCAATACAACTGTTAAACAACATTTTCAAAACAACAGCAAAATTTTATTAAGTTGGTTTTTATTTTAATTATTATTTGCATACTTTAATTAAGTTTGTGTTTATTTAATTATTATTTACATCTTCAATTAAGTTGATCTTTATTTAATTATTATTTACATACCTTTTAAAGTATTGCTCCTCCAATAACTTCTAGAATAATTATGAAATTTTGATAAGAAAAATTATGAAAAAAAATGTATAAGAAAAATTATAAAAAAACTTTTTAGAACAATTTTGAAATTCATATATGGGTTAACAAAAAAAATTATGAAAAAACTTTTAAAATAAGAATAGATACGGGTTAACAGAAATATTATAAAAAAACATAGATATGTCACTTTTATTTTTTATCTTATGAAAATCTCAATTTATTTCAAAAAAAACAAAGAGAAAAAAAAAATACATAAATATTATAGAAAACTTTTAGAGTGGAGGAAAAAAAATGAGTTAACATAATTGAAATGAAAAGTTTATTTATAATTGAAATTGCACTTTTTTGGAAAATACTGTCTAAATCGACCAGCTCGGAAAAAAAAATGCGCAAATATCAGACCACCTACTTTACGGGGTTAAAAAAGTAGTTTGCTCTAAAAATAATTTCATTATATTTTTTAACACAAACAAGTTGAATTCCATCTAATGAAATTATATCGATCTATGAAACTATCTCATATAAATTATAATTAATTTTTGTATATACTTAGAACTCCATCAATGCGCATCACTATATTGAAAATGAAAGCATAAATTGATGTTAATAAATTAGTATACATCAATCTAATCTAAAGGTGTCAACATTGGTACAAGTTAGTTTTGGAAATCCTTCACTAGTTTCCATGAGATCATTAATGGAAAAGATCCATTATGGCATAGCCCGCAACCAAGAGAGGAAGTGATACAATTGTGCCAAAAATGACCCTGCAAAAGAATTGGACAAAGATGACAACATTAACATAAATTGAATTTGAATTAATTATAAACAATATTGATTAATTAATTAAGGCAACAATGGGATTACGCAGTGCTAAGTACGTCTGCATGCAATCCATACTCTTGAGCAAACACGAAGGAAGCAATTGCTTGTGGTAGTGCCGTCTGAATATTAATTTACATGTATACATATTATATATTAGCTACGATTAATTACTAATTACAAATTTATTAAAATTTCAAACAAAAAAGGCACAGATGAAAACAAATTTAGCCAAAAAATTTGGTTTTGGACATCTACTATCACTCTCCTCTATTAAACACGTCTTTTTCAGTCTTCCTTACTTTCTTTTCTATTCTCTCTTCTAAAATTTTAAACACATTTCACTCATTCTTCCCAAGATTCTAGCTTTGATGTGAAGATTTTACTTGTTGAGGAAAAAGGTAATAAATTCCTCAAGATTTTTTCCACCATTCATCAGAATTTCTTATAAAATTCCTTAAGAATCGTTCGTATGAATTTTCAAAAATGAATGCTCGTGTAGAATGACTCATTTGCATCGTGACCCTTCTGTTCATTAAGATAAGAAGAGTCAATTTTGGCTAAAAAATTATTTCGTATTATTTTACTAGTAGTTTTAATTTTTTGTTATGTAACTAATTTTCAATTTGCCGCACAAAATTATAGGATCGAGAAGATGTTTAATGTAAATTACCTGAATAATAGCAATATGAAGGATGTTGGATCGCAAACCTAAAGCTAGAGATCCAACAGCAGTGGTGAGAGGTCCGCCCACAAACCTCAAAACCATACCATAAATGGTAAGCCGAACACCGCAAGCTATTACCTTCTCTTGCAGTGCCATGAAAAGTCATGCATGCATGCAATCACATTACTCTTCACATATGGCAAAATATTTTGATTTTTTCATTAAATGCTAAATTAAAATTGTAGAATCTAAATGAGATCTTTTCTATATATGGAATAACATCAATTTTCAAAATTATTTGAATCAAAACTGTCAACCTTTATAATTATATCTCATCATACTTTTTACGTCACGAGGGATTGAGCATTTCGTTGGATTTTTTTAATGTACCAAGTCAGCTTTATGTTCCATTTTTCGAGTCATATCCCATAGACATTGAGTTATATATTCCCATCTAAATTGACAAGTGGTTTCCCAATCGAAAATGATTAGAAAGTAATTTAAACAGGTCTCAAAATGTATCCACTATGTAATTAAATATACTTAAAAATTAAAGAAAAATATTATAGAAATTGATTTGAATGTAATTAAAATTACAATTTCCTTATAACTATGAACCAATATTCCAATTTTATTTTCGAAAAAAAAAACAACTTACCCATGGTGAACATGGCCACCCCACTTCCTGCTTTGGCCATAATCAGAATCGATCCTGTCACTATGGTTGGCATTTCAAAATCCCACATATTTATATTAAATATTAGTACTGCTTCAAAAAAAAAAAAATATATATATATATATATATTCATGCATGTGACTATATATATAGTAGCAAAGTGTACATGTGTTGCACCACATAGGTTGCACGTAAATTGACCATTTATGGAATGATATTTACCGTTTTGCTAGAAGAGCCCAAACGAGACCGAGTGCACAAGCATAACAATTCGGATTCTTCCCAAGCTCAGCCCCGACTTTCTTCATCGTCGCTCCGAAATTAGACGATCGCGGCAGCGGCGATATCCTGCCATCTGCTGCGGCGGAGGGATTACCATTCCCTTTCTCAATCGAACAAAGCTGCAATTGCCGATCATACGCATCTATGGATGTGCGCCAGAATTCGAGCATGAAGAGAACAATAGGAAACTGAATAACAGAGGATTGCACCACCAAATCCGCCCCCACCGCGCCATACATGGCTCTCAACAACGGCACTCCGACCACCAGAGTGTTGTTCAGGCTCGACAAGGAAAATGACGTAATTGCCCATGAGAATTCACCGTTTCTGCAGAAATTGACCCACAGAGCCAGCACCACTCCGGTGATGGCTTTGGCGATGACGTCGCCGGCGAGGAAACAGAAATTCATGGAGTAGGGATCGACGCCAGCGGTGAACTGGAAAGTGAAGAAAGGAAGTCTTAAGAAGCAAGTCTCAGATTGATATATGAAATCATGGCTTACCACATTCTGATAACATAGCTCTCATGTACCCATGGCAATGAAGTAATGTTACTAAAAGTCTGAACCTACAGAGGTGGAATACAAAGAGTCCCTCCATATTTTTCACCCATCAATGCCTGAATGAAGAAATTCAAAAGAACAACACGAACCACAAAAAAGAAAACGTCAAAAAACAGCAAAAGAAACATTCGCTCCAATTCCCAGATGAATAGAAGGAGAAGACAAGGAGCCAACAGAACCTGCAAGTGAGGAAGTATGACGTTGTAGACTTTTAAGAAATATTCAGACCTTCGAGTCAACCTGGCAGAGAAGAAGAAGAAGAAGAAGAACGAATCGTCAACGAGACAACGACAAACTTATATTACAAACTACAAATGGATAAAAGATTACGATCATATTATGATGCAGAGGCCCCTAATGATGTCCAAGCAAATACTACTCTTCAACAATGCTCATATTAAACTCGAATAGTTTCTTTGAAAGTTATATAAGATAGCTTGAAATGATTGAGAAAAGCTTGCCAGCAGTGAACAAAGCTATAACACAATGTTACTTCATCAACACCACTACTAACATCAAATACCAACAAAAGAGAAAACGAGATAAAAGATATCATCACAGCCACTCTGACTAGTAATTACAAGAATTTGGTCAGTAAATTTACCTTCTCAAAAGGCATAGACAATCATAGATCTCCTCAATATCTGTTGAGATTTTTAAAACTATATACTGCCTGAAAAGTTCACATAGCCAACTGACAGCATCAAATCCATTGCCCGTATCAATGGGCGGAAAAGTTCCATACATCATACGCTGCAGTGGAGAAGACAAACAGCCACCAGATCCAGACTGATAAACCTGTGCGAAATAATTAAACATGTGGCAGTTGCTGAGTTTGAACTTCTCAACCCACTTTGGAGGACTTCCAACCCAAAGGTCATTGAACTCGGAAGCTGCAAATTCACTCTGTTCATTAACTGTATTACTGGAAGCACCTTTAACAACTTCTGGTTCTCTGTGATGGGGAAGAAGCTCAATTATGTCTTTTCTCAACTCATCAGGTAGTTGTTGCAACACTGAGTAATCTACTTGACTTAGAGATGAGGGCATTATATTTCCTACAGAAAAGGAAGCAGGCACAGCAAGAACAGGAGGTGCTCCATTACCAGACTGCATTACCTTAAAAGCACAAGATATTATATTTAATAAGGTGCAATAGCCAGGAAAATGGATATCAAGTTAAAGCAAATATAAGTGAATATCACAGCAAAAAGATTTTGCATCCAAATTTAAGAACTACTGATGAAAGAAGAATGGAACACCGTAACTATGCTACTGCTTATGTAAAATGAGATCACATCAGTACCTCATTGTCGGCAGCAATCATATTTGATTCAACAGGATGGGCTCCTGGAAGAGATTCTGTATCCTTGGCTGCTACATCTGAATCTAAAATCAATGATTCTATGAAAGCACATATGAGTTTGAATAACCAAATTTACAAACCGAATTTACAAGCAAAGTTCAATTTTTCTACCTTCACAACTTCTGCTTGGTGTAGCATAGATGTTTGTGTTGGCAGATTTGCTTTTGTTTTCAGAAATGAAATCTAACAACTTCCCGCCATACATGTCATTAATTTCTGAAACCACTTCAGGGGGCAGAGACTCTATAACAGCCACATCCAGATCTTGAAGAAGAGGGAGGCTTGTAGTCTGGGGAACACCAGTTTCAGAGCTGGACAAAATAGCACCCGATTCTGTTGGAAGAGCACAACAAACCATGTGATTTATAATACATTGACAAGAATGAATCAGAAACATATCATTCCATATCAAAAGTGAAAGTACAACTAATTTGGAGATGCAGTCATGCAGCACATATCAAAAGTAGTAAACAAAGTACAAAAGCCTCAATCATGTCATGTCAGCCTCTGCATGCACCTGTGGCAGATATCTTCAAAAAAAAGCAGGGGGAAGGAACTAACTTGGGTTGGGTGGTAGTGAAAGGTTGAAAAGCGAAATTTCATTCAAGATGATTACAGCATACAAACAATCTTCTCATGCAAAGTTCTTCACTTACAGATTAACAAATCTTTAAGCTGATAAAAAATTCTAAGATGGCATTCTACTTTGGGACAGTGTTAACAGTAAGTTTGCTTTCGCTACCTGCCTCACTATGCTTGGAAAGAACACTTGCTTGCTCTCGGTCCCTGGCCTTTGTTGATGTAGAGAGCCAAGGAAGGATGGAAATTTTTTTGTGAACTTCAAGACAAAAATACAAAATAAATGCAACAAATAACCAAAAAAAATTAAAAACAGTAAAATACCTAGTGTAGAAATAAACAAGCTGATTAAATAATCTAGAAATTTAATCTCCTATTTTCCTCAAATACCTAATTTGCTATCATCAGCTCCTTCAAGTTTTGAGACCTGCAAGCCCACACCTCGAATATCTTTAACATCTGGCATCAATATTCTCATGTAATTAACAAGATAACATAAAACAAAACAATTTCAAAACAATATAATTATAAAAAACAATTAAATACTTTATTATATTAGATGCCAAAGTGTCCAAAAGGACAAGTGAAAATTAAACTGAATATCATTTGGTGTATCATTCAAACCACTAGCATATCATGCAGATGATGGCCTTGATCTCCCATAGCATCTGGCATAATATCTCCACTTTTAATGTGCTGACTTAACTTCTGATAGCAATCTAAGCTGACCACTAACCTTACAATGGGACCCCAAAGGAAAGTCCAGAAGAAAATATGTGAACACAGGAAGCATAGGTGACAATAACAGAGACTAATATTAAAACAGGACACTAACAGCAGTAACACCCATAGAAGTATAAATAGAATTTATAAAAACAAAATTTGAGGGATATAAAAAATAAATTGCAGACACACACACACACATTATAGAAAACTGATATAGAATTCAACTATGGGTTTCTTATGGATTGACTCCATAAGAAAACCCAATGTTGAATTCTATATCACTACGCTATATATATACATATGATCCTCTCATATGGGCTGAAGAACATATTAATAAAGCACTAGTGTAGCCTTCATTCCCCAAAATGCTGAATCTATTTTAAAATAGGATTAATATCAAAATGCAACTTGTAATTTATCACATGGTGCTTAAACCAAAAAGTTTTTCATATTGCAACCTACTTTACAGGTCTAACCATTTATTTGCAACCCGAACTCATTTTTTGACAAATTTTCCACCAACAACAATCGCAGGAAACTAAAAAATGCAATCAACCTCCAAAACATCAACCAAAATGCACAAGTCATACGCCAAAATAACCCTCTTTCAAAGCCAAATTATAACCCAAGTCAATTTTTGCTTGATTCAGGCTTGAATCAAACGAGAATCATAAAATTGACTTAAGATTATAATTTGGCTTTTGACGTATGACTCATATTTTAGTCGAATTTTGGAGGTGAATTGCATTTTTTTAGTTTTCCGGCAACTGTTGTTGGTCGGAAAATATGTCAAAATTTAACTTCGGGTTACAACTGAAAACTTGTAAAGTATGGATAGCAATCTGAAAATTATTTTTGGTTTAGCAACCAAGTGAAAAAAAAATGCTAAAGTACATGTTCATATTAACCATTTAAAATAACCTACCTTAAGTTCATTGGTTTGCAAGAAAAGATGCATCTCAATCCAGGGTACTAAAAATACAATTGACTTTCTGGTATACTGGCATCCAATAAGTAAACCAGTACCATGAAACAAAAATCTTGGCAGCCCAAAATGATAAAGAAGCCCGAACTGACTACCTATGTGGAAATATCCAAAGAGCTGATTGGCCAATCTCTGAAGCACATCCACATCATCCGTGGCCATAGGGATCTGTATTAGGAACCGTTTTATATATATGAAGTGGTGGGAGCATTTCTCCCATAACACTAAATGAGCAATGTTGGCAGTGAATATAAGTTACCGTTATTGAATGGCTCATATTTTCACAGTCTCCATGGCCCATGTACTTTACTGGCTCTCCAGCATCACTTCTCTTCTTCTTTATCTATAATAAAGTTTTGAGTGGTTGTTTAAACCATTTAAAATGAGTTGAGGACTTATAACTCTAAAAAGTATTCAGGTATGCAAGGATAGAGCATTAAACTGCATTGTTGCATCAAGATAAATACTATCTATTTTGAGAAACCCCCACCTTGAGAGTAAAAGATCTCCCTTGCACTCCACATCCTTGCAATCGAAGTGCAACTTCCTTGCATAGATTTGTTAGGAATTGCTGAGCCTGAGATCAGAAAAACAACAGTCACCAAATTAAAATTACTTGCATAAAAGGAGTGTTAGTAATATGATTATGGGCTACTAACATCATTTGAATTCTTGAACCTCACACCCCAGTTAACTTCCGCACCAATTGACTTGCTTTCCTGAAAAATATAGAAAACAAAATATGCAGGAGCTCAATGCTAAAATGTGGTAGAGACAAAATTCTAGCAAACAGAATCTTCATACAGGCTGACCCTACTTTGTCGAAATAAGATGTAAGAGCTACCAATCAAAGGAAGTAGATGAACAAGACCTTACAATTCATTAGAACCACAGAAGAATATATTCTGTGAAGAACACTTATCAAGTTACAGGAAAATCTATCAATTTCTTTAATGAAATAAAGACATTTAAAAGCATGAGTTTTGTTTCAGAAGTTTTGACTGTGCGCAACTGAAAAAGATAACTTCTCTCCCTTCTAATGTATTCTCTATAGTATCATGTTGATGCATATAGGCAATGCCAAAACATGTATAGTGTGATTTAACACATATGCCATTGTACCATGTTTATCCACCTGTAAAGCCTGCAAATACTGTCATCATCTACAACATGATATAGAGTTGTAAGAACAGTAAGCTAGAGAAAACCTAAGATCAACTCCAAAAATATACGAAGCATGTCTCTTATTGCAAACTAACATAGAAGGCCTAAGTGAAAGAAAATTTCCTACTCACCTGAATCACTCCAACAAGTCTGTTGTCAATTCCTCTACTTAGGTTCCACAGCATCTCTCCAGTTTTCATTCCAAAATCCTTCTGGAGGGACTCCTGGAAATGTCAAAAAAGTGGCATATAAGGACTGAACATTTTCATATTTAACTTGTCAAATATAATAATTCTTTACTTCATTTATCATATTAAGCACATACTTAAAGGAACCAACAGGGCCTACATAGATCAGTGTATATCCTACAAACAGCCAATTAATCTGTAAAATTCCAACTTAAAAGTTAATATTACTCTTCACATCTGAATAAGAAATTGAAATGATATTTCAGAGTGGGGAGGGCAATAAACTCATGCCAGATCATTCGTATATAGGAAGAGCACTTTTATAATAAAGAAATAAAACTTGTGAAATGTAGTGCTACCTTTTCATATAGATCAAATGGCTCTCAGTTAATTACTTAAGAGTTTACTACATTAATCCTGTCTTAAACTAGTTATAATATTCTTAGAATTGACCCGGACAAAAAATATCTGGAAAAACCCAAAGGCATAATTGGTCCTAGATGACACTCAGAACCACAAGGCAGTACAGGTTTTTAAGTACTTAACAGAACACTAGTATGGTAACTTTGAAATATTTAAAAGATAACTAATGCTCAATCTAAAAAATATATGTGACAAAAAAGAGTCCTCGCAAACAATATAAAACAAGGAAATCTTATGATAAATGTACCTTGGTAATTAAACGCAACTGTCCACAAGTTTTAATTTGCTTTTTCTTCAATTTTTCTTCCAAAACATGCCCAATACCAGGAAGTGCCTCAACTGGAAGTGTGCATAAATAATTGTCCACCTGGACATCAAGAAGATTAGGTAACTATCACATTAGTGAAAAGTCGTGCAATAAATTACAAGTTCTAGTTCTGTACATTGATTATGAAACTCAGAACCTTTCTGAGCAGATGCTATTTAAAACACTCAAGAAGATCGATATGAATTAGTGACAAATAAATGTAGCATCTATGGAAAAATTAAACATTACACCAGTACCTTTTCGGGAGGAATATAGCACTGGCCATCTGGTTTTGCAGTCCTTGTAGCAAGGCGGGCCATAAGCATATTTCCTGCAATCCCTGCACTGGCCGTGCATCCTGTAGTGTTAAAAATCTCCTTTCTGATTACTGAGGCTAAAAGCTGAGGGTCCCCCACTTCAGATTCAGATACATCTAAAAATGCTTCATCACAGCTGACAGCCTGCCATGTAAATGATATTTTCAAGAACCACAAGGCCAACAAATTTAGTTTTTAACTGCAGTTCCAAGGTCAGACCTGCACTTTGTTGCAATGCTTGTGCAGGATGTCATAAAATTGATCTGCCACCTGCAAATGGAGAAATCATATTGAACACAAGAGAAAGAGATACAAACTCATAAACAATATGAAAATGATTCAATTTGCTAAAAACTGAATAAAATACCATCTCATAAGCTCCAAAATTATATGGAACAATTACAAGCTGAGGGCATCGAATCTTTGCATCTTTAACAAACATTCCAGCTTTCACTCCTGCAAGCATGGACTGTATTAACTACAGCACAAATGAAAAGATATAAATATATATACACACACACAAACAGAAGACAGTCCAACCATGTTCTCGAGCAGGATAATTGGCCGATGAGATCTCAGCAGTACCACGGGGATTATCTGAATGACAAACAGCTACAGGTTTGTCCAGTAATTCAGGATGGTCTCTGATGACCACCGAAACAAAGAAACAGTCCTGAGAACATTTTGAATGGAACATTTCATAGGCTAGTCAACTGATAGGATCAAAAGGAAAAGAAACAAGTATACCCAAGTAACTGGGAAAGCAAATAAGACTTACAGCAAAAAGATATAAATAAAAAAGAAAGAGGCATTTCTCAAATGAATAAAGTTGGCGGGTTGTCATTGAATCTCAAGCCATCTGAGAATTGACTTACCATATCAATGTGTACAATGTGTACAATGACATTCTTCTCACTCACACCGGTGTTGACACTAGAACATTCATATCTGAGCCCATTAGACGAGTTGGGAAACCGCTTACGATATCGATTTCTCCAAGTACCAATGAAATGCAGCCTTGAATTCTGAAAGGGTAAAAGACAATTACAATACTAGGAATGTCCCATCAAATCATTTGGATACTTAAAATGCCCCCAAAAAAGACAGATAACTTAAAGCTCAGATGTTCATCTGCAGATCAACATTAACAAGCAGAACAATTGGTTATCAGAAATAACCAGTAAACAAATTTAACACTCCAACATAATGTCAACAAACAACATGATAAATCTTAATCTACATGGAAACTGATGTGCAATAATACCCAAACAGTAGGAAAACGTAAGTAAAGCAACGAAGACATGCACAAAGCCAAACTTTAAGTACATGAGAACTGAAACAGAAGAATGCACATAGCAGAAATTGATATTATATAAGGTTCCCAATTCCCACCATTCAATCCAACCATGAGAATAGCTACCATGTGATTTAGTCTTCTGTGAAACATGGTTTCACTCACTTTCACAGGCAGAACATGCCATTTAACCATAAATCGATCAGATAATCATTACTTCAAAGATTAAGCATGTAAGCATACTTGGTAATAAATACATATATACAGAGAAGTACCTAAAGCAGATCATATAACACTAATCAACAACACAATAGAATTCTTGCCAAATCAAATGATGTATTTGCACTAAGCACTATTTCTTATATGATATCCACCCAGCCGGCCATTAGCATGGCAACCTCTGGATGGTGCAATTTGCTTGATATCATTTCATAAGGAAGACAAAATGCACTGAGAAAACTATCAAAAGATCTCAAAGGCACATATCAAATATAGAAATCTATCCAAAATGAGGCACAGGAAATTAAACAAATTAAATGGAAGCACATGCAACACATCCTTCTTCAGGGAGGGAGATTCTAAACCAAAATTTCACAGAAAGGAAGTTTGTATGCATAAAAATTATAATCAAGAATAACAGATTTCTTACCTTAAAATAGTTTTCTACAAAATTGGGATCTGCATGAGTCGAATGACGCTGAATAGGAGGCAAACAGATTCTTGAAGTTGAAGCTTCATTGGAATTATAATTATCCAGGCTGTTACTGCAGAGTGAAACAGAAGCCTCACATGCACTAGACTTATGCTCCAAATCTGAATTCTTCCCATCTAAAGGTGAACAGTCACTCACTTCGGCACCTTTCACTTCACAGGAACTTTTGACACTGCAAGATGGCTCCTCAGACATCACTCTATCAGTGTCAACTTGTAAACGGTCAAAACTGCAAGATGGCTCTTCAGACACCACTCTATCAATGTCAACTTGCAAAGGATCACATAGTTGTACATTGCACCTGTATGCTTGATCTAAAGATGCATATTCTTCAGATAAGCTGGACTCCACCTTAATCAATGGTGGATTATCGTGATCGCTAACATGGATATTTGCAATCTCAGACACTCCTTTATTTTTTGGAGTAAAGAAGGCAGATAATTTTGGCTGGTTATAATTCTCAGTTGCAATTTGATCGAGCTGATAAGGAATCCCTGGCAAAATATAGCATCAAAGAGCCATAATTGGGGTTACATTAATATGGTGGCATGAATCAATCAAACTATGATAATCTGAATTAAATAAAACCTTATACTATAGGGAAAGGGTCAAATAACCCATTAGTGTATATCCCTAGGTACATTTAGCCCACTTAATTTGTTGGTACAATAACACGGTTAGTATTTACCTCTAGGAACATATACCTCACTTTAGTTTTTATTTTTTTGGCATAATAATATTATTAATGTAAAATTAATATATTCATTTCTCAAATGGACACTTTAAATTATTTTCCATTTTCATTTTTTGACCTTATTTTTTTGATTTGTTAAAAAAAATATTATTTCATTGAAAATATAAATGTTAGCTTATTTTTATATATGTATATATACATTACTATTATTATTATTTTATCATTATTATTATTATTTACACTATATAACTTTTTGTACATGAGACGTGAATATATTAAGTTTACAAAATTAATGGTGTTATTGTACCCAAAAAAACTCAAGTGGATTATATATATCTAGGGGTAAACATTAATTGGATATTTTACCATTTTCCTTATATTATATAGTGAATAAAAACTTCATCCACATAGTTGATCTCTCGGGCTGAGGGGGACAAGTGGGAACAAAAAAGTTGACCATTTGGTATAATAGTCAAAATATTGGACTGCAATCATGTTCGCCCATTTACAAAAACTTGAACGAAACGGAAATACAATTTAGTCATACCATATTTGATAATTGTGTTCCATACAAACTAGACCACAAGGTAATAACAGAGCAATGCATTTCAGATTTTCTTTCAAGAACATGAATACCAACTTCAAAAGACACATAACAATCCACATCAACAAAGAATAGTGCTCAAATGCAAAACATTTTCTATAAGGTTAAAAAATGTTTCTCAGAACAAAAAGGTCATTCCTAGTGATTCTCCAATGTTTCTCATCATATAAAGGAAAAAAGGTGGCAATAATGCATTGACCCAAAACCTCCTTAGACATAGGATCATTACATGGATAGGCCAAACATGTTATTCCATCAACCCCAAAACTACCACATTATGTATTCAAACAAACACTTACAACTAAGAAGTTTATTAGCAGCAATAGAATCCAGCACCCATGCAGGTTTAACTACAGGAAGCCCACCACTGAATGCCCTATATAAATGAAACAATTTTTTCATAAGCAAACAATCAGCAAATTAGTTAGACATGAACTCTTTAAAGGTGGCGAAAAAATGAACCTCAAATTCTTAATTTTGCTGTCAGGGAGATTACTGCATATGATATGTGTGACAAGATGCCTTGAAAAATAATTTTCAAATCGTCCTCCATTCTTCAACATGTATCCACGAAGCTCCTGGAAAAAGATTGAGTCTAAATTTACTTGAATGGGCCATGTCACAGAAACTGAATCATGATTTTCTCTAAGTAAATAATACTGAAAAAAAATTAAATCATTTCAAGATGTTTCAGACATATTCACACGTTCATTTATCCTACAATCCAAAAAATTAGAAGACACTTAGGGCAAGGTTTTAACAGTCAATCCATCATCGCAGTGAAAAACAAATGCCATAATCAGAATTCAAAATAAACCTGACTTGGAGGAACAGTATAGCCATCAACAAAAATCGAAACCCCTGAAAATATATTCCCAGAAGTGCATCCACTATGAGAAGAGCTTGAGGCAGCGGCATCAAACTGTTCATGCAGTTTCTGATTCTTCACAGCCATGTAACTAAAAGAACCAGAAACCATCAAGAAAGAGTAGCAATATAGTTTCATCACTCACAAAAAAAAAGGAGCAAAAAATAACTGCAGGCCTTGAACCTTAAACAACCTACATAACCAAATGCATCAAAAATATAATAAAGTACTTGTATCTTCCAAGATAATATCAAGAAACGAAAGATTATACTCTACACGTCCTCAATTATCAAGTTTTCAAGCTATGAAGGCGTGACTAGACTCTACATACTGAAACTCTCACTATCCAACACACACAAGAAACATAATACAAAGTCAAGAAAACAATTCAGGCAGTCAAGAACGAAATACATATCTACAAATACTCTATTTGATATTCAAGAAATCAAAGATTTAATTACAAACGTAGGATAAGAAAACAAGAAACCTGCCGAAATCTGAGAAGGGCGAACCGCGGAAGGCGGAGCGAGAGGAAGAGCGAGAATTCGCACCCCAAGCCACGCCGAGGGTTTTCTGAGCGGTCTTCTTCTTCTTATTCGAATTCTTACCATCATTGCTGATACTCCTTTTCGATTTCGAACCAGAGTTCGAACTCATTAGCAGAAAATTACTGAGAAAATCTTGAACAATAACAACAAATAAAAGTGTAATTCGGTAGAAATTTCGGATTTAAGTCTAGAATAATGGGAGAAACTTGCAGAGGAAGAATTTAAATGATGAGGCAGCGCGGTTGTCGTGTGTTGTCTCCTCTTCAGTTCTTTTCAAGTTGTCCCAATTTAAAACCTAAAGTCGGTTCCGTTAAATAAATACCGCGTTTATAAAATGCTTAGAGCATCTCCCACCATTACCTAAATCCTATATTTTACACTTATTTTTAACTTAAATCATCAAATCATCATTATACCTAAAATTATAATGATTTGGATTTAATTTCTCATTTGGATCAAACCCTATATCACCAAAATCTCAAATCCTATATTTTCACCAAAAAAAAGAATTTTAATCTCCCACCTTACCACCATTTTAACATAATTTTCACCAAATCTTATTTTTCCTATCAAATATAGGATTGAAAGGATTTGGTATAATCACCACCATTTTTTAATTAACATATAAAATGATTATATTAACTAATTTCATGTGATTACCAACTTATTAACATATTTTTTGAAAATATATTAATGTTGGTTAATGGATTTGTTTTTCAATAAATAAATATATTTATTATTATTAATAAATTAATTAATAAATATAAATATATTTAGTTAAAATAAATTATAGGTTAAAACGATAAATACATTTACTATCATAAATGAACAAAAACATAATACATTTGAGTAACATATTAAACTAAAAGATAAATTACATAAATGAAAAACTCATAAACTACTTAATAATCTTGCTTTTTTTTGCCAAAAAATGTTGATTCAAAGGGACATCGTTAAAACCTTGGTTGGCCTAATTATGGTACTTCTGCTGATTCGTTTGATCAATATTTTAATTAGATTTGTTAAAGATTCGTTTGAGTCAACTTTAATTAGATTTGTTAAAGAATTTTGCCGAGATATCGTCACGATATTTGGTGAAATTTATCTAATAAATCCAAATGCGGAAGACATTGCAAAGTTGTTACAAGTTGCAAAATCTCGTGGTTTTTCTGGGATGTTGGGGAGCCTAGATTACAGTGCATGCACTGTAGTTTATCCTAAATGATCAACTTTAGTACAAGCCATTAATGTGCCCAAATGTGTCAAAGAAAACTATTTCATACAGAAACATGAATCATATCGCAAAGATGTAGAACGAACATTTGGAGTTCTTCAAGCTCGGTTTGCAATTATTAGAGGAGCGGCTCGATTTTGGAAGAAAAAAGACTTACATGAAGTCATGTTTGCATGCATTATTATGCACAATATGATAGTCGAGGAAGAACGTAGTGAATATCAAAACGCCAACCTTAACTATGAAAGTTCACCCACTATCTCGTTTGCTGAGTTTTCAAGAGATTGTAATAATACGAATTATGTTAGTTTTTTTGGTCGACATCAAAATCTGATAAATTAAGGAGAGCATAATGAACTAAGAAGAAGATTGATAGCACATTTGTGGGGCAAACGTGGTCAAATCGATGATGATGATGATGATGATGATGATGAATGAGATTTTCTTTATGATTTTAGATTAATATATGTTGTAACGTTATTTATTTGAGTTAATTTTCTTTCATATTGTAACGTTATCATGTTGTAATATTTTTATGATTAATTTATGTTGTAATGTTTTATGCAATAATTTATGAAATTATTGTTTATGTGTGATTTAATTATATGTATTATAATTTAAGTTGATTTACTTTCATGTTGAAATAGTTTTTTGAAATTTATCATTATTGTTGAAATTATATAGTTAAGAAAATTAATATTTAAAATCAAATCTATAATCAATATTTTGGAAATAAAATAGACCAAAATTATGATTAACATTAAATTTATAATTTTGTGATATATTTGGTGAAATATCATGGGAGACCAAACCAAATTATATCTTTATAAATGGTGTAATATGGTGAAATGGTGACATATTAGTATTTTATTATTTGGTGGAAGATTTGATGAAATATGTGGGAGATCAAATACACTATTTTTTCATCAAAAAGGTGAAATAAGAAAATTGGGTGCTACTGATGAGAGATAAACCCATTTTTTCACCACAAAAAATGGGATCTGATGAAAAAATGGTGTCAACGGTAGGAGATGCTTTTAGTTTCCTTTAATAGAATAACCATCTACATGACATTATTTGTTGACAAGGTGTGTTAATGAAATATATATACAAAAAAGAAATCAATTTATATATATACATATATATAATCCAACATTAAGAAGAATTAAATTATACTTTATCAATAATAATCAAAAATTCATAGCACGACGTGAGTTAAACGTGTAGATTAAGCATAGAGTAAAAAATTATATATTTGTAATTTACTAAATATACTATAGTAAAACACTCTTTAAAAAAAATTAAATTAAAAACAAATTGTATTTTTACGTGACGTTTGTATTTTAAAGGTCACGTTTGTATTTTAAAGGTCACGCGGGCCAATATAAATAAATTAAATAAGACAAATAATATGACTGCTAAAATGTCTACCAAGTAAACATGTACTTTTATCTAAATATAATGATTTTTTTATAAAATTATATCACAAATTTAATTTTACAAGATAAATCAACTTATAGAAAAACTCACAAAATAAAGGTTAATTTATTAAAAGTGGTTGGGAAGTTTGGATTGTAGGTGGTGGATCTGCCTCAATTATATTGTAAAATCATTTCAAATCAGTGTTTTGTGATTTTATTTATTGTTATAAACAACTAAAATTGTAAATTTTTGGAAATGTTTGGAATTTGACAAAATTTTGGTGTAATATCCAACCCGGACCACACGTTCGCACGTGTTCCTACGCGTCTAGGTAGGTGCACGCAAACTCACCCAAATTCGCTCATGATGTTATATTTTTATGTTATGTTAAACATATATTTAGTCATACATTTAGACATATATTTTAGTTATATTAGTCACATTTTTTATATATTATATAAATGTATGATTAATATCACAGGTACGAGTAATACCACATAAAGGTATATATATACAAATTGTGTCGAAATTATGATTTTTTGTGCCGAAATTAGGAATTTTTTTGAAAAGAAAAAATATTATATAAAAGATGATTAATATAGCATAAAAATATAATTAAAATAACATAAAAGTCAAGATAAAAAAATAAAAATAAAAATACACGGATCCAGATCGGATTCCACTCGACCCACAATGCATGAATTTAAGATCCATACATCAGTTGCACGCAAATACAACTCTTAGAATTTTTGTTAAAATTGATCATTAGTAATACGTTCTAAAACAAATTAATAAATATTCTCAACTAAAATTTGTTTTTTATACCATAGATTTAGCCCAATGATAAATATTTATCTTCACAAAATCTCAGATTCAAATCCCACAATCCCATTATAACTCAAAAGAAAGAAAGAAAAGAAAGGAAAATACTTGTTTTAGTGGCTTACTAGATTAACCCTACATAAATGTAAATTGTGCCCTTTTAATCCAGTACTAAAATCATGGTGATAAAGCAATTTAATAAAAAATTGTTTATTACCATAAATAATTCTTGAACTCATATTAAACTACTCTGAAAAAGTGAGGAAATATCATACATATTTTACCACATTCTGCCTGATTTTGCACAAGCAAAATGTAGCCAAAAAGTACCAAAACACTTAAATTTACCAACTCTATGTTTACCTACTGCTACTTACATCAACTATTTACCCCTTCTTTTCAAGATCACAAACCCTGCAAATTTCTTTAGACATACTACAAAATTGTAAACACTAATCGCAAAACTTGGAAATGTCGACTTATTGATCAGTTAGACGAAACAGTGTCAACCATGGCCGTAGATGACCACAAGTCGGCCCCATTAGAGTCGGCTACATGAAGTGTGAAATCCACTGGAACGAGGCACAATCCTCTACTTCTCAGATCGTCCTTATGTCTCGCATCCTTCTTCATCTCTGCATTGTCCTGTGAGCAACAGGATTAAGCCATAACTGTATCTAATGCAACATGCGATGTTTTTTCTATTAGTTAAGTAACAATTTCAAATTATCACGTGCGAATTCACTTGGCCAAAGCATTGATATACAAGTACTAAAAATCGATAGAACCCCCAAAATTTAGCCACATTAAGACAGAATGGACAAATATTGGAAATCATGTGAAACTATGAATGAAAAACGTACGTACATGATGGGGCGGTTCAGACGAGGAGGACCGACATTGCAAATATGGAGAACATAGGACCTGCACTTGATCATGCAAAAATCTGATGTAACCTAATGCTTCATGAAGCACTGATGCCGTGTCCGTCTGCATCGGCCCGGAATCAATTGTTAGAATTTATGCAATACAGAATTACTTTATTCCACATATAATGCACAATAATCACATGCAATTCAATAGGAAATGCTTTTTCATGTATGGATAATGGTGTTTTTTTTTTTTTCGATTTCAGTATAATAACTTGTGTATACTGAAAACGACGCGTTTCGAAAAGGCATAATGAGCTATAATGAATCAACGTTGATCCTCGTTATCTACCAAGTTATAATTTTATATTTCATTTCACATTTTGTGTGTGTGCATATGAAAAAATCACCATTATTCAGTAAACATGGCTAGCTACACTAAATGCATAAATAAACAATAAATTTACTTAGTTATAGCACTCCCAATCCTCATTTGCAAATAGTATTGTCTTATATTTCAATACTTTCATTGCACATGCGTTTATATTGAAGCATACAATTAACACACGTGTTCTATAAATATACATCAAGAATATGAGATGAAACACTATTTGAAATAGAGGATCACAAATATAAATATAAAGATATCTATTATAGTGTGCAAATGGCATGTAAACGTCAGCCGTCACACCATTATAGACATGCAATTGGTCTGATCTAGCTAGACACATAACTACATTATTAAATTAATTGAAACAATAATTAAAAATCAACAATCTCCAACTCTATTATATATAGCAAAGAAGAAAAATGTATAGTAGCATCAGAAAATTGACCTTGCCAAATGGCGAAACAAGTTGTTGCAACGCTGTAATTCTTTCACCAAGCTTCTCTTTCTTAACAACCTAAATAAATTAACAAAACCACATAAATATTAATTCTAATTAAAAAATACATAATAAAAAAAATAACTCATCAAAAGATGCAAACTAAATTCACCTTTGCATGGCCGCCAACATTAGAATTTTCCGACCTGGGCTTCTTACCATTCCGATTACTTCTGGTCGGGGCTCCGACACACTCCCCCGGGTTCTGAATACCCGACCCGTTTCTCTTCTTCTGCAACATCAAAAAAGAAACATGAAAAAACAAGTAATGGAGAGCCAGAGAGAGAATAGAGTCAGTTATCACTATACTGACATTGACATTTTTGGTTGAATAGTCCATGCATGTGAACCCGGGTTTCTGACCCGTTTTCTTCCCATTTTCGACATTATTACACTGCTTCGCATAATCACCAAAACACAGCATCTTGGGAGTGGTAATAACATTACCATTAACATTGTTATCAGACGAAAACGAAGAAGTGAACCCGAATAACCCATCTGTTTCGTGACACGAATTCTCATCGCTGAAAAGAAGCTGCGAATAGCACCCGGGTGCCAACGGGTCATCCCCGAACCCGCCATTGCCCGCCATTGAGAGAGAAAATGTAGAGAGAGAAGATGGTGTGCTATCTTATCTATGGGAGTAAACAACGGAAGCTTCTTTTTAGAGAGAGAGAGAGGGAAAAAGGGAGAGAAAAACAGAGGCTAGACTGAGTAGGGAAGCTATCCTATGTATGTGTTGTGTTTTTCAACTGCTGTTCCAGCACTCTCTCTCTCTCTCTCTCGAAACAGTAGTCGCTTTTCTCTCTCTAAATGTGCATACGAAACGTGAGAGTGTGTGTTTTGTGGAGAGAGAGAGAGAGAAGAGGGCTTTGGTATTGTCGTCGTCTCACAGTCAAAGTTCCAAGGCCACCCGAGAAAACCGTGCTTTATTTATCCAACGCAGAATGGCAAACCCGACCCGGAAACCCGGTCCGGACCCGGTTTCCATTGGAGGGCGTGGCGGTAGCTCTGGTTGAGTTCAGTGAATGTGGCCCACTCGTCTTGCATGCATGGTCTGAGTCATCCACAAGAAATCTGTGTTCTAGGCTTCTAGCATTCTTATATATATATATATATTAGAAAATATTGGGAAAAGAAAAATACATATTTTGCAACTTTGCAAATGAACTTTATTAGTAAAAAAAAACGTTGAGATTTAATTTTATTATACAATTCAAATCATCAGTAATTTTTATTAAAAGAAATATTATTGGATGTATTCAATTGATTGTTATGTTGTCAAATAAAACTTAAAATTAACTATTATTAACTATGAAAAAATAACATCGTTTTGACATCATCAAAATTATTATTGAATGAAAGATTCTAGCTGATTGTTTAGTATAATGTAATTTCCTTAAACCCATAAGCTGTAATGATAAAAAATTCACAATTTATTCCTACTTACTTTGAAAATTGATATAAAATACAATTTTTAATTTTTTTTATATTTTTTCTTCTTTTCAAATTAAGCCCATTGACAATGTCATTCTTTTTACCTAATATTATATCAAATATATACGTGTTGATCGTTTTGTTTAGGGTGAATTAATCATTTTAGAACTTAATTTTTTTTAAAATCACAATCTATACTATATTTTTTCGATTTTACAACTTTTAATAATAAATTCTAATAAAAATCACACGTAATTTGCACATGAACAACTGAATGATATTCTTTTTTTTATTTTATATGCAAGAGAGCTTAAAACAACTCTTAAAAAATCTGTCAATAGATTTTTAAACATATTTCAAGCATACAAACAGTTTGTAATTTAGCATTTTCTTTTTTATTTAAACTTTTATTTTGAAGTTGAGTTCTCATAAAATATGGTGGAACTTTCTAAAAGTTAAATTAAAATTACTCTAGAATGTAAAAAAAGAGGGACACGTGTGGTAAAAAAGCGGAGAAAGCGTAACAAGTGTGGAGGGGAGAGAGAGAGAGAGAGAGAGAGAAGTCCTTTCATAATTAATAATTTTCATTAAATAAGGATTGCATTAGCAGACATCTTTGGTACATGCCCCTATGTCCATTTCCCCAACACACACTCTTCCTCGTTCATCTTCTCTCCAACTTCCAATGCAATATGTATTTGACCACATTTTTTTATGGTTTTTACTACTTTCTTTGTTCCCTAATTAATATAAAATGTTCTGTATTTTGTTTTCATTTTTTATATGTTTTATTTGGATATGAAGCATACGATTTTTTATACATTATTAATAATACATTTTCTTATCAATTTAAAGTACCACAGATAGTGAATTATCAGTTCAAAACTTGAAAATGAAAAAAACTATTAACTCAATATCTAATTGTCAATGTTTTGCTTAACTTACTGCGATTCCTGATTATTTCAAAATATTTTTAAAATGATAATTCCAATGTACATGATAGATAAAATTTACATACATGAAAAAAATATAACAAATTAATGAATATGTACTAATAATAACAACAACAACAATAATAATAATAATAATAATAATAATAATAATAATAATAATAATAATAATTTGAGATCTCAAACATAAGGGTCTTATATCATAAATTTATTTTTTGGATTCCAAATCAATAATTTTAATTGAGTACAAATTGATATTCAATCAATTTTTCAAGTCTTGAACTGATACAACTTCTGTTAAATAAACATATGAATATTAGATTATTAGAGAATAAAAGTGCATTTATGTCCAATATTCACACATTCTTTTAAGTTTTTAAATAAAACTTCCGTTTGATTTTAGCAAAAATGTCTTTTTGCTTGGATAAGACAAATAAATAAATATATATCACTAGTTGTGACTTGTGATCATTCAAACCGATCACATTTTTGAGGCTCGTGGTAGACTGGTCGGTTATTTATTTATTTAATTTGTGTATTTTTACGATCTTGATATACAATTTTCACAATAATTTAGAATAAGGAAAAAATCAAACAAATATTTACTTTAATAGTATCTATGTATAAAAAACTAACTAATTTAGTACTGTCCATATATATAACTTTTTTCTGAGCAATTTCTACACTAACTTTATTGTGACAGTGAAAATTGTTGGGCGTGCAGCTTGGACCCAAGCTGCACGGCATATTGCACCTGGACGGCCTAATAAAAGTTCTCAATTCAATTGATCGGCCAGGATGATACAGCGGACGTCCAACCCTATAGACCGTCCAGAATGGCCGGCCAATGCCAGTACGGCCGCCCAGGTAGCAGCCAACCACCAAAAGATCATGGGTGACAAGACCGCCAAATGCCACGTAAATAGGCGAAAATCAAGGAGAAAGTGGGCTTAACTTCCACAACCTCCCGATCTCTACCACTTAGGTTATTTTTTCAGCAGATGTAATTTCAACTTGTAAAGGGATCTGAATCCTTATTCTGTAAAAAAGCACTAGAGAGCTGATTTCTCTAAGTTAATGCTATAAGATCCTGTCCGGTCACTTAACTGTCAAGGATCAGCCGAGCAACATTGCCCGAGTAGGCTCCGGGCCAGTCTTTTTTCATACTTTTCATTTTTTCTTCAGTACATTTGGGTGTTAGACTAGAAATTACCTTTCAACAAATTCCGACGTCAACAAAAACAATTACTTGAATATATTTTTATTCATAATACACGATATTTTGTATTTGAAAACTTAATTTAAAATAAATATTCTACCCGCTAACCTAAAAAAATAAAGGAAATGATTAGAGAATACAATAACCATTCTTCTTCCCATAAAACAAAACCAAATATTTCTTTTATCAGTTTCTATACATATTCCCAAACCTTAATTATATATATTTCTTAGAAATATTAGTTTCATTTTCTATTTTGTAAATTATTTTGGACTTCACTAACGGCAACAAAATATCATCGATCAAGATTTATTGGTGCACCCATGGCCCATAAACTTTGGCCAACCTAAGGTATAATTCTCATTTCAAGTAGGATTTTGTGATCGATCTCAATCCCTATTATCACACACACATATATATATATACATATATATATAATTATTGTATATATATATAATTATTGAAATATTTTACACTTATCACAATGCATTAATATTATCAATGCTTCAATAATAAATGCCTCCAACAATGTGTAAGACAATATTTCCATGGAGATTTATGTTGACCCTTAATTTCATTCATTAAAATCAACATGTTGGATTAAAAAATCAACAATTTGACCCTATCAAAGCAGAAGAAAATTAAACAAAATTTCAAACCATAATTAAGATACCTATCTAAAATAACATAACAGTAGTTCGGTGTTCAGTACCGGATATCTTAATTATGAAAACATAATTGAATTTTGACAATCGACTATTTAAAAAACACAAAAATTTATATAAGATGGTCTCACGAATAACTAACGTGAAATACATTTTTATTATCAACAAATAAAATTTATTATCATAACTTCATACACGATCAAGTGTGAGTTGTAGGTTGACCAGTAACTAGATTTGTGAGATAATCTCACATAAGAATTGCTTTCAGGAAAATAAATTGAAATCAAACTGAAATTTTAAAAATATCACACCTTTTCAATTCAGTTTCGATTTCTACTGAATTACTCTCCCCGTCCCACCTTATTTTGTCTACTTTCCATTTTTGCTTGTCCCAACTTATTTTGCCAGCCCAAAAATGACAAAAAAAAAGCATAAAGTTAAACATTCAATCAACAATCAACTGTATTTTCTTAGAATCCGTACCGGTCAAAGTAGGCAAAATAGCTCGGGACGGAGGGAGTATTATGTATAGATGACCCAATGTGGTTGCTTTTGTATGAAAAATAAAACTAAACCTGCGCAAAAATAAAAGACCGTTCTGTCCATTGCAGAGCGAGTAAATGAAGTCCGAGCCCTAAATTACTGATTTTCCCCCAATTCCGCTCAAAGCAACAAGAATGGCTTGGCGAGGTTCTATTTCTAGATCTCTCATGTCCTCCACTAGGGCTTCCACATTCCGCTCATCGCCCTCTTTGTGCGCCCCCAGCCGCCTCCTTCATTCTCCACTATCTACCCCTCGCCTCCAACGCCGCCGCCTCTCCTTCTCCAACCTCAGGTCTGATTTTCTGCTTTCAACTATATGTTTTCTATCTCTGTTAGCATGCTAAGTAAGTGTAAGCGGATTTGCAAATAGTTTTTATTCATTTATTTACTCCGTGTTTTCAAACTGTTCCATTTGGTTGAATTGTTGTTGTTTTAATGTGAGTTGTAATGGCCTGTTGAGATTAGATTCTCTGTATTTGGTAGGGGGTAATTATACTTAATTAGTATGCAGATAAATTGCAAGTTTAAAATCTAACATGTACAATTTATTTAGGCTATAGTTTATGGCTAGCTTATTCTCTATTGATGTTACAGGACAATGGGGGAATTGGGATGCGCTCAATCATTGATGCCACTGCTTAGCACGGTGGCACAAACTTCACATTTGTCAGTCAATGTGCGGGCTTTCCGTGAGCTGTCCCATGGTACCTTCCACCGTTCTTGTCAAGATCGCTAGTAGTTTCTTTGTGAGTCTGATTCTGATGTTTGAGGATAATTTTGATGATTAATGCTCCTTAAAGGAACTGAAAACTTTGATTTTATAAATTATATATAGTTATTAATTAGCTAATATGATCACCCGTGAGATTAGGGTTGAGGTAATTGAGATTGAACCATCTTTAAGCTTTGTCAAATTTAGTTGATAAAGAGAGTTGAAATTATTGGGATTGATAGGGTGGAATGGAAAAGATGGGTGACATATGCAGCGCTTTCAACAATCAAAGGCAGGACCCCTGACACTGCATTGTAGGTTAAACATTTTCTTTCTTGAAATTGTAGTTCGAAATAGTGTGAACTTTTGTGAACTAACAGAAGTGAGTACTATACTTTTGAGATTTTGTGTTCTTTGGAATATATATGGTAGCCCTGATTATGAAAAATGACTAATATATATCTGCTGTTCATTTAGCACTGATCTTCCTAAAAACTGTATCACTGGTTTGACCTTATGATTATAAGATTTATATGTGCCATGTGAGAATTATGCCTGTTTTTTCATTCTTTGTTTTCCATTTGGAACTTTACAAATATTAAGGAATCAATCTAACAACTAAATGAGAAGTTTAACATGCATTAACTGCCACCTCTTTTTTTTTTTTTTTTTTTGTTTATTTTTTGGTCCTTTCAATAAAAAATATTCTGGAGAAAGTAGGAGATTGCAGTCTTTTAGAAATTAAAGCAAAATTTAGATGGTACATTTCGCTTCTTTGACTCACACACATTAATTGGCTTACCCATGTTGGCTGCTAGTCTTTCCTTCCTATGGAAGCCTGCTGTATGGAAAAATCTTCTTAATTAGCCTACAGAAAACCAATTCACTTTGCCCTAGTTTGAGCCCAATTTATGCGGGTAAAAGATAATTAGACCTAGAGACAAGGAATGCCATGCTTGTTCCATCACTTGCATAAGATGGGAAGTCAGTTTTATGAGAACAATTTTTATTAGATAGGAGTTTTGTTGTCACTTTCACGATGTCTGTTTTGTGCCCACTTATTAGTGCACAAGAAATGTGTGGCTGTATACATGGTAATGCTCCTCAAAGTGATTGACAACTCACCAAACGTATTATGAGTAGATTTAGCTTAATTTTCTTATATACTCAATCCATATATATAAGATAAACACAGTTTCAAATTGTTCCTCAGCAATTGTCTGTTCCTCATTTTACATCATGGCAGGTAGTTGAATGTATTGTGGGAAGGTGCTCAAAGATCAGGATCTTGGTCAATAGGCGTCTCTTGCTGGAGTTCTATCACTGGAAATTATAATAAAAACAATGAAGATAGATAATTCCTTTCATGCTTTTATAGACAGTTGGAATTCATGTGTCACATTCTTGACTTGTTCATGGGAGCTCGATTTTGTAATGCTCTTGCCACCTTTTCATTTATCATTTATAATAGAGTGGTCTTAGTTGACATTTCCTATTTATTTTGAAGTGTTACTATACATGCATATAACTAGTGTCTTGAGCTGCAGTTTTTTCATCACCAGCTTAGACATCCTCTCCTTGGTGAATGGTTGGGTTTGACTCACTGCACCCACTAGTAAAGGTTTGTTTGAATATCATTTTCTGCGATAAATAAGTTGTGTAATTAATGTCCCCTTTCGAAGCTTAATTTTGATCCATTACCTTCTGTTGCATGTAAAGTTTCGGCGTTTTAAGTGCCTTCTACATACTAGCTGGCTTTAACTTAACATTTCAAGCATTACCCTTTTTATTTGAATGATGGAAAACTAATTTATTCTTGCGATACTTAGCATTTTTATGTGCATTATGTGATGAGGAACTGATCTGAATCTTTATGGAAAAAGTTAAATTCACCAAAAAGGGTCTAAGTACTCTTTGCAACTTTTGTTAAGTGGCCTTTTCATGTGCTCTAGAGGCTGTTTTTCTAGTTCCCCCAATTATTGTGGTATAAAATGCTTGATTTGAAGTTTTTTAACCTATTCTTGGAGAGGTATCAATATTCTACTGTCACCATCATCATCTAATGGTGGTGGTATTGCAATGTAGTAACAATGCCCTAAAAGACGAGAGGGGTAGACGTAGATGAGGTATTATAGAACAGCTGTGCCAATTGGGCAGCAGATTGAGGTCTAGTTCCTAAGTGGATGATTATTGACGTGTAGCACCTAGACTGGGCTTTTTAGAACACTTAACAGTATTAACAAGGAGAAAAGCTCCTCCTAAGACTATATTCTATGGTATAATACTTGTTTATTTACTTTTTTATTATGTTTCAATTGATTTATGAAGTTTATGGGTACAATAACAATAGATTGATAAGATATAAACATTTTTTTCTATAGTTATAACATTTCATTATTTTTGATAAAATAAAACCTTAAACAATATGGAATAGAGAAATTGAGCTGCTGTTATGCATCCTCATATATGTACATCAGGACTTGATAGGATATTTGACTTATTGGACAGTGCATGTGTTTTGGTCTTTCAATGGTGTAAACTAGACTATTCTTGGTGCTTGAATATATGAACATTGTCGTTTAGTTTCAGTCCATGGGAAGTAGTTGTATGGGCCTAACATGAATCCCATTAATATCGTTGATATTTATATAATTTACAATTTTACGAAAAATCCTTTTAATAGTTTGTATTTTATAATTCACAAAACTCACTTGACATGGTTTTAAGATTTTAAGATTATGTCGGAGGGGTGTAGCTTCACAATTTATATATATATATATATATATATATATATATATATATATATATATATATAGACACACACGAGTGTGTCACATGTGTTGTATGTAGAGATTAATTCAAATTAAAAAATAAATAATATAAATATCTAATATATAATATTTTGATATTAGAATTCTAATTATACTAAGATTTTATAAGATTTTGAATTAACTAAAATTTTAATATAAAATTTTTAAGTATGAAAAATTTAAATTACTATTATAATCTTAAATAATAATATTTAATAAGGATATATTCGATAATTTATATTTTGTAAGAAATATTCACATTTTTATATTTTGACAATTTATCTTGTTTGTTGATTCATAGCACGATCTTCAAGAATTCTAATCTTTATAGATTGTTTATGTTGGAAAATGCTAAAATACCTATCGTGAACAATTTTTAGTATGTCTATCGATTACGTTTGATTATACCATTTCATTGTTATATGAAAAATGAAATTAATAGATTTATTAGATTTTTGATATATCAATCATGGAACATATTAATATGCCCCCAACGATGGATAAGATAGTAGAACTGTGTATATGCTTAAAAATGATATGGTAAAACAATACATAATTTTAGAATGTTTGGTTAAATATTTATATTTTGTAAACTCACATAACAACTCGAAATAAATCATTGTCTATTTCATTACTTTATGCATCTTATATTATATTCATCTAATTGTAGAATATTTACATACTTCTTTTTTTCTCTCTCTCTCTCTATGTGAATCCTTATATTTTAAGATTTGCAAACTACCTCACAACGTTCGTCATTGAAAAGTTTTCAAAGAATCCTCTGTTTAAAGTTTAAACAAGTAACTAGAAAGGAACTTTAAATCATACAAACTTGGAAGTTGGAATCTTTACCAAATATTAGCAAACTAACATTTGTATATTCTAATAATATTTCATCTTGTAATTTAGTGTATCAATTTATATACAAATAATCATTTTATATATAACATACTTGATGCAATATATATATATATATATATATATATATATATATATATCATTCTACAACAAAATATAGATTGTGGTAAAATCCAAGAAGGTGAATGGCAATAGCTGTCCCTAATTAATTAGATATCTGGAATCGCGTACTAAAAGAGTTGTTCTTTTGGCTTTGGAGATTCTTTGTTCTAATTTAACTTTCGTTTTCACTCTCCATTCTTTCATGTATAGCTTTACTCTCTAAATACTCAAATCCAATCACAATGTTATTGAAAAAATGACCGAATTTGGTGTTTTTGCAGTGTCATGTACGTTTGTCTGAATGTATAATATATGAACAAACGTTCAATAATCACTCACTATATTTGTAACTTAAAAGAAGCAAGAAGCAAGAGAAGAATTGCAATTATTTAACAAAAGGAAGTACTTTCCTTTGATTACCCATCTTAGTAAAATAATATCATTTTCATGTGCGTTTGTCTGAATGTTTAATATAGACAAACTTTCAATAATCACTCATACTATATTTGAAATATGGTAAAAAGCAGCAAGAAGGCACAAGAAGAATTACAATTATTTGAGAAGAGAAAGTACTATCCTTCACTTAAATCCATAGATCAACATAGTACTAACACTATAACACTAACTATAGAATAAAGATATTAATCCATTATGGTGGTGGTGCTAACTCATGGTGGGACAACTAGATTTTCTTATTCTTATCATAGCATATGATGCAACTAATTTGGGGTCCATCATATTTGCAATCATGTCCACATGTGATATATATCTAAATATAATTGCTTTTTTTAATAGGTCAACATCAATTCTTTTTAGCTAATTAATTTCAACTTGGTTGATCACTTAAACATTTTTTATACATCCGAACAAATAAATACACTTCTTTCACAATACCAACTTTCTTGCTAATAAATTCATTGTTTATGTAATCTAATTTTAGTGTGTTCAAACATTTGTCTCAATATTCCCATTTCTACCTTCCTAATTTAACTTCATTTACCTGGACATAAGATGCCAAACCCACGGTTAAAATGATGATTTACTGCCCATAAACACTAATCTTCTCGTGAGACAAATTCACAAATTTAATTCTATAAATTTGGTCAATCTATAACTAATAACCTTCTAAATAGAGATTTACTTGTAAAATAAATTTAAATCGTGAATTTTGAAGTTTGATCTCATAAAATTTTATCTTAAAATAATTTCATATAAAAAAAAAATTATGCACCACAAAAGTAGAACTGCAAGAAGCTATCTATCATGAAGACATCCTCAGAGATCCTCATGTTTCCACAAAAGACCCAAATGAAATTTGTTGAGATACCCCACAACTCTTTTTTTATTATATTTTTATAAGGATTTGTGGCATTGGGCCATTTTTTCTTTATTTTATTATGATTATTGCCAATTCTCAGTACAACACCATTGCCACTAGACTTAGCATCAAAATCCAAACACAAAAATAATGATATAATTCTGAGACCACTACCACCTCGATCCTAAATCTATATTCTGACATTGAAGCTTATCATTCATTCACATTATTTTATTTTACTTGTCATATTATTCTTAAATGGGCTCCATCTTTATTAAAATATAATAACTACTTGAACTGAAACATTCCACAACAATTTCAGAAAGCAAATAACAATCTGTAATTAATACTTATATATAATATATATATAGACATATGTCCAATAACTAAAGCACATAAAAGGTTAGAAGTTGACACAGAAAGCCTAGCAAAAAGTAGGAAGTGATTATAAACTTTAAGTAGGCAAGAATCATGGCAGGCATGAGGCATTATTAACAAATTTGTGACTTTGATTTGACTACAAATAGAATTGTCCATGGTTGCAACCTTTACTTTTTTAAACACCTCCAATCAAGAATAATAGAATTATGTGTGGTTCCAATAAATAAGAAGAAGACAACAAATCAGATCACTTGTATCAAAAATCTATATCTCATTCTTGCACTACATTATGCAAACTAAAATACTTTGATTTATTTGATATTATGTAATTTTGATGTGGGACAGAGATACTGTTACGGAAGATCCAAATTGAAAATATAACAAGTGGAGAATTTCAGACTTGATGCATACGACAATGAAAGATGATGTAAGCATTCGCCTTTCGGAAAACCAAGCATCACTTGGTGGGACAATGAACAAATCAATGATAGATCATTTAACCATACCTTATATCTTCATCTTGTCATTCTCAATTGATTCAACATATCTCTCTCCAACCATTTCTCATTATAATTAAGTTGGAAGCTCAAACACGATGCAAAGTAAAGAACATGGTCAACATGGATCAGAGTGGTTGACTTTGAGCGTCGGAACAAACCCATCGCAGGTGTCGAACGAGGCAGAATCACAAATGAGACGTGTCTCACCAAAGATCTTCCCATGTAACTTTTGCCAGCGTAAGTTCTATAGCTCACAAGCATTGGGAGGACATCAAAATGCTCATAAAAGAGAGAGAGGTGCAGCTAGGCCTTACCATGGAGCCATGTCAAGATCACTTGGTCTCAAACCTCACTCATACATACACAAACCTAGCATAGATCATGGAACTGCTATGTTGTCAAGATTTGACGAGCCTAATACGAGAGTTGGTTATGAATCACTCGATGAAACACCATACTTCCAATGGCCCGGAAGTTTTCGCCTCGACTCTCAACAACAAGAACAAAAGCTGTCCAATTCAGACATGATTGATCTGAATCTTAAGCTTTAGTTATTTTGTTTGAGTGTTATTTATGAAGTACAATAAACTTTATTTTCTTATATTTTGGTAGCACAGAACACCATTGGTGCGATCATCAAGAATCCCAACAACAATCATTTGATCAAATAATCACTGTTTGTATCTTCATTTTCTTACATTTCCATTGTTGTCTCCTTAAGCTATTGCAATTTTCAGCAAAGCCGCTCCCCCTGCAATTTTGATTTAATAATGGCTTTAATCTGCAAAATCCAATTTTTTTTACTAATCCGACTTAGTAAGATACAAAGAATTAATGAAATTTTATATTAGCAAGTTGATAAGTTGAGCCATATTTTATTAGCAAATTGAAGCACACCTTACAAAAATATCAAATTTTTTTTTTTAATTATTAGTCGGTTAAGCAACACTTCAAATAAGTGGAGTTTTAGTCTTATAACTTAAATCATCAAATCATCATTATACCTAAAATTATAATGATTTGGATTTAATTTCTCATTTGGATCAAACCCTATATCACCAAAATCTCAAATCCTATATTTTCACCAAAAAAAAGAATTTTAATCTCCCACCTTACCACCATTTTAACATAATTTTCACCAAATCTTATTTTTCCTATCAAATATAGGATTGAAAGGATTTGGTATAATCACCACCATTTTTTAATTAACATATAAAATGATTATATTAACTAATTTCATGTGATTACCAACTTATTAACATATTTTTTGAAAATATATTAATGTTGGTTAATGGATTTGTTTTTCAATAAATAAATATATTTATTATTATTAATAAATTAATTAATAAATATAAATATATTTAGTTAAAATAAATTATAGGTTAAAACGATAAATACATTTACTATCATAAATGAACAAAAACATAATACATTTGAGTAACATATTAAACTAAAAGATAAATTACATAAATGAAAAACTCATAAACTACTTAATAATCTTGCTTTTTTTTGCCAAAAAATGTTGATTCAAAGGGACATCGTTAAAACCTTGGTTGGCCTAATTATGGTACTTCTGCTGATTCGTTTGATCAATATTTTAATTAGATTTGTTAAAGATTCGTTTGAGTCAACTTTAATTAGATTTGTTAAAGAATTTTGCCGAGATATCGTCACGATATTTGGTGAAATTTATCTAATAAATCCAAATGCGGAAGACATTGCAAAGTTGTTACAAGTTGCAAAATCTCGTGGTTTTTCTGGGATGTTGGGGAGCCTAGATTACAGTGCATGCACTGTAGTTTATCCTAAATGATCAACTTTAGTACAAGCCATTAATGTGCCCAAATGTGTCAAAGAAAACTATTTCATACAGAAACATGAATCATATCGCAAAGATGTAGAACGAACATTTGGAGTTCTTCAAGCTCGGTTTGCAATTATTAGAGGAGCGGCTCGATTTTGGAAGAAAAAAGACTTACATGAAGTCATGTTTGCATGCATTATTATGCACAATATGATAGTCGAGGAAGAACGTAGTGAATATCAAAACGCCAACCTTAACTATGAAAGTTCACCCACTATCTCGTTTGCTGAGTTTTCAAGAGATTGTAATAATACGAATTATGTTAGTTTTTTTGGTCGACATCAAAATCTGATAAATTAAGGAGAGCATAATGAACTAAGAAGAAGATTGATAGCACATTTGTGGGGCAAACGTGGTCAAATCGATGATGATGATGATGATGATGATGATGAATGAGATTTTCTTTATGATTTTAGATTAATATATGTTGTAACGTTATTTATTTGAGTTAATTTTCTTTCATATTGTAACGTTATCATGTTGTAATATTTTTATGATTAATTTATGTTGTAATGTTTTATGCAATAATTTATGAAATTATTGTTTATGTGTGATTTAATTATATGTATTATAATTTAAGTTGATTTACTTTCATGTTGAAATAGTTTTTTGAAATTTATCATTATTGTTGAAATTATATAGTTAAGAAAATTAATATTTAAAATCAAATCTATAATCAATATTTTGGAAATAAAATAGACCAAAATTATGATTAACATTAAATTTATAATTTTGTGATATATTTGGTGAAATATCATGGGAGACCAAACCAAATTATATCTTTATAAATGGTGTAATATGGTGAAATGGTGACATATTAGTATTTTATTATTTGGTGGAAGATTTGATGAAATATGTGGGAGATCAAATACACTATTTTTTCATCAAAAAGGTGAAATAAGAAAATTGGGTGCTACTGATGAGAGATAAACCCATTTTTTCACCACAAAAAATGGGATCTGATGAAAAAATGGTGTCAACGGTAGGAGATGCTTTTAGTTTCCTTTAATAGAATAACCATCTACATGACATTATTTGTTGACAAGGTGTGTTAATGAAATATATATACAAAAAAGAAATCAATTTATATATATACATATATATAATCCAACATTAAGAAGAATTAAATTATACTTTATCAATAATAATCAAAAATTCATAGCACGACGTGAGTTAAACGTGTAGATTAAGCATAGAGTAAAAAATTATATATTTGTAATTTACTAAATATACTATAGTAAAACACTCTTTAAAAAAAATTAAATTAAAAACAAATTGTATTTTTACGTGACGTTTGTATTTTAAAGGTCACGTTTGTATTTTAAAGGTCACGCGGGCCAATATAAATAAATTAAATAAGACAAATAATATGACTGCTAAAATGTCTACCAAGTAAACATGTACTTTTATCTAAATATAATGATTTTTTTATAAAATTATATCACAAATTTAATTTTACAAGATAAATCAACTTATAGAAAAACTCACAAAATAAAGGTTAATTTATTAAAAGTGGTTGGGAAGTTTGGATTGTAGGTGGTGGATCTGCCTCAATTATATTGTAAAATCATTTCAAATCAGTGTTTTGTGATTTTATTTATTGTTATAAACAACTAAAATTGTAAATTTTTGGAAATGTTTGGAATTTGACAAAATTTTGGTGTAATATCCAACCCGGACCACACGTTCGCACGTGTTCCTACGCGTCTAGGTAGGTGCACGCAAACTCACCCAAATTCGCTCATGATGTTATATTTTTATGTTATGTTAAACATATATTTAGTCATACATTTAGACATATATTTTAGTTATATTAGTCACATTTTTTATATATTATATAAATGTATGATTAATATCACAGGTACGAGTAATACCACATAAAGGTATATATATACAAATTGTGTCGAAATTATGATTTTTTGTGCCGAAATTAGGAATTTTTTTGAAAAGAAAAAATATTATATAAAAGATGATTAATATAGCATAAAAATATAATTAAAATAACATAAAAGTCAAGATAAAAAAATAAAAATAAAAATACACGGATCCAGATCGGATTCCACTCGACCCACAATGCATGAATTTAAGATCCATACATCAGTTGCACGCAAATACAACTCTTAGAATTTTTGTTAAAATTGATCATTAGTAATACGTTCTAAAACAAATTAATAAATATTCTCAACTAAAATTTGTTTTTTATACCATAGATTTAGCCCAATGATAAATATTTATCTTCACAAAATCTCAGATTCAAATCCCACAATCCCATTATAACTCAAAAGAAAGAAAGAAAAGAAAGGAAAATACTTGTTTTAGTGGCTTACTAGATTAACCCTACATAAATGTAAATTGTGCCCTTTTAATCCAGTACTAAAATCATGGTGATAAAGCAATTTAATAAAAAATTGTTTATTACCATAAATAATTCTTGAACTCATATTAAACTACTCTGAAAAAGTGAGGAAATATCATACATATTTTACCACATTCTGCCTGATTTTGCACAAGCAAAATGTAGCCAAAAAGTACCAAAACACTTAAATTTACCAACTCTATGTTTACCTACTGCTACTTACATCAACTATTTACCCCTTCTTTTCAAGATCACAAACCCTGCAAATTTCTTTAGACATACTACAAAATTGTAAACACTAATCGCAAAACTTGGAAATGTCGACTTATTGATCAGTTAGACGAAACAGTGTCAACCATGGCCGTAGATGACCACAAGTCGGCCCCATTAGAGTCGGCTACATGAAGTGTGAAATCCACTGGAACGAGGCACAATCCTCTACTTCTCAGATCGTCCTTATGTCTCGCATCCTTCTTCATCTCTGCATTGTCCTGTGAGCAACAGGATTAAGCCATAACTGTATCTAATGCAACATGCGATGTTTTTTCTATTAGTTAAGTAACAATTTCAAATTATCACGTGCGAATTCACTTGGCCAAAGCATTGATATACAAGTACTAAAAATCGATAGAACCCCCAAAATTTAGCCACATTAAGACAGAATGGACAAATATTGGAAATCATGTGAAACTATGAATGAAAAACGTACGTACATGATGGGGCGGTTCAGACGAGGAGGACCGACATTGCAAATATGGAGAACATAGGACCTGCACTTGATCATGCAAAAATCTGATGTAACCTAATGCTTCATGAAGCACTGATGCCGTGTCCGTCTGCATCGGCCCGGAATCAATTGTTAGAATTTATGCAATACAGAATTACTTTATTCCACATATAATGCACAATAATCACATGCAATTCAATAGGAAATGCTTTTTCATGTATGGATAATGGTGTTTTTTTTTTTTTCGATTTCAGTATAATAACTTGTGTATACTGAAAACGACGCGTTTCGAAAAGGCATAATGAGCTATAATGAATCAACGTTGATCCTCGTTATCTACCAAGTTATAATTTTATATTTCATTTCACATTTTGTGTGTGTGCATATGAAAAAATCACCATTATTCAGTAAACATGGCTAGCTACACTAAATGCATAAATAAACAATAAATTTACTTAGTTATAGCACTCCCAATCCTCATTTGCAAATAGTATTGTCTTATATTTCAATACTTTCATTGCACATGCGTTTATATTGAAGCATACAATTAACACACGTGTTCTATAAATATACATCAAGAATATGAGATGAAACACTATTTGAAATAGAGGATCACAAATATAAATATAAAGATATCTATTATAGTGTGCAAATGGCATGTAAACGTCAGCCGTCACACCATTATAGACATGCAATTGGTCTGATCTAGCTAGACACATAACTACATTATTAAATTAATTGAAACAATAATTAAAAATCAACAATCTCCAACTCTATTATATATAGCAAAGAAGAAAAATGTATAGTAGCATCAGAAAATTGACCTTGCCAAATGGCGAAACAAGTTGTTGCAACGCTGTAATTCTTTCACCAAGCTTCTCTTTCTTAACAACCTAAATAAATTAACAAAACCACATAAATATTAATTCTAATTAAAAAATACATAATAAAAAAAATAACTCATCAAAAGATGCAAACTAAATTCACCTTTGCATGGCCGCCAACATTAGAATTTTCCGACCTGGGCTTCTTACCATTCCGATTACTTCTGGTCGGGGCTCCGACACACTCCCCCGGGTTCTGAATACCCGACCCGTTTCTCTTCTTCTGCAACATCAAAAAAGAAACATGAAAAAACAAGTAATGGAGAGCCAGAGAGAGAATAGAGTCAGTTATCACTATACTGACATTGACATTTTTGGTTGAATAGTCCATGCATGTGAACCCGGGTTTCTGACCCGTTTTCTTCCCATTTTCGACATTATTACACTGCTTCGCATAATCACCAAAACACAGCATCTTGGGAGTGGTAATAACATTACCATTAACATTGTTATCAGACGAAAACGAAGAAGTGAACCCGAATAACCCATCTGTTTCGTGACACGAATTCTCATCGCTGAAAAGAAGCTGCGAATAGCACCCGGGTGCCAACGGGTCATCCCCGAACCCGCCATTGCCCGCCATTGAGAGAGAAAATGTAGAGAGAGAAGATGGTGTGCTATCTTATCTATGGGAGTAAACAACGGAAGCTTCTTTTTAGAGAGAGAGAGAGGGAAAAAGGGAGAGAAAAACAGAGGCTAGACTGAGTAGGGAAGCTATCCTATGTATGTGTTGTGTTTTTCAACTGCTGTTCCAGCACTCTCTCTCTCTCTCTCTCGAAACAGTAGTCGCTTTTCTCTCTCTAAATGTGCATACGAAACGTGAGAGTGTGTGTTTTGTGGAGAGAGAGAGAGAGAAGAGGGCTTTGGTATTGTCGTCGTCTCACAGTCAAAGTTCCAAGGCCACCCGAGAAAACCGTGCTTTATTTATCCAACGCAGAATGGCAAACCCGACCCGGAAACCCGGTCCGGACCCGGTTTCCATTGGAGGGCGTGGCGGTAGCTCTGGTTGAGTTCAGTGAATGTGGCCCACTCGTCTTGCATGCATGGTCTGAGTCATCCACAAGAAATCTGTGTTCTAGGCTTCTAGCATTCTTATATATATATATATATTAGAAAATATTGGGAAAAGAAAAATACATATTTTGCAACTTTGCAAATGAACTTTATTAGTAAAAAAAAACGTTGAGATTTAATTTTATTATACAATTCAAATCATCAGTAATTTTTATTAAAAGAAATATTATTGGATGTATTCAATTGATTGTTATGTTGTCAAATAAAACTTAAAATTAACTATTATTAACTATGAAAAAATAACATCGTTTTGACATCATCAAAATTATTATTGAATGAAAGATTCTAGCTGATTGTTTAGTATAATGTAATTTCCTTAAACCCATAAGCTGTAATGATAAAAAATTCACAATTTATTCCTACTTACTTTGAAAATTGATATAAAATACAATTTTTAATTTTTTTTATATTTTTTCTTCTTTTCAAATTAAGCCCATTGACAATGTCATTCTTTTTACCTAATATTATATCAAATATATACGTGTTGATCGTTTTGTTTAGGGTGAATTAATCATTTTAGAACTTAATTTTTTTTTAAAATCACAATCTATACTATATTTTTTCGATTTTACAACTTTTAATAATAAATTCTAATAAAAATCACACGTAATTTGCACATGAACAACTGAATGATATTCTTTTTTTTATTTTATATGCAAGAGAGCTTAAAACAACTCTTAAAAATCTGTCAATAGATTTTTAAACATATTTCAAGCATACAAACAGTTTGTAATTTAGCATTTTCTTTTTTATTTAAACTTTTATTTTGAAGTTGAGTTCTCATAAAATATGGTGGAACTTTCTAAAAGTTAAATTAAAATTACTCTAGAATGTAAAAAAAGAGGGACACGTGTGGTAAAAAAGCGGAGAAAGCGTAACAAGTGTGGAGGGGAGAGAGAGAGAGAGAGAGAGAGAAGTCCTTTCATAATTAATAATTTTCATTAAATAAGGATTGCATTAGCAGACATCTTTGGTACATGCCCCTATGTCCATTTCCCCAACACACACTCTTCCTCGTTCATCTTCTCTCCAACTTCCAATGCAATATGTATTTGACCACATTTTTTTATGGTTTTTACTACTTTCTTTGTTCCCTAATTAATATAAAATGTTCTGTATTTTGTTTTCATTTTTTATATGTTTTATTTGGATATGAAGCATACGATTTTTTATACATTATTAATAATACATTTTCTTATCAATTTAAAGTACCACAGATAGTGAATTATCAGTTCAAAACTTGAAAATGAAAAAAACTATTAACTCAATATCTAATTGTCAATGTTTTGCTTAACTTACTGCGATTCCTGATTATTTCAAAATATTTTTAAAATGATAATTCCAATGTACATGATAGATAAAATTTACATACATGAAAAAAATATAACAAATTAATGAATATGTACTAATAATAACAACAACAACAATAATAATAATAATAATAATAATAATAATAATAATAATAATAATAATAATTTGAGATCTCAAACATAAGGGTCTTATATCATAAATTTATTTTTTGGATTCCAAATCAATAATTTTAATTGAGTACAAATTGATATTCAATCAATTTTTCAAGTCTTGAACTGATACAACTTCTGTTAAATAAACATATGAATATTAGATTATTAGAGAATAAAAGTGCATTTATGTCCAATATTCACACATTCTTTTAAGTTTTTAAATAAAACTTCCGTTTGATTTTAGCAAAAATGTCTTTTTGCTTGGATAAGACAAATAAATAAATATATATCACTAGTTGTGACTTGTGATCATTCAAACCGATCACATTTTTGAGGCTCGTGGTAGACTGGTCGGTTATTTATTTATTTAATTTGTGTATTTTTACGATCTTGATATACAATTTTCACAATAATTTAGAATAAGGAAAAAATCAAACAAATATTTACTTTAATAGTATCTATGTATAAAAAACTAACTAATTTAGTACTGTCCATATATATAACTTTTTTCTGAGCAATTTCTACACTAACTTTATTGTGACAGTGAAAATTGTTGGGCGTGCAGCTTGGACCCAAGCTGCACGGCATATTGCACCTGGACGGCCTAATAAAAGTTCTCAATTCAATTGATCGGCCAGGATGATACAGCGGACGTCCAACCCTATAGACCGTCCAGAATGGCCGGCCAATGCCAGTACGGCCGCCCAGGTAGCAGCCAACCACCAAAAGATCATGGGTGACAAGACCGCCAAATGCCACGTAAATAGGCGAAAATCAAGGAGAAAGTGGGCTTAACTTCCACAACCTCCCGATCTCTACCACTTAGGTTATTTTTTCAGCAGATGTAATTTCAACTTGTAAAGGGATCTGAATCCTTATTCTGTAAAAAAGCACTAGAGAGCTGATTTCTCTAAGTTAATGCTATAAGATCCTGTCCGGTCACTTAACTGTCAAGGATCAGCCGAGCAACATTGCCCGAGTAGGCTCCGGGCCAGTCTTTTTTCATACTTTTCATTTTTTCTTCAGTACATTTGGGTGTTAGACTAGAAATTACCTTTCAACAAATTCCGACGTCAACAAAAACAATTACTTGAATATATTTTTATTCATAATACACGATATTTTGTATTTGAAAACTTAATTTAAAATAAATATTCTACCCGCTAACCTAAAAAAATAAAGGAAATGATTAGAGAATACAATAACCATTCTTCTTCCCATAAAACAAAACCAAATATTTCTTTTATCAGTTTCTATACATATTCCCAAACCTTAATTATATATATTTCTTAGAAATATTAGTTTCATTTTCTATTTTGTAAATTATTTTGGACTTCACTAACGGCAACAAAATATCATCGATCAAGATTTATTGGTGCACCCATGGCCCATAAACTTTGGCCAACCTAAGGTATAATTCTCATTTCAAGTAGGATTTTGTGATCGATCTCAATCCCTATTATCACACACACATATATATATATACATATATATATAATTATTGTATATATATATAATTATTGAAATATTTTACACTTATCACAATGCATTAATATTATCAATGCTTCAATAATAAATGCCTCCAACAATGTGTAAGACAATATTTCCATGGAGATTTATGTTGACCCTTAATTTCATTCATTAAAATCAACATGTTGGATTAAAAAATCAACAATTTGACCCTATCAAAGCAGAAGAAAATTAAACAAAATTTCAAACCATAATTAAGATACCTATCTAAAATAACATAACAGTAGTTCGGTGTTCAGTACCGGATATCTTAATTATGAAAACATAATTGAATTTTGACAATCGACTATTTAAAAAACACAAAAATTTATATAAGATGGTCTCACGAATAACTAACGTGAAATACATTTTTATTATCAACAAATAAAATTTATTATCATAACTTCATACACGATCAAGTGTGAGTTGTAGGTTGACCAGTAACTAGATTTGTGAGATAATCTCACATAAGAATTGCTTTCAGGAAAATAAATTGAAATCAAACTGAAATTTTAAAAATATCACACCTTTTCAATTCAGTTTCGATTTCTACTGAATTACTCTCCCCGTCCCACCTTATTTTGTCTACTTTCCATTTTTGCTTGTCCCAACTTATTTTGCCAGCCCAAAAATGACAAAAAAAAAGCATAAAGTTAAACATTCAATCAACAATCAACTGTATTTTCTTAGAATCCGTACCGGTCAAAGTAGGCAAAATAGCTCGGGACGGAGGGAGTATTATGTATAGATGACCCAATGTGGTTGCTTTTGTATGAAAAATAAAACTAAACCTGCGCAAAAATAAAAGACCGTTCTGTCCATTGCAGAGCGAGTAAATGAAGTCCGAGCCCTAAATTACTGATTTTCCCCCAATTCCGCTCAAAGCAACAAGAATGGCTTGGCGAGGTTCTATTTCTAGATCTCTCATGTCCTCCACTAGGGCTTCCACATTCCGCTCATCGCCCTCTTTGTGCGCCCCCAGCCGCCTCCTTCATTCTCCACTATCTACCCCTCGCCTCCAACGCCGCCGCCTCTCCTTCTCCAACCTCAGGTCTGATTTTCTGCTTTCAACTATATGTTTTCTATCTCTGTTAGCATGCTAAGTAAGTGTAAGCGGATTTGCAAATAGTTTTTATTCATTTATTTACTCCGTGTTTTCAAACTGTTCCATTTGGTTGAATTGTTGTTGTTTTAATGTGAGTTGTAATGGCCTGTTGAGATTAGATTCTCTGTATTTGGTAGGGGGTAATTATACTTAATTAGTATGCAGATAAATTGCAAGTTTAAAATCTAACATGTACAATTTATTTAGGCTATAGTTTATGGCTAGCTTATTCTCTATTGATGTTACAGGACAATGGGGGAATTGGGATGCGCTCAATCATTGATGCCACTGCTTAGCACGGTGGCACAAACTTCACATTTGTCAGTCAATGTGCGGGCTTTCCGTGAGCTGTCCCATGGTACCTTCCACCGTTCTTGTCAAGATCGCTAGTAGTTTCTTTGTGAGTCTGATTCTGATGTTTGAGGATAATTTTGATGATTAATGCTCCTTAAAGGAACTGAAAACTTTGATTTTATAAATTATATATAGTTATTAATTAGCTAATATGATCACCCGTGAGATTAGGGTTGAGGTAATTGAGATTGAACCATCTTTAAGCTTTGTCAAATTTAGTTGATAAAGAGAGTTGAAATTATTGGGATTGATAGGGTGGAATGGAAAAGATGGGTGACATATGCAGCGCTTTCAACAATCAAAGGCAGGACCCCTGACACTGCATTGTAGGTTAAACATTTTCTTTCTTGAAATTGTAGTTCGAAATAGTGTGAACTTTTGTGAACTAACAGAAGTGAGTACTATACTTTTGAGATTTTGTGTTCTTTGGAATATATATGGTAGCCCTGATTATGAAAAATGACTAATATATATCTGCTGTTCATTTAGCACTGATCTTCCTAAAAACTGTATCACTGGTTTGACCTTATGATTATAAGATTTATATGTGCCATGTGAGAATTATGCCTGTTTTTTCATTCTTTGTTTTCCATTTGGAACTTTACAAATATTAAGGAATCAATCTAACAACTAAATGAGAAGTTTAACATGCATTAACTGCCACCTCTTTTTTTTTTTTTTTTTTTGTTTATTTTTTGGTCCTTTCAATAAAAAATATTCTGGAGAAAGTAGGAGATTGCAGTCTTTTAGAAATTAAAGCAAAATTTAGATGGTACATTTCGCTTCTTTGACTCACACACATTAATTGGCTTACCCATGTTGGCTGCTAGTCTTTCCTTCCTATGGAAGCCTGCTGTATGGAAAAATCTTCTTAATTAGCCTACAGAAAACCAATTCACTTTGCCCTAGTTTGAGCCCAATTTATGCGGGTAAAAGATAATTAGACCTAGAGACAAGGAATGCCATGCTTGTTCCATCACTTGCATAAGATGGGAAGTCAGTTTTATGAGAACAATTTTTATTAGATAGGAGTTTTGTTGTCACTTTCACGATGTCTGTTTTGTGCCCACTTATTAGTGCACAAGAAATGTGTGGCTGTATACATGGTAATGCTCCTCAAAGTGATTGACAACTCACCAAACGTATTATGAGTAGATTTAGCTTAATTTTCTTATATACTCAATCCATATATATAAGATAAACACAGTTTCAAATTGTTCCTCAGCAATTGTCTGTTCCTCATTTTACATCATGGCAGGTAGTTGAATGTATTGTGGGAAGGTGCTCAAAGATCAGGATCTTGGTCAATAGGCGTCTCTTGCTGGAGTTCTATCACTGGAAATTATAATAAAAACAATGAAGATAGATAATTCCTTTCATGCTTTTATAGACAGTTGGAATTCATGTGTCACATTCTTGACTTGTTCATGGGAGCTCGATTTTGTAATGCTCTTGCCACCTTTTCATTTATCATTTATAATAGAGTGGTCTTAGTTGACATTTCCTATTTATTTTGAAGTGTTACTATACATGCATATAACTAGTGTCTTGAGCTGCAGTTTTTTCATCACCAGCTTAGACATCCTCTCCTTGGTGAATGGTTGGGTTTGACTCACTGCACCCACTAGTAAAGGTTTGTTTGAATATCATTTTCTGCGATAAATAAGTTGTGTAATTAATGTCCCCTTTCGAAGCTTAATTTTGATCCATTACCTTCTGTTGCATGTAAAGTTTCGGCGTTTTAAGTGCCTTCTACATACTAGCTGGCTTTAACTTAACATTTCAAGCATTACCCTTTTTATTTGAATGATGGAAAACTAATTTATTCTTGCGATACTTAGCATTTTTATGTGCATTATGTGATGAGGAACTGATCTGAATCTTTATGGAAAAAGTTAAATTCACCAAAAAGGGTCTAAGTACTCTTTGCAACTTTTGTTAAGTGGCCTTTTCATGTGCTCTAGAGGCTGTTTTTCTAGTTCCCCCAATTATTGTGGTATAAAATGCTTGATTTGAAGTTTTTTAACCTATTCTTGGAGAGGTATCAATATTCTACTGTCACCATCATCATCTAATGGTGGTGGTATTGCAATGTAGTAACAATGCCCTAAAAGACGAGAGGGGTAGACGTAGATGAGGTATTATAGAACAGCTGTGCCAATTGGGCAGCAGATTGAGGTCTAGTTCCTAAGTGGATGATTATTGACGTGTAGCACCTAGACTGGGCTTTTTAGAACACTTAACAGTATTAACAAGGAGAAAAGCTCCTCCTAAGACTATATTCTATGGTATAATACTTGTTTATTTACTTTTTTATTATGTTTCAATTGATTTATGAAGTTTATGGGTACAATAACAATAGATTGATAAGATATAAACATTTTTTTCTATAGTTATAACATTTCATTATTTTTGATAAAATAAAACCTTAAACAATATGGAATAGAGAAATTGAGCTGCTGTTATGCATCCTCATATATGTACATCAGGACTTGATAGGATATTTGACTTATTGGACAGTGCATGTGTTTTGGTCTTTCAATGGTGTAAACTAGACTATTCTTGGTGCTTGAATATATGAACATTGTCGTTTAGTTTCAGTCCATGGGAAGTAGTTGTATGGGCCTAACATGAATCCCATTAATATCGTTGATATTTATATAATTTACAATTTTACGAAAAATCCTTTTAATAGTTTGTATTTTATAATTCACAAAACTCACTTGACATGGTTTTAAGATTTTAAGATTATGTCGGAGGGGTGTAGCTTCACAATTTATATATATATATATATATATATATATATATATATATATATATATATAGACACACACGAGTGTGTCACATGTGTTGTATGTAGAGATTAATTCAAATTAAAAAATAAATAATATAAATATCTAATATATAATATTTTGATATTAGAATTCTAATTATACTAAGATTTTATAAGATTTTGAATTAACTAAAATTTTAATATAAAATTTTTAAGTATGAAAATTTTAAATTACTATTATAATCTTAAATAATAATATTTAATAAGGATATATTCGATAATTTATATTTTGTAAGAAATATTCACATTTTTATATTTTGACAATTTATCTTGTTTGTTGATTCATAGCACGATCTTCAAGAATTCTAATCTTTATAGATTGTTTATGTTGGAAAATGCTAAAATACCTATCGTGAACAATTTTTAGTATGTCTATCGATTACGTTTGATTATACCATTTCATTGTTATATGAAAAATGAAATTAATAGATTTATTAGATTTTTGATATATCAATCATGGAACATATTAATATGCCCCCAACGATGGATAAGATAGTAGAACTGTGTATATGCTTAAAAATGATATGGTAAAACAATACATAATTTTAGAATGTTTGGTTAAATATTTATATTTTGTAAACTCACATAACAACTCGAAATAAATCATTGTCTATTTCATTACTTTATGCATCTTATATTATATTCATCTAATTGTAGAATATTTACATACTTCTTTTTTTCTCTCTCTCTCTCTATGTGAATCCTTATATTTTAAGATTTGCAAACTACCTCACAACGTTTCGTCATTGAAAAGTTTTCAAAGAATCCTCTGTTTAAAGTTTTAAACAAGTAACTAGAAAGGAACTTTAAATCATACAAACTTGGAAGTTGGAATCTTTACCAAATATTAGCAAACTAACATTTGTATATTCTAATAATATTTCATCTTGTAATTTAGTGTATCAATTATATACAAATAATCATTTTATATATAACATACTTGATGCAATATATATATATATATATATATATATATATATATATATATCATTCTACAACAAAATATAGATTGTGGTAAAATCCAAGAAGGTGAATGGCAATAGCTGTCCCTAATTAATTAGATATCTGGAATCGCGTACTAAAAGAGTTGTTCTTTTGGCTTTGGAGATTCTTTGTTCTAATTTAACTTTCGTTTTCACTCTCCATTCTTTCATGTATAGCTTTACTCTCTAAATACTCAAATCCAATCACAATGTTATTGAAAAAATGACCGAATTTGGTGTTTTTGCAGTGTCATGTACGTTTGTCTGAATGTATAATATATGAACAAACGTTCAATAATCACTCACTATATTTGTAACTTAAAAGAAGCAAGAAGCAAGAGAAGAATTGCAATTATTTAACAAAAGGAAGTACTTTCCTTTGATTACCCATCTTAGTAAAATAATATCATTTTCATGTGCGTTTGTCTGAATGTTTAATATAGACAAACTTTCAATAATCACTCATACTATATTTGAAATATGGTAAAAAGCAGCAAGAAGGCACAAGAAGAATTACAATTATTTGAGAAGAGAAAGTACTATCCTTCACTTAAATCCATAGATCAACATAGTACTAACACTATAACACTAACTATAGAATAAAGATATTAATCCATTATGGTGGTGGTGCTAACTCATGGTGGGACAACTAGATTTTCTTATTCTTATCATAGCATATGATGCAACTAATTTGGGGTCCATCATATTTGCAATCATGTCCACATGTGATATATATCTAAATATAATTGCTTTTTTTAATAGGTCAACATCAATTCTTTTTAGCTAATTAATTTCAACTTGGTTGATCACTTAAACATTTTTTATACATCCGAACAAATAAATACACTTCTTTCACAATACCAACTTTCTTGCTAATAAATTCATTGTTTATGTAATCTAATTTTAGTGTGTTCAAAACATTTGTCTCAATATTCCCATTTCTACCTTCCTAATTTAACTTCATTTACCTGGACATAAGATGCCAAACCCACGGTTAAAATGATGATTTACTGCCATAAACACTAATCTTCTCGTGAGACAAATTCACAAATTTAATTCTATAAATTTGGTCAATCTATAACTAATAACCTTCTAAATAGAGATTTACTTGTAAAATAAATTTAAATCGTGAATTTTGAAGTTTGATCTCATAAAATTTTATCTTAAAATAATTTCATATAAAAAAAAAATTATGCACCACAAAAGTAGAACTGCAAGAAGCTATCTATCATGAAGACATTCCTCAGAGATCCTCATGTTTCCACAAAAGACCCCAAATGAAATTTGTTGAGATACCCACAACTCTTTTTTATTATATTTTTATAAGGATTTGTGGCATTGGGCCATTTTTTCTTTATTTTATTATGATTATTGCCAATTCTCAGTACAACACCATTGCCACTAGACTTAGCATCAAAATCCAAACACAAAAATAATGATATAATTCTGAGACCACTACCACCTCGATCCTAAATCTATATTCTGACATTGAAGCTTATCATTCATTCACATTATTTTATTTTACTTGTCATATTATTCTTAAATGGGCTCCATCTTTATTAAAATATAATAACTACTTGAACTGAAACATTCCACAACAATTTCAGAAAGCAAATAACAATCTGTAATTAATACTTATATATAATATATATATAGACATATGTCCAATAACTAAAGCACATAAAAGGTTAGAAGTTGACACAGAAAGCTAGCAAAAAGTAGGAAGTGATTATAAACTTTAAGTAGGCAAGAATCATGGCAGGCATGAGGCATTATTAACAAATTTGTGACTTTGATTTGACTACAAATAGAATTGTCCATGGTTGCAACCTTTACTTTTTTAAACACCTCCAATCAAGAATAATAGAATTATGTGTGGTTCCAATAAATAAGAAGAAGACAACAAATCAGATCACTTGTATCAAAAATCTATATCTCATTCTTGCACTACATTATGCAAACTAAAATACTTTGATTTATTTGATATTATGTAATTTTGATGTGGGACAGAGATACTGTTACGGAAGATCCAAATTGAAATATAACAAGTGGAGAATTTCAGACTTGATGCATACGACAATGAAAGATGATGTAAGCATTCGCCTTTCGGAAAACCAAGCATCACTTGGTGGGACAATGAACAAATCAATGATAGATCATTAACCATACCTTATATCTTCATCTTGTCATTCTCAATTGATTCAACATATCTCTCTCCAACCATTTCTCATTATAATTAAGTTGGAAGCTCAAACACGATGCAAAGTAAAGAACATGGTCAACATGGATCAGAGTGGTTGACTTTGAGCGTCGGAACAAACCCATCGCAGGTGTCGAACGAGGCAGAATCACAAATGAGACGTGTCTCACCAAAGATCTTCCCATGTAACTTTTGCCAGCGTAAGTTCTATAGCTCACAAGCATTGGGAGGACATCAAAATGCTCATAAAAGAGAGAGAGGTGCAGCTAGGCCTTACCATGGAGCCATGTCAAGATCACTTGGTCTCAAACCTCACTCATACATACACAAACCTAGCATAGATCATGGAACTGCTATGTTGTCAAGATTTGACGAGCCTAATACGAGAGTTGGTTATGAATCACTCGATGAAACACCCATACTTCCAATGGCCCGGAAGTTTTCGCCTCGACTCTCAACAACAAGAACAAAAGCTGTCCAATTCAGACATGATTGATCTGAATCTTAAGCTTTAGTTATTTTGTTTGAGTGTTATTTATGAAGTACAATAAACTTTATTTTCTTATATTTTGGTAGCACAGAACACCATTGGTGCGATCATCAAGAATCCCAACAACAATCATTTGATCAAATAATCACTGTTTGTATCTTCATTTTCTTACATTTCCATTGTTGTCTCCTTAAGCTATTGCAATTTTCAGCAAAGCCGCTCCCCCTGCAATTTTGATTTAATAATGGCTTTAATCTGCAAAATCCAATTTTTTTTACTAATCCGACTTAGTAAGATACAAAGAATTAATGAAATTTTATATTAGCAAGTTGATAAGTTGAGCCATATTTTATTAGCAAATTGAAGCACACCTTACAAAAATATCAAATTTTTTTTTTTAATTATTAGTCGGTTAAGCAACACTTCAAATAAGTGGAGTTTTAGTCTTATAATGTAAATTAGAGTTAGTGTTCAACAAAAATGACTTTGAGTATCCCTCGACTCATCAATCTAATTTTGTAGAATAAAATTGTGAAATGAATAAGCGCATAACTCATAAAACAGTGGAATTCATTCACGAAACTATATTATAAGATGATCAGATATAAATTTTTCCAAAAAATTTTAGGTTGTGTTTGGATTGAGAGATTAAATTACAAAAAATAAAATAATTTTTTTAATATAAAAAAATGTTAAAAATATCCACCTAGAGTATTGATATTTTTTAATAGAATTAATATAAAATATTTATTCAAATTTCCTCATTTTCATTGATATCAAATTATATTAGTATATTATAAGTTTTAAGGAAGTCATATTTTATTATATTAACTTAACACAATTTATTACATTTTTCTTTATAATATAATAGAATCTATATAAATTCTTTACAATTTAGAAAGAATGCAGCTTTTCCTTTTATGTTGAGAAATGTGATAAAATGAAAGATAATCAGAGTATTAATCAAATTATCATTATTATTATTATTATTATCGTTTACACTAAATAATGCTCATTTAAAGAAAAGCTTGTGAGAATTATTCTACGTAATGATGTAAATTTCTAATTCACGTTCAACCCAAAAGAAAAGCTGTACTAATCAAACCTGAGATTCCAATTGGGCCCAGGCCCAACTCATGAAAATCTGCTGTTACATTTGAGTATTGACCCGTTAGGTTGGCAGTCTTAATTGTGGGCCAGCTCATAAGCAATAGTTTTGCATTCCTAATTATAATTCTATTGAAACAATTAACTATTTTTTAGCTGATTGAGATATTTTTTTTAACACTTATTATTAGGCATCTTATTTAACACTTTGCTATTATAAAAATAATATTTTAATTAATTACCTTCATAGATAATTTAATGTCAATAAAATTAGCATATTACTCACCAAATCTTTCTTGATGTATAAAATTACTCATAAATATATGTAAATTGTTAGAATTCTGCGCTTTTAACCCGCAAAATTTTCAAAATATCATTCAAAAATATATTTTATTTGAAGTAGTAATAGAATTCAATTATAATTCTATTTTGTCAAATTTTTTATCTAATTTGTTCTAAATATTTTAATTAAAATTATTAATTTTATTTTATTTAATGTGTTTATTAATTTCAATCTGAGGAAATGAGATATTTATACATGTGGAGTGGAGATATTGAGTTATGGCCATAGTGGACATGTGCCTATTTTCTTTTAATTTTAATTTGTTTAATAAAGTAAAAAAAAAAAATACTCTTGTAAATTTAATTTTATTACGTTGAACGAGTTAAATAGATATTTTTAAAAATAAATTTTAATTTTAATTTAATAATTCAAAAATAGATTGATTTAGAAAAATATAATTTTAAATTATTAATTTAATATGTGGAATAAAATATTTTGCTCTCGTAAAGTAATTTGTGAAATTAAGAACTGATAAGGACAAGTTTGCAACAATTTACATAATTTAGTGTGGTACATAAAAATTGTGATCAAAAGAGTTCGATAGATAAAGTACAATAGTACAAATATTTGAATAATTTAAAGGAATTGGAGTGTGCAACGTGTGTATGAGAGAGAGATATTTCTTGAATTTTAATGTTAGTTTAATGTTTTTGGAGTCTTTAAACCAAGACTTTCCTACAATGTGTACATCTTATATATATAAAGATTTTATTTTTTTAAATATACTAATTTAAAATCAATTAATTATATTAAATTTGTAATAAATTAGGAATGGATCCATCAATATGTATGTGCGATCTGTTTGAACTAAAAACTTTTCTAAGATATACGACATATATAGTCTAATGGTGTGGTGGGGCTAAACCAAAGAATACACTTTTTGCCAACATCGTTTTGGAATGGGTTTTATGTGAGACGGTTTTACGTGAAATCTTAAATAAGATGGAGTTTATATGAATTAATGAGACGAGTCAGCCCGTTCAATTTGATCAATTTCGATCTCACATAAAACTATTAAAACTTTATCTCACGTAGGGTTGTAAAAAAATCGAACTTTTTTGATTCGATTCGATATTCGTATTCGAATATAGTGATTCGAATTCGAAAAATACTAATAAGAATCCGAATAAGAATACCTTTTCAGATTCGAATATTATCCGAATACGAATACGAATATGACCATATTCGATTCGAATATTCGTGAATATATTCGAATAATTATAATTATATATAATTTATACATATATATATATCCAAAAAAAATGCTAACCACTAGGATCGAACCCTGAGCTATACAAAGGAATTGAAATAATTGTTGCATATTAGTATATTTATTAGAAATATTCAGAGATAAACTAAAATTAGAATATGTAAATGGGGAAATCGATCTCCTTCCCTAAATTAATTTGCAATTGGAATCTTGAATGTTAATTTGCAATTGGTTAATGAATTATTATATTAGAGTTGATGAATTTTATTGATGAAATTAGAGTTGATGAATTTTATTGATGAATTTTATTGTTTACTAAGTACTATGTAGATATATTAATTTGGAAATAAATATGTTTTTGAATTTTTTTTTAAATTTTAAGTTTAAAATTTTTGAATACGAATATTCGAATATTCTCGAATATATTCGAATAGTTTATTCGAATCTGAAAGTCCTGCGTGGATTATATAACTGAAAATTTCGATCAGAGAACCTGGTGTTGTCGATCAGAGAACCTGGTGTTGTCACCGGGAAAACACAGCGGAATAAATATTAAAAACGAAAACGAACAGAGATAAAATTTATCCACGAGTACAAATATACTCGTGGACTGCCACACGGCGAAAAGCTCCTTTATAATAAGAATTTTGGTACAAGGAGAACGAAAAACAATACGTCCTAATACTATGATCAATTGGACGTATACAAAGAATTAAAAGATCACAATATGTGATACAAGAAGACTCAAATAATAAGACTCGAAAGCTCTCTTATCTATGGTCTTCAATCTCTGTTTTTCTTGATGTAGATGTATGAATCTTCAAGAGCTTCCTTCTATTTATAGAGATGGTTGAAGACTCCATGATCTTCCATGATCTTCACGTGTCCACTCTTTTGAAATCAACTCCATGATCTTCACTTCACGTTCATCTCCTTTCTCTTTCCACGTTCTTCTTCTCACGTTCTTGAAATCACGTTCTTTTCTTTTTCTTGAATCCTATAATAAAAAAAAAAAAACAAATCCTAAAAGATAGGAATAAATGGTTAGATAAAATAATCCTCAAGATAAGGAATCAAATAACAACCAAATCCTATAAACACTCAAAACCCTAACAAATCTCATTTTAAATAAAATAAATGATTTTGAAAATAATGAAAAAGGAAAAATTATTAAGTTGGAAAATCCAACGTTAATAATCTCCCCATTTTTTGCTTTTTCAGCTCAAAACCAAAAATCATTCATTTTCTCCCTTAATCAAAAATCTCCCCCTTAATCAAAGAATTCTCCCCCTTAATCCTGCACAACACAATCAAACTCAAATGACAAATAATTAATGCAAAATCAAAATAATTAAGCAAAAATCATCCATCATTAAACAAATAAAAAACATGCAAGTCTGAATCAAACATGTAAATCTGCCAATATACTTGTTCAACCTAAGCAAACTAAAAAGAATAAATCAGCCCAGCACTTACAGACTTTCTCAAACATCATCAACAGCATTTCCATCCATGTCCATCACCATCCATCTTCTCCACTTCCTTCACCACCTTCACTTCCAACATTATCATCTCCCCCTTTTTGAGCTGAAATTAGGGAGTCCAAATTGTCTCATTATCAAAGGAAGAAGATGTCACAAATGGTTGACAAAATTGTGCAAGTCGGCAGCAGAATGAGAAGGTGATCAGTCCATGGTAATGACAAAGAAATTAGGGCACACAATTTTGGGGAAAATTGGAGAAAGAAATTAGGGCACAAGAATTGGGAAAATAAGATAGAGAGAAGTGGAGAAATACGCAGCTTAAATAGGGGGTATTACTTAGGAGATAAAAATGAATTTTTGAGCCTTATCAAAATAGGAAGTATCAAAAAGATTTGGTTTAACAAATTCAAGATTAATCAATCCAACAACCTCCTAAAAATAAGGTGTCATATAAATTCGAAATTCAAAAGAATTAGGGGTTATCCACATGTTAAATATGTCCACTAAAAACCTGGAAAAATTAGCTGCACAAATCTAGGGATGCGTAACAAATGCATAGCAAATTTTCGATCAGTGTTTTCCAAGTGTGATGTGACACTGCGAGGACACCATACAATAATACTTAGGCTCAAAAACAAATTTTTTCGTGCACTTACCAAATTGATATTCACCTGATCCCAACTAATCTTTTGAAAAGATCACACTGTCGTAGCGAGCGCCATGTGTCTAGTTACTCGGTTGTGAGATTAAGCATTGATGCGGTTGTGGTATCTCCTATACCTTTTTACAAGGAAGCATCGTCATAGCGAGTGTCGTGCCCCAAGTTACTCAGTGTAGGTCACACAACACTTTTTAGATTGGTCACTAGGCTGCCTGAAAAGCATCGTCGCAGGGAACGCCGTGCTCCAAGTGCTTTGTGACTTTAATTTTTACCAAAATGTGCACTTCACTAAAACATGAGCCATCGAATGATTAGGCGTCCAAGCAATATCATACACAAGAAACACACTGTCCAGATTCATTCAAGCACACATATGCCTAAAAAGTCCTAGAAAAATAAAAAAGTCAATGGGTGTTGTGCTGGTGTGAACAACATTACTCGTAACACCCGTAAAAAATTCAAATGCAATCAAGCAACACACAAATCGAGAGATTTCTTAAGAGAAGAAAACCTCTCAAAATCTAGGGCCTTAGTAAAAATATCAGCAATTTGATTTTCGGTGGACACATAATCAATTTGAATTACCTCTTTTTCAACTAAGTCTCGAATAAAATGATGTCTTATATCTATGTGCTTAGTGCGTGAATGTTGTACCGGATTCTTTGAAATATTTATTGCACTAGCATTATCACAAAATAGGCTCAAAGATTCAATTTGAAATCCATAGTCGTCAAGCATTTGCCTCAACCATAAGAGTTGAGTACATCCACTATCTTTCTTTTCTCAAAATTCAGCAAACAAATTATTTTCAAACTCCTTACCGTGGTCTGATCTAATGTTCAAAAATTTTGAAGAGTAAGAGGTTTTAATCCTAGTGTATAAAATTTTGAATTGTGAGAAAGTTTCTGATTTTTCACGTAGAAAGAATATCCAAGTAAAACGGAAAAAATCATCTACTATGACATATGAATACCTTTTACCTCCAAGACTCTCGACCTCCATTGGACCCATAAGATCCATGTGCAAAAGTTCAAAATAGTGTATCGTACCTGAGTGTTGTCCCTGGTGTGATGTGACACCATGGGCAACACGGGTCTGTTTACCTTTTAGGCAGTCTCCACAAACTACCTTTGAGATTTGATTCAGCTTCGGCAGACCCTGTACAGCTTCGAACTTCAACAATTTTTGTAGGGTACGAAAATTCACATGGCTTAATTTTTGATGCCATAAAAACGTGTCATCGAAACTAGTCTTGTTGCATGTGACATTTTCTTCAACTAGATAGCAATTGTCATGAGATCTTGAACCTGTAATGATACACATATTAGTTTCATCAAAGACTTCACAAGAGTTTTTAGAAAACTTTACCTCAAGATTATTATCACACAATTGACTTATACTAATCAAATTAGTCATAAGTCCATCAACCAATAAAACATTCTTTAACCTAGGAAAACCTGGAATATTTAGTGTCCCTTTACCGACAATGTTGCTCTTAGCACCGCCTCTATAGGTCACGGATCCACCGGAAAGAGGTACAATATTAGACAAATATTCCTTAGTCCCCGTCATGTGGCGTGAACAACCACTATCGAAGTACCAAGAACCAGAAAGGTTAGTCTTAAGAGCAGTAAACACAACTTTACAGGATTGAGACAACTTTTTCGGAACCCAAATTTTCTTTACGTTTTTTCTGACAGCAGTGTCCTGGGTGGTGTTAGATGACACCGCAGGCAACACCAGGCCACTGGTCAGGTTATGTTTCAAGGCATGACAAAAAGGTTTGATATGTCCTGGATGAAAACAATAATGACATATGTATTTCCTCTTCCTAGGACTTAACTTGGGTGATTTTTGAGACTCTTCCGAATTTTCTTTCACAAATTTAATTTTTGCATGTGTATCTTTGAAAAGATTTGGAAAGACTGACTCAACTGAATTTTCTGATCCAATACCTGATCTGGAGGTACTACCTGATTCAATAAGTTCTTTTGCCTTAGTAGAGCTTGAATTCCATTTTGCAAAGATGGATTCCGTCTCCTCAAATTTTAATTGAACTTTCCCAAGTTCAATATCCTTCTTGGTAAGAGCAGTTTCCAGCTTAGCAACTGAGTTCTTCAGCACATCATTTTTCTTGGAGAGAAATTCCACTTGTTTATATTGTTTTTTCCATTCATCGAGCAAGGAGATGTAAAGAGCTTGGAGCTCATCAATGAATGCATCTTTATCTAAGTCTTCTCCAACTTCAGAATCTGCATCATCACAAACACTATTAAAACAAACATAATCAAAACAAGTCAAATTCGAAAAATTGAAAAAATCAGATTTTTGTGGTGTTGTCTGTGGTGTCGTGACACCATCGGCAACACCAGTAGTCTGTTCATCAACTCTTGCAACCAATGCAGTTTGGCTTTCCGTTTCAGCTTCAGCGTCGTCCTCTTCATCACTCAGGGAAATCCAGTGATTTTTCACTCCATACTTCCTCAAAGTATTAGGGCATTCGTTGGCATAATGACCCCACCCCGAGCATGCATGACATTGAATAGAATCAATATCTTTGGGGGTATATCTACCATGTTCAGAAACTGTTCTCTTGGGGTATTTTTGGGGCTGAGAGGACGATCCTAAAGGCTTGAATTGATGCTGATTTTTCACGACATTTTGACGATCCTTTCCCTTTGGATGTGGCTTCTTGTTTAACTTTCTAACCATGGAATTAAACTTCTTTGTGAGCATGGCCACGTTTGGTCCTTCGGTGATCTCTTCCAACGGCTCATCATCATCCTCGGACTCTTCATCTTCTTGAGCTTGCAAGGCGATATTCTTTCCCTTATTTGATGTTTCTTGTTGACTTAGAAGATTGAGCTCAAAAGTTTGGAAGATGCTCTGCAAAGTATCAAAATCCATAAGAGTAAGATTGTGGGCTTCTTCTACGGCGGACACTTTGATGTTGAACCTTGATGGTAAAGTACGCATGGCCTTTGAAATCAGCTGCTTGCGTCCAATCGGGTCTCCTAGTATTTGGCTTTGATTGGAGATGTCTCTAAGTCGCTCAAAGTAGCTTCCAATATCCTTAGTTTCCTCCATGCGCATGTTTTCAAACTTTGACATCAAAAGTCTCATCTTCGCTTCTTGAACACAACTTGCCCCTTCATATCTTTTTTGCAGGATATCCCACGCTTCCTTAGCAGTGGTACAATTCTGGATCATCTTGAAAACATTAATATCCACAGCCTCGAAAATAATATTGATCGCTCTTTCGTTGAAATTTGAATTGTTGATCTCCTCGATCGTCCATGATTTTTGAGGCTTTGGAACGAAATCTCCATCAACTTCATGGAGTGGTGGAACATAGCCTTCCACAACTACTGTCCAGGCACGTGCATCAATTGATTTGATCTTCGAACGAACACGTATCTTCCAATATGCATAGTTCAAACCATCCAAAATTGGAACACGTCCAAAATTTGGATTGCAATAATCCATGTCTTGCATGACTACCAGAACCACCACTTAGTATGTCAAGTGGGTGGCTCTGATACCAACTGAAAGTCCTGCGTGGATTATATAACTGAAAATTTTGATCAGAGAACCTGGTGTTGTCGCAGTGTTGGGCAACACTGGGAAAACACAGCGGAATAAATATTAAAAACGAAAACGAACAGAGATAAAATTTATCCACGAGTACAAATATACTCGTGGACTGCCACACGGCGAAAAGCTCCTTTATAATAAGAATTTTGGTACAAGGAGAACGAAAAACAATACGTCCTAATACTATGATCAATTGGACGTATACAAAGAATTAAAAGATCACAATATGTGATACAAGAAGACTCAAATAATAAGACTCGAAAGCTCTCTTATCTATGGTCTTCAATCTCTGTTTTTCTTGATGTAGATGTATGAATCTTCAAGAGCTTCCTTCTATTTATAGAGATGGTTGAAGACTCCATGATCTTCCATGATCTTCACGTGTCCACTCTTTTGAAATCAACTCCATGATCTTCACTTCACGTTCATCTCCTTTCTCTTTCCACGTTCTTCTTCTCACGTTCTTGAAATCACGTTCTTTTCTTTTTCTTGAATCCTATAATAAAAAAAAAAAAGAAACAAATTCTAAAAGATAGGAATAAATGGTTAGATAAAATAATCCTCAAGATAAGGAATCAAATAACAATCAAATCCTATAAACACTCAAAACCCTAACAAATCTCATTTTAAATAAAATAAATGATTTTGAAAATAATGAAAAAGGAAAAATTATTAAGTTGGAAAACCCAACGTTAACAGAATCAAATACAATTTGCTTTTTTGATTCGGATAATATACGAATACAAATATTTGAATAGTTAAACGAATACGAATCGAATATCATGATATTCGAATCGATTCGATTCATTTACAACCCTAATCTCACGTAAGGTCTTATATGTGATGGTCTCAATCTCCGTGAGTTTTTACACGTTGTTTTGACTGACTTTAGAAAAAAATACTCATTTTATTTTACATGAATTCACACTTTGTATGGTAACTAATTTTTTTTATTTGAATATAATTATGTGTTTTATATATGTTTAAGAAGTTCAAGGTGCCTTATGACCCTATAATCAAATTAAAAATTCTTAATGATCCAAGTTCATTATCATTCTTAGCTTGAATCTTGAGACCCCCAACATTGAGATTTGATGTTTAAAATTCTGATAAAGTTACCTATGTACTACTATTTTAATCATATGATATTTTAGTCCATCTTTTGTATATTTTAATTTTAAAAAATGAATAAGTAATAAAATTCCAATTTTATACTCGATTTTATCCCAAATCTAAACCAACAATATTATTGGAAAACTGACGGGCTGAGTTTATTGCAGTAATATGAAACTTTTTTTGATTATCTATGTTAGAGAAATAATGCTTTTGATTGAATGTATAATACATAGACACTATATTTGAAACTTAAGAAAAACAAGAAGAAAGAGAAGAATTACAATTAATTGATAGAGAAGATAGTATTTTCCTTTCATTATTCATATTAGCGAAATAATATGATATCAATATACCTTTATCTGAATATATAATATAGATAAAGTTCAACAATCAATTATATTATGTTTGAAATTTAGGAAAAACAAGAAGGCAATAGAATAACTAAAATTATTTGACAAAAGAAAGTAATTTTCTTCACTAAAATCCATATATCAACATAGTACTAACACTTTTAACACTTTTACTATAGAATAAGGATGTTAACCTATTATGGTGGTGGTGATAAACCATGATAACCTATTATAATAAACAAGACCCAAATGAAATTTTGTTGAGATACCCCACTAGACTTTTTTTGGTATCATTCACTCACATTATTTTATTTTATTTTACATCTCACATCATTATTTTAAATGGGCTCCATCTTAATTAAAATATAATAACTACTTGAACCGAAACCTTCCACAACTGTTTCAGAAAGCAAATAAAAATTTATAATTAACACTTATCCTCTATTACTTACATAAATATATATATATATATATATATATATATATATATATATATATATATATATATATATAGCAATCATTGTACCACATGTCACTCCAAGAATGAAAGTTTTACTCCTAATATAAATGTTATTTTCAAATTATTTTTCTTGTTATTAATTACAGTCACCAATAATATATTTGAAAAATATTAGAAAAAGCCCTCTTTGCAATCAGCTTAGATAATATATTAGCAATGAATGTGTATAAATTTTTTTAATCAATTTCTTATTAATTAACAGTTTGAAGATTACAATTAATTCTCTATTTAAGTATATACAATTTTAGCTATTTTTGTTAACGTATTTAAACGATACAAAACAATAACTATATATTTCTATAGTTATATTATCTAAACAAAATTCACTATTTTTTATATCACTAATGTTCATACTCATATATTAAACATCTGTTAAAAGTAACAAATTTAATACTTAATAATTATATGTAAATTTTTCATAAAGTGAGTTCATGTGATCTACAAACTTTTTTTTAAATCAACCAAAATAAGTAACTAATTAAATAATAATAATACTAATAATAATATATTATGATCATAATTATACAAAAACATAATAATATATTTAAAAACATACACACACACATTTATATAAATCACAAAAATCCTCAAAATTATTTATATAATATAAATTTATGTTAATATTAAAAAATTAGAAAAAAAAAACTAAAATAAAAGTGGGGTGATTTAAAAGATTGGTGAAACTTCCAAACCTATATATAATGAAATTGAATAATTTTGTAATAAATTATGGATATTTGTGAAATTTAGCATATAATTGAAATTAATATTTGAGGATCTTTCCTAACTATTATATTTAATATTTTATAAAAAAACATAATAAAAACATTATAAAAGTGGTGAGAGTTAAATAATATTATAGACAACAACATTAAATTTTTTCAACAGAATAAATAAAATTATTAATGTTCATTTACAAATACAATATATAAAATTAACTAATATATTAATCAAATTATGTTATCATCGATGTTAAACTAGAACATATGTAGAACACAAATTATAAAATTTTAAATTTACAAATTACTTTTTCAGTGTAATAATATTTAATTTTTTTTAATTTATCTATTTAATTTTTTCTGACTCATGTATTAAATTCATGGATCCTACATATATATTTCCTCATTTATATATCCAATAAGTAAAGCAAACAAGTGGTTATCAGTTTACAAAAAAATCCTTGCCAAAAGTAGAAAGTGATTATAGACTTTAGTAGACAAGAATCATGGCAGGCATTACTAGAAAATTTGTGACTTTGATTTGATTACCAATGGTGTGAATAAACTGAATCTTAAGCTATAGTTGGTTTGTTTGAGTATTATTTATGAAGTACAATAAACTGTTTAATGCTTCAAAGTTGAATGCATGAGATTATTGCTTCATTGATTTATGTTATTATATTTTGTAGATTAGAGTGAAGTGTCCAACAAAAATAACTTACAGTATCCATCGTTTCATCAATCTGATTTTTGTAAAATAAAATTGTAAAATGGATCGCCACATAATTTATAAAATAGTAAAACTCATTTTATGAAATTGTATTCGTCACATTATTTGATGTAAAATAATTTAAAAGTAAATTAGGTTGTGCTTGCATCGAGAAAATTGAAATATAAGAATTGGAATAAATGAATTTTAAATTCAGAGTGTATTCAAAATTCATCCATATTTCTCAAAAATTAGGTTAAAATGAAACGGTAGATTTCAAATTCATATTGATCCGATAAATATTTATTTTTAGTCATGCTTTAGCACACGTGTCCGATTTTGATCCTATTTTACTTTTTATTTTCAATTTTAGTCATGTAATTACAAATTGGGTTCAATTTTAGTTCCCTTATGTCGGTTTTACAAATTTCGATGATTTTTTCACAAGTGTGATACAATAACAAATATCCTCAATTTGAGAATTTCCGATCACTTAGGGTAATGTGACAATTTTGTGCATAGGTGGCAAATCATTTTACCTTTTTTTTGGCCAAATAATTTTATCCCAATTGCCACATCATTAATGAAGATAAAAAATGAGCGATGAAGATAAAAAATGAGCGAAGAACACACAATAAATCGTAATCAATTTAAGAACACAATCTCAATTGAAAAACTCACGAAAAATCTTAATCGAGAGCTAAAATTAGCCACCCACCTCAAAATATTGGCTGAAAGTAAATATTTTTCAAAATTTGATCAAATTATCAAATAAAATCTAAGGTTTGTAAAAGTTACATTTAGACATTTAAAAAAAAACCCACCAAATAGTTCAACATGGTCCTGTAGAAATAAATATCAAATCATTTCAAGAATATAATTTCAATTTTTTAAACTGTTTGTATTAATCAAGTTCTATTTTGTAGATACGGTTCTGAGCTAATTTTATTTCATAAATTATAAGTTTGTAACTTCTTTTAGCTTAATAAAAAAAATGTTTTTATTGATATTATATTATAAGTTAAGAAATATATATGTCATTTCATATTTAAAACTCAATTCAATTTAGAAAGAATACAATTTCTCTTTTTATATTGAGAAAATGTGAATAAAATTGAAAGATATTCTAGCAATATTAAATTAACATTATTATTATTATAGTTTACACTAAATAATGCTCATTTAAAGAAAAACTAGTGAGATTTTATGTACAAAATGATGTAAATTTCCAAATTACGAAATTACGTTCAACCCAAAAAGAAAAACTGTACCAATCAAACCTGGGAACCTAATTGGGCCCAGGCCCAGCCCACAAAATTCTGCTATTACATTTGAGTATTGACCCGTTAGGTTAGGTCGTCTTAATTGTGGGCCAAAAGCAATAGGTTTCGCATTTCTAATTATAATTAAATTTCCTATGGTTATTAATTATTTTTTAGTTGATTGAAATATTTTTATTTAACACTTATTTTTAGGTATCTTATTTAACACTTTTCTATTATCAATCGAACTTTCATGAAATAGTTTCATTGATAAATTTAATTTTAAGAAAACTAGTATATTTACCCACCAAATCTTCTTTGATGTATATTACTCATGGCCATTGAGTATGTAAATTGTTAGAATTTTGTGTTTTCAACCCTCAAAATATTCAAAATATTATTTAAAAATATAATTTATCTTAAATAATAAAGCAATTTTAATACTTTGAAAGAAATAGATATATATTTTAAAAATATTTGTAATTTAAATTTGAATAATTCGAATAAAACAGATTGATTTTTTAAAATATTTTCTTATAATTTTAATTCACCATCTCGAATGAAATATATTGTTCCCGTAAGGTAATTTAAGAAATTCAAGAACTGACAAGACAAGTTGCAACAATATATATAATTTGATAGATAAAGTACAAAAAATTGAATAATATAGAGAATAATTAAGCACATAAAAATTAAAATAGTATTATGTTTGGTTTATTCGGGTACAATTTGTCACAAATTGACTGCATAGAGTATGGTCTTTTATAGGTGAAGTGGAAATAAAAGCTGATAGGTATGTCACATTAACACCTTTATTGTATATTATTCATTAAATTATTTTTTTA